>JASDDO010000016.1:55813389-56453857 GCA_030015575.1 Agapanthus africanus
TTGCCGGATCACACAATTCATCATCGGAAATTGCCATATCACGTACACTTTAGAGAATATTAATTCATTGATATCGCTTGTTAGCTGATAGTTTCGACATGGTACCAGTGAGCTTGCTTTTATATGATAGCTTATACATTGCATTTATTTACTGTGTTATCTCATGCATGTATATTCATATATTCATTTGACATGCGATAGTATGGGCCAGTCCGGATTGCCGGAGTCCAATATTCATTATTTATTTACATCGTGATTTATGATTTCGGATTTCCATGCGATTTCGGGATTTAGAGAAACCGCAAAGATTTTATAAACTGATTATCATTTTAAAATGAAAGTTGCGGTTTTCTCATGATATGATATGAGATATGTCCAACACGAGTTTTCTCGGCTCTTGAGCGATATCATACACCCGATTCGAGGAGGAGGAGGAACCGTCTATGGGTGCATGGTGGACCCGGTGCGGTACCCCGGAGCAAGATGGTCGTAGATGATGGCGTTGAGCCTGGCAGGGGAGCCCTACCAACCGGTGATTTTATTGTGACTTGACGGATATCTGGAGGATACCGATCGGAGAATAGGCCAGTCCGGATTGCCGAAGCCTGAGGTTTTGAGATTTGATGATATGGGCCAGTCCGGATAGCCGGAGCCCTAGATATTGAGATTCGAGGATACAGGCCAGTCCGGATTGCCGGAGCCTGAGATATTGAGATATTGGGATTTATGTTTTGTGTCGATGCTTGATACTGACTCTATGTTGATTTCATTGGTGATACCTTATATTTACAGAAATCTCACTAAATTAAGAAAATAGTTTTCTCATTTATGATGTATTCTGTTTTCATTATATTGTATTCATACCTCATATTTATGATATGTTGCTACCTGAGGCACTGACACGAGCACTTGGTATTACACTTATGTATAGATGTTTACCCTTGCCACCTTATCATGCTTCAGGCTTTATCATTTTAAGGATATATATTTTATGATCGTATTGACCTAGGATTAAGTCATACATACGATTTCTGCTCTGTGATGTTTTCTACTCACGAGTTAGCAACTCACCCCCGTTGTGCTACAGTTTCTTGCAGGTTTTGCCGTACAAGTTTCGTTGCGGCTTTGCTGGCACACTGCTCCTTTTCGGGTGATTGCTTTGGTAGGTGGGTTCACTTGCATCGTGACCACCATTGTATTTTATTTATATTCAGTTGTATCTAGTAAACTCTATCAACCAGACTTGTATATTTTATAGACTTAGAAGACTTGTGTTTATTATTTCGAATTTAGAGTCGCGCGTTGTATTATTATGGGTTTTCTTGATGATATTGAGTTTCCTTTTGAGTTTTGATCCTCGCCCTTCGGCATTGTATATTATATTCTTTCATGGTTGTGACCGCCAAATGGCGAAGAGCTAGCTCCCGCTTGGGGATTCCTTTATTCATATTATTCATGTTGTACCCCTTTTGGGGCCAGTATTTACAAAGGAAACTCTGCCGAAATGTTTAGAAAAGACTTGATGATTTAAAAACACATATTATGGCACATTTTGTTAAAACGCTTGCCTTTAAACTAAGCTTTTCCTTTACTCTCTTTTCAAATGGTTTAGATTTCTAGGCTTTTGGCTTACTTGAATTAGATGGGGTCCTATAGACTTCATATGATTTAAGTGCCAGTCATGTGCTATTTCGGGTCGTGACAAAATCAATCAAATCAACGGGGCTCCGAAATCACGAATACATAAGATATATCATAGCGCATCGTATGCGTATGAAAACGAGTGCAAAACTCAAAAATCGAAACTCTGTCAAGCGTCATGCAATCATGGGAGTTATGATGAAGACGCAAGTTTCGAAATCTACTGTTAAAATCAAATATAGTATAATCAAGGCTATAATATAGATAGTACGCATCCTTGTGAAATTGTCTAAATAACTGAATAAAAATGCGTGAAAAATTCTTTTCGAATTGCCGTGTGATACGTATATCACGACATAAGTAGCGGACGTTCATTGTAAAGGAATATATATGTAGCTATATATATTTTGCTTAAGATATACGTCCCACTTTTTGAAAATGATTTTGAAGGGTTTTCTTTGTAAAAGTTCATGTCACTCATGGACACGTAGGAAAATAGTGATATTATAGCTCCTTTTTGAAAACCTCTTCGGTAAATATCGATGCATGCAAAAATACTCAGGTACTACCCTCAGACCAGTCTTGCTCGGTTGCTATATAATATAGTATATATAATAAAAACATGATACTCGAAAGAAGAAACCAATCTCAATAGGTGCATATGAAAATACCATATGCATCTGGTGCGCACAGAAATCAAAGTCAAATCCAAGTGCCACGAATGTGCATGAAAGCAAAAACTAAGTGCAACGGGTGTACACGAAAGTATCTGTCAAGTGCAACGGGTGTGCACGACAACGATACCAAGTCCATCTAGAGTGCACGAAAATCTCAACCAAGTGCAACTATTAAGCACGAAAATCTCGATTAAGTGCATCTGGTGTGCACAAAATCGTATCAAGTGCGCTAAGTGTGCGCGAAAATCTAAATCAAGTGCGTCGGGTCCGCACAAAAGCATCTAGTGCTGTGGGGTGCACGAAAACGAATATCAAGTATATGAATCAAGATCAACGGTATAAACTATACACGAAATTAAAATCAAGTATACTGAGGTGTATGAAATCATAAACATGTGCAATTGCGTGCACAAAACCCATATCAATACATTGAAAGCGCATGTGAACTACACCAAGTGCATAAGTCAAAATCAAGTATATACTATATGCACAAAATTAAAATCAAGTATATCGGGGTGCACGAAATCAAAATCGACTGTATCGGGATACACGGAATCATAAATATGTGCAACAAGTGCTCAAAATCGATATCAAGTGCATCTGGATATGTACAAAACATAAATCAAACGTAATGGATGTATAAAACATAAATCAAGTGCAACTACGGTGCACGAAAATATCAATCATGAACTAAATCGTCAGAACTCAGAAATTTAAAATGAATGAGCATGATACTCGGATCACTAAACACCATAAGAAAATAAATGACATTGAGCTACACCTCCTTCAATGTCGAAAAGTGTCGATGCACCCAAAGCTGGCAGAGCAAGAATATCTACTTGCCTTCTGCCTACGGTCTGGCGTCCTCTGTCCCTGGGTCCTTATTTTCTATGTGGATCACCAATTCTACGATCTCTCGGCTCGACGGTTCGGTTAGGAGTAACGACGGAAACAGTCTCGCTCTGATGCCTTTTCTGAATATCTCCTGGCCAATTAACCTGCCCACTCGCAATGTAGCATGTCCCGACGATGGTCTCTGGCCCTCTGAGTGCATGCCAAAAAACTGATCCTGGGTCCAAATCTTTATTGCTATGGTGTCCTGGAAAGAACCTGCTATGGTCTCTTCCGATCTCACCTCTACCGAACTGTACGAAAGTTGGCACTATTTACTAAATCCGCTTCTGTTCCGGGACAGCTGCGATCTCATCATGACTTTCCTATAGAATTGTGGCCGTATCCAGCGCCTCTGCGTACGTATCAAGACTCCGGTATCAACGGGGAAGAACGACTCATTAAGAGTTCACACGAATCCCTTATCCACTTTCCATCAATATTGATCAATTCGGAATCATCTCTTCGTAGCTGTGTGGACTGTAATCCAATTTGGCTATGGTCATATTCAAAATCTCTCATAAGGACTCGAAGTTACGAACTCGGGCATCTTCACCACTCTGTGGAAGACATCTGGCCGATTACGTCCTCGGAAACTCGTCCAAGTTATCAGAGGAAAACGCTTTATTCGTCCTTTCTCGATCAACTCACAACACGTCTGGGTGAGGCCCCTCTAACTGAACCTAGTCAACTTAATGATCTCGTATCGGAGCATCCTAATGAACAAAATATCCTAGTAGCTTATCCAAGGGTGACTAGCGATCTTCTGTCACATCCCTGCCAATAAACTCATGTGGCTTCATCTTTGTAAACTCTGGAGGCAACATCCCGTCAATCTCAGCAACAGCTGGTTCATCTGTCTGCATGGTAGACAACACATTGATTTCTGGAGTAGGATGTACGTCAACAGTCCTCTCAATCTGGCTGGCCTCAAGCGATGGCCCGATCATCTGGTGCAAATCCAGAATGCTCGTCTCAATAAGAAATCTTAGCATAATCAATAAATAAATACGTTCCTACGTCGCCGGAAGAATATCATGGCCAGTTCTCATTCCTGACGAGCTTACTCTGACCGCATCTCTAACCGCAGCTCTCTCTGCTCTCATAGCCATGGTGACAGGAACCGCAAGCAAACATTGATGAGGATAGAACATAGGAATGAATAGAATAACGGATCTCAAGAAATATGCATCCTAAAGTTACTTAAGCGGAGCAGCGTATCGTAAGTATGTCGCGGAACATACACACGTTACGTCACTCTACTTAAGTTACCTACTCCATCAACCAAGGTCAACCTACGTAACGAAAGTTTGAGTCTAATACCCCCAAGTCAAGTCTAAGTTCCGTAAGGTCAGGCCTAGGATCCGAAATATATACACCCTAGACTCTGCATAGTCAAACCTAGACTCAAACCAAGGATAAATCTAATGCTCTGGTACCAATTTTATCACGACCCGGAATTAGCGCGTGACCGGCACTTGAATCACGTGAAGTCTATAGAACCCCACCATAATCCAAGTAAGCCGAAAGCCCAGAAATCTAAACCTTTTTAGGAAAATAATGGAGGTGAAGTTTTGAAATAAGGGTATAATGAATTCAAGTTCTTTAAATGTATAAGTAATGTTATTTTAAAATACAAATGGGTTGTATACTATAGTTTAAAACATTTTCGTCATTTGAAATTTAGGCAGCACCTTCTTTATAAATTTTGATCCAAAACTAATACACAACAATATTATAGGCATCTCCAAGCGAGAGCTAGCTCTTTACCAATTGGCGGAATCACAATCACACAAAAGGATATACGACGCCCCAAGGCGAAGATCAATCACAGAAAAAAAAGATAAAGAAAACAAAACTATCATCAAACCCAAAATAAATAATAAATATATATCCGTGACTCTAAGTCCGAAAGAAAATACAAATCTGTGGTTTCCAAGTCTAGTAAAAATACATAGTCTGGCTGATAGAGTTTTTAACCAGATACAACTGAATAAATATATACAAATGGTGTTCACAATCCAAAGTGTACCCCACCTACCAATGAAAATCATCCAGAATAAAGTAGTGTGCCAGCAAGCCGCTACTGAATCCGTGCGGTCATTCCTGCAAGAAAACTGTGGCACAACGGAGGTGAGTTGCCAACTCGTGAGTAGAAAACATCATCAGGTAGAAATCGAATGTATGACGGTCTCTTTGGCCATACAGTAATATAATAATATAATAATACTGTGTGGTAACATGGATGATCGTATATACATAAGTATGATAAACATATAAAGTCGAGTGGTAACGAGGGTGATAGTATAAACATAAGTATAATAATAATAATATAATCGTGGTCGTGTCATAATATGGTACCATGTCATCTGTATCATATATATGTGTATATGTGTGTCACTGTTCATAACAGAATACTGCGTTTTATACCGCCCATTCTTATGCTCGTGTGTTTATAGGTAGGTGCTTTTAATTTGTATTTGTTACATATTTACAGATTACAGGTTTCCAGTACAAATAGTGCAAATCAAGACAAAATCTCCACAGTTACACCAAATACAGAACATCTGTTGACAACAGATAAAAGCCGGGTTTCGGTCATCCATATACGTCCAGTGCTGCGTACCGGTTCCAGAGACAAGACATATGACAGCGGTCATTCGTGTCTTGGACAAGCACAGAGTACGAAGGGGGCTGCACAAGAATCAATGGGTGCGCGGAGCTCGAGGGAGATAAATTCAAAGGTGTTGAAAAATGAAGCCATCATTGTTGACTATTGGAACCTGAAGCAATCATGGAAGAATATTGAAAATCTGTACATGTTTAATAGAAGAAAACAGCAACACAAGACCACCAAAGAAACACGACCCCCTAAAGCCTCTACATGGCCGCGGATCCGCGGCCAACATAGGGTCTAGGCCGCGGATCCGCGGCCTTCCTGTCTGCTCTCTTTGTCAATCTTTGGGGGCACTTTGGGGATTTCATATGGGGTCAGAATTTGGCCTTAGGGTTTCAGCACACAGCCTATAAATACTCCAGATCTGAGCAAAGCCAAGGGAGCACTTCTTTAGCCTCTTTTTTGCTAGTTTTTCTTCTTCTTCTTCTTCTTCTTCTTCTTCTTCATTCTTTCCTCCATGAAACTTGTAGTGAGAGCTTTTTGAGTGGATGATGAAATGAAGATGAGGGTTTTTTTATCTTTCTTGTTGGTTTAGCACCCCCTTGAGATTCTTGCTTCCTCTTGATCTTTCAACCTCTTCATTGAGCTTGAAAGGTTATGAGTTAGTTATTGATCTCAAGGGTCGTATTTTCTCACAGGACTAGTTCTACACTTCACATGCGTTCTCTACCCTTCTCTTGATCTTGCAACCTCTTAATTGAGCTTGCAAGTTTAAGGGTTGGCTATTGATCATATGCTTGTCTTGAGTTCTATGTTCTTGTAATTACTTTCTTGTTCTTTTTATTGCTTATTTATTACTTGCTTTTTTACCTTGCTTTACTTTCATGCACTTAAATTTCATGCACTTAATTACTTGTAATCTTTTCTTTTCTTTGTTCTTTTCTTTTGCTCTCTTTGTTCATTTTGTGAATGGTTGTAATTATTGTTGTTAAGAATAAATACGGTATTGTAAGTTAATATTTTCCTTCTCATTTCCTTTTCCCGTTATTTTCCATTGAACTCCGCCCAAACCATACGCAAGCGCTCCGTTAGGCACCCTACCCTAACAAGGTAACGGTGATTCCTAACCGCGACCGGTTGAGTTCAGTTTGGCCGGAGGCGAAAGCAAGAGACAAGAACGGAAGGACAAGGGTAAATAAGCCAGATTCCACGAATACCGCGCTTAAATCCCCTAATCCACATTGTTGCCGATTGCTCTAGCTTCAATTGGTCAAGACTCGGCTCAAAGGTTTTGAGTACGGATTTCTTAGCTTACAATCTCGTATCTTTTCTTAACAACTTTATACTTGCAAATAATACACATAGGTTAGAATCGAACAAATATATACTCATTCTTTATTAACTCGTCTAAGACAAGAACGGGAATACAACCATCTCCCTGTGGATCGACCCGTGCTCAACCGGCTAGCTGCATAGCGACACCGTCTTGATTGCGGTTAACTTTAATTCTTGCGATCAAATGGCGCCGTTGCCGGGGAGACGGTAGCGTATTTTCTTTCTTGTTATTCGGGTTAATATTCTTTTTGTATATATTTATAAATAAATAAAAATTCTTTTTGTTTTTTTTTGATAATTTTTGTGGGCAAGAGTGCAGATTTTTGCAGATTTGCAAACTGCGATTGTGGGAGCAAAGTGTACGTTCAAAGTCAAGGTGATTGCAAAGTACAGTGCCAAAGATCCGGGTAGTTTGACCCGCGCAAGCGAACTTTTCAAGCTTACCGGATTTGATTCAACGGGGGTTTCCTAACCCAAAAACATAACGGTACGTACTTTCCTAACACCTTCTTCTCAAATCCGACGCTTCCAATATACTATTCTTTGCAGGATTCTTTGCAAGTTCGCTAGCAAACGCTAAAAATTGACTAACCCGTATTTGTTGCAGTGCCGCGCTTAAACTAAAAAAAAACAATTTTTTGATTCTTTATATAATTTTTATTGAATTGTGCATTGCATCAATTAATACGGACTTAAGGGCAAGCGAACCCCACAACATACGGTAAAGGATTTCATCACCTTTTCCGTGGCCCACAAATCACGAACTTGAGCATAACGTTTACCCGCACAAAATTTAAAAGAAACTAGACTTTAAGCCTTAAGGACTTCGCGCTCACTAGGAGAAGTTAACTGTGTTTAGAACCTTGCTTAACGGTATATTGTTTACGGGGTGTCTAGGAAAGTGTTAACGGCGAAACCGCCAAAAGAGAAAGGGTTATTTAATTAAGGAACTTCACGAAAGCGTTGGAAAACCTTCCCTTATCTCTGCACTTACCTGGCCTCGTGATCAGTGTATCTTGAGCCTGTTTCTCGACACAGTTTTACTTCGACAATCAAGTTCTGGAGCAGGTCTAGTTGACCTAGGTTAACCCTAGAACGATTATGTGTGTGGTATTTTTTTTGTATCGTGATTGTTTTTGTCCATATTCTTTTTGTGTGTATACTTCATTCTTTTGTTAATATATAAAAAAAAATTTAAAAAAAAATTATCACATTCTTTTTCCCCTCCTTTTCTCTGCCTTTCTCTCTTTTTCTCTTCATATCATGGATACTCCACCTCGCAAAACTCTTACCGAACTTTGGTACCCACAACCAGACATTACTTCATACGGTTCTTGTTTTGGTCGAACTTCAAACGACCCCTCCATGCCAAAAATTTCTTTGAAAGATCGGATAGACGCGTCTAGGATGAACAACTGGACCCCGCAGTCCACTTCGTACCAACCGTTTCAAACATTCACCCCTTCTTGCGTTGATACCCCTTTTGAAAGTCCAGTTGTTGCCACAAGACCTATGTCTCTTGCTGAACGTATTGAACAATCTCGTAGCCGATCTTTCACTCCTTTCACCACTTCAAATTCTTGGGATCAACAATTCCATTCACCTTCCTATCCAGATGTTGATCCTGCTCCTGTCCAGCCATTCAATTCCTACCAATCCTACCCTACTTTTGCACCTTCCCTAGACATTGCTTCAGAACCGCCATTTGGGAGTTTTCAGTATCCAAACAACTTTGAATCTTTTCCTGAAACCCCTTCACAACCAATGTCTAGTCTAGAACAGTCGTTGGAAGACTTTAGGATAGCGTCAAGCCAACAAATGATGGATTTGAATGCGTCCATGGCCGCCCTCATACAACCTAGTGATCCGGTAGCTAGTTTTCAACTAGCTCCAAATTTTTCAATGTATGATGAGGCGGCAAGACAGGCTGTGAATTTGAGTAGAGAGAGTGAGATGTACCCCCTTCCAAATCAAACTTACCCGTTCCAAATTGAATCCCACAACTCCTGTTTTGAAAGTCTATCGAGTATCCCACATGATTTATCAATTGAAGATAGAATGATGAATGAGTTGTGCGACTTCGTAGTGTTTGATTTGCCCGATTGTGAAGGGTCTCTTCCAAGTGAAACCGATCCTAAACCTTTTGACCTCTACACCTCCACTTTAGAACCTGAATTGATTAATATCCATGCTTTTGTTGAGGTGTCTGAGAATATAGATTTTCACTTGATCGAGGATATTGACGCTGGGAACAATCCGGATGATGAACCCATAGATTTGGCTGAGTTTGTCTCTTCAAATCATCATCCCGAGTCATTAAATGTTTTTCCCGAACCCCATATGCGTCTGGACTTTGAAGAGAAGAGCATGGATGTGCTAAATTTTGAGGAGAACATTGAGGATAGTTTTGAAGATGAACCAGTTTTGCTTGATGAGTCGGATTTTCCAATTCATCCTGTTCCTTCCACTGACTGTGTACACCCTCCTGAACCTTTAACCGATACCCTTCCTCAACCACTTCCCTCTATCCTTTCCATCGTTCCGATCTTGCAAGAACCCGTCTCACTTTCATTTACTGTGTCTAGTTTACCAAGTTCGGCGTACCTATGGTTTCTCACGAATCTTGAGGTATTTGACCCCATTTCTCGACGGGTAAATATATTAGCACAATCGCTTTTTACACATCGCTCATCACAAATTGTGCTAATCTATTTACTCCACTTGCACCCTCAAGTTCGTATTCCACTTCTTTTTACCTTCCGCCATTCTTCTTCCTCTCATATACCGAGACCGTATCCCGCTTCTCTTCGCATACGGTCTCGCGTATTGTCCATCTCTTTTCTCTATGCCTTCTTTCCCCAACCAGCACATTATAGAGATAAAAATTTTGAATGGTTGGTGTTAACTTTTGGCCTGTGTAAGGCCTTGTATAGTTTGATACTGTTTTCTTTCCCCCCCCCTAATACTGAATTTCAACGCTTAACAGTGGAAACACTGTTTTACTTAAGTTTGGGGGGGCAATTTTTTTTGTATATATTTTTTGTTTTTCCTTTTTGTATATAATTTGTTTTTAGGGGAGCGCCGACAATTTTGACGCTCTTGGTATAACCTGACAGTGAGGGCACTGTCAAGTTTAAGTTTGGGGGTGTGTTCGGTAAGCTTTCTTCCTTCGCATTCATTTGTATATTTTGCATTTGCATACCTTATTAAAAATCCACAAAAATCGAAAATTTTCCAAAAATATAAAAACTTTGTCGTCAAGTTAGCTAATAGGGTAACTTTGATCTTTATTCCGAAAGATTAGTTGATATGATAGAAATAACTAAATTCTAGGCTTAGGATTTGAAAACCCTAAAAATAACCCTCATTTTGTCTAACTTTGGTAAGTATACGTCCTTACAGTTTTTTTTGAGAAATAAGTAATCTTGAGTTCAGTTCTTTAGTTAAGTCAAGATGAAGGGAAAGTATTGAAGCTTTACTGGAGGATAAGTCTGAAAAATAGTTTCTTTTCTTGAGTTCAAATTTAGAAAGTATATACCCTACAACTGCACCTACACGCACCTTGAAACTTGGATAGTAGAGGATACCTAGAAATACTCTTGCCTGAAAGCCTAGTATGAAAGAAAAAACGGTATTTAAAGCAAAACACCAAAAGAGCATATTGAAAAATATATCCGGTCTTGAAAAAAAAGAAGAAAAAAAAGAAGAAAAAAAAGAAGAAAAAGAAAAAAATAGAATAAAGTCAAGACCTGGAAACTGCTATTTACGCTTTAAAGTTCACACATTCAGTAATCGGTCGTTAGTGCCTCAAGAAGCATTAATAGTCGCATGAAAGGTGTGTGAGCAAATCCGTCCATCCTTAATGAAAAGAAGTAGTATTAGGTATTAGGGCAAGAGTATTATAGCTTGAATTGAATTCTTGAGTGTAGGGGTGCAAATATACACACACGTAGAGGTATACAATCGATATTTGAATAAAAGATAGAAATAAAGAATAAGACTTGTGTTTTCTGTAAAGTTGATAAAAATCCCTAATTTGAGGCCACACACTTTTAGAAGGAAAACTCAGGAGATACCAATATCTTTCTAAACTTTTTTGGAACGTATATGATCTAAGGTTAAATAGATAGGAGGTGTGAAGCGTTAGGGTTGGATATTTCTAACTTAGGATGATAAAATTTCTAACGTAAATACTAAACTGTAGGAGTAGAATCATTGTTAACTTATGACACTAACTTGACGGGATTTTGTGGGTAGTATCCGCTGAAAACCCTCAGGAGACAACACTCCTCCTACTAGGGACACCTAGAGGTTTAACGGCTTGTTGCACACGCTCAGTGCAATCGCGTTCCCTGCGAAAGTGCGGTTAGGATTTTATTTTTGTGAATAATTGGTTTTGCTCGGGACGAGCAAAAGTTAAGTTTGGGGGTATTTGTTCATAACAGAATACTGCGTTTTATACCGCCCATTCATATGCTCGTGTGTTTATAGGTAAGTGCTTTTAATTTGTATTTGTTACATATTTACAGATTACAGGTTTCCAGTACAAATAGTGCAAATCAAGACAAAATCTCCACAGTTACACCAAATACAGAACATCTGTTGACAACAGATAAAAGCCGGGTTCCGGTCATCCATATACGTCCAGTGCTGCGTACCGGTTCCAGAGACAAGACATATGACAGCGGTCATTCGTGTCTTGGACAAGCACAGAGCACGAGGGGGGCTGCACAAGAATCAATGGGTGCGCGGAGCTCGAGGGAGATAAATTCAAAGGTGTTGAAAAATGAAGCCATCATTGTTGACTATTGGAACCTGAAGCAATCATGGAAGAATATTGAAAATCTGTACATGTTTAACAGAAGAAAACAGCAACACAAGACCACCAAAGAAACCCGACCCCCTAAAGCCTCTACATGGCCGCGGATCCGCGGCCAACATAGGGTCTAGGCCGCGGATCCGCGGCCTTCCTGTCTGCTCTCTTTGTCAATATTTGGGGGCACTTTGGGGATTTCATATGGGGTCAGAATTTGGCCCTAGGGTTTCAGCACACAGCCTATAAATACTCCAGATCTGAGCAAAGCCAAGTGAGCACTTCTTTAGCCTCTTTTTTGCTAGTTTTTCTTCTTCTTCTTCTTCTTCTTCATTCTTTCCTCCATGAAACTTGTAGTGAGAGCTTTTTGAGTGGATGATGAAATGAAGATGAGGAATTTTTATCTTTCTTGTTGGTTTAGCTCCCCCTTGAGATTCTTGCTTCCTCTTGATCTTTCAACCTCTTCATTGAGCTTGAAAGGTTAAGGGTTGGTTATTGATCTCAAGGGTCGTATTTTCTCACAGGACTAGTTCTACACTTCACATGCGTTCTCTACCCTTCTCTTGATCTTGCAACCTCTTAATTGAGCTTGCAAGTTTAAGGGTTGGCTATTGATCACATGCTTGTCTTGAGTTCTATGTTCTTGTAATTACTTTCTTGTTCTTTTTATTGCTTATTTATTACTTGCTTTTTTACCTTGCTTTACTTTCATGCACTTAAATTCCATGCACTTAATTACTTGTAATCTTTTCTTTTCTTTGTTCTTTTCTTTTGCTCTCTTTTGTTCATTTTGTGAATGGTTGTAATTATTGTTGTTAAGAATAAATACGGTATTGTAAGTTAATATTTTCCTTCTCATTTCCTTTTCCCGTTATTTTCCATTGAACTCCGCCCAAACCATACGCAAGCGCTCCGTTAGGCACCCTACCCTAACAAGGTAACGGTGATTCCTAACCGCGACCGGTTGAGTTCGGTTTGGCCGGAGGCGAAAGCAAAAGACAAGAACGGAAGGAAAAGGGTAAATAAGCCGGATTCCACGAATACCGCGCTTAAATCCCCTAATCCACGTTGTTGCCGATTGCTCTAGCTTCAATTGGTCAAGACTCGGCTCAAAGGTTTTGAGTACGGATTTCTTAGCTTACAATCTCGTATCTTTTCTTAACAACTTTATACTTGCAAATAATACACATAGGTTAGAATCGAACAAATATATACTCATTCTTTATTGACTCGTCTAAGACAAGAACGGGAATACAACCATCTCCCTGTGGATCGACCCGTGCTCAACCGACTAGCTGCATAGCGACACCGTCTTGATTGCGGTTAACTTTAATTCTTGCGATCAGTCACCCAACGTGTCCATTAACGACACATCAAATCATCATAAAAACCCGAGTGCTCGGTATCAACACTCAAAACATCATAAAACCCGTGTTCAGTATCGACACATAAATCCTCATATCTCAGGCGTCGTCTCATCGGATCAGCCCTCATATCCATATGTCTCAATCGCTCCGGTCGGGATCCTCTGGATATCCGCCGAGTCCAGTACTATCACCGATAGGTAGTGTTCCCCTGCCGGGCTCAACGTCTCTCTATACGATCTCCGTGCCCCGGGGTACCGTACCGAGTCCACCATGTACCCGCAGACGGTGCCTCCTCTCTTCTCGAATAGGGTATACATATAACTCAGAACCGAGAAAACTCATGGTGGACGCTAAACATCATATCAAGAGAAACCGCGATTTTTTAAAACATTCATAAGTTTTCAAAATGTATCTGCGGTTTCTCAAATCCAGAAATCTGATGAAAACCAAATCTCATAAGCATGAAACAATAATGAGTACAGGCACAGAACAAATCTGTAATGCATAACCAGTGTGTTTATATGAGCGTGGCATCTAACTAGGTAAGAAAATACAATAACTGAACTAGTAAGTGTGGTATGGGTACTAAACAATACTAAAAAGCTGCAGATTATTAGGTTATATGATGAAGTAGCGATTTCTAATGTGTACGTGGCATGGAAATTACCGATGATGAGTGTGTGAGCCGACGAGTATGTGTTCGTGCAACATGCGCATCATCGATAATGGTGCATGTGTCCTAGCAGACGATGTCATACAAGATAAGGAAAAGAACGTGGTATGTATACCGCAAAATGAGAATAATAGGAGCATAACAGAAAAAGGAAATCGTAAACGCAACAGTATAAAATACGTAGCTACATATGAATCATACAGTTATAGTTTAAAAGTACAAATCATTGTTTTTAGAAAATAGGGGCTACGGTGTTTTTGAGAAAAAGATACCATTTGAAAATCCGTAGCGTCCATTAAGGTTGTCATTTAAAAGTGCATACAGTTCGTTAGTTTTGAAAATAGGTATGGCTTTAAATATATCCTAATATCTACTTAAGTGATTAGAAAACAATATTTTCTCCGAGTCGGTACATACATAAGTCGGCGATCCAGCCTCATAGTATCACGTACGGTATAATCCATCGTACGGCATCATCAAATCAAGAGTACGGATCAATCGTCATGCACATCATCACGTACGGTATAATCTATCGTACGATATCATCAAATCAAGAGTACTGATCAATCGTCATGTACATCATATCACGTACGGTATAATCTATCGTACGATATCATCAAATCAAGAGTATGGATCAATCGTCATGTACATCATATCACGTGCGGTATAATCTATCGTACGATATCTTCAATCGAAAGTACGGATCTATGGTCACGTATAACATATCATCTCATCTAGTCACATATCGTCACATGTCATATCATCCCGTATCGCATTATGAACATATATATCGCCTAATCTTCATATAATATATCATATCATATCATGCCATTTCATATCATATCACATAATTTAGCCTCGTGACATCATGTCCGATCATATCGACTCGTGTCATTATAACATGTCATATCCTCAACTCATGATGTTATATCAAAATTATCCTCAAACTTGTGTGTGTGTGTGTGACAACATATATACAAATGGCTCAAGCCTAATAGAATAAGAACTAAAGATATTCCTCCCTACGAGTATGCTTACTATTGTTTATAGTCTCCTAGAACCTTATTTGCTAAGTATACATATCTAATATTTATATATATAATTATATACCTAGTACCCTAATACTACGGTTCCGTGGATGCTATACACCATCCACCCGACTTCTCCCGTAGATATACATCTACTCACATACTATTCTCGCTCTAACCGAAGTCGATGAACGCCTTGCTCTTTTTCGTCGCCCCGGAAGTCTACGCGAATCTAACTACAAATCAATGCATATCATAACGAAATCAAAATCAAATCCGAAAACCGATAAGGCAAGCGAAGCGTACATATGTTCCACGCATGCAAGAACAACAAAACAACCCCCGGCATTGACGTACAAATATCAAACGACCAAGTCAAAACTCAAATATCAAAAACCTAGTTTTCAAAAGTCACAAAACGTAATATAAAACTTAGTAAAACACTCTCAGATTTTACCTAAGGTGAAATTAGGACATTTTGCATATAGGGTAGGCCTAGACATCTAGTGATTGAGCTATGGACCAAAAACCAAACCCTAACTCCAAGATCAGGCCGCAATTTGCGGCCATATGGATTAAATTAGCGGCCAAGAGAGGGAAGTGGGGGCTCGGGCTTCTAGGGTGGATTCCTATTTGCCTGCACATCTTATAGTATCTGCAAAAAAAAATTCAAAGTCCCCAATTCATCCCAGATTCCAATTGATCACCATAATATCAACAAAACCGATATCAAAAAATTCTAAGTTCGTATTTGGGACTTTAAAGCTCATTTTAGACAAGGCTCCCATCACTAATTGGACAAAGGACACTCACTACATCTCCACTAACCTTTACTACAAGTGTCATTCTCTAATCCTCATCCTAAAATTTTCCAAGATCACAAAACTTAAACTTTTTAACTCTAAACTAATGGTTGAGGTTAGAAATCTAAATACTTGGACAAGGGTGAGTGTTTTACCTCAAGGAAGCAATTCAAGAAAATTCCTAGATGGTCCAAACTGCTCAAAACTCCAACTTGATTCCAACATAATATTTGTAGTGAGCTTAGGAATAATTTTTGTGAAGGTTGTATAAGGTTTTAGGGTGGTTTTGAGGGTGGTTTGTGGCGATAGTGAGGGTCGAGGAGATGAAGAAGATGAAGAAGGAAATGATGATGAAGATGAAGAGAATAAGGAGATGATGGAAGAAAATAGACATGGCTCCCTCTCCCCCAATGCCTCCCCCACTCCTTCTCCCCCAATGCCTCCCATACTTTCTTTTTCTTTTCTTTAAATAAAAACATAAAACCAAATGTCACAAATGCAATGGTTACAAATCATGACACTTAAAAATGATTTTAACAAAATAACTTGATTTAATGCGCAATTTGGAAATATTAATCAAATTTAACATTAAACTTGTATATAAATAATTGTATACTAATTTATAAAATGACCAAATCCAATAAATGCCTTCATAATTAATAATTCATATTAATTTCCAAATATTTTCCAAAACATAGATATATAATTATTCCATTTTCTGAAATGCCTTCAAACTTATTTACATACTTGCATAATATTCATAAAATTTATTATTTTATTATTTAAAATCCAAAAATAATATTCTATATTTTCTGAAATGTTACAGAGTTGCTGCTAACAACCGCCATCAAAAGTCATCGTCGTTCGACCAATTCCGAAATCGTTCGCTAATGACCGCTTTAGTGTCTTACCTCCATCGGTTGTCTCCATTGCATCATCTAGTCTAGATTAATTTAATATGGATTTTGAAATAAAATTATTATAAAATGGTAATGAAAAGAAATTACATAAAATAATGCTCATTTGATTTTGAAATTCAACATTCTTAAATTTCTTCCTTCCAACACTCCTTATGAATTTATAACTTTTGATATTTACCAAAAACTTTCTTAGGTTTGTACTCGTAACACTAAACTATCTTTTACTTTCAAATTTAAAAGAAAATAGCTTACTTAACGGTACCACATCACTACTACGTCACTTAAATTGTCATGTCACAAAAAAAAGCCCAGTAAGAACCTTCTTCTAACCTTAACTCTACTTTCAAAAAAATACCTTCTTTTTTCCCTCCTTCCTTCTTTAGCCGCTGTCACGCACCTACACCGCAACCTTGACCTCCCCCTCCTCGGCACCCGCCTCCTCCACCCCCCTGCCCCGACTCCTGCACACCCGCCTCAATTACCCCTCCCCATCACCCGCTCCAACCCTCCCCCTCCCTTCCCTTCTCTTCCTCGACCCCTGCCTGGACCTCCATCATCATTAGCGGCATCATTATCATCAACTCGTCATCTTCTTCGTCCTCTTCTTTCATCATTTCTTTTTTCGATACTCTTTTCCCGGCGTCGAGGATTTTCTCTTTTTGCTGTGACCGTCAACCTTCTCCAAAACCGCCATCATTAATTTTCCAAATTAATAATTAATGGTTATTTAAAAATTTTAGTAAAATAATTAATAATTACTTAATTAATTATGAAAATAACAAAATAGTCATTTGACATGAACAGTTTATCGTTAACTCTCGTTGACAGTTAAGTCAGGATAGTTTTTGTAGTTTTCAACCCAAAGGGTAGTTTTGCTGTCATAGACCCAAAACTAAAGGAAGTTTCCAATAAATATGCCTTTATTATATTTTGTTTATCTGAACATAGATAATTTCGATATGATTACACTTTTATTATTATCCACTTAGATAAAAATTTAGAATACTATTATTTTATTTTTTTGGACGGCAACTAAGCTAATCTTTAATAATTGATTGTAACATTATATTCTCAAGATGGCATATATAAAAATTGTAATGTGAATGGAGAATTTATTACATACCACTAACATATTTTATTCTATACAAAGAGAGAAATTCAAACATCGATATAGATGGGTATTTGGTATTGAAATAGAGCATAAGGAAGTTGTAAAATGATAATTAAAATGAAAAATATCTTAGAAATAAAAGATAATTATTCATTTGATTAAGTATATTATCCCAAAATTAAGGCTAAAACGCAGGAAACTCTTTACTTTTGAACAAAAATTAAGAAATCCCTCTGAACTTGGGAACTATGTAATTTACTCTCGAAATAATAACAGTGCTAATTTTTTCATCCATGGTTTTTTTTTGACCAAAAGTACCACTCTCATGAATTCAATTGACTAACCTGATCAATTGACTAACCTAATCGTTCTCTTAAATTCTTTATTTTTTTTCCCAAATTCATAATTTCTTGAATCTATGATTGCTCTTTGAAAGAGAAGAGAAAAGTTAGATGATGTGTTTTGTTAGGGGGCAGAAAACAAAAGAAAAAGAAGTCTGAAGGAAAAAATATCTAGAAAATAAAGAATGAAAGACTGGAGAAGAAAGGATTAGATGAAATTTTTGAAGGCTCCATGCCTGACTCGGGCGTTATAGTAACGGGCAGTTTGCTGCTGATAGGCGGCCATCCTGATTTGCCCCCGATCTCGTTTTTCTGATAAGATGTCCAAATTGCTTCGTAGCGTCAAGATGTTAGCTTCGTCATCAAAGTGCTCGACCCGATAACTGGACAATCCAATTTCTATTTGGACCATCACCTCGGTACCGTAGCAGAGGTTGAACGGGGTTTCTCCCATAGATGTTTTTCTCGACGTCCGCAGTGCCCATAGTCCCCGAGATAATTCCTCAACCCAGTCGTCTTGCCTACTTCTAGGCGAGCTCAGAGCCCTCGAATGATGCTTCGGTTTGCTATTTCGGCATGCCCGTTGCATTGGGGATGCGCGACCGCGGCGAACTTCATTAATATATGAAATTCGTTGCAGAATTTTTTGACTTTGTCATTCTCGAAGTTGGTTCCATAGTCAGTGACGATGCACCTTGGGATTCCGAATCGGGAGATTATATTGTTCTGCAGAAATTTGATCGTAGATACGGCGTCCGGTTTTATGATAGGCACGGCTTCAATCCACTTTGTGAAGTAGTCTACGGCGACAAGGATGTACTTGTGTCTACCCATGCCAGCGGGGAGCTGACCCACCATATCCATCCCCCACTGAGCAAATGGCCAAGGAGAACTTAGTGGCGTTAGTAAAGTGGCCGGGAGACGAGAGATGTTGTCGAAGAGTTGACGGCTCTTGCATCTTCTGACCATTTTCTCGTCATCTTGATGTATTCCCGGCCAATAGTACCCCTGGACCAGTGTCTTTTGGACCAGGCTGTGGGCCCCTTGATGCGTCCCTCCGACCCCTTCGTGTATTTCTCGTAAGACGTAGTCTGCTTCGTGGGGATAGACGCATCGGAGTAGAGGTTGAGTGTACGACTTCTTGTATAGGTTATCTTTGCTCCATACGAAATGGCGATCTTTTGCTCGAAACCAGCAAGCTTTTGCTCGAAGCCGGCGAGCTTCGGCCCGGTCTTCCGGAAGAACCCCATCTTTCAGAAACTCTACAATGGCCTTTCTCCAATCCGGGACATCTTCTTAGGTCGTGTAGATTTAGAGTGTTGCCTCTCCATCTTCCACGCTGGGTCGTGGAAGGACTTCGAAGAGGATATTTCTTTTATGATTGGCCGAATAGGAAGAGGCAAGTTTGCTCAGGGATCGGCCTCGGTGTTCAAATTTCTGGGAATCTGCTCCACTTGACCTTCGTCGAATTTTCTCCGAAGCCTTCTTACCTCCGCCAAGTATTTTATCATCAGTGGTTCCCGTGCTTCGAAACGCCCGGTTACTTGGCCGACGACTAGCGCGGAGTCGCTGCGTATCCGAATGGTCTTCAGCCCTACTCCGGAGGCGATTCATAGACCGGCTAATAAGTCTTGTACTCCGCCGCGTTGTTTGATGCCTTAAAACCAAGTCTCAGAGAATACTCCATTTCTACCTCATTTGGGCCGCAAATGATCAGCTCGGCCCTACACCCCTCCTCTGTGGTGGATCCGTCAACATAGAGCACCCAGTCCGAGATTAGGCCGGGCACCTCCTCGACCGTGGGCCGTGGGTCGGGACCCTGAGTCGTCGTTCCTTCCCTAGTGGGAATGGTGCACTCGACAACGAAATCTGTTAAGGCTTGTGCTTTAATTGCCCGTCTGGGTCGGTATTTGATGTCGAACTGGGACAGCTCCCACCTCCATTTCTCTAAGCGGCCTGATGATTCGGGGGAGGCAAGGATATTCCCTAAAGGTCGTTCAATGAGGACGAGGATTGTGTGCGCCTGAAAATAGTGTCGTAATTTCCTGGAGGCGACGACAAGCGCAAGGACTATTTTTTCTATGGCCGGGTATCTGGTTTCCGCGTCCTTGAAAACATGGCTCACATAGTAGAACGGTTTCTGCATTCCTTTGAACTCTCTAACGAGCACTGAGCCCGCGGCTTGGTCAGAGACGGCTAGATATAGTAACAGCTCATCGCCTTCGACCGGTCTGGTGGGAAGTGGTGGGGTCGCCAGGTGTGCCTTGAGTTATTCTAAAGCGTCTTGGTATTCCTCGGACCATTCAAACCTGGGGATTTTCCTTAGGGCTCTGAAGAAAAGGAGACATTTTTCCCCGGATCTGGACATAAAGCGACTTAATGCAGCCACCCTCCCGGTGAGTCGCATGATATCGACATTGCTTTTGGGCGTCGCCATGTTGATGATGGCGCTAATCTTCTCTGGGTTCGTCTCGATTCCTCAGTGGGTAACCATGAATCCAAAGAATTTTCCGCTTGTGACGCCGAACACACATTTGGCTGGATTCAGCTTCATCTTGTATTTTCGCAGGACGTCGAATGTTTCGGCAAGGTCTGTTGTGTGTCCGGCCGATGAGGCAGATTTCACAAGCATGTCTTCGACGTAGACTTCCATGTTTTTCCCAATTTGCGGTTTGAACAGTTTGTTGACCAGTCGCTGGTACGTGGCTTCGGCGTTCTTGAGTCCGAAGGGCATTACCCTGTAGCAGTATAGTCCCTGATCCGTGGTAAAGGCTGGCAGTTCTTCGTCGGCCGGGTTCATTCGGATCTGATTATAACCGGAGAAGGCATCCATGAATCTTAATAATTCTTGACCGAACGACCTGTCTACTAGCTGATCTATCCAAGGAAGCGGGTAGTTGCCTTTGGGGCAAGCCTTGTTCAGGTCCGTGAAATCAACTCACATGCGCCGTTTCCCATTCGCTTTCTTAACCATAACCACGTTTGCTAGCCAATCCGAGTAGTCCAGGTTCCTGATGAAGTAGGCAGCGAGCAATCGGTCAACTTCCTCTTCTATCGCCTTTTGTTTTATTGGCGCAAAACTTCTCTTCTTTTGTCAAATTGGCTTGGCTTTCGGGTCGACCCCGAGCTTGTGTGAGATCACCTCATGATCGATCCCGAGCATGTCTGCTGGTGTCAAAGCGAACACATCCGAGTTGTTTCGGAGGAACCGGATCAGGTCTTCACGGACGCCCCCTGTCAAGAAAGAGCCGATCTGGACAGTCCGGCCGTCGACTCCTTCTATGAAGGGAACTTCCGCTAACGCTTCCACCGGGGCACCTCAAATTTCCTTTCATTCGTCACGTGTATCCAAGGTTCCCTGAGGATCATGCGTATCTTCAAAATCGTCGCTCAGCTCCCCGGCGGGAGATGTTGAAGCGAGGCAGATCCTGGCAGTTTGCCGGTCTCCATAGGCATAGCCTATCCCCTCGTTATTGATTGATCTGTATTTTAGAGTTGTGTTTGTAGTAACCGCAATCAATAATGGTTTCGCGTGTAGCTAGACCGAGATGAGTACGGGTCGTCCTCAGGGATATGTGGAATCTTTCAATCTTACTTTAGACGTGTTGAAAAAGAGGAAGAATAGAGGAATAGAGAACAGTGAAGAATGGTTGTAGGATCTAGATCTACGTTAAACACGGATGCAAAATATAGATCTAGATTAACTACGGATGTAAGTTTAATATTAAAAAGGGGCTTGCAGGGTTCATTAAGATTTAGTAGTCATGGATGATTAATTAAAGATTACTATTTTTATCCTTTAATAGATTTAAAACTAGAACGACAGTGATGCATGTAGATTAGGGTATCTGGAGGGAAAAGGGTTCCCACTCTTAACCCCTATCTCGACATGGAGCTCCGTTCATATCTAGCCTTTACCAAAACAATTGTTAATCTAATCTCTAATCGTGGTCGCGATTATCAATGAATTGGTAGCGCTCCCAATTAGGATGTTAACTACTCTTTTGATAGAGTTTATAAACTTTATAGGACTTAAAAAGAATTTAAGGATCTTCATCATCCATTAACCTACCCTAATCTCATGAACCCTAACAAGAGAAGAATTACTCGCGCATATTGGGAGAAGAAGAGATGGAGAGAGAAATCATATTAAAAATACAAAGAGATAGAATAAGAAAACAACTAACTTTATTAATCAACAAAATTCATTTACACTTTTTTTGCTTAGAAAATGATTGCAAAATGCTAGTTTGCTTCTCGATCTCTTCTAAGGAGGTAGATGAACCGTTGATGATCAGCCTGGATGCGTGAGCCTGTCGTGGACTTCGTGATCTCTTCAGCTTGATAATTTTCCAAGAGACGCTCGGTCCTTATTTATAGTCCAAGAGCCAGAACCCTAGTTTCCTAATTTGGAAACTAGTTGTTAGGATCACAACAGAAAAAATCCCGTGCCCTAACTACCCTAGTTTCCTAATATGGAAACCAGTGGTTAAGATCCTAACAGAACAAATCTCAACTCCCAACTCGTCCAATACGCAGCGGAACCGCGGCCAATAGGTGGGTTTAACCGCGGTTCCGCGGCCAAGTAGGGGGATCATTACATTATTTTTCTGGGGCTTTATCTTGATGACACGTGGTGATCTTTTCACATCTCTGGAAACTGAAAATCTTTTCTTCGTCATTGTCAGAATTGATTTCTTTAGTTTACTTTCTTAATTAGGCAGGTTTGTTTTGCCAACTTTGATTTCCTTGATTTCAGTCCTGAAAATTCTGCACAATAACTCAACAAATAATATTAGTTTGTTTTATAGAGATATTAACTTAATCATTAAGTATTGGTCAAAGGCTTTTAATAAGGTAAGCATATTTAAATGGGCCAAATGTCACATGGATATTTATGCTTACTTTTTCCTACATAATGTTTATTATAATATATAAACACATGAAAATAATATTTTTACAGATAAACCTTCATATGTGTCATATATTATATACGCCTTTTATTATATAGAAATAGTAGGAAAATGTCATATTAAATGTGTAGTTTTATCAACTGAACAGTTATCTAAAGGGAATTTGAGCGCGAGGTGGTAAGTTGAGATCTGAGCCCGAAGGGCGTTTAAGGTGGGGCGTCCCAGGAGGATGTTATAAGACGACGGGATCTTGGCAACGAGGAAATTCACCGATATGGTTCACTCGCGTTTTTCCTGCATCCCTAATGTTGAGGAGGTGGGTGATCGAACCCTCGGCCCGGATGGAATGGTTGGTGAACCCGGAGAGGACATGGGAGGTCGATTGGAGATCGGATGGACCTAATCTGATACGCTGGAAACAGTCGTAGAACAGGATATCCGCTGAGCTCCCTGAGTCGACCAATATTCTCCGGACCTCGTAATGGTGAACTCGGGATGCTATCACAAGGGGGTCATTGTGTGGGAGTGATATGTCGTGAAGGTCTTCATCGGTGAAGGTGATCGGGTCATCCTTTCTGTGCTTCTTATGGGGCGGATCACTTATGCCCATGACTGGTATAGGGTGGCGGTCCCCCTCACTACCCAAAATCAGATGCGTCAAAATGACCATGATATGTCTGATTTTTAACTCCCCGGGAGGGGGTTGGTCCTTCTGCTCTTGTTCCGCCTGCCGCTTGTCTCGTAGGTATTTCTCTAATTGGCCAGAGCGGATCAGTTCCTCAATATTGTCGTGAAGTTGTTCGCAACTCTCGGTCGAATGACCCTGTGACCTGTGGTAAGCGAAATACGGGCCCCGGAGCTGCTTGCCCGCTTTTTGGGTAGCCAGCGGAAGCTTGGAAAACCTCTCGCTTTTAGCCTTCTCTAGCAGTTCTGTCTGGAAGATGTTCAGAGGAATGTACTCATGGAACCTTAGGGAATAGGGTTTTGGACGGTCGACTCTCTTTTTATCCTCTCTGTCCCATTTTTCGGTCTACTTGATCGCCACAGGACAGGTTGGCATTCACCTCTGACTCGAGTTGGATTTCTCGCTCGGTCCATGCTTTTACTTCGGCCATGGTCGTAGGTTGCGCTAATGCAAAAGAGCGGAGCCACTCTTTGTGCCTAAGACCTGATCTCAGGGTGGTGATAACCGTTTCATCGTGATACTTAGGAACCTCAAGAAGGGCATTGTAGAAGCGGGTGACATACCCATTGAAGGATTCCTTGTCTCCGCTGTTGATGGTAAACAGGTAGTCAACCGTCTTTTTTTGTCGTCGGTTACCGCCGAAATGACCGAGGGATTGGGTCGCTAGCTCGTCAAAGGTCGAGATCGAGTGCGGCGCGAGCCCTCAGAACCAATCTCGGCCAGCTCGGATGAGGGTGGTAGGGAAAGCTTTGCATTGAGCCACATCTGAGTTGTCTTGGAAACTCATGCCTACCGTAAACGCGTCCAAGTGGTCCTTCGGGTCGGACATCTCGTCTAAGAGGGCCACTTTGGGCGGTTTTTTCTTGGACGAGACATGCTCAGCTAGTAGCTGTTCGGTAATGGGCCATGTGAGTGAATCAGCGAAGTATTTCGCGCCTTCGCCGGCCGTACGGTCATCCTATCGTATGTCTTCGATTTTCCTTTCGAGAGCCTCGATTCGTTGTTGGTACCACGATGATTCTTCGCGGTCAGAGCGCCTGTTATCTCTGCTCCTGCCCTGCGCGATGGAGCGGCTTTGGCTCTACTCTATCACGTTCCTTAAATCTTCGGGGTGGACCCTTCGTGGATAGCCCTAGCGTTCGCCGTATGAGTGACCTTGATGGAAGTGGCGGCGCAGGTCTATCCTGAAATCAGGCAATTTGACCGACACTTCTTTAGGGGGTGAGAAAGCGCGGCGCGCATTGAAGTGATAGCTCGGTCTCCCCTGAGATCGGGGTGTCGAGCTATCCGGCGCCCAACGGGTCATGGAATCATTTCCCGCATGCGGGCCATGACTGCCGAAACCGGCACGCCGGTGTTCGGTAACATCAAGATGAGCGCGAGTGAGGTTGAGAGCCTGAGCGTACCCTTCCGTTTCCCTGCGCACGTCGTCATCCCGGGGAGGGGGTGCTACGGTTTGGCGGGTATGGTCAGCCGCTTGGACGCGGGCGAGCGCATCCACCATCGCCGTGAGCCTATCAATTCAAGCGGATAAAGCGTTGATGACGTTAGGAGGGAGAGTAAGGCCGTTTCCGCCCCTGTTGTGGAGGACGGGACGGCTCATGCTGGGATCGTCGCGTTCGTCACTTGTCATTGAATCGAAGGCGGAATATCAACTTTTTGGGTAGAGAAGAAAGTGCTTCCCACAGACAGCGCTAATTGATGGAGGTCGAGATCTCTCTCAGATGTTGTCCTCCGTTGGATCTGCTACAAGCGGTGTTGAACGGTTGAGATTGGGAATAAGAATTGAATGTGTGGATCTCAATGGGTTGTTGGATGTTATTGACAACGAGCTACCTGTCAGGGAAGTCCCGGGGTGGGAAACCACCGTTGGACCCTCCTACGATCAAGTAAGACCGAGGAATAATGGCAGGGTAGCAGCATATTGGAATGAATTCGGCCTACATGAGTCGTCTGGTGGAGGGGTTTATATAGCGGTCGCATGAGGTGAACCGGCGCAAGATTCTCGCAGTCCATCACGCCCCCGCGACATGTTCACGTAGATGGTGGGATACATCCATTAATAGTAGGATGCACTCGTTAATGGGAGGACGTGCCAGCATGGGACGTGGAGCGGTGAAGATCTCGCTTTGGCGAGATATACGGAGCCATTACGGGGGCGCTTAGGCTCTGTGCTCTCGTTTGAACAGGGGAGCCGAGGAAGCTCGGCTTGGTGGGTAGCTCGGAGACGAGTGAGGAGTCCGTAAAAGCTCGGATTCCAGAGTGCTCGAGGGAGTGTTATTGGCCGGTTGCTAATCGCATAGGGAAGGTACTCCGAGAAGGTTTCCGAAAGGTCGGGTACAACCTCGGAGACGAGGTGCCGAGGAAGGTCCCCAATGCACCATACTGATTCCCTCTCCGTAGCCCCAAGGAATCTAGTGGGCTTACGTAGACGACACGACATCTGTCATGTGTCTTAATCTGAGGAATTCGCATTTATGAGCCTCATCTTTATCCCCCCACTCTCGTCCTGACCTATTTATAGGTTAGGGTCGAGAGTGGTAAGCCCGGTTTTTAACTATTCAGCCTAAGATTCCCATGCAATAGGTTGTCCGACGAAGACGCGACATTTGGCGGCTACTCCTCTTGAACCCATGGATCCACGTGGCGGCTCACGAAGCGCCTCAGTTCCCGTACGTATCTTTGGTGATGTCGGTGTATCAATGAAATGATTGCGCTTTAAAAGGGGGCGCCGTTTCGCTCACTCGGTCGGTTGGACTATGCGCCACGTGTCCACCACTGGGTGGGGGGACGTGAGGGGCTGTCACCAGAATCCTGGCGAGAGGGGACGTGTCCAAAAGCCGATCGCCACATAGAGTCCCAGTGGCCGCTAGGTGTGACGCTTCGTTTTGGCGGGAACGGATTTGGGCCGTTGAGAGCCTTCTTGCTGAATGTATAAATAGGGGGGCCACCCCACAGCCGATACTTTACCCTAGCCGTCTCTTGTCATCTGAAGATTGCCCGGCGCACATCTGCTTAGGTCGGAACTTCAGCTAACAAAACTTTTCTCGGCCAAACCTTTCTTGAATCAGGTTCGATGTCTTCCTCCGAAGTATCTATTGATGTAGTGGGGGTTGAGTCAAGCAATGAGAGTTCAGCTTCTGGAGCCGAGCCCAGCGGGTCTTCTTCCTCCTCGACTTCCAATAGCCTAGAGAGTTCTTCTTCTCCTTCATCTTCATCTTCTTCTTCTGTGTCGGGCTCGCCCCCCAAGGAGAACGACACCCCCGTCCCTCGTCGTCGGGGGGCGAAAAGGGCCAACAAGGTGCTCATCGAGAATACCTGCGATGCACCCTCATTTTTGAACCGTTTGGATGAACTTTCCAACATCCGGGCTCGTTTTCATATCCCCTCTGGCTATTCACTCCGTTTGGCCAGGGAAGGTGAGCGGGCAGACCAGGTGCAGGGAAAATAGATTGCTCTGTACTTGGAAGCATTCCGGGAAGGGATGCGTCTGCCTTTCTCGCCCGAAGTTTGTTCCGTGCTTCATTGTTTCTGTCTCGCTCCGGGCCAGCTAGCGCCAAATTCGTGGAGAATCCTCCTCGGGTTTCTGGTCCAGTTGAAAATTGATCGGATCCCTTTTAATTTGAGCCTTCTCCTCTCCTTTCTTTGCTATAAAAATCACCTTGGTACCATTAAGGAAGAACCGAGCTGGGTGTACCTTTCATTTAAAAAACATAAGGGTAGGGCGGCCGGGTCGGGGGCAGTGGTTGTCCCTTCTTCCATCCACGAATGGATGGAGAAGTTTGTCTTTGTCGGTCCACCGAAGGATGAGGATTGTCCTATGCCCGTCAAGTGGCACATGGCCGATTGTCCTAGAGTTAGGCCGTCGAATGCCCCCGAGGCAAGAGTGGTGTCTCAGTAGGAACCGATCTAGCGTGCTGATGTCCTGCTTTCCGAGTAGGTTTTGAGCTGGGCGGGACTCGGTCCCAAGCGCTTCGTGGGTGAGTTAGGGCTTTTGTCGATCTATCTAGACTTATCCAATTTTAGTTGTTGTTTTTGGTCGCTGATCTTTTTCTTATGTGTATCTCGTAGAGCTGATGGATCGCTTTTAGATTATGGCCGCCATGGCTGCCAAGGCTCGGCGGAGGAAGGGCGGTGATGCAAGCTCATCCAGGCCTGCTCCGGGCATGGGTCCCCGGCAGGCACCTTTGGATAAGGCTTCCGCAGCACCCCCCGTTCCAGAAGAACACCGCGATGGAGGGCAAAAGCACGTGCGGGATCTGGCGCCTCGGGCTAGGACGGAGGTGCCACCCCTTCCCGAATCCTTACTTAAGAGGCAGAAGAGGGTGGTTTCTCTGCCACCCCCAGCCGGGATTCAGGTGCAGGAGGGAGATTTCTGCATCGAGGTGCCCTCGGGGCTCTCTGTGGCCGACAGTTTACTGGTGGACATGGAGAAGGCAGCGGGGACCAAGATCCCCTGAGGCACCATGAAGGCTCAAGTGGAGGCGATAGCTCAGGAGGCTGTTCAGGTCGGTAAATCTCCAAGAATTTCTCCAAGCATTTTTTTTAGTTTGTTTTAGCTCTTAACACGGTTCCCATTTTCTTCAGGTCCTCCAGCATTGCGCCCTGCTCGCCACAATGGAGTCTGAGGAGGTGACCCCTGTGATGAAGAAGGCGGGCGAATCTTCTTCGCAAGAGGAATAGCTCCTCGCCCGGCTGCAACAGGCGGAAGAGAAGGCTGCCCTTCTCGACTCGAGGTTGGTCGCGGAGGGCCTGACGGTCGCTAAATTGAAGGAGTTCCATCGGCTCCTGACCAAATCTAACCGGGATATTCAGGCCCAGATATGGGAGGTCAACGGGCTCTTCGATGCCATGAAGAGGCAGAGGGACTCATTTAAACGGGATGCTCGGGCGTCTTGCGAGGCGGTGAAGCTTGCGGAGAGCAGAGCGGAAAGGGCCGTGGAGGAGTATAAGACTTCCGACCAGTTCTACCTCGACCTCGCCAACTCTGCGGCTGTCGGGTGGTACAACGCTCTCGATGCCGTCAAGCAAGCCATGCCCGGGTTCGATGATCAGGAGCTTTGCGCTAGGTACCCCCTCGCCGAGGAAGCGCTACAGAGGGGCGGTACCGAGCCGGCCGGAAGAGGCGAAGCGGCGGGCGGAAGCGCCGTGCTGGAGGTTGCCATCGTAGCATCAGACGGAAGCATTGATCAAGGGGAAGCGGTGGCCGAGAAGGCAGTTTGAGCTACTCCTGTCTTTGTTACCAAATTTTGTAAGTCTCTGGGCATTTTGTAAGGCTGGGGAGCCCATAGTACCTTGTACACAGATTTGAATATAAATAAAGTGTTTTTAGCTCGCCTATGGAGTGTTTCTATTTTTGCAAGTGTAGATAAGTTGGTGTCTTGCGGATATCTAGTATATGTAAAGTCGAGTGTTGAGTGATTGTTGAGATGGATGTTGTGATCAAAATATTTTTACCACAATCAAGAATGGCGTCGCTTGGTAGCTAGCCGGTGAGTACGGGTCGGTCCACAGGGATGTTGTGTATTCTCAATTTGTTCTAACGAGTTAATTTCAAACGGTGTTGGGATGATTATTTCTAAAAATTAAGTTGATTTAGACTAGGATTTAAAATCTTGCTAGGGTTAGGTTTAGGTTAAGTTTGGAAATTTAAGATTTCCCACCGCTTTCAATACCCTAATTTAGATCTCTTTAGGTGTTATGGTAATTATTAATAAAAGGGATTAGGACGATCGGGAAGAAACGGTGTTTCTTCCTCTAGGTCCTTGTCCGTCCTTTCTTAATAATTACCCTAACCTCCATAGAAAACATGCACAACCGGTCTTTTAAACTACGGTATCACTGTTACCTCGTGGGTAGGGTACCGTAGGGAGCGGTATGTGTATGTATGCATGGAGTCCTATTAATTAATATGTGATGGGCACGAAAGGGGTGAGAGATTTTCGTCTCTCAAACCTTTCCTATTCCTAACCCTAACAAGTGAGGAACTACTCACTCATTAGGGGTTTGATAAAAGACATGTTTTTTATGAGTTTTCAATTTAAGAGATTGACTATCTAAACTACGACAAATTAATAAAAAGTTCTAAGCTAATTAACTAGGGTAGAATTTAAAAACTATACTAAGGCAGAAAGAAAATTTAGAACTAGGGCAATGAAAATAAATCTACTTATTTTATTGACGCTCTCAAAACATTACAAAGGATTTCTGAAATTTTGATCAATGAAAAGAGGCATACCCCATAGAGAGGTTTAGGATTTCTATTTATAGAGCATAGAAACCCTAGGGTTACAATCGACTCACATCTGCATTTACAAATATACCCCTAAAGAAGACTAGTCAACGCACCGCCACACGCCAACTGTTTGCACCGACACGTGCACTATATGGCCGCGGATCCGCGGCTATAGGCTTGGTTTGGCCGCGGTTCCGCGGCCATCTTGAGGGCTTGCTGGCTGCTTTTTCCTGGGGTTCTTTCTGCCGCTTTTGGATTCATGTTTCTTTACTTGGTTTCTCAGTTTGTCTTCTAGATTTCTTCCAGATTTCCACAGTGAATAAGTGTCGTGAACTTCACCGTTTTCTTCGTGTCGAAGTCTTGAACCTTGCACTGCCTTTGTACTTGTGAACTTGTTCATTGATTCTTCGTTTATTCTCCAAACTGTAGGCTTGATCAAGATTCTTCTATTTGTTGGTCGTAGTCTCACTTTTGTATCGTATTTTCATCATTTTCACTGCTTTGTTCCGAGAACCTGTAACCTGCAACTATGTAGAAGATATGGATCAAAAGCACTTGTTTATTTGTAAAATGAATAAGAATGGGGAATATAATAATGCAAAATTATGATATGAACAAATACCCCCAAACTTATCTTTTGCTCGTCCTCGAGCAAAACTAGTTTTATTCTCGAAAAAGACCTAGCCTCACTTTCGCAGGGAAACGCGATTGCACTGAGCTCGTGCAACAAGCCGTTAAATCTCTAGGTGTCCCTAATAGGAGGAGTGTTGTCTCCTGAGGGTTTTCAGCGGATACTACCCACAAAATCTTATCAATTCGGCTTATCGACTTTTATTCTCCAATTAGGTTTTCTAACAAGAAACTCTATTATCTTTGACTCAGAAATTATCCACCCGTATTTTTCACACTTCCTTATTATTTAACTTAAGATTATACATGTTCTTATAAATTTACTTAGCTTTTAGCATCTTTTAATTTTTCCTTCTAGGGTTCTATCTCAACTTAGGAATTTTTATCATCTCTATTAAAGATATAAGTCCTATTTTTCATTCATATCTCTTATCTAAACCCCAATTACATACCCCTACGTGTGTGTATATATCACCCCTACACTTAGAAGTTCAAATCAAGGTATCATACACTTGTCCGTCGTCCAAAGCACTTCTTAATTGGTAAATTTTTAAATGAAATTTGCTCACACATCCTTCATGCGACCGTTAATACTTCTTGAGGTACCAACAACCGATTACAAAATGTGTTTGCACATTAAAGCGTAATTCCTAGTCTTGTAACAACTAAGGCTTTAGCAGTGACTCCCAAACCAGTTGGTCTAAGGCACTAGGTGGTGAAGCATCCTCGCTAAATATTTTTTTCTATTTTTGCAGCCTTAAGTAATTATAAAAACCAGTGTTCATTTTTTTTATTCACACTTGTAATTTTTTTATTTTTTTTCGTACTAAGGACTTTAGACAAGAGCATTTCAAGGTCTCTTCTACTATTCCAAGTTTCAAGGTTCGTGTTTGTGCAATTTGTAGGGTATATATTTTCAGAATTTAGACTTAAGCTTAGGAATTATTTTTCAAACTTATACTTTAATAAAAATATCAATACTTTTCCCTTGTTTTAACTTAGCCCAAGAAGTCAACTCGAAATTTGCCTATTTCTAAATAAACTACAAAGACATATACTTTCTACCATTAAATTTTAAGAAAGGTTATTTTTAGGGTTTTTAATTTACTAAGTCTAAGGTCTAGTTGTTCCTAGCTAGTTAACCTTCTTGTCAAACTCAAGTCAATTATGGCCCCAAAATTGTATTTTTCAATTTTTTATAATATTTAAAAAATTTCAATTTTTATGGGTTTTAAAATAAGTATGCAAATGCAAAAATATACATATGAATGCGAAGGAAGAGACCTTACCGAGCACACCCCCAAACTTAAACTTGACAGTGTCCTCACTGTCATGCCACACCAAGAGGGTCAAAAATGTCGGCACTCCCCTGTTTATTTTTTTATTTATTTTTGTTATTGTTGACAGAAAAACAAAACAAAATATATATACAAAAATTTCCCCTCCAAACTTAAGTGAAACAGTATTTCCACTGATTAAGCGTTAAAGTTCAGAGTTAGGGAGGACAAAAACACAGTATCAAGCTATACAAGGCTTTACACAGGCCAAAGGTTAGCACCAACCATTCAAAAAATTTATCGTTATAATGGTGTGGTTGGTGAAAGAATGGAGTGTAGAGAAAAGAAATGAGAAACACACGAGACCGTATGGGAAGAAAGGTGGAATATGGTCTCGGTATATTAGGAGAAGAATGGCGGAAGAGAGAAAGAAGTGTAGTACGAACTTGAGGGTGTAAATTGAGTGAATAAATTAGCACAAATTGTGATGACCGATGTGTTAAAAGCGATTGTGCTAATCTATCAACCCGTCGAGAAATGGGGTCAAATCCCTCAAGATTCGCGAGAAAACATGGGTACGTTGAACTTGGTAAACCATTCATTGAAAATGGAAGCGTGACGGATTCTTGCGCGGTCAAAACGACGAGGGGAAGTGATTTAGGAAGGGTCTTATTCTCACCTAAATAAGTGTATGTAAGGTGAGACAGCAACAGCTTGAGTTCGAGTTTCAGAGGTGAAACAATTGAAGGTGAAATTGGTGAAACTGTCTCAAACTCGAAGGATTCCATCAATAGTTCGAAATGACTGTAAGCAACCGAGTCTGATGGTTCAACTAACTCATCTGAAAATTCAAAAGACTCAAACTCGGGAGATGAGTCTTCAAAATCGTCCAAAAAAGTGAAACACTCGTAATCGTTATCGGTTGTGAGAACTGTGTCAGATTCAAAGAGGAATGCACTAATGGCGTCAAAACTGCTGTGATCGAACAGAAATTTTTCAAGCTCACGGTCCTCCTGCGTGATCTCTTGCGTGGTCGGAACGATGGAAAGGATGAAGGGGGTGATTTAGGAAGTATAACAGTTAAAGGTTCGGGAGGATGAATTGGAAAATCCGACTCATCAAACAAAACCGGTTCATCCTCAATACTATCCTCAGTACTATCCTCATAATTCTCCTTAAAAGTTATCATATCCATGCAATTATCATCAAAATCAAGACGCATATGAAGTTCGGGAGAAACATTTAATGACTCGGGATGATGAATTGGAGAGAAAAATTCAGTCAAATCTGCGGGTTCATCATCCAAAATATTCCCGGCATCAATATCCTCGATCAAGTGAAAATTAATATTCTCAGACACCTCATTAAAAGCATGGATATTTATCAATTCAGGTTCTAGATTGGAGGTGTAGAGGTCAAAAGGATTGGGTGTGGGTTCACTTGAAAAGGGTCCTTCATAATCAGGTAAATCAAACACTACATAGTCGCACAACTCATTACACGTTTTATCTTTAACTGGTGATTCATTTGGGATACTAGATAGACATTCAAAACCGGAGTTGTGGGATTCAATTGGTGATGGGTAGTTTTGATTTGTACGGGTGTATAGCTCACTCTCTCCACTCAAATTCTTGATTTGTCCAACCGCCTCATCATAAATTGGAAAATTTGGAGCTAGTTGGAAACTAGCTACCGGTTCACTAGGTTGTCTTGATGAATTAAGGGCGGCAATGGACGCATCCAGATTCCTCATCTGTTGGTTTGTCGCTACAATATAATCTTCCAACGACTGTTCCAGACTAGACAAGGGTTGTGAAGGGATTTCAGTAAAAGATTCAAAGTTGTTTGGATTCTGAAAACTCCCAAATGGTTGTGTAGATGCAATGTCTAGGGAAGGTACGAAAGTCGGGTAGGACTGGTAGGAATTGAATGGTTGAACAGGAGTAGGATCAACATTTGGATAAAAAGGTGAATGGACTTGTTGATCCCAAGAACTGGAAGTGTTGAAAGGAGTGAAAGATCGGTTACGAGATTGTTCAATATGTTCAGCAATAGACATGGGTTTCGGAGTTACAACTGAACTCGAAAAAGTAGTATCAACGTACAAAGGTGGTGAAGGTTGAAATGGTTGATACAAAGTGGATTGCGGAGTCGAACCGTTTCTCCTAGACGCTTCTATTCGATCTTTCAAAGAAATTTTGGGCATGGAGGGGTCGTCCGTAATTCGACCAAAACAATTCGCGTAGGAAGCAATGTTTAGATGAGGGTACCAAAGTTCAGCAAGAGTTTTGGGAGGTAGGATACCCATGATGTAAGAAGGGGAAGAAAAAGAATGTGGGTGCAAGTGGGGTGCAATGGATTTCTTAGCGACAAGTGGCAAGTTTTTGTAAAATATTTTTCCGTGTTGTGTTTTTTTTATAAGGAGCTTTTTGAAAAAAGATTTTCAATAAGAAGCTTAGACACATGTTCAATCAATCACAATAATGCACAATCAAGCCTAGATCTAGGGTCACCTAGGTCTACTAGACTGCTCCTAACTGTTCCAAAGGACAAATTGTGAGTACCTCAAACCACCTCTTCACCGCCAATTGTGGTCAGGTAAGCACAAGTAAAGAAAGGAGGGATCGGCTCACGAATCACCGTGAGGCGGGCCTTTTAAAGATACCTTTCCCCACCTGTCTAGCCTAGGCACCACAAAGTCAGGTTTAGATCAACGATCGATGCCTACAACTATTCCTTTGTCCTATTGAGCGTGAAGTCCTTAGGGCTGAGTCTAATCTTTTTTAATTAACTTGATGGTCAATGCAATATGCTTTAAGTGATTTTTTGGGTCCTGGGAAGGGTAATGAAATCCCCACCCAATCTGGATTGGTGTAAAATCCCCTTAAAGTCAGTTTTAAAGAATGCAAAGCAGTAAAACACAATCAAGCCACTTGCAAAAAAAAATTTATTGCAGCTCAAAGAATCCTGCATAAGATCAAGTTATTGGAGAAGGGAGAGATGTTTTTGCGCAAAGAACCCTGCAGGAAATTTTTACAGAGGAGATATTAAGGGGTTACAGAAGAAGAAAAGATGCGTACAGAAGAGATTTGGCTGCTGACGTCACCTATGCACTGCGGATCCGCCGCCGGACCCTGCCTTTGACCGCGGTTCCGCGGTGGGATCGTTGACTCAGTCCTCCAACTTCTTCTGTTGCTCTGTTGTGGTTATCCTCTTTTTGTTCAGATCTGCTGTTTTCTGTTTTGCTCTTTGGATTTTTCCAGATCTGAATTTGTTCTTCGATCCTGCACAATTCAAACGAAAATACCCTTCACAAAATAACAAGATGATAAATTATTTTATATTTTTTTTATTTTTCAGTTTGTATGATTTTTCAATTTTATGTTAACCCGAAATTACGTAAAGAAAATAACAACGCCATCCCCGGCAACGGCGCCATTTGATTTTTGAGATGGATGTTGTGATCAAAATATTTTTACCGCAATCAAGAACGGCGTCGCTTGGTAGCTAGCCGGTGAATACGGGTCGGTCCACAGGGATGTTGTGTATTCTCAATTTGTTCTAACGAGTTAATTCCAAACGGTGTTGGGATGATTATTTCTAAAAACTAAGTTGATTTAGACTAGGATTTAAAATCTTGCTAGGGTTAGGTTTAGGTTAAGTTTGGAAATTTAAGATTTCCCACCGCTTTCAATGCCCTAATTTAGATCTCTTTAGGTGTTATGGTAATTATTAATAAAGGGGATTAGGACGATCGGGAAGAAACGATGTTTCTTCCTCTAGGTCCTTGTCCGTCCTTTCTTAATAATTACCCTAACCTCCATGGAAAACATGCACAACTGGTCTTTTAAACTACGGTATCACCGTTACCTTGTGGGTAGGGTGCTGTAGGGAACGGTATGTGTATGTATGCATGGAGTCCTATTAATTAATATGTGATGGGCACGAAAGGGGTGAGAGATTTTCATCTCTCAAACATTTCCTATTCCTAACCCTAACAAGTGAGGAACTACTCATTCATTAGGGGTTTGATAAAAGACATGTTTTTTTATGAGTTTTCAATTTAAAAGATTGACTATCTAAACTACGGCAAATTAATAAAAAGTTCTAAGCTAATTAACTAGGGCAGAATATAAAAACTATACTAAGGCAGAAAGAAAATTTAGAACTAGGGAAATAAAAATAAATCTACTTACTTTATTGATGCTCTCAAAACATTACAAAGGATTTCTGAAATTTTGATCAATGAAAAGAGGCATACCCCATAGAGAGGTTTAGGATTTCTATTTATAGAGCATAGAAACCCTAGGGTTACAATCGACTCACATCTGCATTTACAAATATACCCTTAAAGAAGACTAGTCAACGCACCGCCACGCGCCAACTGTCTGCACCGACACGTGCACTATATGGCCGCGGATCCGCGGCCATAGGCTTGGTTTGGCCGCGGTTCCGCGGCCATCTTGAGGGCTTGCTGGCTGCTTTTTCCTGGGGTTCTTTCTGCTCCTTTTGGATTCTTGTTTCTTTACTTGGTTTCTCAGTTTTTCTTCTAGATTTCTTCCAGATTTCCACAGTGAATAAGTGTCGTGAACTTCACCGTTTGCTTCGTGTCGAAGTCTTGAACCTTACACTGCCTTTGTACTTGTGAACTTGTTCATTGATTTTTCGTTTATTCTCCAAACTGTAGGCTTGATCAAGATTCTTCCATTTGTTGGTCGTAGTCTCACTTTTGTATCGTCTTTTCATCATTTTCACTGTTTTGTTCTGAGAACCTGTAACCTGCAACTATGTAGCAGACATGGATCAAAAGCACCTGTTTATTTGTAAAATGAATAAGAATGGGGAATATAATAATGCAAATTTATGATATGAACACTGAGCGAGCGCGATGTAAGAGCAAGAGAAAGCCCTGTATAGGTGTAATTTGATGTCGAGCACCCCGCGAATTCGCGGGGAGGCAAAATTTGCAAAAAAATGATTTTTACGGGCTTCGCAACACCGACTTGAATCAAGGATCGATCATAAACTCTAGCTAGCAAACTACTTAAGGTTTCACTACTCGGATTAATGTTATACCTCGTAGTATCATGTCCTTCGGGTCTTCTTGCTATCCTCCTCCTTTTCGTGAGCTCCAAGGATCATTACGGATCGACGCAACCTCATCGGCCTCCTCGAGTCGAAGAAGATCCACTCGAGAGTCTATAAACCGAGCTCTAACCTAAAATCCGAGGTAACTAGGACACCCAGTTTTCTAAACTAGATGGCCTAGATGATGCAAAGAATGAAGATGGATTAGTTTTTCTCCTGGAACCCTAGAATTCTCAACACATGAGAGGTTTAGGGTTTTGTGGAATAAAAAGAAGACTTGATGAAAATGAGAGTGAAGTGTGTGAGCTTTTTTTTAAAATACATGGCTGTCCTCTTTTTTAGTATATGAAGCATACTTATCTTTTTGAAGATAAATATCTTATCAAATATAAATATCTAACAAAAAATCAAGCATGCTTCAAAATATCAAAAAAGTGAGTCATAACCATGAGTCACCAAGTAGCCATGCTAGATTCAATGTAAACCTCCACCTCATTTCCTCCACCTCATTTAAGTTTAATCTAAAAGGAATAAAACCTAATTAGGTGTCCTCTTCTATAAGCTTTCTCGAGGAAATTATGAGAATGCCCCTCATCCGTATATGCATACCCGCATCCGTATTCCGAACAACATGAATACAAAGAGACGAAAAACAATCTATCAATACAATACTAGGATCCGGCTTAAACCAAAGCCCACTAGTATTATCCACCCGATCATCATATGTGCACAAGTACACGTAAGTGATCGAAGCCCTGCCGTAAAACCATACGGCCTCTACATCTTTTGCCCGATGCAGGGAAACCATCTGTGTAGGACTCTAAAGACTCGACAGTACGCTGGCAGTGGGTTTAACCACAAGCACGTCAGCGGTACTAGCTGCACGTAACGGCTACCCAAGTATCGGTCGATAAGAAGGCCGATGAGAAAACTCATCCGAACTCCTACTGAGCCTGTATGTGACAATCTCCGTATAGTCCGGTCTGTTCGTCTAAGAGTATCGCATATCGGGCCTAGGGGCGGTAACCGTCGGACCCCTAATAGTGCAATAAGTCGTGTCGGAGTGTAGCCCAAAACACCCTGAGAAACTACTGGAATACCTACCACTAAATCTTGCTTGCCCTGGACAGGGACTTTGTGTAATGGCTTTCCGAACACAGTGCGATATCAACTCCTAATACCGGGAGAGACGAATCCTATCTAACCGCTACTGCCTCCAAGTGCTTTGGGACTGCACCCAACTACTACCTGTTTGCACGACTTTTTTGAGCCGTGGTAGGGTAGTAATCTAAGAACAGTGGAAATACACTCGAGGCGAAGCAGCAGTATCAAGTCGACGGACTAAGTTGTACTCATGTCACCTAGGAACTGCTACCTGACGATAGGTATAATACAAACCAGCAGTTCCCCACGAGTCCGTCCAGTGTAACTCATAACCCAATGAGCACCTGCATACTATCTCCAGTACGACGTACTAATAGCTGTGGGACAGACCATCTCCCCTGCTGGGATGAGAAGCGTATACCTACTCTGGAGTATCGATGCCCAGTCTTGATAATCCTACGACTAGGGACCTGTATAAGAATGTGCTTATAGACTACCCAGCCCTCACTAGTGTGACTGCCATCACAACGCTGGTAGTCAAGCAAAGATCCTAAGGGCTCTATCAATATGTTTTAGCGATACGTTAAAAGAAACATATACTTATATTGAGATAGAATCAAACCAAGTAGCATACTACTATATTGAGCAAGACTGTTACAATATCTGTGTATATCCCAAGCTTCCAAAATGTAATATACAAACTAGTACTATACAATAATGGCCTATAGAGCATATATCACTAACAATATCCCACTTGCACTAAGCCCATGTGCTGGCATATCGCAGACCTATTATCTCGAATAGCCTCTCGAACTGCGTCTAAGGGGTGGCCTTTGTGAGTGGATCTGCTGTGTTGCTCTCCATAGCAACTCTCCGCACCTCGATCTCCCGGCAATCAACGATCTCCCTGATTAGGTGGTACCATCTCAAGATATGTCTGGACTTTTGATGGGACATGGGTTCCTTTGCTAAAGTTATTGCCCCGTTGTTATTACAATACAGAGGTATTGGATCAATAATGGACGGAACCACCTGAAGTTCTGTTAAGAACTTTCTCATCCAGACTTCTTCTTATGCTGCATCACAAGCGGCGATATACTCCGCTTCCATTGTCGAGTCAGCAACGGTGTCCTGCTTGGAGCTCTTCTAACAGACTGCCCCTCCATTGAGGGTAAAGACATAACCCGACATGAACTTGGAGTCATCCTTGTCACTCTGAAAGCTGGAGTCAGCAAAGGCCTCGATCTGGAGGTCCTTTCCGCCGTACACCAAGAACATCCCCTTAGTCCTTCTCAGGTACTTGAGAATGTTCTTTACTACTATCCAGTGCTTCTCCCCAGGGTTTGACCGATACCGGCTTACCACGCTTAGTGCGTAAGCAACATCTGGTCTGGTACACAACATCGCATACATTATAGAGCCAACCATAGAAGCGTAGGGTATAATAGAAATGTGATCTCTTTCCAAATCAGTCTTGGGAGACATCTCTTTGGAGAGGGTTGTTAGTGATATATGCCCTAGAGTCCATTATTGTATCATACCGGTTTGTATATTACTTAATGGAAGCTTGGGATATACACTGATATAGTAACAGTCTTGCTCGAAATGGTAGTATGCTACCTGGTTTGATTCCACCTCAATATGTGCATGTGTTTCTTTTAGCATGTCGCTTATACATATTAGTAGAGCCCTTAGGATCTTTACTTGATTACCAGCGTTGTCATGGCAGTCACACTAGTGGGGGCTGGGTAGTCTATAAGCACATCCTAAACAGGTCCCTAGTCATAGGATTATCAAGACGGGACATCGATACTCCAGAATAGACTAGTGTATACGCTTCTTATCCCAGCAGGGGAGATGGTCTGTCCCACATCCATTAGTACGTCGTACTGGAGATAGTATGCAGATGCTCATTGGGTTATGAGTATACTGGACAGGACTCGTCGGGAACTATTGGTGGGTATTATACCTATCATCGGGTAGCAGTTCCCAGGTGACATGAGTACAGCTTAGTCCGTCGACTTGACACTGCTACTTCACCTCGAGTGTGTTCCCACTGTACTTTGATTACTACCCTACCACGGCTCAAAGGAGTCATGCAAACAGGTGGTAGTTGGGTGCAATCCCGAAGCACTTAGAGGCAGTCGCAGTTAGATAGGATTCGTCTCTCCCGGTATTGGGGGTTGATATCGCACTGTGTTTGGAAGGCCATTACACAAAGTCCTTCGCCAAGGCAAAAGAGATTTACTGGTAGGTACTCCAGTGGTTTCTCAGGGTGTTTTGGGCTACACTCTGACATGACTTATTGCGCTATTAGGGGTCTGAGATTACCGCCCTCTAGGCCCGATATGCGATACTCTTAGACGAACAGACCATACTGTACAGAGATTGTCACATACAGGCTCAGTAGGAGTTCGGATGGGTTAGCTCATCGGCCTTCTTATCGATATTTACCTGGGGGTCTTTACGTGCAGCTAGTACCGCTTGCGGCCTATGGTTAAACCCACTGCCAGCGTAGTGTCGAGTCTTTATAGTCCCACACAGAGGGTTTCCCTGCATCGGGCAAAAGGTGTAAAGGCCGTATGGTTTTATGGCAGGGCTTCGATCACGTACGTGAACTTGTGCGCGTATGATGATCGGGCGGATAATACTAGTGGGCTTTGGTTTATGCCGGATCCTAGTATTATATTGATGGATTGTTTCGTCTCTTTGTATTCGTGTTCTTCGGAATGCGGATGCGGGTATGTATATACTGATGAGGGGTGTTCTCGTAATTGTTCGGGAAAGCTTCTAGAAGAAGGTAACCTAATTAGGGTTTTGATTCTTTATTGGATTAAAACAATTGGGTGGTGGAAATAAGGTGTTTACTTGACAAAAGATTAGCACATAACACTTGGTGACTCATGGCATGACTCATGGTGTGATCATTACACACTAGATATTTGTATCAAGCATGCTTGATATTTATATTGGATGCTTGATATTTATCTAGTGTGGTTATTATTCACAACTTAAGCCAAGTCTTTTCTTTAGTTGCTTGAACACTCTCTCTTCCTCAAGTGACCTCCTTCTTCCTCTAAACCCTAATCCTCTCATGTGTTGAGAACCATAGGGTTCTAAGAGACAAGACACTCCATCTTCTCACTTTGCACCATCTAGGCCTTCTAGTTTGGCGAACTAGAAGCCGTAGTTATCCCAGATTTAAGATAGGAGCTCGGACTATAGACTCTCGGATGGATCGTTTTTGACTCGAGGAGGCCATCGAGGTTGCCGCGATCCGTTCCGATCCTTAGAGCTGACGACGAGGTGGAAGACGGCGATGAAGAACCAAAGGACTTGGTATCGTGAGGTATAACTTCTATCCGAGTAGTTAAACCTTATACCTAGTTTGCTAGTTAGGGTTTAGTATCGATCCTGGGAGCTCGAGTCCGTGTTGCGACGCTTCGAAAAATCATTTTTTGCAACTTCCGCCTCCCCGCGGTCACGCGGGGTGCGCGACACGGAATTATAAGGGTAATTTCGTGACAAGGCGGTAGATTACCACACTTTGAATCTTCCATACTGAATCTTTTCAGTATGTTGTCGATGTACCTGGACTGAGAAAGTCCCAACATGCTCTTAGATCTATCACTATAGATCTGGATCCCCATAATGTAAGAGGCATCACCCAGGTCTTTCATGGAGAACTTTTGTGACAAGAATCCTTTGACTGATTGTAGTATAGGAATGTCATTTTGTATCAAGAGAATGTCATCCACATACAAGACGAGGAATACAATAGTTCTTTCTACAATCTTACTATAGATGCATGGTTCATCTGGATTTTTGATAAAGTCAAATTCTTTGACCGTCTCATCAAAATAGATGTTCCAACTCCGCGATGCCTACTTTTATCCATAAATGGATTTAAGCAACTAGCACACTTTCTCGCTGCTCCCACTCTGAATGAAACCCTCTAGCTGATCCATATAGATGCACTCTTCTAAATTTCCATTTAGAAAAGCGGTCTTTACGTCCATCTGTCAGATCTCATAATCGTGGAAGGCAGCAATGGCAAGAAGGAACCGAATGGATTTGAGCATAGCCACTGGAGAAAAGGTTTCATCATAGTCCAAACCAGGTCTTTGACAAAAACATTTTGCAACAAGTCTAACCTTATAGGTTTCAACTTGTCCATCTACACCAATCTTCTTTCTGAAGATCCATTTGCAACCTACGGGTTTTACCCTTTCTAGAGCAATGTCCAAAGTCCAAACTTTGTTAGTTTACATGGACTCCATTTCTGTCACGACCCAAAATTAGGTACGTGACCGGCACTTAAACCACGTGACGTAAACAGGCATAACACAATTTAAGTAAGCCGAAAACCCAGAAATCTAAACCATCAAAGAAGTAAGTGATAAAAACATTGTTAAAAACATTTGGAAATCTCAAGTAAAAATCTTTAACTTAAATTTATTTTCTTAAAAATTTCGGCAGCACCTCCTTTGTAAAAACTAGCCCCGAAACGGGTACAAACATAAGATATAAATAAAGCATCACCAAACGGGAGCAAATCACGCCCAAAGGCGGAAATAACCACCACAAGCATATATATGACGCCGTAGCGAAAAAATAGACAATATAAATGAAAAACAGCATAAAGAGGTAAAACTACATAATAAAGGCCGGCTTACACGAGCACGACACCCAGAGTCACAAAATATACAATATCCGTCCTCACAAACTCGTCTCTAAGTCAATACATGAAAGTGGTAGATGGAGAGTACTAGATACAATAAGAGATACAATGGATATAATCGGATAACCGCAACCCACCTACAGCAAAAAGGCCCACAGCCAACCGTAGCGGTATTCGCTGAAAAAGATACAATAAGAAGCCATGCCGTGACTACTCTGAGGGTCAAGCCTGCAAAACACTGTGGCACAACGGGAGTGAGTTTCCAACTCATGAATAGTAAGTAACATCGTACAGATAATCGCAAGTATGCACGTACAGTGATAATCTATCACATGCAATCTGATAGCATAAATATGGTAATATGGATATGCAACAATCATGAAAGGTACTTTGTCAGGTACTACAAATACATGAAGCAATGCATATCAAATGAATGCTGAGTATGGGATAAAACATATCATCATCAATGAATCATCATCGTAGAAAAACCGGTGTCCATCAACGACACCCCAAATCCCAATACCTCAGGCGCCATCACCCTGATCAACCATCATATCCTGTAAATCTCATGGAACCTGAGTGCCCAACATCGGCACTCGAAACATCATGAAATACTCATGTCCAGGATCGACAAGTAAATCCACATAACTCGGGCTCCGTCGGTCCAGATCGGCCCACGGGCTCCGTCAGTCCGGATTGACCCATATCCATCTCACGACTCCGGTCGGTATCCTCCGGATAACCTTCAAGTCCAACCAATCACCGGTAGGTAGTAGTCCCTCTGTTAGGCTCATCGTCTACTGCACAACATCCCTTTCTTGCCCCGGGGTACCATACCGGGTCCACCATGAACCCTTAAACGGATCATCCAACTCCTCGAATCGGGTTTCTAACACAAGTCTCAGAACCGAGAAAACTCATGGTAAACGCACTGAAATATCATATCAAGAGAAACTGGGTTTTCAAAACAATGCATACTTTCTTGAAATATCCCCACGATTCTCAAATCCATAAATCACATAAATCCGTATCTCAATACGTAAATCCATGACATATGATATATGCAGCATAAAACAATAATATGAGCATATCAAAGGAAAACCTCTCTTTTAAATGAATCCAGTTTTTAAATATATCATGCAGTTCCCAATTCCTCCAAAATCCAATGCAACATCATATAAAGGTGTACATGTAGCTATGTATGCACGATGCATTTCATATGCGCAATAGAACAAGAATCAACGTCTTAATATCAATAACAATACAATGCCTCATATGTGTATAGGTTGTGCGTGTCATGGAAATTACCAACGGTGTGGGTGTAGCATACAATTTAGTGCTCGTGCAACATGAACCGTCAGTAATGGTACAGTGTCCACTACGTACTAAGTGAAGACACAGTAAGTAATGGTATGTAATGAAGCTCATGCACAATCAACATATATGCATATAAACATGCGGCTATAATATCATATCTAGCCCTGACGCATAATACCAAACGGGCGATTTTGTTGGATATAGTGCCCTCAAAGTCAATTATTGGATCGCAGGCACGTGATTGCAATGATTGAGGAGGACCTATACCGGTAAGACAGTCTTACTCGAGATGATAGTATGCTATCTGGTTTGTCTTTATCAATCGTATACTGCTTTAGGTGACATTATAGATCACTATTACACGTTGATAGAGCCCTTAGGATTCTTGCTTGACTACCAGCAGTATGATGGCGATCATATACGTGAGTTGGGTAGTCTATAAGCATATCCTTAAAAGTGGTCCCTAGTCAAGGGAGTTTCTAGACAAGGCATCGATACTCCAGAGTAGACTAGTGTATACAGTCGAGACCCCGACGAGGGGCGGTGGTCGGTCTCACAAACCATTGGTGTAAGTTGGTTCACCTAAGATGTATACAGGTGCTCATTGGGTTATGAGTACACCGGACAGGACTCGCCGGGAACCTTCTAGTTGGTATTATACCTAGCGTCAGATAGCAGTTCCCTGGTGACATATGTACAGGTTAGTTCATCGACCTGAGATAGTCATTTGTCTCGTGTGAGTTCCCAATGTGCTTTGATTACTACCCTACCATGGCTCAAAGGAGTCATGCAAACAGGTTTTAATTGGGTACAGTCCCGAGCCATATGGAAGCAGTGAGCGGATCGGTAGGGGTTTCTTCTCTCCTGGTATTGGGGGTGAGATCGCGCTGTGTCTAGGAGAGCCATTACACGAATTCCTTGGCCAAGGCAGGAGATTTACTGGTAGGTACTCCAGTAGTATCTCAGGGTATTCTGGGCAACACTCCGACACGACTTATACCACTTTTGGGGGTCTGACGTTACCAGCCCCCTAGGCCCGATATGCGATGCTCATAGACGAACGGACCGGACTGTACGGATATTGTCACTAATAGGCTCAGTAGGGTTCCAGGATGAGTTCGCTCATCGGCTTCCCTTTTGCTCAATACATAGGCAGCCGTTACGTACAGCTAGTACCACTGACGTGCTTGTGGTTAAACCCACTGCCAGGGTATTGACGAGTCTTTAGAGTCCCCCACAGAAAGTTTCCCAAGTTCCGGCGAAACGTTGTAGAGGCCATATGGTTTTATGGCAGGGTTCGAACATACACGTGCACTTTTGCACGTGCCATGATTCGGACGGATAATACTAGTGGGCTTTGGTTTAAGCCGGATTCTATTATTATATTGTGTTAGAATATTTTAGTCTCATTATATTCGTATTCAGTCGGAATACGGATACAGGTATGTATATACAGGTGAGGGGTATTCTTGTACTTCGTTACATGATTACTTTAGTAGATGCCATTTCTCTTTTGGATTAAACATTTTGGTTTAAATGTTTATGTGGTGGAAATTGTGACTCATTTCTTAGCATGAATCTAGCAAGCTCCCTTGGTGACTCATGGCATGAGTCATGGCTAGGTTTTGTCAAGTAGAAGATATTTTGTGCATAGTGTTTTGTGAGATATTTTTTTGAGCTAGGATATTTCCATGAGATTTTTTTGGTATGATTTTTTCTTCATGATAACATCCTAACATCTCACAACACACACACACATGGAGAGAGGGCATCCACTCTTTTGGCTAGGGTTAGCCTTGCTCTTTTCTTCTCTCTTGAGCTCACACTCTTCATCTTTTTGCATCTTTTTCAACCTCCACTCTATCCCCCTCATGTGTTGAGAACCCTAGAGTGTATTGAGACAAAGCATTCCAACACACTCTACTTCATCTTGGACATGTTGGTTAGCAAACTTCATGTCCGAGTTGCTTCGGTTTGAAGCGGAAGCCCGTATAAAGATTCGTTGACGTGGTGCCACTTCGACGAGGAGATCGAGCGAGATCGGAGATGCCGCGAGGAGCTTGGGATGATGGCTAAAGACCGAAGGACATGGATTGATCAGTATAGCCATTCTAAACTTCTTTCTAGTTTGCTAGTTTATGTTAATGGCATGATCCGGGTGAAAGTCTGCGTTAGCACCAGTTTATAAAAGTTTTTGTTCCGCGTTTAGCCTCGGATTGACGGCCGGGGCGCTACCGTAGACTTACATGGTATCAGAGCCACGCCATTAACCCTTAGCTAGCTTGTTTAGACAATGTTAAACTATCGAAACCGAAACAACTCCGATCAATACCCGATGTATTCTAGTTTCTGTCGAAATTGCAAAGTCTTCAAAAAACTTTTTAAACAACTTCAGAAGGCTATTTAAGTGACCACTAGAACACCCTAAAAATTTCAGCCCAATCCACCGGATTTGACCCGGTGAGAGCATGTTCAAAACCGGCCAGAGTTTGGCTTTTGGGCTTGAAAATTTCAGGGTAATCTAGTCTCTGGAATATTAGTCTAGTGGTATTGTTTGTTTAGCCCAGTTTTGATATGGTGTTATCTACTTGTTTGGGGGCTATTCGGGGTTATTTCGAACTTGATACTTTCTAACATTGTTTAAAATTTACAGTACATTACATTTCTATCTGCGACCGTGAATGTCATTCGAGCGGTAAATCTTGTCTAATTGCTATAGCTCTTTTAGACGGGTTTGTGAACGTGACATTCACGTTGATGTTCAGTGTTGTGCTGTGATGTTGCGGATTTGTCGTGGTGGATAGCTTGCGTGCAATGGTAGTGCGGTTTGGATTTATTTGTACATTTGATATCGTGGGGCGAGCGTCCGACATGTGGACTGCCGTCACTGCCTATTTGTATATTATTCTTTTGGGGCACGACCGGGTTGAGGTCGATATACCCGTTGTACATATTTTCTTTTCTGTACTAGGTTTACCCCATGGTGGAGTGCACAGATAACCGGGTTCTAGAAGGCAACGGGCCCGCATCTTATGGCTTTGAGACGGAGGGGGCTTCACTCTAGAATTGGCGGGCTATTCTCCGCACTCGTAGGGGGTACAGGTTGACCCAAGGATGGGTGCTCAAGTTACCAGATTCCGTGAAGTACTGGGAGGTCCATTCACTTTGCTGAAGGGGGCTGCCTCGCTTCTGGTTTTGGCGGGTAACTTGCCGCACTCGTAGGGGTCTAGGTTTTCATTGCACAGGATATCCACACGACCAGGGGAACGTCGGGCTTTAGTTGCGCCTCAAACGAAACCCGGGGCTCCCAGATTATCTGTATTGTTCTGTGATGCTTATTACTTTTCTGTGATGTTGCATTTATCACGCCTGAAGAGATTATTGTATATTGATATATATACCAGTAGATGTTGTATATGTTTTACACCCGCGCTAGTCCAGTCCCCGCTCTGTCGTTAGTTAACCTAACGGGTGATGACGGGACCCAGTGGCGAATGCGGATAGCATATACGTACATTTTATTTTCGTTCTTTTCTGGTGTGATTAATTGATGGGACTGCATTGATTCTGATCAATGCAAGGAAAACAAACCTATTCGATATTGTTGGAACAATTTTCAAAAAGTTGTTATTGCAAGGATGTTCTCTTTTGTTTTGCACAGAGGTATTCGGTTATGAATATCCAGCTCCTCATTCGACGAGGCAAGGGCCGAGATCCCTTCATCGGGAGTGACCCCTTGGGCAGAGGTTTGCGTCAGGGTAATAACTTCACTATAGTCGATTACCTTTTGCTTTGTATCGTGGTATTCAGTTTGGAATATCTTGCACCTCATTCTACGAGGAAAGAGCCGAGATCTCTTCACCGGGAGTGACCTCTTTAGCAAAGGTTTTCACCACTATATATTTGTAAAAAGCTATCCGGTTCCTTCAACGATATCAGGTTCATTACATTAAAGGTTTTTCGCCAAAAACCAGCCGTAGCCATCCGTCATTTCAGACAGGTAGCACTTACTATTCATGCTATGTATGCTGGCCTTCGTCAAGGCATAGTGTATGGTAGTTATTTGTTAATTTTCTGTTGTATAGATAGATGCGTTGGTTTGGGACAGTCGTACTACTATTTTGGCCTTCGTCAAGGGTATGTTCGGGTAGGTTCAAATTAACCTAGAAAATGACGGGTAGAACTTGACATGTGACTTATGATATGTTGGCCTTCGTCAAGGTCATAAGAGCATGGCGTAAAAATCGCATCAGGAGTTTCTAAAGAAACTGAAACTTGCCAGGAATGCGCATACCTTCTGGAGTGTGATAACATGAGTGGATTCCTTCACGTTATCATGCGATGAGAGTTGGATCCCGATTCCCACTGATGAGTTGGTCTACTCCTCGGGTGATCCCGACTAATTCTTCTTTCAGGTTTGGAGGAGAATTTGATATTACAGTGGGAGACATCCTGATTAGATAAAGTGATAACCATTCTGATCTAGGTTAGAGTGGACGCAGAGTGTTTCTTTTCTCTCTCTCTTTGGCAGCGACCATGGACCGACCCTAGACTATGACTCAGTGACCAAGTTAACTGAACTTTCTTAAAACACTGGCTTTTGGATTGTCTGAGTTGCATACATCATTGTCACTCCTTCTTTTGCCCTTTGCATTTCTCCAAAACACCTCGTATTACTACGAACATCCACTTCCATTGGATAAATCCATCGTATGGTTATATACAAACTCGAAGAAACTTATTCCAGATTCGAGGATGGATTCTGGTTCTGGAGAGATTGAATAGGACTATTCAGTTGTATTTTCCTTTTACCTTCTCTCAGGATGTGAGGTCTCCTAGGATTAGGAGACAGTACACCTATTATGCTTATTGGATAGTCCTCTTCCAAACCATAGGCAGGTGTCGAAAGGTAGGGAATGAAGAAAACCAATTAGCCTAAGTATGGTGTACATAAGGTAATAAGTAAAGACAAATAAAGGGATTAGAAAGAGGGCAAAGTAAAATGCGACTATTATCATTCACGACCAAACCGAGTATATCATATCCACTCCTACTTCACCTCTGCTTTTCTCCAGTTCAGGAGAAATAGAATAAGGTTTATTCAGTTGTATTTTTTTTAGTGTATATGCCCTACGGGCTATTATTGTATCATACTAGTTTGTATATTACTTAATGGAAGCTTTGGATATTCACATGTATATAACAGTCTTGCTAAACATATGGTAGTATGCTACTTGGTTTTTCTATCTTAATATGTGAGTATACGTATTGATAGAGCTCTTAGGATCTTGCTTGACTAACAGCGTTGTGATGGCAGTCACACTAGTGGGGGCTGGGTAGTCTACAAGCACATCCTTATTCAGGTCCCTAGTCATTGGATTATCGAGACAGGGCATCGATACTCCGGAGTAGACTAGTGTGTATGCTTCTCATCCCAGTTGGGGAGATGGTCTGTCCCACAGCCGTCAGTACGTTGTACTGGAGATAGTATGCAGGTGCTCGTTAGGTTATGGGTACACCGGACAGGACTCACAGGGAACTGTTGGTTGGTTTTATACCAGTCGTCAGTGAACAGTTCCCAGGTGACATGAGTACAGCATAGTCCGCAGACTTGACACTGCTACTTCGCCTCGAGTGTGTCCCACTGTTCTTAGATTGCTACCCTACCACGGCTCAAAGGAGTCGTGCAAACAGGTAGCAGTTGGGTGCAGTCCAGAGCACTTGGAGGCAGTGGCAGTTAGACAGGATTCGTCTCTCCCGGTATTAGGGGTTGATAACGCGCTGTGTCAGAGAGCCATTACGCAAAGTCCCTGGCCAGGGCAAGCGAGATTTGCTGGTAGGTTCCAGTAGTTTCTCAGGGTGTAATGGGCTTCGCTCCGACATGACTTATACCGCTATTAGGGGACTGACGCTTGCCGCCCTCTAGGCCCGATATGCGATAGTCTTAGATGAACAGACCAGACTGTACGGAGATTGTCACATCAGACTCAGTAGGAGTTCGGATGGGTTTCCTCATCGGCCTTCTAATCGACATCTACCTGGGGACCGTTACGTACAGCTAGTGCCGCTTGCGGTCTGTGGTTAAACCCACTGCCAGCGTAGTAGTCGAGTCTCTAGAGCCCCACGCAGAGAGTTTCCCTACTCCAGGCGAAACGATATAGATGGATGGAACTGGTGAAAGATTACGACTGTGAGATCTTGTACCACCCAGGCAAGGCAAATGTGGTAGCAGATGCCTTGAGTCGGAGGCCTGGAGGTAATTTATCTCATTTGAGCAATTTGCAGAGACAGTCTTCTACAGATTGGAAGATCTTATGTGATAGTCGTATACAGTTTGAGTTCACGTCGGCACGAGGCCAGCTAGCACATGTTCGCACCAGACCTCAATTATTAGATCACATTCGAGAGGCGCAGCCCACAGATACATGTATGATGGAGATTATAGATCAGGTTAGGCAGGGCAGGGAGACGGAGTTCGTGATTGATGATCATGGAGTATTACATTTTAGGACTCATCTTTGTGTACCAGATTCTGCCGGATTGAGGCGTGAGATTTTAGAAGTGGCCCATAGATCAGCATACAGTATTCATCCTGGTTCGACCAAGATGTATCGTGATTTGAAAGATATTTATTGGTGGGAAGGAATGAAGAAGGATGTTACAGATTATGTTTCACGATGCTTGACTTGTCAGCAAGTCAAAGCAGAACACCAGAGGCCAGCCGGGGAGTTGCAGCCCTTACCCATTCCAGAGTGGAAATGGGAACAGATTTCCATGGATTTCGTGGTGGGTCTCCCCAGGACTAGCAAAGGGTATGATTCCATTTGGGTGATTGTGGATAGATTGACAAAGGCCGCTCATTTTCTTCCAGTGAAGACGACGTATGGATTTGCTCAGTATGCACAGGTTTATATCGATGAGATTGTACGTCTACATAGAGTGCCGACATGCATAGTATCAGATCGAGGTACCCAGTTCACTAGCAGGCTATGGCAGAAACTTCAGGACGCTCTTGGTACACGGCTGAGTTTTAGTACAGCTTTCCACCCACAGACAGACGGTCAGTCGGAGCGGACCATTCAGATACTAGAGGATATGCTTCGGGCTTGTAGCCTAGATTTCGGTGGTAGTTGGGATCGTCACCTACCTTTGGTAGAATTCTCGTACAACAACAGTTTTCAGGAGACGATCCAGATGGCACCCTTTGAAGCTTTGTATGGAAGGAAATGTCGATCACCCGTTTGCTGGACGGAACTTAGCGAGAATAGCATTTTGGGACCGCAAATAGTACAGGAAACTACAGAGAAGATTCAATTGATACGAGATAGAATGAAAGCGGCTCAATGTAGACAGAAGTCATACGCAAATCTACGACGACGTAAACTCGAGTTTGATGTGGGAGATCATGTGTTCCTTCGAGTATCTCCAATGAAAAGTGTGATGCGCTTCGGGAAGAAAGGGAAGCTCAGCCCTAGATATGTTGGACCTTACGAGATTTTAGAGAAGGTGGGCGCTGTAGCTTATCGGTTAGCACTTCCACCTAGTTTTCCCGACGTGCATACGGTGTTCCACGTTTCGATGCTTCACAGATATCTTCACGATCCATCTCACGCGATCCAGCATCAGACCCTACAGCTTAAGCCAGATTTATCCTACACAGTGCAGCCAGTCGCTATTCTTGACAGACAGGCAAAGAAACTACGATCAAGGATAATTCCATCTGTAAAGGTCCTCTGGCAAGGAAAGAATCGCGAGGAGATTACTTGGGAGACGGAGGACGCAATGCGAAAGAAATTTCCATATCTTTTCGTAGGTATGTCTAGTAATTGTTTTAAATTCGGGGACCGAATTTTCTCACGGGGGGATATTGTAACATTTGGAATATGTAGAAATAAATAAAATTAATTAAATTAATAATAAATTGGTAAATCACAAAATGGTTAAAATCAAATATGTCAATCTTCATAAGTTATATGTAATACAAATTAAATTAAAATTATTATATGCAAATTAAATAAGTTATAAGGGTTTTAGTGACAAATTTAGCTTCATTTTAACAAAATGTGTGTTTTATAATAAGTTAGGTTGTGAGGGGTTTATATGTAAAAATTTAAGTTTTATGCAAATATAAGATAGTTAAGGTTTTAATTGAAAGTGATGGAAAAGTCAAATTAGTTCAGAATTTTATTTAGATTAAAAAGAAAATGTGATGATAAAGCTTAAACACCTCATGCTTGCATGCAACCTCTCATCTCACACCTCCTCCTTGCATGAAACATGCACACTTCAATCCTTGACACCTCCTCTTTCACCCTATCCCTTCCTCCTCTCTTATATATAGCTCATTCTCAGTTCAAAACTGAGATTAAAACTCAAGAAATTAAAAGAAAAGGAAATTTAAAAGAGAAAAGAAAGAACAAGAGGAAGAAGAAGATGAATGAAGCTATGTTCTAAGTTTTGATCACCATCAACCTAGGAAGGACTTGGCATCTTGGAGGGTTATTCCTACAACTAATTGGAGGGTAAATTCTTAAACTCTTTAGGTAAATTAAGTTCTGTAGATTAGTTAGATAAGTTGAATAAGTCACATAATATCGTATTTTAGTTAAAGATAAGCTCTGTTAAAATCTGCTAATGTTTGGAAGATAATTAACTTAACTAAACAGAGTTAAAATAATATAGGTAACAACTAGAGTAAACCACAAGACCACGACACCAAGGGGCCGGCTTTGGGCCGGCGGCTATAGGGGAAAATCCGGCTTCGCCGGCCATGGAGGGAGCTAGGTGGGTTAGCTCTGTTGGGTAGGTTCCAGTGGGTAATTTTGGCTATTTTGGTGTTGTTTAATAAAATTAGTTTCACAGTAGTTAAAATCTGGAAATATATATCGGAAAGGGTATCGTAAAACACTAAAATACGACACGGTTAAAACACGTCGCGTTTTAAAATCTGTAACAGTACAGATTAAGGTTAAAATCCAGCAAGATTAAGTGTTTAATAACTTGATATAATCAAATAGTATGTAACTTGTAAGTGGGAAATGGTGTTTTTCATTTCCGTTATATCGGAATAACCGTTTTCTTATATACGTTAAATTGTAAATTTAGATTCGAGTACGAGAATTACGGAAGCAGCGAGAAAAGGGAAAGGATTAGCAATTCCGGAGTAGATTCGACCTTTCCGGTGAGTAGACTAAATATCTACCGGGGAATTTTGTAAAGATGGCATGTTTCGCCCGTAGTTTTACTTAACTTAATGTTATAAATTGTTATGCCCAATTGATAATTTACATTCATTATATATACATATAAACTGCTTAGTTGTTAGAACACTTCACAGTTATCGACGAGTCATGCCACGTGCACATCTTATATGCTACACACACCTCGTCGATATTGCTATGTCACTTACACTTAAACATCATACTTGTTAACATGAATTCATATCGTATTTCACATATCAATAATAGTAGTAAATTGCATCGTTTACATCATGTTACTATATGCGTATTTCTATGTTATACATGAGCTAAATGCAGAATTGAGGATTTATGGTTTTGAGTTTTGAATGCTATTACATAAATCCAGTGTTTTCATGATTGATGTGTCATGTCCACCATGAGATGATTTCTGTTTTGGTTTTATTCCGGACCGAGTGGGGGAGATATACGGTCGCGGATTTTACGTTATCCATACTGAGTGGGGGAGATATACAGTTGGATACATGGTGGACCCGGTCGAGACCGAGTGGCAGGATAGCCGTATTGAGACGGGGGAGCCTAGCGAGGTTACTCGATACCGGAGTTAGTGATAAATATACGGCGTGTATCTAGATGATAATGACCGGTATTATGATTCAGGATCATTCGGGGAATGATGCCTATTTGAAATGGAAGTTTTGTGTCGTTGATGGACACTGAGAAATGATTTTACTGAGTTTAGATTTCCATAGTATCGTGAGATTTATTATTGAACTTCATATATACCCATACCTCATATTGATTCATATTTCAGTAGTATGATTGTCATATTTACTTTATTCACAGTTATATGTTAGTCATATTCACTGAGTTGGCAACTCACCCCCGTTGTGCCACAGTTCCTTGCAGGGGTAGAGTGGACGGTTAGCTGCGAGGCAGAGCTACTTTTGCAGTTGTATTTCATCTTTTGATAGGTAGGTTACATGTGTAGTAACCTTCCTTTTTGATTTTGTATTTTGTATCTAGAAAGTCTCCATCAAACCTGTATTTGACTTAGAATGAGAGATTATATATATATGGACAGTTGAGATCAATTGGTCATTTTTTTTTGTTTCTTTCTTTATGAGATTCATAGTGATATTCTATAGGTTTATATTCATGTTCATTGTTAATATTGTTGATTCCAACTAGGAATACAACTAAACTTAAACCTTATTATTTGTTTAATAAATTAACCTCATAAGTTGGGATTTTTACTTTAAAACCCTAAATTTTCATAAATAATTCCGCAATAAGGTATTTTGATCTTGGTTTCGGCTTACTTGGACTTGTGCATATCTTTAGATATGATACAATCTAAGTGCCGGTCACATCCAAACTTGGGTCGTGACAAAGTTGGTATCAGAGCTTAGGAGTAACCTTACGGAATTCAGTAAGAGATTTCAATAGGTTGATGTAAGTCCGAGAGTTAGGATGACCTTTGGTTTGATGGAGTAGGTGAATTAGGATGAATGCAGTACCGTACGTATGTTCCGCGGCATATTTACGTTATCGTATTCAGCCTAACTAACCTTAGGATGTTTATCTTGATCTATTCTTCCGTTGATTCTCCGTTATTGATTGCTTCTGTTCCTACACCTTATCAACTCTCGTTCTTGTTCTAGTTGCTTTGGCTACGCGGGCTAGGCGAGCCGCAGCCAGAGATGCAGCTAGGGCGAGTCCGCCTATGACGACGACTGGTACACCGGACGTTCCGGCGGTGCATGAGCATGTTGATCCTCCTCCAGATCGCATGACTAGGATTGAGGAGGGTATGTTGGGATTACAGCGAGTGGTAGGACAGTTAGCTGAGGCCACTCGAGTACTGAGATCAGATCCAGCACCGACCGTAGCAGAGTCCGAGGTACAGCCTACACAGACGGTGGCGCTAGTAGATACGAGAGTGATGGAGGTATCACTTGCAGAGTTTATGAGATTGAGACCCCCGGTATTTACAGGGACCGATATGGCGGAAGATCCTCGGTCTTTTCTTGATAGGATGGCGAGGATTGGCAGATCATTGTGATGTTCTGATGCGAGGTCAGTAGAGCTGACTAGCTTTCGTTTGGAGGGACTTGCACAGGAGTGGTGTGAGTCGATGGAGAGAGGTCAAGCTACGAATCTTCCTCCGATGACGTGGACCGAGTTTTCTACGGTTTTTCTTGCTAGATTTCTTCCCCAGAGTGTGAGGGACGCTAGAGCTAGCAGTTTTGAAGCGTTGAGGAAATCAGCAAGTATGTCAGTAGCAGATTATGACTTACGATTCACCCAGCTGTCGCGATATGCCCCATACTTAGTACCTGCGGAAGAGCTTCGGGTGAAGAGGTTCCTTAGGAGTTTGGACACACAGTTGTATCTGGCGATAGGCTCCCAGTATTTTGATACGCATGCACAGGCTATGGATGCGGCGATTCAAGTAGAGGAGCGTTTGAGCGAGTCAGTGGTCGTTCCGGAGCCAAAGAGGAGTAGACCGATCGTGCCGACGAATAGACAGTTTGGCAGAGGTAGAGGGTCACATCCAGGCAGATATACTCCAGGCCGCAGTGTCGGACGAGGTTGGACACAGTGCCAGATGTTCAGTTCTTATCCTGATGATCAGAGATCCCCATCTACCTGTTTTAGTTGTGGACTTCCCGGACACTTTGCGCGGGATTTTAGATCTCAGGGAGGGACCATTGCTCCACAGGTTGCTTTACCCTTTCCACCTCCTACGCCGATGGCTTTGCTTCCCCCCCCCCCCCCCAGTTGGCGCTACACGCCAGGCAGTTGCACCACGAGGTCAAGGCTTTGCAGGACGTGCTCAGAGAAGTCGAGGAGATAGAGGTAGAGGACGACAGAATGCGGGCAGGGGCCAGGCACGGGTATTTGTGCTGACTCCACAGGATGCCCAGGCATCAAATACAGTCGTGACAGGTACTCTTACAGTATGCTCATTAAAGGCATGTGTTTTATTTGATCCCGGTTCTACACATTCTTATGTATCTTCACGATTCGCACTTTTGTTGGGAAAAGAGTCATCATTACTAGAGTTGCCATTGGTAGTGATTACCCCCGTTGGAGATTCCTTTATAGCTCGGCATGTATTCAGATCGTGTTCGGTGCGCATTGGTGATAGAGATTCGCTAGTTGATCTGATTCTCCTAGACATGTTAGATTTTGACATACTTCTTGGTATGGATTGGTTAGCCGCTTGTCATGCCTATGTAGATTGTCGAGGAAAAGCGGTTAGATTTTGTTTTCCAGGTGAACCGGTGTTTGTTGTGCAGGGGGATTGCAAGTTAACCCCTGTCAACATGATTTCTGCTCTTTGTGTGGGGCGACTCTTGAAGAAGGGTTGTCATGGGTTCTTGGCCTTCGTTCAGGACATAGGGGTCACGGAGGTTCCATTGGATCAAATTCCGATTATACGAGAATTTCCTGAGGTATTTCCTGCTGAGTTACCAGGATTGCCACCCGATCGGGACATCGAATTTTGTATCGACTTGATTCCGGGTGCGGGGCCTATTTCTATACCACCCTATCGAATGGCACCGACAGAATTGAAGGAACTCAAAAGCCAGTTGCAAGAGTTGTTAGATAGAGGACTTGTTCGTCCTAGTGTTTCACCGTGGGGAGCTCCTGTCTTATTTGTAAAGAAGAAGGACGGTAGTATGAGAATGTGCATTGACTACCGACAGCTAAATCGCGTCACTGTGCGAAACAGGTATCCATTACCATGTATAGATGACTTGTTCGATCAGTTGCAAGGAGCTGGGTTTTTCTCAAAGATTGACTTGAGGTCAGGATATTATCAGTTGAGGGTTCGGAAGGACGATATTCCGAAGACGGCGTTTCGTATGAGATATGGGCATTATGAATTTTTGGTGATATCGTTCGGACTCACCAACGCCCCAGCAACGTTTATGGATATGATGAACCGTATCTTTAGACCATTTATCGATCGGTTTATTATAGTATTCATAGATGATATTCTTGTATATTCTCGAAGTCAGACGGAGCACGAGCAGCATTTACGTATTACATTGCAGACCTTGAAGGAGCATCAGCTGTATGCAAAATTCTCTAAGTGTGCTTTTCGGCTCGATAGTGTGGAGTTCTTGGGTCACATAGTTACGAGAGAAGGTATATGTGTGGACCCAAAGAAGATTGAAGTGGTACAACACTGGCCCAGGCCTATGTCAGTTACGGAGGTTCGTAGTTTCTTAGGTCTGGCAGGTTATTACAGTCGCTTCGTACAGGATTTCTCACGGATAGCGGCACCTTTGACAGGATTGACTAGGAAGGAAGTTCAATTTCAGTGGACAGATGCATGTGAGCAGAGTTTCCAACAGTTGAAGACACGTTTGACGACTGCACCGGTATTATCTTTATCTTCCGGGTCGGGGGGTTTCGTTGTGTATTGCGATGCTTCTAGAGTGGGTCTAGGCTGTGTGTTGATGCAACACGGCAGAGTTATAGCCTATGCTTCTCGACAGTTGAAGAGGCATGAACAAAACTACCCCACTCATGATCTAGAGATGGCTGCTGTAGTATTCGCATTGAAGATTTGGAGACATTACTTGTATGGAGAATCGTGTCAAATCTTCACAGATCATAAAAGCTTAAGGTATATCTTTCAGCAGAGAGATCTGAACCTAAGGCAGCGTAGATGGATGGAACTGGTGAAAGATTACGACTGTGAGATCTTGTACCACCCAGGCAAGGCAAATGTGGTAGCAGATGCCTTGAGTCGGAGACCTGGAGGTAATTTATCTCATTTGAGCAATTTGCAGAGACAGTCTTCTACAGACTGGCAGATCTTATGTGATAGTCGTATACAGTTTCAGTTCACGTCAGCAGGAGGCCAGCTAGTACATGTTCGCACCAGACCTCAGTTATTAGATCGCATTCGAGAGGCACAGCCCACAGATACTCGTATGATGGAGATTATGGATCAGGTTAGGCAGGGCAGGGAGACGGAGTTCGTGATTGATGATCATGGAGTATTACATTTTAAGACTCGTCTCTGTGTACCAGATTCTGCCGGATTGAGGCGTGAGATTTTAGAAGAGGCCCATAGATCAGCATACAATATTCATCCTAGTTCGACCAAGATGTATCGCGATTTGAAAGATATTTATTGGTGGGAAGGAATGAAGAAGGATGTTACAGATTATATTTCACGATGCTTGACTTGTCAGCAAGTCAAAGCAGAACACCAGAGGCCAGCCGGGGAGTTGCAGCCCTTACCCATTCCAGAGTGGAAATGGGAACAGATTTCCATGGATTTCGTGGTGGGTCTACCCAGGACTAGCAAAGGGTATGATTCCATTTGGGTGATTGTGGATAGATTGACAAAGGCCGCTCATTTTCTTCCAGTGAAGACGATGTATGGATTTGCTCAGTATGCACAGGTTTATATCGATGAGATTGTATGTCTACATGGAGTGCCGACATGCATAGTATCAGATCGAGGTACCCAGTTCACTAGAAGGCTATGGCAGAAACTTGAGGACGCTCTTGGTACACGGCTGAGTTTTAGTACAGCTTTCCACCCACAGACAGACGGTCAGTCGGAGCGGACCATTCAGATACTAGAGGATATGCTTCGGGCTTGTAGCCTAGATTTCGGTGGTAGTTGGGATCGTCACCTACCTTTAGTAGAATTCTCGTACAACAACAGTTTTCAGGAGACGATCCAGATGGCACCCTTTGAAGCTTTGTATGGAAGGAAATGTCGATCACCCGTTTGCTGGACGGAACTTAGCGAGAATAGCATTTTGGGACCGCAAATAGTACAGGAAACTACAGAGAAGATTCAATTGATATGAGATAGAATGAAAGCGGCTCAATGTAGACAGAAGTCATACGCAAATCGACGACGACGTAAACTCAAGTTTGATGTGGGAGATCATGTGTTCCTTCGAGTATCTCCAATGAAAGGTTTGATGCGCTTCGGGAAGAAAAGGAAGCTCAGCCCTAGATATGTTGGACCTTACGAGATTTTAGAGAAGGTGGGCGCTGTAGCTTATCGGTTAGCACTTCCACCTAGTTTTCCCGACGTGCATACGGTGTTCCACGTTTCGATGCTTCGCAGATATCTTCACGATCCATCTCACGCGATCCAGCATCAGACCCTACAGCTTAAGCCAGATTTATCCTACACAGTGCAGCCAGTCGCTATTCTTAACAGACAGGCAAAGCAACTACGATCAAGGATAATTCCATCTGTAAAGGTCCTCTGACAAGGAAAGAATCGCGAGGAGATTACTTGGGAGACGGAGGACGCAATGCGAAAGAAATTTCCACATCTTTTCGTAGGTATGTCTAGTAATTGTTTTAAATTCGGGGACCGAATTTTCTCGGGGGGGGGGGGGGGGATATTGTAACATTTGGAATATGTAGAAATAAATAAAATTAATTAAATTAATAATAAATTGGTAAATCACAAAACGGTTAAAATCAAATATGCCAATCTTCATAAGTTATATGTAATACAAATTAAATTAAAATTACTATATGCAAATTAAATAAGTTATAAGGGTTTTAGTGACAAATTTTGCTTCATTTTAACAAAATGTGTGTTTTATAATAAGTTAGGTTGTGAGGGGTTTATATGTAAAAATTTAAGTTTTATGCAAATATAAGATAGTTAAGGTTTTAATTGAAAGTGATGGAAAAGTCAAATTAGTTCAGAATTTTATTTAGATTAAAAAGAAACTGTGATGATAAAGCTTAAACACCTCATGCTTGCATGCAACCTCTCATCTCACACCTCCTCCTTGCATGAAACATGCACACTTCAATCCTTGACACCTCCTCCTTCACCCTATCCCTTCCTCCTCTCTTATATATAGCTCATTCTCAGTTCAAAACTGAGATTAAAACTCAAGAAATTAAAAGAAAAGGAAATTTAAAAGAGAAAAGAAAGAACAAGAGGAAGAAGAAGATGAATGAAGCTATGTTCTAAGTTTTGATCACCATCAACCTAGGAAGGACTTGGCATCTTGGAGGGTTATTCCTACAACTAATTGGAGGGTAAATTCTTAAACTCTTTAGGTAAATTAAGTTCTGTAGATTAGTTAGATAAGTTGAATAAGTCACATAATATCGTATTTTAGTTAAAGATAAGCTCTGTTAAAATCTGCTAATGTTTGGAAGATAATTAACTTAACTAAACAGAGTTAAAATAATATAGGTAACAACTAGAGTAAACCACAAGACCACGACACCAAGGGGCCGGCTTTGGACCGGCGGCTATAGGGGAAAATCCGGCTTCGCCGGCCATCGAGGGAGCTAAGTGGGTTGGCTCTGTTGGGTAGGTTCCAGTGGGTAATTTTGGCTATTTTGGTGTTGTTTAATAAAATTAGTTTCACAGTAGTTAAAATCTGGAAACATATATCGGAAAGGGTATCGTAAAACACTAAAATACGACACGGTTAAAACACGTCGCGTTTTAAAATCTGTAACAGTACAGATTAAGGTTAAAATCCAGCAAGATTAAGTGTTTAATAACTTGATATAATCAAATAGTAAGTAACTTGTAAGTGGGAAATGGTGTTTTTCATTTCCGTTATATCGGAATAACCGTTTTCTTATATACGTTAAATTGTAAATTTAGATTCGAGTACGAGAATTACGGAAGCAGCGAGAAAAGGGAAAGGATTAGCAATTCCGGAGTAGATTCGACCTTTCCGGTGAGTAGACTAAATATCTACCGGGGAATTTTGTAAAGATGGCGCGTTTCGCCCGTAGTTTTACTTAACTTAATGTTATAAATTGTTATGCCCAATTGATAATTTACATTCATTATATACACATATAAACTGCTTAGTTGTTAGAACACTTCACAGTTATCGACGAGTCATGCCACGTGCACATCTTATATGCTACACACACCTCGTCGATATTGCTATGTCACTTACACTTAAACATCATACTTGTTAACATGAATTCATATCGTATTTCACATATCAATAATAATAGTAAATTGCATCGTTTACATCATGTTACTATATGCGTATTTCTGTGTTATACATGAGCTAAATTCAGAATTGAGGATTTATGGTTTTGAGTTTTGAATGCTATTACATAAATCCAGTGTTTTCATGATTGATGTGTCATGTCCACCATGAGATGATTTCTGTTTTGGTTTTATTCCGGACCGAGTGGGAGAGATATACGGTCGTGGATTTTACGTTATCCATACTGAGGGGGGAGATATACAGTTGGATACATGGTGGACCCGGTCGAGACCGAGGGGCAGGATAGCCGTATTGAGACGGGGGAGCCTAGCGAGGTTACTCGATACCGGAGTTAGTGATAAATATACGGCGTGTATCTAGATGATAACGACCGGTATTATGATTCAGGATCATTCGGGGAATGATGCCTATTTGAAATGGAAGTTTTGTGTCGTTGATGGACATTGAGAAATGATTTTATTGAGTTGAGATTTCCATAGTATCATGAGATTTATTATTGAACTTCACATATACTCATACCTCATATTGATTCATATTTCAGTAGTATGATTGCCATATTTACTTTATTCACCGTTTTATGTTAGTCATATTCACTGAGTTGGCAACTCACCCCGTTGTGCCACAGTTCCTTGTAGGGGTAGAGTGGACGGTTAGCTGCGAGGCAGAGCTACTTTTGCAGTTGTATTTCATCTTTTGATAGGTAGGTTACATGTGTAGTAACCTTCCTTTTTGATTTTGTATTTTGTATCTAGAAAGTCTCCATCAAACCTCTATTTGACTTAGAATGAGAGATTATATATATATGGACAGTTGAGATCAATTGGTCATTTTTTTTTGTTTCTTTCTTTATGAGATTCATAGTGATATTCTATAGGTTTATATTCATGTTCATTGTTAATATTGTTGATTCCAACTAGGAATACAACTAAACTTAAACCTTATTATTTGTTTAATAAATTAACCTCATAAATTAGGAATTTTACTTAAAAAACCTAAATTTTCATAAATAATTCCGCAATAAGGTATTTTGATCTTGGTTTCGGCTTACTTGGACTTGTGCATATCTTTAGATATGATACAATCTAAGTGCCGGTCACATCCAAACTTGGGTCGTGACACATATGGATGATTCATCCATGTCATTAATGCTTCATAATTGCTTAATGACTCATGGAGATGAATCACCATTAGATATTTATCAAGCATGGTTGTAAATCATTATCTTTTCTTTTCTTGATAAAATAAAATGCTTGATATATATTATGATAACTCATTTTTCTCATTTCATTATTATGTTCATCTTCTCTCTCCTCAAGCTCTCCCTCTTCAAACCCTAATCCTCCCCTCTCATGTGTTGAGTACAAGGATTAGTTAGACTACTTAATCCTTAACCATACTCTATTTCATCTAGGTACTTTGATTAGCACTTAAAGATACCAAGTTGCCTCAAGTTTAGAGGCAAAACTTGGAGTTTAGCTCTCGTGGTGGATCGTCTACTACTTGGAGAAGGCCGAGGAGGAGGTGGAGTTCGTAAAGACGAAGGACACGGTTCTTGAGGTATAATCCCTTAACATAGTAGTTGTTAACTTCTATGTTTGATGTTAGTTATCGTTTAGCTTCGATTCATGCGGTTAGTCGATGTTTAGCATAAAACAAGATCGTTTTTCATATTTCCGCCTCCCCGCAAGTCGTGGGGTGTTGTACATCGACTTACAGTGATATCAGAGCCTCGCTAAACAATAATTAACTCACTTGCAAAATTGTATGAATTTCGAACGGAAAAAACAAAACCGAAAAACTCCGATATCATGTGTTTCTGTCGATTTTTAAATGAGGTCCAAAATTTTTCAGGGACCTTCAGAAAGCCTTAAATGATAGTAGAAGAACACCCAAGAAAACTGGGATCATGAATCGGCTAAAGCGCCGCGGAACCGCCGCGGATCCCGCCGATCCGCCGCGATTCCGCCGCCGAGTTGCCGATTCATCATCCCAAATTTCCTGTGTTGGTTCTCTATGATATTTGGAATTTTCTAGAAATTTTTAATTTTTGCTCAGGTTTCAGATTTACAAAGAAGTATTGGAGCAAAATTAAATGTGTTTAATCGATCGAAATTATACGGTATTTGCTTGTTGGATTATATCTGTGTTTGTATAATGTGTTCGTAAACCTCCCCTGACTGCTAGTATGTCAGCTGGCAGGGGGTTGCACATTTCTGTAATGGTTTTTACTGTTTATGGATATGAACTGTGTTGGACTGTTGTGATGTTTAGCCGGGGTTATGAGATGGGTTATTATTTATTTCATTTGATGTAAATGTAATTTGTTGTAATATTATTTTGCGGGGCACATCCAGATTGCGGTTTTAGCCACCGTTGTATTATTTCATTTTACTGTTTTTGCTCCTAGGACAGACCCAAGGTGTGGTGCACAAACTGCCGGGTGGGTAGTTTGCCGTACCCGTTGGGGTCTTGGGTGGGATAATGGCTATTCATCACAACTGTGTAATCCGTCTTTTGTTGCAGGCTCAAAAAAAACACGGATTGCATGTAAATCCAATAAAGTTCATCTGTGATCTGGAATGCCTATTATTGCGTCTGACGAATGTACAATATCTATATATAATAGCTATTTAGACGTCACTTATGTTTTACACCCGCGCTATCCCAGCCCCCGCTCTGTCGTTAGTTAAGTAACCTAACGGGTGATGACGGGACCCCGTGACGAATGCGGATGGCATAAGAGGACGTTGTATTTTCGTTGTTTTCTGCAATGATAGGTTAATGATGGGACGCATTATTTATAATGCAAAGAAAATAAACCAAAAGTTTAATCGTTGGAACAATTTAAAAGAAACCACTCGGTTAATTTTAAAAACAGATATTTTTAAATGCGGAGCTTTAACCACTCCTTTTAAAAGCTAGAAGGTTCCTTCGGTTATATCAAGTTCACTACGTTCACGGTTTCGCCAAAACCATTTGTAGCCCTCCGTCATTTCATTTGGGTATTCGGTAGTATTCAAGCTATGCGTTTTGGCCAAAGTCAAGGCATAGTGTTTGGTAGCTGCTGGGTCTTCATTTGTTGCATAAGATAGATGAGTTGGTTTGGGACAGTCGTATTATCATTTGACCAAAGTCAGGGGTATATACGGATGGGTTCAAATTGACAAGATAATGACGGGTAGAACTTGACATGTGACTTATGACATTTTGACCAAAGCCAAGGTCATAAGAGCATGGGGCAAAAACTTATATCGGGAATTTCTAAAGAAACTGAAATTTGCAAAGAGATGCATACCATTTGGAGTTTGATGAATGTTGGTAGTATTCCTTCAACATTATCATACGATGATATTTGGATCCCGATCCTACTGTGAGTATATGCTACTTATCAGGATATTCGTCACTTAACGATCAATGCTATAAACCAAGTAGGTGTCAAGAAAAGTGTCAGCGGGGTTACGCCCCCAGAGAAAAGTGGTTCTTTAATTAAGGAACTTCGCGAAAGCGTTGGAAAACCTCCCTCGAAGTATCGACACTAGCCTGGCTGAACGGTTAAGCAAGAATTGTACAGTGAGAATAGTCCTGGCTAATTCATCTTTTATGGTTTGAGGAAGGATTCGAGAAACAGTGGGAGCCATCCAGTTTAGATAAACTAAAAACCACTCTAAACTTGCAAAAGCATCATGCTAAAGAGTTTTCTTCTCTCTCTCCTAATTGCAGCGACCCTGAAAATGACTGGACTTAAGTTACTTTTAGAGAAAAATATACTGACATGGCCAAACTATAAAGATTGGCTGCGGAATGTCAAAATGGCTTTGACCTATGAAAAATTGGGGTACGTCCTCACCGCTACGGCACCTGCTGTCCCTGGTCCCAAATCCAGTAATGCGGATAAGGAAATCCGCAAAACCTGGGATTTCGATTGCGCGAAAGCCAAGTGCATCGTGCTTGCCTCGATGAACAATGAACATCAGAGGAGGCACGAGTATATGGAACTAGATGCCATATTTCTCCATACAAAGGAACTTTATGGAGAGCAATCTCGTATAGCAAGATACGAGACCTCTAAGAACTTGTTTCGAGCGAGGTTGGCTGTTGGGTCATCGGTAGGAGAACATGTCCTAAAGATGATCGGCTATATAGAAGAGCTCGCAGACCTTGGGACGACTTTGGATAATGAGCTCTATACAGACCTTATTCTCCAGTCCCTTCCTTCCACCTACGCCCAGTTTATCCTGAACTTCAACATTCAAAGAAAAGAAGTTGAACTTCCGGAACTCCTGAACATGTTAAGGAGTGCATAGGGCACCTTGCAGAAAGCAAGGAAAACACTCGCTATGTTTGTTAGCGGTGCATCTTCTTCCGGGTCCAAGGCTAGGGCCAAAGGAAGGAAGAAGAAGGCCGCCACCAAACCTAGAGGAGGTGTTAGTAAGGTGGGAGGGAAGGGAAAGAAAAAGTTTGCGGTACCGGTAGTGGGTCAGGATGAGTGCTTCCATTGTCACAGGAAAGGGCACTGGAAAAAGGATTGTAGGGCGTGGAACGCCAAGAACCAGGAACCGAAGCAAGCTGTGGCTTCGACTTCAGGTGTGTTTGTAATTGAGAATTGTCTGTCAATCAACTCTACTTCCTGGGTATTGGATACCGGATCAGGATCTCATATTTGCAATTCATTGCAGGCACTGAGAAACCGTAGAGTGCTGAAGGAAGGTGATATGACCCTAAAGGTTGCTAACGGAGCTAGCGTGGGAGCTGCGTCCGTCAGGAATTATCACCTAGGATTGACGAGTGGACGCATTTTGGTTTTACATAACTGTTTTTTTGTACCAAGCTTAACGTGTAATATCATATCAGTTTCCTTGTTATCAAATAAAGGTTATGATTTCACGTTTGTAAGAGATGTTGTTAACATCCACCTTAATCATGGTTTGATTGGGTCCGGTACACTAAATAACGGTATATATGTTTTAAACCAACTCCAAATTTTCAATGTCCAGAACACACTAAAAAGAAAGTCTCCAGATTTAAATAAAGCTTTCTTATGGCATTATAGACTGGGTCACATCAATGAGAGAAGGTTGACTAAGTTGCATAGAGAAGGATATTTAGACTCATTCGAATATCAAACTTATGACACTTGTCAATCTTGTCTCAAAGGAAAGATAACAAAGACTCCATTTACTGGACAAGGAGTAAGAGCGAGCGAGCTCTTAGGACTCATACACAGCGATGTATGTGGTCCAATGTCTACGCATGCAAGAGGTGGTTTTTCTTATTTCATTACTTTCACGGATGATTACTCAAGATACGGATTCATTTATCTGATGAAACATAAATCCGAGGCTTTTGAGAAATTCCAAGAGTATAAGAATGAAGTAGGAAACCAAACCGGCAAAAGTATCAAGACACTTAGATCTGATCGAGGTGGTGAATACTTGAGTGCCGAGTTCCTAGGTTACCTAAAAGAGAAAGGAATTCTCTCTCAGCTTACTCCTCCATACACTCCACAGCATAACGGTGTATCGGAGAGACGGAATCGAACCCTATTGGATATGGTACGATCCATGATGAGTAATGCTGAGTTACCGCGATCTTTTTGGGGTTATGCGCTAGAATCAGCAGCATATCTTCTGAACAGGGCTCCTACCAAGACTGTGCCTACCACTCCATATCAGATGTGGACTGGGAAGAAACCCCATCTTCAGCATATGAAGATTTGGGGATGTCCAGCTTTTGTTAAAAAGCAGCATGTGGACAAGCTCGAGGCACGATCAGTAAAATGTATGTTTGTGGGATATCCAAAGAACTCCAAGGGATATTATTTCTATTACGCAGAAGAACAAAAGGTTTTTGTTTCTCGTAATGCCCATTTTCTAGAGCATCAGTTTTTAGAAAAGGAAATAAGTGGGAACGAAATAGAACTGGAAGAAATTCCAGAACCACAAGCTGCTACTGAAAGTTTGGTAGAACCGGAAGTTCAAGAAGAACAGGACATTCCCGCACCCCTCCACAGGAGTAGTAGGCCGTCTCATCCGCCTGAGAGATACTACGGTTTTCTCATAGATGGGGATAGAGAGGATTGCATCATAGATGATGATGAACCTACTGACTTCCAGCAGGCCATCCAGAGCGGCAACTCGGTACGATGCCTAGATGCAATGCGGACCGAAATGGAGTCCATGTACACCAACAAAGTATGGACTTTGGACTTTGCTCCAGATGGGGTAAAACCCATAGGATGCAAATGGATCTTCAAGAAAAAGATTGGTGTAGATGGACAGGTGGAGACCTATAAGGCTAGACTTGTTGCAAAGGGTTTTCGTCAAAGACCTGGTTTGGACTATGACGAAACTTTTTCTCCAGTGGCTATGCTCAAATCCATTTGCTATTGCTACCTTCCATGATTATGAAATCTGGCAGATGGACGTAAAGACGGCTTTTCTGAATGGAAATTTAGAAGAGTGCGTCTATATGGATCAGCCAGAGGGTTTCAATCAGAGTGGGAGCAGCGGGAAAGTATGCAAGCTGCTTAAGTCCATTTATGGACTAAAGCAGGCATCGCGGAGTTGGAACATCTGTTTTGATGAAACAGTCAAAGAATATGACTTCATCAAAAATCCAGATGAACCGTGCATATATAGTAAAGTTGTAGCCAGAAGTGTCGTATTCCTCGTCTTATACGTGGATGACATTCTATTGATAGGAAATGACATTCCTATGCTACAATCTGTCAAAGGATTCTTGTCACACAGGTTCTCCATGAAAGACCTGGGTGATGCCTCTTACATTCTAGGGATCCGGATCTATCATGATAGATCCAAGAGGATGTTGGGACTTTCGCAGTCCATGTATATCGACACTGTACTGAAAAGATTCAGTATGGAAGATTCTAAGCGCGGTAATCTACCGGCTTGTCACGGAATCACCCTCTCCAAAGAGATGTCTCCCAAGACTGATTTGGAAAGGGAACGCATGTCTATTATACCCTACGCTTCTGCGGTAGGCTCTATAATGTATGCGATGTTGTGCACCAGACCAGATGTAGCTTACACACTAAGCGTGGTAAGCCGGTATCAGTCAGACCCAGGGAAGAAGCACTGGATAGCAGTAAAGAACATTCTCAAGTACCTGAGAAGGACTAAGGAGATTTTCTTGGTATACGGCGGAAAAGACCTCAGGTTGGAGGCCTTTGCTGATTCCAGCTTCCAGAGTGATAAGGATGATTCCAAGTCCATGTCGGGTTATGTCTTTACCCTCAATGGAGGGGCGGTGTGCTGGAAGAGCTCCAAGCAGGACACCGTTGCTGACTCAACGATGGAAGCGGAGTATATAGCTGCTTGCGATGCCGCAAGAGAAGCAGTCTGGATGAAGAAGTTCCTAACAGAACTTCAGGTGGTTCCTACCATAGTTGATCTAATACCTCTGTATTGCGACAACAACGGAGCTATAGCTTTAGCGAAGGAACCAAGGTCCCATCAGAAGTCCAGACACATCTTAAGGCGGTATCACCTGATCAGGGAGATCATTGATCGTCAGGAGATCGAGGTTCGGAGAGTTGCTTCTGAAGAGAACATTGCTGATCCATTCACGAAGGCCCTACCTCAGATTCAGTTCGAGAGGCTACTCGAGATCATCGGTCTTCGATATGCCAGTACATGGCCCTAGTCCAAGTGGGAGATTGTTAGTGTATATGCCCTAGGGGACATTATTGTATCATACTAGTTTATATATTACTTAATGGAAGCTTGGGATATTCACATGTATATAACAGTCTTGCTAAACATGGTAGTATGCTACTTGGTTTTTCTATCTTAATATGTGAGTATACGTATTGATAGAGCTCTTAGGATCTTGCTTGACTACCAGCGTTATGATGGCAGTCACACTAGTGGGGGCTGGGTAGTCTACAAGCACATCCTTATTCAGGTCCCTAGTCGTTGGATTATCGAGACAGGGCATCGATACTCCGGAGTAGACTAGTGTGTACGCTTCTCATCCCAGTTGGGGAGATGGTCTGTCCCACAGCCGTCAGTACGTCGTACTGGAGATAGTATGCAGGTGCTCGTTAGGTTACGGGTACACCGGACAGGACTCACAGGAAACTGTCGGTTGGTTTTATACCAGTCGTCAGTGAACAGTTCCCAGGTGACATGAGTACAGCATAGTCCGCAGACTTGACACTGCTACTTTGCCTCGAGTGTGTCCCACTGTTCTTAGATTGCTACCATACCACGGCTCAAAGGAGTCGTGCAAACAGGTAGCAGTTGGGTGCAGTCCCGAGCACTTGGAGGCAGTGGCAGTTAAACAGGATTCGTCTCTCCCGGTATTGGGGGTTGATATCGCGCTGTGTCAGAGAGCCATTACGCAAAGTCCCTGGCCAGGGCAAGCGAGATTTGCTGGTAGGTTCCAGTAGTTTCTCAGGGTGTAATGGGCTCCGCTCCGACACGACTTATAACGCTATTAGGGGACTGACTCTTGCTGCCCCCCTAGGCCCGATATGCGATAGTCTTAGACGAACAGACCGGACTGTACAGAGATTGTCACATCAGACTCAGTAGGAGTTCGGATGGGTTTCCTCATCGGCCTTCTTATCGACATCTACCTGGGGACCGTTACGTACAGCTAGTGCCTCTTGCGGTCTGTGGTTAAACCCACTGCCAGCGTAGTAGTCGAGTCTCTAGAGTCATACGCAGAGAGTTTCCCTACTACAGGCGAAACGATATAGAGGTCGTATGGTTTTACGACAAGGGTTCGGACGCATACGTGTGTTTACGCACGTACGACTTTCGAACAGTTTTTACTAGTCGGCTTTGGTTTAAGCCAGTTACTAGTATCCGGTTATTGGATTTATACAGTCTAAAGTTTTTCCGTGTTTTCACGGATAGGAGGGGCGTTCTCGTAATTGCGCGAGAAGCTTCTAGAAGATGGTGACTAAGGAGGTTAAGGTGGCATATATATTAAATGAAATTAGCGAGTCATATGGATGATTCATCCATGTCATTAATGCTTCATAATTGCTTAATGACTCATGGAGATGAATCACCATTAGATATTTATCAAGCATGGTTGTAAATCATTATCTTTTCTTTTCTTGATAAAATAAAATGCTTGATATATATTATGATAACTCATTTTTCTCATTTCATTATTATGTTCATCTTCTCTCTCCTCAAGCTCTCCCTCTTCAAACCCTAATCCTCCCCTCTCATGTGTTGAGTACAAGGATTAGTTAGACTACTTAATCCATAACCATACTCTATTTCATCTAGGTACTTTGATTAGCACTTAAAGATACCTAGTTGCCTCAAGTTTAGAGGCAAAGCTTGGAGTTTAGCTCTCGTGGTGGATCGTCTACTACTTGGAGAAGGCCGAGGAGGAGGTGGAGTTCGTAAAGACGAAGGACACGGTTCTTGAGGTTGTAGGGTTCCTAGGCACACACTAGAGGTCTCACAAGGTATCAACCATGCCAATTTCTAAAATTACAGTGCCGAGAAACCCTAAACTACGGATCGTTGGCTAGAATTCTAGGCGAAACAAGCAACTAGCTAACAAATTATGTAAAGGAACGGAAATACAACCTTTGTAGATCCGGTCCTCCACCTCCATAGCTCCGTAATGAAGTCTCCTCGCTGTCCAAATCGAAATCCGGGCTCTAGCGTCGGCTTCATCGGAGAAATGGGCAGGCAAGGTCGTCGGCTTCGTGCCGAAAATGATCTACGTCGACGCATCACAAGATCAAGCTCCAACTTCACCAAGTCAAGAAACTTGTGAAGAAAACACACTCTACTACTTGGCAAGAGGTAGAGGATGAAGAAATAGGAAGTGGGTGGACTTTAGAATTGGATTTCTCACTTGATTTCTTCACTTGCCATTGATGAGGCAAGCTTTCTTCATATGAAGAAGAAGAAGAAGAAGATGATAATTGTTATGATAAGTTAATTAAAAATCAAAAGAAAAGAATACTTATCATAAACCAACCATGGTTATGTGTAGAGAGCAAACTATAGTTAGGTGAATGGTTAGGTTAGGCATAAAACAAAAATGGTGGACTTTTTTTCAAAGCTTCATGAAGCTTCAACAAAGAACAAAATTAGCCACCATTTTTCTTTTGCCAAAATGAAATAAACAATTCAATAAATGAATAATTAAATTAAACAAAACTCTAACCATTCACTTAACCAAGGTTTAAACTTTACACAAACTCAAGCAATCATGTATCATCAAACATGATACAATCATATGCACAAAAAGTATATCACATATACAACTTGTACATCCAAGTGAGAAAATCCATTTAAAGTGAACCAATACTAGTTAATGCAAATTAATATATCAAATATATAATTATACATTAAATCATTAAATCAACACTTGATTTAACGATCCGGTCATATCGCATATAACCGACTAGTATCCTATGTATCGGCTTATCGAATCAACCCTTGATTCGATAACTAGATTATATCGCATACAACCAATCGATACATACATCGCGAGAATGAAATAAGGTATCACATACACGCATTATTCTCGGTCATGCACATATCTCATATGCGCTCCTATTTCGTTTCGCTTGAGCCAGGAAACCTCTGTGTAGGACTCTAAAGACTCGTCAATACGCCGGTAGCAGATGATGATCATATCAAACATCCACAAGCCGTAAGCGGTCTGCTAAACGTAACGGCCACCCGGGTATTGAACGATCAGAAGATCGACGAGCAAGCCCGCTCACACTCCAGTGAATCCAACGAGTAACACTACCGTACAGTCCGGTCTCGTCGTCTGATATGTTGCATATCTTGCCTAGGGGTGGTAAACGTCAGACCTCAATAGCTCGATAAGTCGTGTCGATATGAGGTCTATAACAATCCGAGAAACTACTGGTAACACTTACCAGTAAATCTCAACAACCCTGACCAGGGATTTCCTGTTATAGCCAATCGAACACAGCGCAACATCAACCCCCTATACCGGGAGAGACGAATCCCCTCCTATCGCTCATTGCCTCCATGTGACTCGGGACTGTACCCAAAAACCACCATTTTGCACGCCCTCTTGGACGTGGTAAGATGGAAATCAAAGCACAGTGGGAACCACACAAGACTCTATGACGATCTCGGGTCAACAGACTACTCTGTACCAGTGTCACCAGAGAACTGCCATCTGACGTAAGGTATAATACCATCTGGGAGTTCTCGGCGAGTCCGTCCAGTGTACCCAGTCTCTACTGAGCACCCGTATATCATCTCTGATGTCAAACACCGATGGATATGGGATCATCCATCGCCCATCTGTATGGGTCGAGAAGGTACACGCTAGTCTACTCTGGTATATCGATGCCCCATCTCGATACACCCACGACTAGGGACTTTCAAGGATGTACTTATAGAATACCATGTCCCCACTAGTATGATCCGCATCATAGTCCAGGTAGTCAAGTACACATCCTAAGGGCTTTACCAACATGTAATAGAGAGACAATCTGTGTACACGTTAAGGTAAAGAGCAACCAGATAGCATACTATCATATCGAGCAAGAAAGTCCTCCCTATATATGTCCCAGTATCCACTACAATATACATCCAATGTACAGTAATGGCCTCTAGGGCATACATATAACTAACAATCTCCCACTTGCACTAGGGCCATCTGTAGCAGCGGTTGTAGTATCTCATACTCAACCATCCCATAAAAGTCTCTCTCTGGGAATAGGCCTTCGTGAGTGGATCCGCCGTGTTGTCTTCTGAGTCTACTCTCCTTACCTCGATCCCTTAGAGATCAACCATCTCCATGATCAAGTGATACTGCCTTAGAATATGTCTGGATCACTGATGGGACCTGCGTTCCTTGGCATAAGCCACAACTCCATTGTCACACAATGGGAGGAACATAGTTCATCTCATGAACTAATATACACCCAAACAGCCTCTTTGGTAGCATCTGAAGTAGCGATGTATCCTGCCTTTATCGTCTAGTATGTCACGGTATCTTGCTTGGAACTCTTCCAACATACCGTCCCTTTACTGAGGGTAAAGACAATGCCTACGACTGACACTCAGTCGTCTTTATCACCCAGGAACCCTTCCAGTGATTCTCCCCAGGACCAATTGATACCATCTCACTACTGCTAGTGAGTATACTAACACCCAAATAACATCTATCTCATAGATGAAAGCTCAGGATGGAGGAGGTATCACTTTGATCCTATCTGGAGAATCCTTGTGATAAGCGGAGATTGACCGAGCATAGCATAGGAAACTCCTTCCCTATCAAGAGTATGTCATCCACGTACTCTACGAGGATCACCACCATACTCCCTACTACCTTTTTGTATATACAAGGTTCATCTGCCATTTTGATGATGTCAAACTGTTTGACTAACACATCAAAACAGATGTTCCAACTCCGCGATGCCTGCTTCATCACATAAAACATCTTGCACACGTTTCCGCTGCTCCCACTGTCTACGAAGCCCTCTGACTGTGTACTTATAGACGCTCTCTTCCAAAACATCATTTTAGAACAGCTGTCATGACACCCAACCACCAGATATCGTAGTCATGGTATGTAGCCGTGGCAAGTAGGATCTGGATGGACTTAAGCATAGATACTGGAAAAAGGTTTCATCATTATCCACGCCTGGTCAATGACGAAAACCTTTAACAAGTCTAGCTTTGAAAGTCTCAACTTTTTCATCTACACCAAGTAATCTTCTCAAGATATACTTGCTCCTGATGGGGATTTAACCCTTCAGATATAGCAGCCAAAGTCCATACTTTGCTGGTGTATAAGAATTCCATCTCAGATCGCTAAGCATCCAGCCATTCTTACAGAGTCTCACTCTTGATGGCCTGCTCGAAACTAGTTGGGTCATCATCTCATGATGCAATCCTCGCTCCTACTGTCATAGAGAAACCGGAGTAACTCTCAGGTGGGTGAGGAACCCTACTAGATCGGCGGAGAGGCTGAGGTTCGTTGGGATCTACTGAATCCTTTGGTTCTGTCAAATCATCAACTGCTGTTTGTATAGCTGGAACCTTTCCGGTTGTACATAACAGACCTTACTTCGAGCTTGTCCGGATTTTTCTTTTAGACATAGGCCGGACAACCCCAAATCTTAACTAACTTAAGATATGGGCTCTTCTCTTTCCATATCTCATATGGAGTGGTAGGCAACTGATTTGATTTGAACCCTATTCAATAAGTATGCAGCTTCTCAAGTGCATAACTCCTAAAAGGAAAAAGGTAACTCAGTAATACTCATCATAGAGCACACCATATCAAATAGGGTGTATCTGCTCCGCCCCGATATACCATCGTGCTATGGTGTATACGGAGGAGTAATTCTGAGAGAGAATCTCATTCTCCTTTAGAATAGTCCAGGATTTCCGTGCTCAAGTATTCTCCCCCTTGATCTCATCAAAGGACATAATACTTATACCCGTATTGGTTCTCTACTTCTAGCTTATATTCTGTGAATATCTCAAAAGGTTCGGACTTGTGTTTCAACAGGAACATAGGTCTGAATCTCGAAAGATCATCAGAGAATGTAATGAAGTACAAAGAACCAGTCCTGGCATGTGTAGACAGGGGACCTTTATACATCAACATGTATCATCCCAAGAGTTCACTAACTCTTTCTCTGTTTCCAATAAACAGGGCTATGGTCATCTTATCTCTGTGACATGACTGGCAAGTTTCACAAGATGTAAATTCAAACTGATTTAAATATGCATCTAAATGTAACTTCGCTAGTCGGGTCGCATTGATATGACCTAGTCTACAATACCTCAAGAAGGATTCATTCATTTCTGAACTCTTCCTCTTGTGTGTGTTCTGTATACTAAGAATTGTAGTTTGATTTAGAACATAAATGCTTTTAGATAACGTGCCTGAACCGATCAACTTTTGATATAGGAAATGTCCAAAACATTATCCAACAATACAAAATTTTATCATTTCTTTACTAATAAAGAGAGTGATATGATTTTGTATATCAGGTTCGGTATCTAATAATATTCGTTCAGAATCAATGTATTGGTAATACAGGGTGACAGTGACCAACAGACTTGGCTGCAACACTTGCCCCGTTTTCTGCCTCATGAAACTTATCACCCGTTCTCAGTTCTCTACCTATCTGTAGCCCTATGTAACAGATTACATATCTGGGATCCTGATCTGGTATCACATACCAAGGATGCAGAGGATACTGAGAAACGGTTCTGTATAATGAACACACCCGAAGATGATGCATCAGCATGCACTCTCTTCGTTTGGGCGGCACGGGAAATCTGGTATTCCCCAATTTCCTGCTCGGTCTTATAACAATTATAAGTTGGAGCGGGACCAACGTTCCCCAGCTCAGTATAACAAGCGGGTTCGGTCAATAATCCGTATTATTATCTTGATTAAGGCGTGATATGGTCGCTACCTGGAGAGGGAGAGAAGAAAACACTCAGCGTGCGCTCTTGCAAGAATAGATTGGTTATTATTTTATCTAATCAGGATGGCTCCCACTGCTTTTTATCAAATCTTCCTTCAAACCCTAAAAGGAAAGACTAGCCGGGATTAATTACACACTACAAGTTCGCCAATCTTTCAGCCAGGCCAGTGTCGGTACTTTGAGGGAGGTTCCCCGTGCTTTCGCACGAACCTAATTAATGTAAACCTCGTTTTCCCAGAGGCGTAACCTCGTTAACACCTTTCTAGACACCTACTTGATCGGCTAATTGTAGTGTGCAAAACTCTCCCAGGAGTAACTCTTACTCGCAGCGGGTATCGGGATCCAACTATCTCATAGAAGGTATGCAATCTCATTGCAAATTTCAACACTTGAAATTCCCAATAATATTTTACCCCTAGTGTCCTATGACCTTGACAAATGCCAAACAACCCATAGTCCACTAGTCAAGTTCAACCCGTACATTTCTTGATCGAATTAAACCCACCCGCACGACCCTTGACGAATGCCAAACAACGCCGTACGAATACCCTAATCCAATCTGCATCATATGCATAAGCAGATAAATACTAGTTAGCTACCGTACACTACGCCTTGACGAATGCCAAACTACCGCAGCACGAATACTAACTAGTACTTATCTGAAATGACGGAGGGCTACGACAGGTTTTTCTGAAAACCTATTGCGTAATGAACTTGATATCGTTGTAGAATCGAATGAATTTTGAAATGGAGTGTTTTTGAGGCTTTTCTAGTTTTGCTAAAGGAGTCACTCCCGGTGAAGGGATCGTCGGTCCTTTCCTCGTCGAATGAGGTGCGGGATATATCATATATATCACTGTGCAAAGCAAAAACTCTTAAAAGCAATCAAAAGAAAAACCGAGTGTGTAGCATCTGCCAGTTATTGCTAAAGGAGTCACTCCCGGTGAAGGGATCGCGGTCCTTTCCTTATCGAATAAGGTGCAGGATATATCGTATATACCGCTGTGCAAAGCAAGAATTGTAGCTACCTGTTTTATTTTGAAATTCGATTCTACAACATCTTAGGTTTCTTTTATCTTCATTAATCACATTAATGAAGTCCCATCATTTAAGTACCTAATCATCACAGATAAATACGACGTACACTTATGCCATCCGCATTCGCCTCGATGTCCCCTCGTGCACCGTTAGGTTAGGTAACTAACGGCAGAGCAGGGCAGGGCTAGTGCGGGTGTAAAACATAAGTAACATCTATATAATATATCATATATACTATATACTGTATCTATCACAGAACATCATATGATCACATCACAGATATCGCAGTAGAAGAATCATATGAAATATTGGATATACTAGGACGTCCGTGTTTTCAATACGAGCCAGTATAAAACACGGATTCTACGGTCGCGATGAATAGCCAAACCCACACCCTAGACCCCTACGAGAGCGGCAAGCAACCCTACCAATTCTGGAGTTAGGAGACCCGGACTCGACTCCTCGAGTTGGTCTCCCACTAGACTCCAGAACCCGGTTACTTGTGCTCCCCTCCTTGGGTCTATCCTAGTGCGGAAAAGTAAATAATATACAACGGGTGACAACTTCCGCAACCTGGAAGTGCCCCAATAAAAGAATATTACATACAAGTTTTTACATGAATGAAAATGAAAAACACTTATCTCACATAAAAACCCCCCGGCTATTCAAACACGACGATCCAATATAACATATCCAGCAACACATAACATCACATGTCATCAACGTAAGTAAATATGTCCATCCCAATTGTCGTTGACATATAGCAATGAAACCGGCGATATCACATATTACACTTACGGTCACAGAAAAGAAAGTGTAAAAGTACAACAGTTGGAATCCGCAACCTCTTTAGACATCGCATGCCTAATCAAATGAAACACTTAGACATCGCATGCCTAACAATTATAAACCCCGCATTTTAGTCTCAAAATCAAAAACTCTTTTCAATATCAAGTCGGGCAATTCAACAAGATTCCCGACATCCTGATCGAATGCTCGTCGCAAACTTTAGTAGACGGCCGCACCCCCGGCGCCGTAGACGAAGTGCACCAAGGCGGAACACCGCCACCGCGAGCACCCGAACGGATGCTTTCGGCGACGGGGTTCTCCTACAGTCACTTGGTCGGGGCTATGGGGTGTAGTTGTCTATTAAGTTTACCCGGCGAGTATCCGCGTACGCTACGTGATTGCGACGGACTTTTGATCACATCAAAATTCCGTGGCGACCGATCAAGTGAGACTAAACTTCTATATTTATAACATTCATTCAGTTATCTCATAACTTATTGTGAATTCCAATTATTGTATCCCATTCCAGATAAGCAGAAAATGTTAAACTTTCCGATCGAACATTCAAACACCCAAGTTTTCCCGATACAAATCAACACATGAAACAAGTCTAAAAACATTCAGTTCGTGCCTCAGTACCAACGGTCCAGCCGTAGAAGGGTCAAGCCAACGCCTCACATGTGGCACGCCGTACTGCCCCAAACCCTAAGGTTCAAAGGGCAGTTCAAGACGGTCACATAATCGAGTTAAGGTTTGTTGTCTTCTAGAGGGTCCATCGCGTTACTTGCACTACTTAGAACGTCTTTAAACCACGGAAAAATCCAACACTTGGAAATTTCCCGACAGGGGAAAAATTGGGTATTTATATCCGGTCGAACTTTTTTAACATATTCTAAAATATCTGGAAAGCCACATAGACAAAATTTGATAATCCGATCAAATCTACGAACTCCTAAAACAACCCAGAAAACTCAACTCTGGAGTCAGATTTAAAATATCCCAGGAAAACCAGCACTGCAAAATACGAATTACTGTGCAAAATTCAAGTGCTGATGTGACAAGGTGACCGCGGAACCGCCGCACAAGCCATGCTTGTGCCGCGGTTCCGCCGCGTGTTCGTGGAATCATGTTCTCGAATTTCACAGTAATTCTTATAAAAGCCTGCTGATTTTTCTGCATATTTTTAATTTGGAAAAAACCCAGATTTTAAAAAATGTACAGAGAGCATTTTGGGTTTTAGGGTTTTGGTTCGATCGGACTTCAAACGTCGTCTGGACTTCGCCTAAAGCTCTAGCTAGGCTCTGATACCACTGTAGGATTCCTAGGCACATACTAGAGGTCTCACAAGGCATCAACCATGCCAATTTCAAAAATTACGGTGCCGAGAAACGATAGACTACGGATCGTTGGCTAGAATTCTAGGCGAAACAAGCAACTAACTAACAAATTAACTAAAGGAACGGAAATACAACCTTTGTAGATCCGGTCCTCCACCTCCATAGCTCCGCAATGAAGTCTCCTCGCTGTCCAAATCGAAATCCAGGCTCTAGCGTCGGCTTCATCGGAGAAATGGGCGGGCAAGGTCGTCGGCTTCGTGCCGAAGATGATCTACATCGAGGCATCAAAAGATCAAGCTCCAACTTCACCAAGTCAAGAAACATATGAAGAAAACACACTCTACTACTTGGCAAGAGGTAGAGGATGAAGAAATAGGAAGTGGGTAGACTTTAGAATTGGATTTCTCACTTGATTTCTTCACTTGCCATTGATGAGGCAAGCTTTCTTCATATGAAGAAGAAGAAGAAGATGATGATAATTGTTATGATAAGTTAATTAAAAATCAAAAGAAAAGAATACTTATCATAAACCAACCATGGTTATGTGTAAATAGCAAACTATAGTTAGGTGAATGGTTAGGTTAGGCATAAAACAAAAATGGTGGACTTTTTTCCAGAGCTTCATGAAGCTTCAACAAAGAACAAAATTAGCCACCATTTTCCTTTTGCGAAAATGAAATAAACAATTCAATAAATGAATAATTAAATTAAACAAAACTCTAACCATTCACTTAACCAAGGTTTAAACTTTACACAAACTCAAGCAATCATGTATCATCAAACATGATACAATCATATGCACAAAAAGTATATCACATATACAACTTGTACTTCCAAGTGAGAAAATCCATTTAAAGTGAACCAATACTAGTTAATGCAAAGTAATATATCAAATATATAATTATACATTAAATCATTAAATCAACACTAGATTTAACGATCCGGTCATATCGCATATAACCGACTAGTATCCTATGTATCGGCTTATCGAATCAACCCTTGATTCGATAACTAGGTTATATCGCATACAACCAATCAATACATACATCGCGAGAATGAAATACGGTATCACATACACGCATTATTCTCGGTCCCGCACATATCTCATATGCGCTCCTATTTCGTTTCGCTTGAGCCAGGAAACCACTGTGTAGGACTCTAAAGACTCGTCAATACGCCGGTAGCAGATGATGATCATATCAAACATCCACAAGCCGCAAGCGGTCTGCTAAACGTAACGGCCACCCGGGTATTGAGCGATCAGAAGATCGACGAGCAAGCCCGCTCACACTCCAGTGAATCCAACGAGTAACACTACCGTACAGTCCGGTCTCGTCATCTGATATGTTGCATATCTTGCCTAGGGGTGGTAAACGTCAGACCCCAATAGCTCGATAAGTCGTGTCGATATGAGGTCTATAACAATCCGAGAAACTACTGGTAACACTTTCCAGTAAATCTCAACAACCCTGGCCAGGGATTTCCTGTTATAGCCAATCGAACACAGCGCAACATCAACCCCCTATACCGGGAGAGACGAATCCCCTCCTATCGCTCATTGCCTCCATATGACTCGGGACTGTACCCAAAAACCACCGTTTTGCACGCCCTCTTGGACGTGGTAAGATGGAAATCAAAGCACAGTGGGAACCACACAAGACTCTATGACGATCTCGGGTCAACAGACTACTCTGTACCAGTGTCACCAGAGAACTGCCATCTGACGTAAGGTATAATACCATCTGGGAGTTCTCGGCGAGTCCGTCCAGTGTACCCAGTCTCTACTGAGCACCCGTATATCATCTCTGATGTCAAACACCGATGGATATGGGATCATCCATCGCCCATCTGTATGGGTCGAGAAGGTACACGCTAGTCTACTCTGGTATATCGATGCCCCATCTCGATACACCCACGACTAGGGACTTTCAAGGATGTACTTATGGAATACCATGTCCCCACTAGTATGATCCGCATCATAGTCCAGGTAGTCAGGTACACATCCTAAGGGCTTTACCAACATGTAATAGAGAGACAATCTGTGTACACGTTAAGGTAAAGAGCAACCAGATAGCATACTATCATGTCGAGCAAGAAAGTCCTCCCTATATATGTCCCAGCATCCACTACAATATACATCCAATGTACAGTAATGGCCTCTAGGGCATACATATAACTAACAGAGGTATAATCCCTTAACATAGTAGTTGTTAACTTCTATGTTTGATGTTAGTTATCGTTTAGCTTCGATTCATGCGGTTAGTCGATGTTTAGCATAAAACAAGATCGTTTTTCATATTTCCGCCTCCCCGCAAGTCGTGGGGTGTTGTACTGTAGCGTCTTGAAAAGTCGTTTTGGTGTTTTCCTGAAATTCGGTGAAAATTCGGTATTTTTCCGAAAACCGTCTTTCTTGTTATTTTGCAGTTTAGGACTAATTATACCTAAAATGGATAGGTAATTGCTTGTTTTTAGTAGCTAATGATTTACTTATGAAATTCTGGTCGTTTAAAAATTTTCCCTAATTTTTCAATTTTTTAATATTATTTTAAGCCGGTAAGAAATACATTAATTTAGCGATAAATACAAATTTTTCCGGGCTAATTTTAATCTTTAAAATTATGATAATTAAAATCTAGTTGTAACATAAAATTTTAGTATTTTATTTTGATTTTTAACAATTTTTTATGATAGCAAACGAATTTATTGAATTTTAAGCTAAAACTTGCAATTTTTGACTTGTAGGGGGTCTTTTTGCATAAAATTTCTTTTGTAAAACCCCTCTCTCTCTTCCCTCAGCCCTAGGACAGCCCCACCTTGATCAAGTCCAGAAATTTCTGGTCTCACATTGCTTTCTCTTTCATGTGTGGAATTGTTTTGTTTAGGAATTTATTTTAAAAATAGTTGTTAAAGTATGGTGCGTTGACTTTTGGGGAGTTGACTCTTGACCTTTCCCATACACCCACACCCTCCCCCTTACCTCATTTCTGGCCGAAACCTGCACCTCCTCCTCTTCATCTCTTTTCTTTTCTTTTTCTTCAAATTTCTTCAAGAAAACACATCAAAATTTGCAAATTAAAGCTTACAAATTAAACCCATCCTTCATCTTTCTTTTCCTTCACCTCCCTAGCTTGGATCTTGATGCTTGAGGCCATCATTTGGAGCAAATTTATTCATGCTTGATCCATAGATCTTGAGGTATAATTCTCATCAAAGTTACTTTCTTTTGTTGCTAAATTCCTTTAAATGCATGGTTTAGTGTTAAAAGTTAAATAATTTCTAATCTAGTTTAAAAAAAAGAGTAGTTTGTTTAACTAGGGTTTTGAAGCCATAATAGTTAATTAAGTTGTTTTATAGTTAATCTAATAGTTAATTAACTAATCTATATAGTTACCTTGTTGATGTAGTTTTCAATTATGCTAATTTAGTTAATTTTAAAAGTGTGATTTGGTTGTAAATTGTTGTTTTAGGATTTTCAAGAGAAGGTTTATGTATGGAAATGGGTTGTGAAGCATGATAAATGAGTTAAATTAGGGTTTAGAAACCATTATCTAGTTGATTAAATCTAATTTTTTATCTAGTTGTTTTGCTAACCTAATCTAGAAGGTTAACTTGCTAATTGAGTTATAAATTAGTGTTAATTTAAGGTTTTCATATATAGTTTGGATTAAGAATTGCTAGGTTATATAGTTCAAGTAATGGTTGTTTATGGAAAATAGGTTTTGAATCTTTGCTAATGTGTTGTAATTATAGTGTTTGTAGATTGCTTGTTGTGTGGTTGGATATTGTGTTGGATTGTGATAACCGTATCGCTAATTTTCGATATTTGCACCAAAATTGCTAGTTTTGTGCTTACTAGGTTTTTGTTAAAATTATTTGGTGAATTATTTGTGATACCCTGGGGATGTTTTTAGCATCTCCTATGACGTTTAGGATGCGTGAGTGCGGAGTTTTGAGTGGTCGGGTTTTAGTTTTGCCGGGCGACCAAATCGGCGTTTTTTGGCAGTTTTTGCGATTTTCGCGTGTGTTCCGCGCACTTGTGCACGTTGTACCTAGCTAGCGAACGTTAGTAGTTTCGTTGGGGTTTTGCGTCGTTCTTGATATGTAACCTTATGTTTGGTATTGATGTAAATTCCAGGTTCGGTCGCGGAGACGTCAGACGCGGCGCGAAAGGGAAAGGCGGTGATTGGACACAGCTAGCCAGGGATTCCGGTGAGTAGATGTAATATCTACGGGGGACTATCGTTGGATGGCGTGAGCCGCCCGATAGTATTAGTAACTTACAAGACCCTTAGTGATGTTAGTAATTAGGGGTGAAATACTTATTTGACTATTTGCTGCATCCATGCATTATATTGACATACCTATACGAAACCATTTTATAGGACACCTGCACCATTGCCAGGGTTTTTATATGCAGCACGAGCACTATTCATGCTTACACACACACCCTGGTAATTGCCATGCCACCACACTAGATAACCTTTAAATTGAAACCTTTTACTAATTGATACTTAAACTTGTGCTATTGCCTTTAATTCCTTAAAATGAAACCGTAGTATTGCTATTCATGTGCATGAACTTCATCATATTAATTGTTCATGCTTAATACATTAATCACACATCGCAACTTGATTATTGATATCATACGCATTCATTATCATTGATATATGCACTTATGAGGATTTCTTGAGATTTTATAATATTGCTGGATTTCGGGGGAAAGCCGCAAAATTTCTAAACTTATTATATTTTTAAAATATGTAAATTGCGGTTTTCTAGTGATGTAAGTGTCGTCCACCATGAGTTTGCTGTGGATTTGGAAATCCGTGTCGAGGAGTGGAGGAACCGGCACGGGTACATGGTGGGCCCGGTAAGGTACCCCGGGGCAAGAGGAATGTGGTGATGACGTTGAGCCTGGCAGGGGACGGATTACCTACCGGTGACTGTTTGGGACGGCGGATATCCAGAGGATACCGACCGTGGCCGCTAGATGATGAGATATTGATATTTGAGATGGGTCAGCCGGACGGCTGAGGCCAGAGATACATTTATGAGGTTTGAGACAGCTTTTGGGTGTCGTTGCTGGACACCGATTTTCGTCGATTCATTGACATTATGCTGGCATTCTAAAAGAGTTTCAAAAACAAAAAGAGATAAAATATTTCTTATATATACCTATTGAGACCTCAGATATTCATGTTGCATACATATTAGTACACTGATGTTATATACACACCTGCTAGTGCATCCAGTCATACCTGTATTATCGATACTAGGATGCTTGTGTGCATGCATACGATAGCCTTTGTAGATGTTATTTATTACTCACGAGTTGGCAACTCACCCCCGTTGTGCCACAGTCTTTTGCAGGTCCTGTAACATTTTCAAAAAAATATAAAATATTAATTTTGGGAATTTTTATAATTTAATATTATTTTAGTGATTATTTTAATAATTAAATGCAAATAAATAAAAAAAAATGTTTGAAAAATTATGGAAAAACTCTAAAATGGGTTAATTATTGAAATTATGACATTTTTAAGTTGTTGTGATCATTTTGACACTAATTTAGTGCTAATCGCGATTAAAATCGCTAATCGGGTTTTTTGGTAATTTTGTGCAAAACTTGCACATACCACTTTTTCTACACTTGTGTATTTTTAACCATGGTTTTCTTTTGGGGATTACTATTGATGTGAGAAGGTTTGGGTTTTTAAAAGAAAAGAAAAAGGAAAAGTAAGTAATGATGAGAGAGAGAGGAGACAAGTCAACCTTACCTTTTTCAACCATGCCTCCATCATTCCCTTCTCATTTTTCTCTTCCCTCTTCTTCTTGAGCTGCTGCTGCTCTCTCTTCCCTCATTCTCCCCCTTCACTAAAACCCTAGATCCACAATGAAATCAACCCCAAAACCCCATTCCCACTTCACAAAAAATGGTCCCAAGCTCACTAGCTTCACTTTGAGCCTAATAAGATTGGATTTGGAGCACTTTGAGCAACTCAAGAATTTTCTTGAGTTGCCAAAGGAGGTAATTTCTGCACCCTTTTGTAGCATTTCAATTTCCTTATGCATCAATTCTAGTTTAGTATCGATATCGTGTCATTTGGTGGACATTTGAGATTTCAAGATAAGGGTTAGGGTGAAACTGAAACTAAGATGAAATTGAGGCTTGTTGAGACCCTAGAAACCCTGGTGTAATGCTAATTTGAACCCAAACCTGAAATGGGAACCAGAATACGGATTTTTGTAACCGATATCGGGAAAAACTGGAATCTGCCACTGTTATTTGGAATCTGCTATCATACGAGGAACCCCAAAATAATATTGAGTGGAAATTGAGATGTGCAGGCAACCTAGAGGCAACACCCCAAACCCTAGCCCCTAACTCCTCCGTACGGCCGCCAAAATCCCTTTTCTGGCCGCAAATTGCGGCCAGACCTGAGAGGAAATTCCTCGTTTTTCGTGCATGCCCCCATTTCCTCAATTTTTGGCCCTGGGTACTTCTAGTTTTGACAGATTCTTTCTAGGGTGAGATCTGGGACATATATCCTAAGTTGTTGTTTTGGATTCGTATTTCCGTATTCCGTATTTTTGATTCTGAAATGGTGGGATGTGTTTTGCCTCGACTATTTGTCGTTTATACGACGATATAGAGGAGTTATTGATGGTTTTGAAGGCGTGCCATAGGTTTTCACCTATAGGCCCCTTATCGTATCGTTTTGGATTTTATGCGCCGTTTTAGCTTGGATTTGGTTTAATGCGCATATACGATATTTGATGTGTAGGTACCTATGAAGACTTCGGGACGACAAGCAAATACGTGGTGACGTCCGCAATTGGTGATGCAAGGTGAGTAGATTATATCTACAGGGGGAAGTCGGGTGGATGGCGTATAGCACCCCCGCAGTCCGTAGATAGATTACTTTGTAGTTATTGTGATATAGGTGTATTGTGGATTGTGTAGGGTTGTAGTGACTAGTGTAGTCATAGTCGCGAACCCTAGGATAGAATTTCACCTATACACACACCCTTGCTTATCACTTGTACTTGCACTGTGATTGATGCTATGTGATGACTTTGGAGATGAGTCGATGATGTGGGCTTGGTGCCCTGGGATCGGTGATTTGATACGATTCATATGTGGGATATGATTTGTGATTCTTGCGGGCTTGAGATATGTGTTTACCCCCGCATGCATACTTCTCTGATGGTATCGACTTGTACTAGACATAGAGTAGTACCCCCAGACTATATGATCTGATGATACTGATACCTGTTATGTGACGAGATAGTGAGTTGTTGACCCCTACCCAGCTATGGGGATGCCGTACGATGATGCACCGTACGAGCCGATATTGATGATAGATCCGCACTTATAACTCGAGGATATCTTACGATATGACATTGAGGCGGGATCACCGACTACATATCTTTATATATATATATACATTGACTCAGATTTAGGTGGTTTCTACACCTACCCCTCCTGATTGACCGGATACTTAGATGTAGTTTGCATAGTAGATGCTTCACTGTGGTGTTGACTACTAGATATCTGCATTTTTCCTGCTATTCGCATTGCTGGCATATGTTCATTATTATGCTATTATCATGCTGTTAGGACACCAGCACCATTATCGATGATGCGTATGTTTCACGTACACTATTTGCCGGCTCACACACTTCATCATCGATAATTGCAATGCCACTACACTGTAGTACTGTTGCATTCATGATATGATTACTGCTTGGCATATTGTACACATGTACCTGTACACAAACATAGATGATTCATACTTGATTGAGATTGAGGACTGCAAGATATTCCATGTTACATGATTTCCGATATGATTACCTCTCTTTACTTATCGCATACATCATGGATTGATTTTATAGCACGTTGCATTGGATTTACTTCTCGATGTGGATTTTCATGTGATTTCTGGTTTTGAGGACCGTGGGATTATTTAATAAAAGATGCTCTTTATAAAAAAACCCGGTACCTCGTGATATGATATTTGGTACGTCCACCACGCGTTTTCTCGGTGCTGAGACGTGTGCTTGAAACCCGATTCGAGGAGGTGATGTACCGTTTGCGGGTTCGTGGTGGGCCCGGTATGGTTCCCCTCGGCGAGATGATCGATGGGTTATGCCGATTGAGCCTGGAGGCGGGCGAGTACCTACCGGTGATTGTATTTGAGCTCGGCGGATATCCGGGGGATACCGCCTGGAGCTGAGAGATGGGCGTACTGCCGGGGGCCGACGGGCCGATACCGCAGACGGAGCCCAGAGATGGACATGGGTTGACTCGTACTGCCGGGGGCCGACGGCCGATACCGCAGACGGAGCCCCATACGGATGAGGATTTACGTGTCGATGCTTGGCACGGGTTTCATGATGAGTTTTCCATGATTTTGGTTATATCCTCACATTGCATACATGATGCTTGCTGTCAGTGGGTGACAGGTAGACGGGTTCCACAGATATACAGACTGGATTTACACTTATCTTACACCAATATTAGTGGTATGGGACGCTAATATATGTGTATTGATATCTTTGATATTTCATCATATCTACCTCATGCAGACATACCTTATACTGATGACATGTCATTACCTGAGTACCTGGCACTACATACATGATTAGATGTTACCTTGCCACCTTATTACACTCAGATGTACTCTTGTGGATTATATTATTGATCGTTGACCTAGGTTTATGTCTTGCATTCGGTTTCTACTTGTAGATGTTTCTATTCACGAGTTGGCAACTCACCCCCGTTGTGCCACAGTTCTTGCAGGTTCTGCCGTACAGGTTTCGTTGCGGCATTTCTGGCACACTACCTTCTTGCGGGTAATTTGCTTTGGTAGGTGGATTCTTTCGTATCAAGAATCACCATTGTATTTATTTATTTTCATTGTATCTAGAAATTGTCCATCAACCAAACCTTGTATATTCTTTCAGACTCAGAGACAGTGTTGTATTATTCGACCTAGAGTCGCGCTTAGTAGTATTGCGGTTTCTTGCTACTTTGAGCTTTCTTTTGGTTTTGATCCTCGCCACTTGGCGTTGTATATTATCATATCTTTGCGTGGTTGTGACCGTCGATTGACGAAGAGCTAGCTCCCGCTTGGGGATTCCTTTATCATTTTATATATTGTTATTCATGTTGTACCCCATTCGGGGCCAGTTTTACAAGAGAAACTCTGCCGAAATTTTTAGAAAAGACTTATTGTTTTCAAAACATACCTTCGGCTTATTTATTTAAAAACCTTGATTTCAAACCTGTATTTCTCCACTTCTTTAAACCAGTTTTCTTTATTTATTCTTCAAAATGGTTTTAGATTTCTGGGCTTTTGGCTTACTTGGATCAGATGGAGTCCCATAGGCTTCATATGGTTCAAGTGCCAGTCGCGTGCTCTTTCGGGTCGTGACAAAGTTGGTATCAGAGCGCTAGGTTGACCTTGGTTCGAGTCTAAGTTTGACTATGTGGAGCCTAGGGAGTTATTTATATACGGAACTTAGGCTTGACCTTACGGAACTTAGACTTGGTCGAGGGGGTGTAAACCCGAACTTTCGTCGTTTTAGGATGACCCTTGGTTGATGGATTAGGTGACTAAAGTAGAGTGACGTACCGTTGGTATGTTCCGCGGCATACTTACGACACGCCACTCCGCTTGAGGAACCTTAGGATGTACATACTTTTGAGATCAGTGATTCTCTTCATATCCTGGATTATACATCCATTTGAGACTTTCGATTCTATTCGTTTCATGATCATACCTTCATTGATGCTGTTCCTTCCTATGATCATGTATCCACTTTGGATCTGTTGTTTCCCTTCTTGCTGCTGATGTGCTCTCTTTGATACTCGATTGAGATTCCTGTCACCGTGTTGAGCGCAGTTTGGGCTGCTGCTAGGGTTACGGCTGGTGTGAGCTCGTTTGGTACGAGGGCCGACCTTTGTGTTTTCTGGTGACATGGGAACGTCTCTAGTTAGTATTGGTGATTGTGACCTCTGGTGGAGGCGAGTGCTTGGTCTTGCACTGGATGATCGGGCCTTTGTTAGAGCTGCCAGCTGAGAGAGGACTGTTGATGTACAGCATACCTCAGGGATTGTGATGTCGGCTACCGTGCAGACAGATGGACCAGCTGTTGCTGAGATTGACAGGATGTTGCTTTCGGAGCTTACGAGCTGAGATTGCCGGAGCTTTCAGGCAGATATGAGACGGATGATAGCTAGTCTACCCGGTTTGAGAGACGAAGGTGATTCGTCCAAGTTTGCGCCAGAGCGGGCCCAGTTGAGTTGAAGATTTCCAGTGTGGAGAGTCTTACTCAGATCTAGAGCAGACCGATTCAGAGATGACCGCTTATGTATTGCCTTTCCTGGAGGATTGAGGCGTTGTTCGGCGTACAGGCATAGGAGCCAGTTGTTGCTGCAAATGACGAGATATCGCCCAGATGGTTGGAGCTACTGCAGCATGAGCATGTTCTTAGAGAGATGTTAGCGAGTTGCTAGTCACCGAGGATGGATGACTAGGACGTGTGGTGAGTTCGCTTACCCCGATGCGAGGTCATCAGGTGGATTGATTCCAGCTAGAGACGACTTCACGCAGGTTCGTTGAGAGTCGATAGAGACGATCGAATGTCAGGAGCCTATTTTCCAAGTTTAAAGTATACGGAAAGACATGCAGGTGATTCTATGGACCCTCTAGAAGAATGAAACCCTAACTCGACTTAATGACCGCGTGACAGCCTTTGAACCTTAGGGTTTACGGCGGTTCCGCGGCGCCATTAGTGAAGCTTGGGTTTGCCCTTCTACGGCTGGACCACCGACGCTGTGGCATGTACTCGATACTATTAAACTGTACCCGAGATGTGAGCTCTTGGGGGATTATGAGGATCTGACGAATCGATCGGATGGTTCGACATCTTTCGGATATCGTGATGGGACACTGCTTGGGAGACTCCAGATGCGAGCGTAGCCGTCGGAGCGCAGTTCGTGTAGCCACGATGAGACGAGTCCGAATCAGTCGACATTTGAGCAGAATGAAGAAAAGAGTTCGTACGAGATTTTGACGAGATGACGTCCCACTCCGCTGATATTAGAGATGTGATATGCACCCCGAGGCGTGGTATATGAATATATCTTCCAGAAAGAAGCGCAATAAGTACGCAGCCGTTCCGGAATGAGCTTTAGCTTCAGCATTGGATGAAGACTTCCGGGCATTTCGGCAGGAATGAGATTTGAGAAAGGGACCTCGACAGGACTTTTCTGGAGTACGATACGAGAAGACCTGAACCAGGAGTAGTCGTTTTGCGCACACCCAGCAGGCCAGAGTTCGGCTTTGTCAACGAAGTAGTTGACCAAGTTCGGATAAAGGAACTTAACCGGATGCGTTGCGAATTGATCAAGGACGGACGAGTGATGAGTATTCCTCCGATGGTTGGGACGTGTTCCCAAGGACCAGTTCGGCCTGACATCTGCTACAGAGTGATGAAGCTACAGAATACGCGATTTCGAGTCCGTGTGAGAGACTTCAGATTGACCGTGGCCGAGAACAGTGCAGTGCATAGTAGCTTGGCGTGACGTCATAGTGGGCAACGATAGAGACAGTTGGAACAAGAGGTTCGTGTGAGACACTGACGAGCTGTCATTGCTTCCCGTCGAGACTAGAGACCTGATTTGCTTACAGAGACGTTGGGATGCGACCAGTTTCTGAGGGAATATTGTGCTGAGGACCCAGGTGTATTTTGATCGAGAAGAGGTTGTGCAGGAGAGCCAGCCTCCGTTTGGTTCGGCATAGGCATAATCGGAAGAGACCTTAAGCAGGATTCCTTCCAGGACATTGCTGCAACGATGTTTGCACCCAGGATCAGATGTGAGACGTGCTTTCAGAGAGCCAGAGGCCGACGTCAGTGATTTGCTGCCTTACGAGTGGTCGTGAGGTTTGACCGAGAGGAGACCAGAGAAGTGCTAGAACGGAATCGTCCCCGTTAGCACATCTGACAGGGCCGATGAGCCGGTTGACTGTGAGATTGGTAACCCACAGAGAAGATAAGGACCCAGAGAGTCAGAGGACGCCAGATCGTGAGCAAGAGGCAGGTAGATATCCTGCGCTGCTAGCAGTGGATTGCACTGACTCCTTCTCGACCTTGAAGGAGGATCTACCGAAGACAGTATTTATGATTTGTGATTTTGTGATTCGATTATCACGTATCCGTCATTTTGGATTTCGGTATTTTGGGCGTTCTGTTTGCATGATTTAGTTTTGGCGATTGAGTTTCATGATATTGATTTCATGCACCCACTGGACATTTATATATTTTACGCAGAGTTTTCATGCATTTTAGTGTTATGCTTTGATTCGTGCATGCTGATGCACACGATTGTGAGATTCTCCTTTGCGGTACACCTGATTTTGGTTTGAGCCGCATTATATCGTTGATTTTGACCCGGATTTTTGATGGTGGATTTTTGCACTCCGTGCTGGTGATATGCTTTACGCCTGTTCGGTGTTTGCTATTGGATTTCGTGATTCCGTCCATGTTGAGTGCGTAGGGCCTAGACTTTCATTCGTGCACGATGGATGCACCGGTTTGGATTTTCGCGCATGTTGGGCGCATGTTTTTAGATACGATTTTGGTGCACGCCAGATGCGCTAAATCGGGATTTTTCTTGCATGTCACATGCACCTGATTTTTCTGTCAGGCACACACACGTTGCCTACGACAGATGTTTCGTGCACACCCGTTGCACCTAGATGTTGTTTTGTATACCTGTTTAGCACATAGATGGATTTTTGATTTCAGTGCGCACCAGACGCACAGGATGGTGTTATGCTTAGATTGGATGTCTACATGTGTAGTTCCGATCCATATCATATCGGTTTTGTATTGGATTTGACACTGTGTTTTTACCTCGACTCCGATGATTGCGAGATGCTTGACGGAGTTTTGCTTTTAAGTTATCTGCTCATTTTTCATGCGCATGCATTGCGCTGTGATGTTTTATGTGTTGATATTTTCGGAGCCCCGACAAATGGATTATTACTGAAATTGTTTTAGTATTGGGGATTTAAATTTAAATTCGGGGACCGAATTTCTTTAAGGGGGGTAGATTGTAACATTTTCAAAAAAATATAAAATATTAATTTTGGGAATTTTTATAATTTAATATTATTTTATTGATTATTTTAATAATTAAATGCAAATAAATAAGAAAAATTATGAAAAATTATGGAAAAACTCTAAAATGGGTTAATTATTGAAATTATGACATTTTTAAGTTATTGTGATCATTTTGACACTAATTTAGTGCTAATCGCGATTAAAATCGCTAATCGGGTTTTTTGGTAATTTTGTGCAAAACTTGCACATACCACTTTTTCTACACTTGTGTATTTTTAACCATGGTTTTCTTTTGGGGATTACTATTGATGTGAGAAGGTTTGGGATTTTAAAAGAAAAGAAAAAGAAAAAGTAAGTAATGATGAGAGAGAGAGGAGACAAGTCAACCTTACCTTTTTCAACCATGCCTCCATCATTCCCTTCTCATTTTTCTCTTCCCTCTTCTTCTTGAGCTGCTGCTGCTCTCTCTTCCCTCATTGTCCCCCTTCACTAAAACCCTAGATCCACAATGAAATCAACCCCAAAACCCCATTCCCACTTCACAAAAAATGGTCCCAAGCTCACTAGCTTCACTTTGAGCCTAATAAGATTGGATTTGGAGCACTTTGAGCAACTCAAGAATTTTCTTGAGTTGCCAAAGGAGGTAATTTCTGCACCCTTTTGTAGCATTTCAATTTCCTGATGCATCAATTCTAGTTTAGTATCGATATCGTGTCATTTGGTGGACTTTTGAGATTTCAAGATAAGGGTTAGGGTGAAACTGAAACTAAGATGAAATTGAGGCTTGTTGAGACCCTAGAAACCCTGGTGTAATGCTAATTTGAACCCAAACCTGAAATGGGAACCAGAATACGGATTTTTGTAACCGATATCGGGAAAAACTGGAATCTGCCACTGTTATTTGGAATCTGCTATCATACGAGGAACCCCAAAATAATATTGAGTGGAAATTGAGATGTGCAGGCAACCTAGAGGCAACACCCCAAACCCTAGCCCCTAACTCCTCCGTACGGCCGCCAAAATCCCTTTTCTGGCCGCAAATTGCGGCCAGACGTGAGAGGAAAATCCTCGTTTTTCGTGCATGCCCCCATTTCCTCAATTTTTGGCCCTGGGTACTTCTAGTTTTGACAGATTCTTTCTAGGGTGAGATCTGGGACATATATCCTAAGTTGTTGTTTTGGATTCGTATTTCCGTATTCCGTATTTTTGATTCTGAAATGGTGGGATGTGTTTTGCCTCGACTATTTGTCGTTTATACGACGATATAGAGGAGTTATTGATGGTTTTGAAGGCGTGCCATGGGTTTTCACCTATAGGCCCCTTATCGTATCGTTTTGGATTTTATGCGCCGTTTTAGCTTGGATTTGCTTTAATGCGCATATACGATATTTGATGTGTAGGTACCTATGAAGACTTCGGGACGACAAGCAAATACGTGGTGACGTCCGCAATTGGTGATGCAAGGTGAGTAGATTATATCTACAGGGGGAAGTCGGGTGGATGGCGTATAGCACCCCCGCAGTCCGTAGATAGATTACTTTGTAGTTATTGTGATATAGGTGTATTGTGGATTGTGTAGGGTTGTAGTGACTAGTGTAGTCATAGTCGCGAACCCTAGGATAGAATTTCACCTATACACACACCCTTGCTTATCACTTGTACTTGCACTGTGATTGATGCTATGTGATGACTTTGGAGATGAGTCGATGATGTGGGCTTGGTGCCCTGGGATCGGTGATTTGATACGATTCATATGTGGGATATGATTTGTGATTCTTGCGGGCTTGAGATATGTGTTTACCCCCGCATGCATACTTCTCTGATGGTATCGACTTGTACTAGACATAGAGTAGTACCCCCAGACTATATGATCTGATGATACTGATACCTGTTATGTGACGAGATAGTGAGTTGTTGACCCCTACCCAGCTATGGGGATGCCGTACGATGATGCACCGTACGAGCCGATATTGATGATAGATCCGCACTCATAACTCGAGGATATCTTACGATATGACATTGAGGCGGGATCACCGACTACATATCTTTATATATATATATACATTGACTCAGATTTAGGTGGTTTCTACACCTACCCCTCCTGATTGACCGGATACTTAGATGTAGTTTGCATAGTAGATGCTTCACTGTGGTGTTGACTACTAGATATCTGCATTTTTCCTGCTATTCGCATTGCTGGCATATGTTCATTATTATGCTATTATCATGCTGTTAGGACACCAGCACCATTATCGATGATGCGTATGTTTCACGTACACTATTTGCCGGCTCACACACTTCATCATCGATAATTGCCATGCCACTACACTGTAGTACTGTTGCATTCATGATATGATTAATGCTTGGCATATTGTACACATGTACCTGTACACAAACATAGATGATTCATACTTGATTGAGATTGAGGACTGCAAGATATTCCATGTTACATGATTTCCGATATGATTACCTCTCTTTACTTGTCGCATACATCATGGATTGATTTTATAGCACGTTGCATTGGATTTACTTCTCGATGTGGATTTTCATATGATTTCTGGTTTTGAGGACCGTGGGATTATTTAATAAAAGATGCTCTTTATAAAAAAACCCGGTACCTCGTGATATGATATTTGGTGCGTCCACCACGCGTTTTCTCGGTGCTGAGACGTGTGCTTGAAACCCGATTCGAGGAGGTGATGTACCGTTTGCGGGTTCGTGGTGGGCCCGGTATGGTTCCCCTCGGCGAGATGATCGATGGGTTATGCCGATTGAGCCTGGAGGCGGGCGAGTACCTACCTGTGATTGTATTTGAGCTCGGCGGATATCCGGGGGATACCGCCTGGAGCTGAGAGATAGGCGTACTGCCGGGGGCCGACGGGCCGATACCGCAGACGGAGCCCAGAGATAGACATGGGTTGACTCGTACTGCCGGGGGCCGACGGCCGATACCGCAGACGGAGCCCCATACGGATGAGGATTTACGTGTCGATGCTTGGCACGGGTTTCATGATGAGTTTTCCATGATTTTGGTTATATCCTCACATTGCATACATGATGCTTGCTGTCAGTGGGTGACAGATGGACGGGTTCCACAGATATACAGACTGGATTTACACTTATCTTACACCAATATTAGTGGTATGGGACGCTAATATATGTGTATTGATATCTTTGATATTTCATCATATCTACCTCATGCAGACATACCTTATACTGATGACATGTCATTACCTGAGTACCTGGCACTACATACATGATTAGATGTTACCTTGCCACCTTATTACACTCAGATGTACTCTTGTGGATTATATTATTGATCGTTGACCTAGGTTTATGTCTTGCATTCGGTTTCTACTTGTAGATGTTTCTATTCACGAGTTGGCAACTCACCCCCGTTGTGCCACAGTTCTTGCAGGTTCTGTCGTACAGGTTTCGTTGCGGCATTTCTGGCACACTACCTTCTTGCGGGTGATTTGCTTTGGTAGGTGGATTCTTTCGTATCAAGAATCACCATTGTATTTATTTATTTTCATTGTATCTAGAAATTTTCCATCAACCAAACCTTGTATATTCTTTCAGACTCAGAGACAATGTTGTATTATTCGACCTAGAGTCGCGCTTAGTAGTATTGCGGTTTCTTGCTACTTTGAGCTTTCTTTTGGTTTTGATCCTCGCCACTTGGCGTTGTATATTATCATATCTTTGCGTGGTTGTGACCGTCGATTGACGAAGAGCTAGCTCCCGCTTGGGGATGCCTTTATCATTTTATATATTGTTATTCATGTTGTACCCCATTCGGGGCCAGTTTTACAAGAGAAACTCTGCAGAAATTTTTAGAAAAGACTTATTGTTTTCAAAACATACCTTCGGCTTATTTATTTAAAAACCTTGATTTCAAACCTGTATTTCTCCACTTCTTTAAACCAGTTTTCTTTATTTATTCTTCAAAATGGTTTTAGATTTCTGGGCTTTTGGCTTACTTGGATCAGATGGAGTCCCATAGGCTTCATATGGTTCAAGTGCCAGTCACGTGCTCTTTCGGGTCGTGACAGGTCCGCTCCGTCAGTTCTGTAGCGGCGGGCGTACTTGTTCTTTTGCCTCTTTTGCCTGAGCTCGAGATTTGCTCATAGGTGGGTTATGTTATCATTTTTGTACCACCTTGTATATTCTTTGTATCTAGTGTACTCCATCTACTGTTTCTACCAGTATTATTGTATATTGACCTAGAGATGAGACTGTGAGGTTTGTGGACCTTTATGCTGTATTTTGGGGTCGAGCTCACTTGAGTCGACATGATATTTTCTTATGCTTAATTATGATTATTTCGCATGTTGTTGCTTTATATTGCGTGGGATTTTTGACCGCCTTGTGGCGAAGAGCTAGCTCCCGCTTGGGGATGCTCTATTTTATTGGATTCATGTATATTTTTGTTGTACCCATTTTGGGGGCCAGTATTTACAAAGGAGACTCTGCCGAAATTTTCGGAAAAATTGGTATTGTTTTTAAAAAGGGTTTTACATGACTTATTTGATAACTCGCTTTCAATTGATTGGGTTTTCTTCACTCTTTTGCTTAATTGGTTTTGTTTTCTGGGCTTTGGCTTACTTATTTTACGGACGTCTTTAGACGTTTCGTAAACTTAAGTGCCAGTCACGTTCCGTACCCTGCGGGTCGTGACAAAGTTGGTATCAGAGCGATAGGTTTTACCTTTGTGAGTGTAGGATGACCCTTGGTAGATGGAGTAAGTGACTTAAGCAGGGTAACGTAGCGTGCGTATGTCCGCGGCATACTTACGATACGGTACTCCTCCTAAGTGACTTTAGGGTATACTTGCTTGAAAATTCCTTCTTCAATTCGTGTATCCTATGATCCTATTGCACTGTCCTTACTATCCGTTTTCCTGTAACAGCCACTATGCCGCCGAAGGCTACGAGGGCACAGAGGGCTGCCGCCAGAGACGAGATTCGAGCTGGCTCGTCCGAGACTAGGACTGAGCAGGGTGGTATGCCTACGCCGCAGGGACAGACCGATCCACCTTCCCCAGGCCGTATGGATAGGCTCGAGACTGGTATGGAGGAGTTGCGACAGATGATGGGAGGCATGCAGGAGCTACGTCAGATGGTAGGATCCCTAGTTGCAGCCAGTCGTACACCGAAGCCGGATGACGTACCTACTACATCACAGACGACCATGATACCTGCTCCTACTACTACCACCGTGGCCATTCCGGTTTCGCTACAGGATTTCATGAGGCTGAGACCTCCAGTATTCACCGGCACCGAGGCAGCGGAGGACCCACAGACGTTCCTTGACAGTTTAGCCAGGATCTGCCGTTCGCTGAGATGTTCGGATGATCGATGGGTAGAGCTTGCGAGTTTCCGACTAGAGGGTCTCGCACAGATATGGTGGGAGTCAGTCTTGAGAGGTCGAGCTGCAGGTCTGCCGCCTATGACTTGGGTCGAGTTTACAGCGGTCTTTCTAGCCCGTTTCCTTCCAGAGAGCGTTCGTGACGCCAGAGCTCGCAGCTTCGAGGCCTTAGTCAAGACACCTGGGATGAAGGTGTCTGAGTTTGACATCCAGTTTACACAGTTATTCCGATATGCTCAGTATTTGGTGGATACCGAGGAGAAGATGGTGAAGAGGTTCGTACAGGGACTTGATGCCCAGCTATATCTTGCCATTGGCGCCCAGCACTACGACACTTATTCAGCTGCTATGGATACGGCATTGCGGATGGAGGCACGCATATCACGGACTTCGGCCGTTTCTGGGCCGAAGAGGATTCGCACCAATGTACCGTCTTAGAGGCAGCGCGCCAGATTATTTCCGAGAGATAGGCCTGGCAGAGGATTTGGGCGGGGACAGTTATATGTTTCTTATCCCCAGGGGCAGCAGCCGTCGCCAGGGTGTTTTGGGTGCGGGAGTTTGCACCATCTTGTCAGAGACTGTCCGGTGAGACGACAGGGAGCAGCGACAGTTCCGCATGTGACCCTACCACCATCACTACCCCCTCCTCAGAGAGCCCTACTTCCTACCCCAGGCGATGCTCCACGCCAGTTAGGTGCACCGAGAGGCCGTGGACGCGGCGGTCCTGTTCAGAGAGGACGAGGAGGCAGAGGCCGAGGTCGAGGTCAGCCCGCTATCGGTGGAGGACAGGCCCGAGTTTTTGCTTTGACACCGCAGGATGCGCAGGCATCCAATGCCGTTGTGACAGGTACCTTGCCAGTTTGTTCTTTCGACGGCCGGGTATTATTCGACCCAGGTTCCACACATTCGTACGTCTCTACACACTTTGCACCGATGTTGGGCCGTGATTCGTCGTCGTTAGATCATCCGCTTGTTGTTGTTACTCCGGTAGGCGAGTCGTTTGTCGCTCGGTTTGTATTTTGTTTGTGTTCCGTTCGTATCGGGGAGAGGGATTCATCAGTTGATTTGATACTCCTCGATATGTTGGACTTTGATGTGCTTCTGGGCATGGATTGGCTAGCCACTTGTTATGCTTCGGTGGACTGCCGTGAGAAGGCAGTCAGATTTAGCTTTCCGGGAGAGCCAGTCCTTGTTATTCGGGGAGACCGCAGTGTCACCCTTCCCAGCTTAATTTCGTCTCTTCGCGCTGGTCAGCTCTTGCGGAAGGGATGTCAGGGATTCTTAGCGTGTATTTGTGATACTCGAGCTGCAGAGGTTCCGTTGGACCGGGTTCCGGTAGTTTGTGAGTTCCCTGATGTTTTCCCTGATGAGCTACCTGGGCTACCGCCTGAGCGCGATGTTGAGTTCTGCATTGATTTGATTCCCGGCTCGGGGCCTATTTCTATACCACCCTATCGGATGGCCCCGGCAGAGCTTCGAGAGCTGAAGGATCAGTTGCAGGATTTGTTAGATAAGGGGCTTATTCGACCTAGTGTTTCTCCGTGGGGTGCTCCGGTCCTGTTTGTCAAGAAGAAGGATGGAAGTTTGCGCTTATGTATCGACTACCGCCAGCTGAACAAAGTTACCGTTCGGAACAGATATCCGTTGCCGCGCATTGATGATTTGTTTGACCAGCTTCAGGGTGCGGGGTATTTTTCGAGGATCGACTTGCGATCAGGATACCATCAGCTGCGAGTTCGACAGGAGGATATACCGAGGACAGCTTTCCGCACGCGCTACGGCCACTACGAGTTTTTGGTGATGTCGTTCGGACTCACCAACGCCCCAGCAGCATTCATGGATTTGATGAACCGTACATTCAGGCTGTATCTTGACTTGTTCATCATCGTGTTTATCGACGATATCTTGGTGTACTCACGGAGCAGAGAGGAGCACGAGCAGCACTTGCGGATTACGTTACAGACTCTGAGGGAGCACCAGCTGTTCGCGAAGTTCTCCAAGTGTGCTTTCTGGCTGGACAGCGTCGGATTCTTAGGTCACGTGGTTACGAGAGACGGCATTTGTGTGGACCCGAAGAAGATTGAGGCTGTTCAGCAGTGGCCCCGACCTACATCGGTTACTGAGATCCGTAGTTTTCTAGGCTTGGCGGGATACTACAGGCGTTTTGTTCAGGACTTCTCCCGTATAGCTGCACCGTTGACCGGTTTGACCGGGAAGGGAGTTCCTTTCGTCTGGACAGAGGAGTGTGAGCGCAGTTTTCAGCAGCTACGGACTTGTTTGACTACGGCGCCGGTATTATCTTTGCCTTCGGGATCAGGCGGATTTGTTGTCTACTGTGATGCTTCGCGAGTGGGATTAGGATGCGTATTGATGCAGCATGGCCGGGTGATCGCTTATGCTTCTCGGCAGTTGAAGAAGCATGAACAGAACTACCCCACTCATGACTTGGAGATGGCTGCAGTGGTCTTTGCACTGAAGATTTGGCGACATTACCTTTACGGCGAGTCATGTCAGATATTCACCGATCACAAGAGCTTAAAGTACATATTTCAGCAGCGAGACCTGAACCTCAGACAGCGTCGTTGGATGGAGTTGGTGAAAGACTACGACTGCGAGATCTTATATCACCCCGGCAAGGCAAATGTGGTGGCAGATGCGTTGAGTAGGAGGCCCGGGGGTAGTCTATCCTTTTTGCGCGCAGTGCAGAGGCAGTCGTCAGCAGATTGGCAGATGTTATGCGACAGCCGAGTTGAGTTCGAGTTCACTCAGACAGGGGGACAGCTCGCGCATGTTCGTGCACGCCCACAGTTGCTTGACCGTATATATGAGGCACAGCGCAGTGACGACCGTTGCTCAGAGATCATGGCACAGATGGGACAGGGCAGATTTTCCGAGTTCGTGGTTGACGATCACGGGATTTTACGATATGGATCTAGACTGTGCGTACCAGATGCTGATGGATTGCGGCGCGACATTCTTGAGGAGGCACACCGATCAGTGTATAGTGTCCACCCCGGTTCCACCAAGATGTACCATGATATGAGAGAGACCTACTGGTGGGACGGGATGAAGAGGGACATTGCGGAGTTCGTTTCAAGATGCCTGACTTGTCAGCAAGTCAAGGCCGAGCACCAGAGGCCCGCAGGAGAGCTACAGCCGTTACCCATTCCAGAGTGGAAATGGGAGCAGATTTCGATGGATTTCGTTGTGGGTCTACCCAGGACCAGTCGAGGGTACGACTCCATCTGGGTGATCGTGGATAGATTGACGAAAGCGGCTCACTTCCTTCCAGTGAAGACGACTTTCAGCTTCGCTCAGTATGCTCAGCTCTATATTGACGAGATCGTGCGACTACATGGCGTACCGACTTGTATCGTGTCAGATCGAGGCACTCAGTTCACCAGCCGACTTTGGCAGAGACTTCAGGAGGCTTTGGGCACTCGTTTGAGCTTCAGCACAGCGTTTCATCCGCAGACCGACGGACAGTCAGAGCGGACCATTCAGACTCTCGAGGACATGCTCAGAGCGTGCGTTTTAGACTTTGGTGGTAGCTGGGATCGTCATTTACCTCTAGTGGAGTTCTCCTACAACAACAGCTTCCAGGATACTATTCAGATGGCACCTTTCGAGGCATTGTATGGGAGGAGATGCAGATCGCCCGTTTGTTGGACAGAGCTCAGCGAGAGCAGCATTTTGGGGCCGCAGCTTGTTGAGGAGACGACATCGAAGATACAGTTGATCCGAGACCGGATGAGAGCGGCTCAGAGCAGGCATAAATCCTATGCAGACAGGCGCCGTCGCAGATTAGAGTTCGCAGTTGGCGACCATGTTTTTCTGAGGGTCTCTCCGATGAAGGGCGTGATGCGTTTTGGGCGAAAGGGGAAGCTTAGCCCTAGATTCGTAGGTCCCTTCGAGATCCTCGAGCGTGTCGGCGCAGTTGCATATCGTTTGGCTCTTCCTCCCAGCTTTCCCGATGTTCACCCCGTCTTCCATGTTTCGATGCTCCGCAAGTACCTTCACGACCCTTCGCATGCGATTCAGCACCCGACAGTCCAGCTAGAGCGCGACCTTTCTTTTGCAGAGCAGCCGGTGGCCATCCTGGATCGGCAGGTGAAGAAGTTGAGGTCGAAGATTATACCAACCGTCAAGGTCCTTTGGCGTAGCCCGAGCAGCGAGGAGGTTACCTGGGAGACCAAGGGCGAGATGAGGAAGAAATATCCCCATCTCTTCGAAGGCATGCGTAGCTATATTTTTTAAATTCGGGGACCGAATTTCTTTAAGGGGGGAAGATTGTAGCGTCTTGAAAAGTCGTTTTGGTCTTTTCCTGAAATTCGGTGAAAATTCGGTATTTTTCCGAAAACCGTCTTTCTTGTTATTTTGCAGTTTAGGACTAATTATACCTAAAATGGATAGGTAATTGCTTGTTTTTAGTAGCTAATGAGTTACTTATGAAATTCTGGTCGTTTAAAAATTTTCCCTAATTTTTCAATTTTTTAATATTATTTTAAGCCGGTAAGAAATACATTAATTTAGCGATAAATACAAATTTTTCCGGGCTAATTTTAATCTTTAAAATTATGATAATCAAAATCTAGTTGTAACATAAAATTTTAGTATTTTATTTTGATTTTTAACAAATTTTTATGATAGCAAACGAATTTATTGAATTTTAAGCTAAAACTTGCAATTTTTGACTTGTAGGGGGTCTTTTTGCATAAAATTTCTTTTGTAAAACCCCTCTCTCTCTTCCCTCAGCCCTAGGACAGCCCCACCTTGATCAAGTCCAGAAATTTCTGGTCTCACATTGCTTTCTCTTTCATGTGTGGAATTGTTTTGTTTAGGAATTTATTTTAAAAATAGTTGTTAAAGTATGGTGCGTTGACTTTTGGGGAGTTGACTCTTGACCTTTCCCACACACCCACACCCTCCCCCTTACCTCATTTCTGGCCGAAACCTGCACCTCCTCCTCTTCATCTCTTTTCTTTTCTTTTTCTTCAAATTTCTTCAAGAAAACACATCAAAATTTGCAAATTAATGCTTACAAATTAAACCCATCCTTCATCTTTCTTTTCCTTCACCTCCCTAGCTTGGATCTTGATGCTTGAGGCCATCATTTGGAGCAAATTTATTCATGCTTGATCCATAGATCTTGAGGTATAATTCTCATCAAAGTTACTTTCTTTTGTTGCTAAATTCCTTTAAATGCATGGTTTAGTGTTAAAAGTTAAATAATTTCTAATCTAGTTTTAAAAAAAAGAGTAGTTTGTTTAACTAGGGTTTTGAAGCCATAATAGTTAATTAAGTTGTTTTATAGTTAATCTAATGGTTAATTAACTAATCTATATAGTTACCTTGTTGATGTAGTTTTCAATTATGCTAATTTAGTTAATTTTAAAAGTGTGATTTGGTTGTAAATTGTTGTTTTAGGATTTTCAAGAGAAGGTTTATGTATGGAAATGGGTTGTGAAGCATGATAAATGAGTTAAATTAGGGTTTAGAAACCATTATCTAGTTGATTAAATCTAATTTGTTATCTAGTTGTTTTGCTAACCTAATCTAGAAGGTTAACTTGCTAATTGAGTTATAAATTAGTGTTAATTTAAGGTTTTCATATATAGTTTGGATTAAGAATTGCTAGGTTATATAGTTCAAGTAATGGTTGTTTATGGAAAATAGGTTTTGAATCTTTGCTAATGTGTTGTAATTATAGTGTTTGTAGATTGCTTGTTGTGTGGTTGGATATTGTGTTGGATTGTGATAACCGTATCGCTAATTTTCGATATTTGCACCAAAAATGCTAGTTTTGTGCTTACTAGGTTTTTGTTAAAATTATTTGGTGAATTATTTGTGATACCCTGGGGATGTTTTTAGCATCTCCTATGACGTTTAGGATGCGTGAGTGCGGAGTTTTGAGTGGTCGGGTTTTAGTTTTGCCGGGCGACCAAATCGGCGTTTTTTGGCAGTTTTTGCGATTTTCGCGTGTGTTCCGCGCACTTGTGCACGTTGTACCTAGCTAGCGAACGTTAGTAGTTTCGTTGGGGTTTTGCGTCGTTCTTGATATGTAACCTTATGTTTGGTATTGATGTAAATTCCAGGTTCGGTCGCGGAGACGTCAGACGCGGCGCGAAAGGGAAAGGCGGTGATTGGACACAGCTAGCCAGGGATTCCGGTGAGTAGATGTAATATCTACGGGGGACTATCGTTGGATGGCGCGAGCCGCCCGATAGTTTTAGTAACTTACAAGACCCTTAGTGATGTTAGTAATTAGGGGTGAAATACTTATTTGACTATTTGCTGCATCCATGCATTATATTGACATACCTATACGAAACCATTTTATAGGACACCTGCACCATTGCCAGGGTTTTTATATGCAGCACGAGCACTATTCATGCTTACACACACACCCTGGTAATTGCCATGCCACCACACTATATAACCTTTAAATTGAAACCTTTTACTAATTGATACTTAAACTTGTGCTATTGCCTTTAATTCCTTAAAATGAAACCGTAGTATTGCTATTCATGTGCATGAACTTCATCATATTAATTGTTCATGCTTAATACATTAATCACACATCGCAACTTGATTATTGATATCATACGCATTCATTATCATTGATATATGCACTTATGAGGATTTCTTGAGATTTTATGATATTGCTGGATTTCGGGGGAAAGCCGCAAAATTTCTAAACTTATTATATTTTTAAAATATGTAAATTGCGGTTTTCTAGTGATGTAAGTGTCGTCCACCATGAGTTTGCTGTGGATTTGGAAATCCGTGTCGAGGAGTGGAGGAACCGGCACGGGTACATGGTGGGCCCGGTAAGGTACCCCGGGGCAAGAGGAATGTGGTGATGACGTTGAGCCTGGCAGGGGACGGATTACCTACCGGTGACTGTTTGGGACGGCGGATATCCAGAGGATACCGACCGTGGCCGCTGGATGATTAGATATTAATATTTGAGATGGGTCAGCCGGACGGCTGAGGCCAGAGATACATTTATGAGGTTTGAGACAACTTTTGGGTGTCGTTGCTGGACACCGATTTTCGTCGATTCATTGACATTATGCTGTCATTCTAAAAGAGTTTCAAAAACAAAAAGAGATAAAATATTTCTTATATATACCTATTGAGACCTCAGATATTCTTGTTGCATACATATTAGTACACTGATGTTATATACACACCTGCTAGTGCATCCAGTCATACCTGTATTATAGATGCTAGGATGCTTGTGTGCATGCATACGATAGCCTTTGTAGATGTTATTTATTACTCACGAGTTGGCAACTCACCCCCGTTGTGCCACAGTCTTTTGCAGGTCCGCTCCGTCAGTTCTGTAGCGGCGGGCGCACTTGTTCTTTTGCCTCTTTTGCCTGAGCTCGAGATTTGCTCATAGGTGGATTATGTTATCATTTTTGTACCACCTTGCATATTCTTTGTATCTAGTGTACTCCATCTACTGTTTCTACCAGTATTATTGTATATTGACCTAGAGATGAGACTGTGAGGTTTGTGGACCTTTATGCTGTATTTTGGGGTCGAGCTCACTTGAGTCGACATGATATTTTCTTATGCTTCATTATGATTATTTCGCATGTTGTTGCTTTATATTGCGTGGGATTTATGACCGCCTTGTGGCGAAGAGCTAGCTCCCGCTTGGGGATGCTCTATTTTGTTGGATTCATGTATATTTTTGTTGTACCCATTTTGGGGGCCAGTATTTACAAAGGAGACTCTGCCGAAATTTTCGGAAAAATTGGTATTGTTTTTAAAAAGGGTTTTACATGACTTATTTGATAACTCGCTTTCAATTGATTGGGTTTTCTTCACTCTTTTGCTTAATTGGTTTTGTTTTCTGGGCTTTGGCTTACTTATTTTACGGACGTCTTTAGACGTTTCGTAAACTTAAGTGCCAGTCACGTTCCGTACCCTGCGGGTCGTGACATGTACATCGACTTACAATTTTATCATCACCTTCTCTCAGGTTGCGAGTATTCCTAGGATTAGGAGAGTACACCTATTATGCTTATTGGATAGTCTTCTTCCAAACCAAGGCTGGTGCCGAACGGTAGGAAAGGAAGAAAACCATTTAGCCTAAGGTGGTGTACAAAAGGACATGAATAAAGACAAATAAAGGGATTTGGAGAGTTGGTAAAGAAATATACGGATACAGTCATGGATCTGATAATGGAAGAGGCATTACTGGGAATACCCGTATACCCCTTCGAAACATTTTCATGTTTCAGTTTCACTATGTGTTGTTAATAGAAAACTGATTTCCCAATTAGATACTTACTCCAGGGTATGTATTTACCAGGTATGATTCTCACATCTGTATAGTTTTACAGATGTTGAGTGGGAGTAAGTTTTTGGGAATTAGGTGATCATCCTCATTATATCGGAATTCGTTGTAATTGGTGATATTTGAGGAAATCGCCTGGGTTTTGGCCGGATGGCAAATATTTGGTTTTGAATATCCGTTGTTATGCACCAATTTCAAACTGATATATCTGTACGTTTATTTTATAAAGTAAGATATAACTTTTTGAAATTATGTCGGTGACATTTACCTATATCAGTTAATGGTTAGGTAAGGAGCATTCAACAGCAGAGTAGTTCTTAACCATAGTATAGTTTTCAACCTACGACACACAGGGTTTGAGTTATTCAACTAAGGGGACTTATACAAAGTATTGTATGTTGTCCAGTGTCCATTAGGAAAAAGGGGTTGGTCCTCGTACTATATTCTGTTTACTTGTGACTTCTCTAGTTTTTAGACAAGTGTTTCGTAGAAATACAATGTCCAAGTTTTGAGAAGTTATAGGCACAAGAATAAAGTAGAGAACCATGTATTGCAAGTATCGGGATTCTTCAAGGTGATAGAAGATGTAGATACTTATATTGGGTATTGAGTTGATAGCAATGGTTTTGAAAACTTGCTTCTCTTTCAGGTCACTCATAATTGGATGTACTCCTAAGTTGAGTAATGCTGATCGACCTCTCTCCATTTAGTTGACATGCACTGGAGACGGCTGCATGATTTGAATCTGGTTCCAATTAAATCAGTGCCTCTGTTTCTATATTGGATATAGAATGGTTCATATCTTAACGATGTTAAGGTATGGGAAGTTGTCTGGCTTATGCTTAATACCAGACCCCGGATAACTCAAGGCACGTTTCTGTAATGGCAGTTTTTGGGTTAACCCGGGCTATGACGAGGGTTGACTTTCTACCATCTGGAAGATCAATAGTGATATTATTCTTGACTCGCCACAGTTTTAGTAAAATGGATTTATTTTCAGAAAACAGTAGTGGGAGTATGGTAGAACTGGAAGTGATTCCAGAACCGCAAACGATTACTGAAAATTTAATAAAACCTAAAGATTCAATCTGGATTGGCATTCCATTAGCCACTCCGCAGATATGGTGGGTAATCTCAGGCGTCCGAGAGGTACTTCGGTATGCTCAAAGACAGTGACAGGGAGGTTCTTGTTTACCCAGACTTGCCATTACTACTGTTCTAGACTATGAGACAGGGCAGAAGGATGAGTATAGCGTCATTCTAAACTAGCTTTAGAAGTGCACGTGTATATAATTCTGCCAGAGGGTTGTTGTAGTCAATGCGAGCAGCGGAAGCATAGTGGACAAGTAGCTTGTGTCTATTTATAGACTAAAGCAGATATAGCGGAAATAGATCATCTATTTTTGATGTGATAGTCATAGGCTTTGACTTTATCAGAATAGGGGATGGATCTGTTAAGAAGGTAGTAGGGTGTGATGTCCTGGTATTTGGATGACATACACAGAGTAGGAAGTGAAATTCCTATACTACGATCGGTTATATTATGGTTGTCACACGGTAGTTTCTCCACATAGGATATGGATATTATATGAGACATTCTGGTTACTAGATCTATGGCTTTAGATCTAGATTTGGGAAGTGTTCTAATCTGGGTACTTAGACAGTATTATAAAAGGTATTTTAGAATGGACGACTCCTGGCATGGTGGTGTACCTGCAGGTGATGGTGTCGCCCTCTCTAAAGGTGGCTTACAGACTAAAGGGGAGAGGGATGTGCATGATTGGCATATCACTTGCATAGGCAATTGAGTCAATCATGAGATGTCAAGTACCACACCAGATGTTGTTTTTGCACTAGATGCAATAAGTTAAGACATTAATCCAATCCTGGAGAAACATTCGAAAGCAGTTTTAGAACATAAGTGAATGTTCTAGGGATTTGATAACGACAGCCTCCTTCGAGAGACAGTTATCATTCAAGGCTTCCAAGGTGACCTGGATGATAAAGTGACTGTCAGAGTTATAGTTTTTCCTCTGACGAGGGGCAGTAGTTTAGACAGGTGATCCAAGCGGATATTGAGGGAGGCATGGCGCAGAATATTGATTAAGTTCAGTTGACGATACAGTCTAAGAAGTTTGGATTTGGAGTTCATTTATGAACTAGGTCCCATCAGATATCCAAACATATTTAAGACAGGTATTGCTCAATTCGGGAGATGGATTTCTCCACGATCTTGAGATTAAGAGAGACATAAAAAGAAACATCGGGGTGGATCTACTCACTGAGGCTATTTCTCGAACGCAATAGTTTCACAAACAAGCTTTGTGAGACTGATCTGTAGAGGAGTTGGGTGTTCGGTATCACACGGGCTGTGAGTATGCGACATCGCAATAATTAGCCTTAAGTGCAAGCGGGAGATTTTTGGATATAGTGCCCTCAAAGTCAATTGTTGGATCGCAGGCACGTGATTGTAATGATTAAGGAGGACCTATACCGGTAGGACAGTCTTACTCGAGATGATAGTATGCTATCTGGTTTGTCTTTATCAATCGTGTACTGCTTTAGGTGACATTACAGATCACTATTACACGTTGATAGAGCCCTTAGGATTCTTTCTTGACTACCAGCAGTATGATGGCAATCATATACGTGAGAGTTGGTTAGTCTATAAGCACATCCTTAAAAGTGGTCCCTAGTAGAGGGAGTTTCGAGACAGGGTATCGATACTCCAGAGTAGACTAGTGTATACAGTCGAGACCCCGACGAGGGGTGGTGGCCGGTCTCACAAGCCATTGGTGTAAGTTGGTTCACCTGTGTTTATTGGGTTATGAGTACACCAGACAGGACTCGCCGGGAACCTGCTAGTTGGTATTATACCTAGCGTCAGATAGCAGTTCCCTGGTGACATGTGTACAGGTTAGTTCATCGACCTGAGATCGTCATTTGTCTCGTGTGAGTTCCAATTGTGCTTTGATTACTACCTTACCACGGCTCAAAGGAGTCGTGCAAACAGGTTTTAATTGGGTACAGTCCCGATCCACAAGGAGGCAGTGAGCGGATCGGCAGGGGTTTCGTCTCTCCCGGTATTGGGGGTGAGATCACGCTGTGTCTTGGAGAGCCATTACTCAAAGTCCTTGGACAAGGCAGGAGATTTACTGGTAGGTACTCCAGTAGTATCTCAGAGTGTTCTGTGCTACACTCCGACATGACTTATACCGCTTTTGGGGGTCTGACATTACCAGCCCCTAGGCCCGATATGCGATGCTCATAGACGAACGGACCGGACTGTATGGATATTGTCACTGATAGGCTCAGCAGGGTTCCAGGATGAGTTCGCTCATCGGCTTCCCTTTTGCTCAATACATAGGCAGCCGTTACATACAGCTAGTACCACTGACGTGCTTGTGGTTAAACCCACTGTCAGGGTATTGACGAGTCTTTAGAGTCCTCCACAGAAAGTTTCCCAAGTTCGGGCGAAACGTTGTAAAGGCCATATGGTTTTATGGCAGGGTTCGAACATACACGTGCACTTATGCACGTGTCATTATTCGGACAGATAATACTAGTGGGCTTTGGTTTAAGCCGGATCCTAGTATTATATTGTGTTGGAATATTTTAGTCTCATTGTATTCGTATTCAGTCGGAATACGGATACAGGTATGTATATACAGGTGAGGGGTATTCTTGTACTTCGTTACATGATTACTTTAGTAGATGACATTTCTCTTTTGGATTAAACATTTTGGTTTAAATGTTTATGTGGTGGAAATTGTGACTCATTTCTTGGCATGAATCTAGCAAGCTCCCTTGGTGACTCATGGCATGAGTCATGGCTAGGTTTTGTCAAATAGAAGATATTTTGTGCATAGTGTTTTGTGAGATATTTTTTTGAGCTAGGATATTTTCATGAGATTTTTTTGGTATAATTTTTTCTTCATGATAACATCCTAACATCTCACAACACACATAAACATGGAGAGAGGGCAGCCACTCATTTGGCTAGGGTTAGCCTTGCTCTTTTCTTCTCTCTTGAACTCACACTCTTCATCTCTTTGCATCTTCTTCAACCTCCACTCTATCCCTCTCATGTGTTGAGAACCCTAGAGTGTATTGAGACAAAGCATTCCTACACACTCTTTACTTCATCTTAGACTTGTCGGTTAGCAAACTTCATGTCCGAGTTGCTTCGGTTTGAAGTGGGAGCCCGTATAAGTATTGCCACTTCGACGATGAGATCGAGCGAGATCGGAGAAGCCGCGAGGATCTTGGGATGATGGCTAAAGACCGAAGGACACGGATCGATTGGTATAGCCATTCTAAACTTCTTTCTAGTTTGCTAGTTTATGTTAATGGCACGATCCGGGTGAAAGTCTGCGTTAGCACCAGTTTATAAAAGTTTTTGTTCCGCGTTTGGCCTCGGATTGATGGCCGGGGCACTACCGTAGACTTACAGATTTTCCCGTAGATGTTAAATCTACTCACCGAGGATCTCAAGCTAGGTAAATCCGACCACCTGCTTCCCTTTGTTCGTACCGTCCGAATTCCTCGCACTCGCTCCTAATATCAAACAAAACATAGCAAGTGCAACTTAGAAATCGACCAATAATACGTACAAACTATGTGTTAAATCGACGCACTGACTCCAACAACCTCCCAAGTGTTCGCTTAGTGGCTAACGAGTGGAGCGACAATCTAAAACAACCCTAAGTGCAGCAAGCTACACAAACAACGCGAACCGTGTCGGATAACGTAACGCGCGTCGTCGAAACACCTAAATTTAGCTACGTGCTCCCAGATTTTACCCACTGTCAAAAACTAAAAATCTAGCAGTACCAAACACCCTAAAGCAACTGTAGACAGCTACCCTAGAAAACACAACCCCCCAGTCTCCCCAAAAACCGAGCTCGTCGGAAATTCCTCACGTGTTGCCGGCCAAACAGGTTAGGTGGGGTTCGTGCGTCAGGTGAACACTCAAGGCCTCTAGTATAACACTAATATATTGCTAGATTTTCCAGTAACAACTCGTGTCACAGCAGATCACAGACATACTAAAATGACACTAAAAATACGATATTACACCAAAACTATATCTTTTAGTGTTCTAAACTGAAACTAATTAGCAACACAACATTATACAATCCTAGTTAACAGTAGAAAGCACTATCTTACCAAACTTGCTCAAAACCCTAGCTTCCCATGCTCCAAGTCATCTCCATAGGCTTTTGATCAAGTTTAATGAAGGGTCTAGTGAGTTTTGTGAAGATTTTTCTTGGTTTAGTGAATTTTTTGGGTAGGGTTTCAATTTGAGGGTATGAGGGAGATGAGATGAAGAAAATATGTTGTGAATGAGGGAGTGAGGTGAGAATGAGGGTGTATGTGTGAGTGAGGGATGAGGTAAATGAGGGGCTGAGTTTAGTGTGAGCCATGCCCCCCTCTTCTCTCTCCTCATTTAATGCAAGCCATGCTTGCCCCATGCTCATCATTCCCTCTCTCTCTCTCTCTCTCTCTCTCTCAAGTCAACCAAGTTCAAACCTTAACTTAAAAACTAAATAATTTAAATAAATACATATTACAACTTAATGAAATGGGGTTAGGTGCCATGGCTACTTATGCATGGTTAACCCTAATTAACCTTAAGTTAACATGCACAAGTGTGTGCAAGCCCAAAATAAATCATAATAAAATATTAATTAATTTTTATAAAATATTGTTCACACCATAATATTGTATTTTATATTCCCCATTCTTATGCATTTTACAATGAAAACAGGTGCTTTTGACGCATGTCTGCTACATGTTACAGGTTACAGGTTCTTGGACAGAAAACAGTGAAAACGAGGTAAAGATGATGAAAAAGTGAATTTTAACCAATGAACAGAAGATCTTGATCAAGCCTACATAAGAAACAGTTCACAAAGCAAGGTTCAAGACGTCAACACAAAGCAACGGTTAAAGTTCACCATAATTATTCACTGAAGATCTGGAGCTAATGTAGAAGCCCAATTTGTAAAAGAACCAAAGAACCAAAAGCCAAAAAGGACAAAGAACAAAACCCTGAAATTTCAGCATGTGAGCCAACTAAAGGGCCGCGGAACCGCGGCCCAAGCCCACCATTGCCGCGGTTCCGCGGCCAGAAGAAGACAAAAAGAGAATTATTTTTTACCAAAATTCAGTGGCTTTGTTGACCGGTCTTCCTAGAGGGCTATTTTTGTAAATGCAAACATGCAAGTCATTGTAACCCTAGGGTTTCCTATCTTCTATAAATAGGGACTCTAATTCATTGTAAACTTTATGCCTCCCTTCATTAATAAAATTTAGAAATCTTTTGGAGAGCATCGGTGCCTCTCTTTAATTCAGAAATTCAGATCTGACAACCCTGCTTTGATGTTTGGAGAGAGCCATCTGTAAGTAATTTAATTTCTTGCCCTATAGTAGATTTTAATTCCTTGCCCTAGGTAGATTTAATTTCATGCCCTAGGAACTTGTTTAGGGTTTAGCTTTTGGGAAGGATTTTGAGAGATGAGATCTCTCATCCCTTTCTTACCCATCAAATATTTACAATAGGACTCCATGCATACATGCACATACCGCTCCCTACGGCACTCTATCCCTCGAGGTAGCGGTGATACCGTAGTATAAAGGCCCGGGTGTGATGTTTTCCATGGAGGTTAGGGTAAGGATCTCTAAAGGAAGGACAAGAACCTAGAGGAAGGAACACCTTCCCGAACGGATCTAATTCACTTTATTGATAATTACCATAACTCCTCACAGATCTTCATTCGGGTAAAGAAAGCGTTGAGATTTACTACCATTTCCAAATCATCCCTAAACCTAGCCCTAGCAAGAATAGATTTAATTAATTGCACTAGAATTATTAGGTTTTTAGATTTAATAACTCCGAACACCCTTCGGAATTAACTCGTAAGAACAAATCGAAAATTCACAACATCCCTGTGGACCGACCCGTACTCACCGGCTAGCTGCAAAGCGACGCCGTTCTTGATTGCGGTTACAAATACTTTTGATCTATCTTTTAGAAAGCGCAAGCATGCTAAAATCTCAAACAAATCAAATGGCGCCGTTGCCGGGGATGGCGTAGAATTTTCTTTTCGCGATTTCGGGTTAATCATAAATTTAAAAAAAATCATAAAAATCTGAAAAAAAAATCATAAAATATAAAAATATATATCATTTGTTATTTTTGGAAGGGATACTTTGTTGTTTGAATTTTGCAGGATATACGAAAATCGGATCTGGAAATCTACAGAGATCAAAACAGGAAAAAACAGATCGGAACAACAGAAGATCACAACAACCGAAAAACAGAAGAAATTTGGAGGACCGAGTCTACAAGTTAACCGTGGTGATCTGGTTCAAAAAAAAAAAAAAAAAAAAAAACTGGCGATCCCACCAAAGCGCGGCGGAACCGCCGCGCCAGCCCCCTTTTGGCCGCGGAACCGCCGCGGTCTGGTCGAATCTGGGCTAAAAGAAAAAGTTGCAGAAGCGCTATAAAAATAAAAAAAAAACTGCTCTGCCACTGGAAATTTCTGTGAGTTTTCTCTCTCTCCTCCTCTGCAAATCTTGATATATCTTCTGTAAATTTGCCTGCAGGATTTCTTTGCGCTCAAATTTTTTTTTTCCTTCCAAATAACGATCTTGTGCAGGATTCTTTGCGCCGCGCATAAAATAAAAATATTTGATTGCAAGTGATTTACTGTTTTGCATATCTTTAATTGGATTTTAAGGGGCTTTTTGACCAATTCAGATTGGGTGGGGATTTCATCACCCTTCCCAGGACCCCAGAAAACACCTAAGCATTTTGCATCGACCACAATTAATTAAAAAAGATTAGACTCAGACCTAAGGACAGCGAGCTCAATAGGAAAAGGACTAGGGTAGGCATCGGCCGTTTATCCTAACCGACATTGCGGTGTCTAGGCTAGTGGTTATTAATTAGGCCTACTGTAGTGGTGGTTCCTTCCCACTTACCTGGCCGTATTTGTCCGTGAAGAGGCGGTTTGAGGTCCTCTCTCTAGCCCTAGTTAGGAGCTGTCTAGCAGACCTAGACAACCCTAGATCTAGGCCTGATTGTGCATGTGTGGTTGATACTTTTGTGTCACGAGTCCATTTTCTAAAACCGTCTTGCAAAACTCTTCAATAAAAAAAAATTAAAGAAAAATCTTTTAAAAACTTGCAAAAATTTTGTCGCTAAGAAATCCTTGCATTCTTCTATCATGGGTACCCCACATCATAAATCTCTTGCCGAATCTTGGTATCCCGAGCCTAACTTTGCGTCGTTTGTCAATGTGTTCGGTCAATTTAAAAATGATCCCTCCATGCCTAAAAAATCTCTGAAAGATGACATAGATGAGTCTAGGAAAAACAGTTTGACTTTTCAACCCACTTTGTGTCAACCGAGTCAACCTTTACAACCTACATATGTTGACACCACTTCTTCAAGTCCTTCTGTCACTCCTAGGCCGATGTCCATTGCTGAGCATATTGCTCAATCTCGCAGTCGATCTTTCACCTCTCTCCACTCATCTAGTTTTAGGGATCCACACGATTATTCACCTTCTTATCCATATGTTGACCCTACCCCTGTCCTACCAACCACTTCCTATCAGTCCTACCCGACTTTTCCATCTTCACTAGACACTGTTTCTTCACAGCCATTAGGGAGTTTCACATATCCAACAAATTTTGAATCTTTTACTGAAACCCCCTCACCACCTAAGTCTAGCTTGGAAGAGTCGTTGGAAGCATATATTGCTGCAACAAATAAAATGATGAGGACAATGGAAGCATCCATGGCCGCCCTTACGCAACCTAGTGAATCGGTAGCCAGTGTCCCGCTAGCTCCGAATTTTTCAATGTGTAAGGCGGTAGTTGGACAGAGTGAGAATGAGAGAGGATTTTCAAATCAAACCTACCCTTACCCAATTGAAACCCACAACTCCGGTTTTCCATCTATTGTTCCAAATGATTCACCAGTTAAAAATAAAAATGAGTTGTGTGATTTTGTAGTGCTTGATTTGCCAAATTGTGAAGAACCCCATTCGAGTGAAACCGCACCTAATCCTTTCGATCTTTACATCTCCACTCTAGAACCTACATTGATAAATATCCATGCTGTGGATGAAGTGTCTAAAGAAATTGATTTTCACTTGATTGAGGATATAGACGCCGGGAATATTTCGGATGATGAACCTGTCGATTTAATAGAAATGTTATGTTCAAATCATCATCCCGAGTTATTAAATGTTTCTCCCGAATCCCATATGCGTCTTGATTTTGATGATAATGGCATGGATGAGTTGAATATTGTGGAGAATTATGAGTTGAATATTGAGGATAGTATCGAAAAGAGTCTTGAGGATAATATTGAGGTTGAACCATTTTTCTTTGATGTGTCGGATTTTCCAATTCATCCTCTTGAACCTTTACCTAAATCACCCTCCCTCTTTTCCATCGTTCCGACCACGCCTCATTTCACACTTGATGACTGTGAATCTGACACAGTTCTCACAGCTTGAAAACTTTTCCTTTGAATCTGACACAGTTCTCACAGCCGATGACACTTACAAGTGTTTCACTTTTTCGGACGATGTTGAAGTCTCACCGTCCGAGTTTGAGTCCTTTGCATTTTCAGATGAGTTAGTTAATCCTTCAGACTCGGTTGCTTACAGTCGTTTCGAACCATTAATGGAATCTTTCAAGTTTGAAACAGTTTACTACGGTGAGAAAGATACTATCCCTAATTCACTACCTTTCGTCTTTCCCATTGTTCCGACCGAACAAATGACTGTTACGCTTTCATCTCCTATACCAAATTCGGCGTACCCATGTTTTCTTGCGAATCTTGAGGGATTTGACCCCATTTCCCGACGAGTTGGTAGGTTAGCGCAATCGCTTTTAACACATCGGTCATCACAAATTGCGCTAATTTATTCACTAAATTTACACTCTCAAGATCGCACTCCATTTCCTTCTTCTTTCCGTCTTTCTTCTCCCCCACCGAGACCATATTCTACCATTCTTCTTTCAACACGGTCTCGCGTGCTTTTCATCGCTTTTCTTTCCATCCCATTCTTGCACCAACTCTACCTTTACCATGATAAGATTTTTGAATGGTTGGTGCTAACCTTTGGCTTGTGTAAGGCCAAGCTTAAGTTTGGGGGAATCTTTGTATATATGTATATATTTTTTTGTTTTCTTTTTCTATAAAAAAATAAAAAAAAAATTCAAAACAATAAAATAAAAAAAATTATAAATAAATAAACAGGGGAGTATCGGTATTTTGACCCTCTTGGTTTAGCATGACAGTGAGGACACTGTCAAGTTCAAGTTTGGGGGTATGCTCGGTACGTCTTCTTCCTTCGCATTCATTTGTATATATTTTGCATTTGCATACTTATTTGAAAAACCCATAAAAATTGAAAAATTTCAAAAATTATAAAAATTATTGTATTCAATTTTGGCCATATTTGATTTGAGTTTGACAAATAGGTTAACTGGCTAGGAACAACTAGATCTTAGACTTAGTGAATTAAAAACCCTAAAAATAACATTCCTTAAAGTTTAACAGTAGAAAGTATATGCCTTGTAGTTTATTTAGAAATAAGCAAATTTTGGGTTCACTTCTTGGGCTAAGTCGAAACAAGGGAAAAGTATTGATGTTCTTATTAGAGTATAAGTTTGAAAAATAATTCCTAGTTTAAGTCTAGATTCTGAAAATGTATACCCTACAACTTGCACAATCACGCACCTTGAAACTTGGAATAGTAGAAGAGACCTTGAAGTGCTCTTGTCTAAAGTCCTTAGTACAATGGAAAAAAAAAGGTGAATAAAGAATAAAAAAATGGACACTGGTTTTTGTGATTACTTAAGGCTGTAAAAAATAGAAAAATATTTAGCGAGGGTGCTTCATCACCTAGTGCCTTAGACCAACTGGTTTGGGAGTCACTGCTAAAAGCCTTGGGTGTTGCAAGACAAGGAATTACGCTTAAATGTGCAAACACATTTTGTAATCGGTCGTTGGTACCTCAAGAAGTATTAACGGTCGCATGAAGGATGTGTAAGGGAAAATTCAATTAAAAATTCACCTACTGATAAGTACTTTGGACAACGGACAAGAGTATGATTGCTTGATTTGAATTTCCAAGTGTAGGGGTGATCTATACACACACGTAGGGATATGTGATTGGAATTTAGATAAGAGAGAGGAATGAAAAATAGAACTTATATCTTTAATAGAGTTGATAGAAATTCCTAAGTCGAGATGGAACCCTAGAAGGAAAACTTAAGAGATGCCGAAAGCTAAGTAAGTCTATAGGATATATATAATCTTAAGTTAAATAATGAGGAAGTGTGAAGAATGTGGGTGGATAATTTACGAGTCGACGATAATAGAATTCCTTGTTAGAAAACCTAATTGGAGAACAAAAGTCGAAAAGCCAAATTGATAGGATTTTGTGGGTGTAATCCGCTGAAAACCCTCAGGAGACAACACTCCTCCTACTAGGAACACCTAGAGGTTTAACGGCTTGTTGCACGAGCTCAGTGCAATCGCGTTTCCCTGCGAAAGTGCGGTTAGGTTTTTTGTAGAGAATAAAATAATAAGTTTGCTCGAGGACGAGCAAAAGATAAGTTTGGGGGTATTTGTTCACACCATAATATTGTATTTTATATTCCCCATTCTTATGCATTTTACAATGAAAACAGGTGCTTTTGACGCATGTCTGCTACATGTTACAGGTTACAGGTTCTTGGACAGAAAACAGTGAAAACGAGGTAAAGATGATGAAAAAGTGAATTTTAACCAATGAACAGAAGATCTTGATCAAGCCTACATAAGAAACAGTTCACAAAGCAAGGTTCAAGACGTCAATACAAAGCAACGGTTAAAGTTCACCATAATTATTCACTGAAGATCTGGAGCTAATGTAGAAGCCCAATTTGTAAAAGAACCAAAGAACCAGAAGCCAAAAAGGACAAAGAACAAAACCCTGAAATTTCAGAATGTGAGCCAACTAAAGGGCCGCGGAACCGCGGCCCAAGCCCACCATTGCCGCGGTTCCGCGGCCAGAAGAAGACAAAAAGAGAATTATTTTTTACCAAAATTCAGTGGCTTTGTTGACCGGTCTTCCTAGAGGGCTATTTTTGTAAATGCAAACATGCAAGTCATTGTAACCCTAGGGTTTCCTATCTTCTATAAATAGGGACTCTAATTCATTGTAAACTTTATGCCTCCCTTCATTAATAAAATTTAGAAATCTTTTGGAGAGCATCGGTGCCTCTCTTTAATTCAGAAATTCAGATCTGACAACCCTGCTTTGATGTTTGGAGAGAGCCATCTGTAAGTAATTTAATTTCTTGCCCTATAGTAGATTTTAATTCCTTGCCCTAGGTAGATTTAATTTCATGCCCTAGGAACTTGTTTAGGGTTTAGCTTTTGGGAAGGATTTTGAGAGATGAGATCTCTCATCCCTTTCTTACCCATCAAATATTTACAATAGGACTCCATGCATACATGCACATACCGCTCCCTACGGCACTCTATCCCTCGAGGTAGCGGTGATACCGTAGTATAAAGGCCTGGGTGTGATGTTTTCCATGGAGGTTAGGGTAAGGATCTCTAAAGGAAGGAAAAGAACCTAGAGGAAGGAACACCTTCCCGAACGGATCTAATCCACTTTATTGATAATTACCATAACTCCTCACAGATCTTCATTCGGGTAAAGAAAGCGTTGAGATTTACTACCATTTCCAAATCATCCTTAAACCTAGCCCTAGCAAGAATAGATTTAATTAATTGCACTAGAATTATTAGGTTTTTAGATTTAATAACTCCGAACACCCTTCGGAATTAACTCGTAAGAACAAATCGAAAATTCATAACATCCCTGTGGACCGACCCGTACTCACCGGCTAGCTGCAAAGCGACGCCGTTCTTGATTGCGGTTACAAATATTTTTGATCTATCTTTTAGAAAGCGCAAGCACGCTAAAATCTCAAACAAATCAAATATGTGAAAACTATTTTGGTAAACTATTTACTAAAAATCCGCATTATCGCTTAATTAACACTAATCTCCTTCTAAGGTATTACAATCTTCCTCCCTTAAAGAAATTCGTCCCTGAATTTAAAAATCTTACTATGCGTACCTTGAAAAAGATGAGGGAATTTCTTCCGCGTCTCGCTCTCGGCCTCCCAAGTGACCTCTTCACTATTCGGGCCATGCCAAAGAACCTTCACAGATGGAAAGACCTTTGACTGAAGTTTCTTCACATGCCGATCCAATATAACTATCGGCTGCTCGGTGAACGAAATATCGCGCTCTAACTGAACGGTCTGGTGCTGAATCATGTGAGAAGGGTCATGAAGGTACTTGCAAAGAATAAATATATGGAATACGGGGTGAACATCCGGAAAACTGGGTGGAAGTGCCAAACGATAGGCAACGGTACCAACTCGCTCAAGGATCTCAAAAGGACCTACAAATATGGGACTAAGCTTCCCTTTCTTCCCAAATCTCATCACGCCCTTCACCGGAGAAATCCGTAGGAATACATTGTAGGGTTCCTAAGCATGACAACAAGGTTTCAGGTGGCATCGTCCATGCCATTTTCAAATTTTTGTCATGCTAAAGAACTCTAACCTAGGATGTTTAACTAAAGAATCATACGAAATCGAAATGTAAACAACTTTACTTCTAAGTGATTAGGTATTAAAACCTTTGTAGTCCGTTCCTTCACTTTATTAGCTCCAAGTAGTGGTCCCTTCGCTGCGATCAAAGAACTCCCGGACTCTTGAGAAGCTCCACAAGGTGAATGATGCATGCTTTCTTGTAGTCTTCGAAATCCGAGATGATCTACTTCGAGAAAACACGAACTCAAGCTATCTCTTCATTAATATGAAATTAGTGAAGCTAACACACTAAACTATATAGATAGTATAGTAGAGGATGATGAAGTAGGAATTTTTCTCACTTTAGATTTTATTTTCTCACAATATTTCATCAATTCATCACAAGCAAGAGAGCTAGAATGAGATGAAGAAGAAGATGATCAGGTGATGAATGATTAATTGAGGTGAGGTTAGAAATACAACCATGGTGAGTTATGTCATCCTTAACCCTTGTAGAGAATAAACCATGGCTGAGGGTTAAAGGTTAGGTTAATAAATATCTTAAGCAAAAACAGAAGAGGTGGACTTAGTCAATATTCTACAAGCTTCATCCAAACTCATAACTATGACTAATTGTTCACTAATTTTGAATTTGCTTAATAATAAATATTAACCCATATTAATCCTAGCATGGTGTAAGTCTCATACACCCTTGTTGCATGTGTAACCTAGCATGACACATGAATATATATCACATATATATTTATGTGTGCAAAAAAAAACACATTTAACATATATCACATATATATCAATGTATCATAAGTGAGAAAAAGAAATGCTTAAGTGGGATTATATTAGTTAATGTAATTTAATATATCAAATATATAATTATACATTAAATTATTAAATCAATACTTGATTTAATAATCCGGCTATATTACATATAACCGACTAATATAATATGTATCATTTTATCGAATCAACACTTGATCCGATAACCCGGCTATATCACATATAACCGGCCGATATCACATATCGCGAGAATAGAATACGGTATCACATACACGTATTAATCTTGGTCCCGCACATATCACATATGTGCTCCTACTCCGTTTCGCCTGAGCCAGGAAACATCTGTGTATGACTCTAAAGACTCGTCAATACGCCGGCAGTAGGTAATGATCATATCAAACACCCACAAGCCGCAAGCGGTCAGCTAAACGTAACGGCCACCCGGGTATTGAGCGATAAGAAGATCAACAAGCAAACATGTCCTTACTCCTGCGAATCCAATCGGTAACACTACCATACAGTCCGGTCTCTTCGTCCGATATGTCACATATCCAGTTTAAGGGTGGTGAACGTCAGACCCCAGTAACCGATAACTCGTGCCGATGTGAGGCTCATAACGGGTCGAGAAACTACTGATAACACTTACCAGTAGATCTGTTAGTGTATATGCCCTAGGGGCCATTATTGTATCATACTAGCTTGTATATTACTTAATGGAAGCTTGGGATATTCACAGTTATATTAACAGTCTTGCTAAATATGGTAGTATGCTACTAGGTTTATATCTATCTTAATATGTGTGTACGTATTGATAGAGCCCTTAGGATCTTGCTTGACTACCAGCGTTGTGATGGCAGTCACACTAGTGGGGGCTGGGTAGTCTACAAGCACATCCTTTTTCAGGTCCCTAGTCGTAGGATTATCGAGACAGGGTATCGATACTCCGGAGTAGACTAGTGTGTACGCTTCTCATCCCAGTTGGGGAGATGGTCTGTCCCACAGCCATCAGTACGTCATACTAGAGATAGTATACAGGTGCTCGTTGGGTTACGGGTACACCGGACAGGACTCGCAGGGAAATGTTGGTTGGTATTATACCCGTCGTCAGTTAACAGTTCCCAGGTGACATGAGTACAGCATAGTCCACAGACTTGACACTGCTGCTTCACCTCGAGTGTGTTCCCACTGTTCTTAGATTGCTACCCTACCATGGCTTAAAGGAGTGGTGCAAACAGGTAGCAGTTGGGTGCAGTCCCGAAGGACTTGGAGGCAGTGGCGGTTAGATAGGATTCGTCTCTCCTGGTATTGGGAGTTGATATCGCGTGTGTTTGGAGAGCCATTACGCAAAGTACCTGGCCAGGGCGGACGAGATTTACTGGTAGGTTTTCCAGTAGTTTCTCAAGGTGTAATGGGCTTCGCTCCGACACGACTTATACCGCTTTTAGGAGACTGACGCTTGCCGCCCCCTAGGCCCGATATATGATAGTCATAGACGAACAGACCAGACTGTACGGAGATTGTCACATCAGGCTCAGTAGGAGTTCGGATGGGTTTCCTCATCGGCCTTCTTATCGACATCTACCTGGGGACCGTTACGTACAGCTAGTGCCGCCTGCGGTCTGTGGTTAAACCCACTGCCAGCATAGTAGTCGAGTTTTTAGAGTCCCACACAGAGAGTTTCCCTGCTTCGGGCGAAACGATATAGAGGTCGTATGGTTTTACGACAGGGTTCGGACACATACGTGTTTTTACGCACGTACGATGTTCGGACAATTTTTACTAGCAGGATTTGGTTTAAGCCAGATTCTAGTATTGGATTATTGGATTTATACGGTCTCAGTATTTCCGTGTTTTCACGGATGGGAGGGGCGTTCTCATAATTTGTCGAGAAGCTTCTAGAAGGTTGATGAGGTGGAGAGCTTAGGTGTTATATGCATTAAATGGTTTTGTGACTCATGGAGATGATTCATCAAGTGAGATAATGAAGCATTAATGCTTTTAATGACTCATTAGATGATTCATTATGTATTAAATGAAGCATGAAGATATTTGTGCAAAAGATATTTTGTGCAAGATATTTTATGCTTCATATATATACACAAATGAGTTAATTTCCATTAGATAATTATTCTCACGTTCTCTCTCCTCAAGCTCTCTCTCTTCAACCCTAACCCTAACCGCTCATGTGTTGAGATCCAAGGGTTAGCAAGACTCAAAGATCCCTAATCATATTCTATATTTTCTAGGTTGCTTTGATTAGCAATCTTAGTTACCTCGTTACCTCAAGTGTGAGGTTAAGCTTGGAGAAGGAGCTCCCGGGTGGATCTTCTATTACAACGAGGAGGCCGACGAGAAGGTGATCAAAGAGAACAAGAAGGACTTGGTTCATTAGGTATAATCTTCTTTCATAGTAGCTAATGACTTCTATGTTGTTGTTTGTTAGGGTTTGGCAAAGATCCGTAAAGTTAGTCGATGTTAGTTTAAACAAAATGATTGTTTTACCTATTCCGCCTCCCCGCATCATGTGGGGTATCTAACGTCGACTTACAGTGGTATCAGAGCCTCGCTAAACCATAACTAACTTGTTAGCAAAGTTGTTAGAAATTCGATCGCAAAACGAACCCGAAAAACATCATTTTCACTAAGTTTCTGCCGATTTTAAAACGGGCTTTAAAAATTTTTCAGGGACCCTTAAAAATACAAGCAGGGAATTATAAGGTTACTGGAGAAATTTGGGATCCTAAATCGGCCAAACTGCCGCGGATCCGCGGCCGATCCATGCGATCCGCCGTGGATCCGCGGCCGAGTTGGGGCCGAGTCGGCCCAAAATTCCCCAGTAACTCTTTTGTGTTGATTTTGTTTTTTTCTGGAATGTTTTGTTTCTACTTAGGTTTCAGGTGCACAAAGAATTATTTAGAGTAGAATCATTTATGTTTGCTTGATCGAAATTCTAAGATGTTTGGCTAACTTGATTATATCTGTGATTTGTTTAATGTGTTCGTAAACCTCCCTTAACTGCTAGTATGTCGGTTAGCAGGGGGTTGCACATTTCTGTAATGGTTTGTGTTTGTGGACTTGTTGGATTGTCGTGAATGGATAGCCGGGGATGTGAGACGAGTGTTTCTTTCATTCAATGTAATTTGTAAATTGTTGTAATATTTTTTGCGAGGCACATCCGGGTTGAGGTTGTAGCCACCGTTGTATTATTTCATTTACTGTTTTCTGCTCCTAGGATAGACCCAAGATGGGGTGCACAAACTACCGGGTATTTTGAAGTGTTTAGTGGCCTACTCACGTTGTTGAGGGAGACCGCTTCACTTCGGGTACTTGACGGGTAGTTTGCCGTACCCGTAGGGGTCTAGGGTGGGGTTTTGGCTATTCATCGCGACTGTGTGATCCTTCTTTCTTTGCAGGCTCAAAAGGAATGCGGATTCGTAGAAAATCCAATATGTTCATCTGTGATCTGGAATGCCTATTATTGCGTCTGACGAATGTACAATATTTATATATGATATCTATTAGACGTCACTTATGTTTTATACCCGCGCTAGCCCAGCCCCCGCTCTGTTGTTAGTTAAGTAACCTAACGGGTGAATGACGGGACCCAGTGGCGAATGCGGATGGCATAAGAGGACGTTGTATTTTCATTGTTTTCTGCAATGATAGGTTAATTGATGGGATGCATTATATTAATGCAAAGAAAATAAACCAAAGTTGAATCGTTGGAACAGTTTAAAAGAAACTACTCGGTTATTTTTAAAACAGAAGATATTTTTAATTGCGGGGCTTAACCACTCCTTTTAAAAGCTATCAGGTTCCTTCGATCATATCAAGTTCACTACATTCACGGTTTCGCCAAAACCATTCTTAGCCCTCCATCATTTCATTTGGGTATTCAGTAGTATTCAAGCTATGTATTTTGACCAACGCCAAGGCATAGTGTTTGGTAGCTGCTGGGTATTCATTTGTTGCATAGATAGATGAGTTAGTTTGGGACAGTCGTATTATCATTTGACCAATGTCAGGGGTATGTACGGATGGGTTCAAATTAACAAGATAATGATGGGTAGAACTTGACATGTGACTTATGACATTTTGACCAACGCCAAGGTCATAAGAGCATGGGGCAGAAATTTATATCGGGAATTTCTAAAGAAACTGAAATTTGCAACGAGATGCATACCATTTAGAGTGTGATAATTTTGGTAGGATTCCTTCAGCTTTATCACACGATGATATTTGGATCTCGATCCTACTGTGAGTATCCGCTATTCATCAGGAGATTCGTCACTTAACGATCAATGCTATAAACCAAGTAGGTGTCAAGAAAGGTGTCAGCGGGGTTACGCCCCCAGAGAAAAGAGGTTATTTAATTAAGGAACATCGCGAAAGCGTCGTAAAACCTCCCTCGAAGTACTGACACCGGCCTGGCTGAACGGTTAAGAAAGTATTGTACGGTGAGAATAGTCCTGGCTAGTTCTTCCTTTTTGGTTTGAGGAGGGATTCGAGAAACAGTGGGAGCCATCCTGTTTAGATAAACTAAAAACCACTCTAAACTTGCAAGAGTATCATGCTAAAGTGTTCCCTCTCTTTCTCATTGCAGCAACCCAAAAACATGACAGGCCTTAAGTTACTATTAGAGAAAAATATTTTGACAGGACCAAACTATAAAGATTGGTTCCGGAATGTTAAGATGGCTTTGACTTATGACAAATCGGGGTATGTCCTTACTGCTAAGGCACATGTCGTCCCTGGTCCAAAATCCAGTATTGCGGATAAGGAAATCCACAAGACCTGGGAGTTAGATTGCGCGAAGTCCAAATGCATCGTGCTTGCCTCTATGAATAATGAACATCAGAGGAGGCACAAGGATATGGATCTTGAATCCATATTTCTCCATACAAAAGATCTGTATGGAGAGCAATCTCGTATAGCTAGATACGAGACCTCGAAGAACATATTTCAGTCGAGGCTGGCCGTCGGATCATCTGTAGGAGAACATGTCCTAAAGATGATTGGCTATATAGAAGAGCTCGCGGACCTCGGGACGACTTTGGAGAACGAGCTCTATACAAACTTGATTCTTCAGTCCCTTCCTTCCACCTACGCCCAGTTTATTCTGAATTTCAACATTCAAAGAAAAGAAGTTGAACTTCCCGAACTCCTTAACATGTTGAGGAGTGCAGAGGGCACCTTGCAGAAAGCAAGGGAAACACCCACTATGTTTGTTCGCGGTGCTTCCTCTTCCAGGTCCAAGGCAAGGGCCAAAGGAAGGAAGATGAAGGCCGCTACCAAACCAAGAGGTGGTGTTGGTAAGGTGGGAGATAAGGGGAAAACAAAGGTTGCGGTGCCAGTAGTGGCAAAGGACGAGTGCTTCCATTGTCGTAAGAAAGGCCATTGGAAGAAAGATTGCAAAGCTTGGAATGCCAAGAACCAGGAACCGAAGCAAGCTGTGGCTTCGACTTCAGGTGTGTTTGTAATTGAAAATTGTCTGTCAATCAACTCTACTTCCTGGGTATTGGATACCGGATCAGGATCTCATATATGCAATTCATTGCAGGCACTGAGAAACCGTAGAGTGCTGAAGGTTGGTGATATGACCCTCCAGGTTGCTAACGGAGCTAGCATGGGTGCTGTGTCCATAGGGGATTATCATCTTGGATTGAGGAGTGGACATATTTTGGTTTGCATAACTGTTTTTGTGTACCCAGTTTAATGTGTAATATCATATCAGTATCGTTGTTATCAAAAGAAGGTTATGATTTCACGTTTGTAAGCGATGTTGTTAACATCCACCTTAATCATGGTTTGATTGGGTCTGGTACACTAGATAACGGTATATATGTCTTAAACCAATTACAGATTTTCAATGTCCAGAACACACTAAAAAGAAAGTCTCCAGATATAAATAAAGCTTTCTTATGGCATTGTAGACTAGGTCACATCAATGAGACAAGGTTAACTAAGTTACATAGAGAAGGATATTTGGATCCGTTCGAATATCAATCTTATACCACTTGTCAATCATGTCTCAAAGGAAAGATGACAAAGACTCCATTCACTGGACATGGAGTAAGAGCGAGCGAGCTCTTAGGACTCATACACAGCGATGTATGTGGTCCAATGTCTACGCATACAAGAGATGGTTTTTCATATTTCATTACTTTTATGGATGATTACTCTAGGTACGGATTCATTTTCTTGATTAAACATAAATCCGAGGCCTTTGAGAAATTCCAAGAATATAAGAATGAAGTAGAAAACCAAACCGGCAAAAGTATCAAGACACTGAGATCTGATCGAGGTGGTGAATACTTAAGTGCCGAGTTCCTAGGTTACCTAAAAGAGAAAGGAATTCTCTCTCAGCTTACTCCTCCATACACTCCACAGCATAATGGTGTATCGGAAAGACGGAACAGAACCCTATTAGATATGGTACATTCCATGATGAGTAATGCTGAGTTACCACGATCTTTCTGGGGTTATGTGCTAGAATCAGCAGCATATCTTTTGAACAGGGCTCCTACCAAGACTGTGCCTACCACGCCATATCAGATGTGGAGTGGGAAGAAACCCTATCTTCAGTATCTGAAGATATGGGAATGTCCAGCTTTTGTTAAAAAGCAGCATGCGGACAAACTCGAGGCACGATCAGTACAGTGTAAGTTTGTGAGATATCCAAAGAACTCTAAGGGGTATTTCTTCTATAACGCAGAGGAACAAAAGGTTTTTGTTTCTCGTAATGCCCATTTTCTAGAACAGCTGATTTTCGAAAAGGAAATAAGTTGGAGCGCAATAGAACTGGAAGAAATTCCAGAACCACAAACTACTACTGAAAGTTTGGTAGAACCAGTAGTTCAAGAAGAACAGAACATTCCCGCACCCCTCCGCAGGAGTAGTAGGCCGTCTCATCCTCCTGAGAGATACTACGGTTTTCTCATAGATGGGGATAGAGAGGATTGCATCATTGATGATGATGAACCTACTAGCTTCCAGCTGGCCAACCAGAGCGGCGACTCGGTAAGATGGCTAGATGCAATGCGGACCGAGATGGAGTCCATGTACACCAACAAAGTATGGACTTTGTACTTTGCTCCAGGTGGGGTAAAACCCATAGGATGCAAATGGATCTTCAAGAAAAAGATTAGTGTAGATGGACAGGTGGAAACTTATAAGGCTAGACTTGTTGCAAAGGGTTTTCGTCAAAGACCTGGTTTGGACTATGACGAAACTTTTTCTCCGGTGGCTATGCTCAAATCCATTCGGGTCCTTCTTTCTATTGCCGCCTTCCATGATTATGAGATCGGGAAAATGGACGTAAAGACGGCTTTTCTAAATGGTAATTTAGAAGAGTGATTCTATATGGATCAGCCAGAAGGCTTCAATCAGAGTGGGAGCAGCGGGAAAGTGTGCAAGTTGCTTAAGTCCATTTATGGACTAAAACAGGCATCGCGGAGTTGGAACATCTGTTTTGATGAAACGGTCAAAGAATATGACTTTATCAAAAATCCAGATGAACCATGTATATATAGTAAAATTGTAGCACGAACTGTCGTATTCCTCGTCTTGTACGTGGATGACATTCTATTGATAGGAAATGACATTCCTATGCTACAATCTGTCAAAGGATTCTTGTCACACAGGTTCTCCATGAAAGACCTGGGTGATGCCTCTTACATTCTGGGGATCCGCATCTATCGTGATAGATCCAAGAGGATGTTGGGACTTTCACAGTCCAGGTATATCAACACTATACTGAAAAGATTCAGTATGGAAGATTCTAAGCGCGGTAGTTTACCGGCTTGTCACGGAATCACCCTCTCCAAAGAGATGTCTCCCAAGACAGATTTGGAAAGGGATCGCATGTCTATTATACCCTACGCTTCTGTGGTAGGCTCTATAATGTATGCGATGTTGTGCACCAGAACAGATGTAGCTTACGCACTGAGCGTGGTAAGCAGGTATCAGTCAGACCCAGGGGAGAAGCACTGGATAGCAGTAAAGAACATTCTCAAGCACCTAAGAAGGACTAAGGAGATGTTCTTGGTTTACGGCGGAAAAGACCTCCAGATCGAGGCCTTTGCTGATTCCAGCTTCCAGAGTGACAAGGATGACTCCAAGTCCATGTCAGGTGATGTCTTTACCCTCAATGGAGGGGCGGTGTGCTGGAAGAGTTCCAAGCAGGACACCGTTGCTGACTCGACGATGGAAGCGGAGTATATCGCTGCTTGCGATGCCGCAAAAGAAGCAGTCTGGATGAAGAAGTTCCTCACAGAACTTCAGGTGGTTCCTACCATTGTTGATCCAATACCGCTGTATTGCGACAACAACGGAGCTATAACTTTAGCGAAGGAACCCAGGTCCCATCAGAAGTCCAGACACATCTTAAGGCGGTATCACCTGATCAGGGAGATCATAGATCGCCAGGAGATCGAGGTCCGGAGAGTTCCTACAGAGGAGAACACTGCAGATCCATTCACTAAGGCCTTACCTCAGATTCAGTTCGAGAGGCTACTCGAGATGAGAGGTCTTCGATACGCCAGTACATGGCCCTAGTGCAAGTGAGAGATTGTTACTGTATATGCCCTAGGGGCCATTATTGTATCATACTAGTTTGTATATTACTTAATGGAAGCTTGGGATATTCACAGTTATTTTAACAGTCTTGCTAAACATGGTAGTATGCTACTTGGTTTATATCTATCTTAATATGTGTGTACGTATTGATAGAGCCCTTAGGAACTTTCTTGACTACCAGCGTTGTGATGGCAGTCACACTAGTGGGGGCTGGATAGTCTACAAGCACATCCTTTTTCAGGTCCCTAGTTGTAGGATTATCGAGACAGGGCATCGATACTTCGGAGTAGACTAGTGTGTATGCTTATCATCCCAGTTGGGGAGATGGTCTGTCCCACAGCCATCAGTACGTCGTACTAGAGATAGTATACAGGTGCTCATTGGGTTACGGGTACACCGGACAGGACTCGCAGGGAACTGTTGGTTGATATTATACCCGTCGTCAGTTAACAGTTCCCAGGTGACATGAGTACAGCATAGTCCGCAGACTTGACACTGCTGCTTCGCCTCGAGTGTGTTCCCACTGTTCTTAGATTGCTACCCTACCACGGCTCAAAGGAGTTGTACAAACAGGTAGCAGTTGGGTGCAGTCCCGAAGCACTTGGAGGCAGTGGAGGTTAGATAGGATTCGTCTCTCCCGGTATTGGGAGTTGATATCGCGCTGTGTTTGGAGAGCCATTACGCAAAGTCCCTGGCCAGGGCGGACGAGATTTACTGGTAGGTTTTCCAGTAGTTTCTCAAGGTGTAATGGGCTTCGCTCCGACACGACTTATACCGCTTTTAGGGGACTGACGCTTGCCGTCCCCCTAGGCCCGATATATGATAGTCATAGACGAACAGACCAGACTGTACGGAGATTGTCACATCAGGCTCAGTAGGAGTTCGGATGGGTTTCCTCATCGGCCTTCTTATCGACATCTACTTGGGGACCGTTACGTACAGCTAGTGCTGCTTGCGGTCTGTGGTTAAACCCACTGCCAGCGTAGTAGTCGAGTCTTTAGAGTCCCACACAGAGAGTTTCCCTGCTTCGGGCGAAACGATATAGAGGTCGTATGGTTTTACGACAGGGTTCGGACACATACGTGTTTTTACGCACGTACGATGTTCGGACAGTTTTTACTAGCAGGATTTGGTTTAAGCCAGATTCTAGTATTGGATTATTGGATTTATACGGTCTCAGTATTTCCGTGTTTTCACGTATGGGAGGGGCGTTCTCTTAATTTGTCGAGAAGCTTCTAGAAGGTTGATGAGGTGGAGAGCTTAGGTGTTATATGCATTAAATGGTTTTGTGACTCATGGAGATGATTCATCAAGTGAGATAATGAAGCATTAATGCTTTTAATGACTCATTAGATGATTCATTATGTATTAAATGAAGCATGAAGATATTTGTGCAAAAGATATTTTGTGCAAGATATTTTATGCTTCATATATATACACAAATGAGTTAATTTCCATTAGATAATTATTCTCACGTTCTCTCTCCTCAAGCTCTCTCTCTTCAACCCTAACCCTAACCTCTCATGTGTTGAGATCCAAGGGTTAGCAAGACTCAAAGATCCCTAATCCTATTCTATATTTTCTAGGTTGCTTTGATTAGCACTCTTAGTTACCTAGTTACCTCAAGTGTGAGGTTAAGCTTGGAGAAGTAGCTCTCGGGTGGATCTTCTATTACGACGAGGAGGTGATCAAAGAGAACAAGAAGGACTTAGTTCATTAGGTATAATCTTCTTTCATAGTAGCTAATGACTTCTATGTTGTTGTTAGTTAGGGCTTGGCAAAGATCCGTAAAGTTAGTCGATATTAGTTTTAAAAAAATGATTGTTTTACCTATTCCGCCTCCCCGCATCATGTGGGGTGTCTAACATCGACTTACAAGATCTCCATATCAGCCCTGGCCAGAGACTTCCAGTTATAGACAATCGAGCACAGCGCAACATCAACCCCCAATACCGGAGAGACGAAACCCTTCATATCGCTCATTGCCTCCATATGATTCGGGACTGCACCCAAAAGCCACCATTTTGCACGTTCTCATGAACGTGGTAAGGTGGAAATCAAAGCACAGTGGGAATCACATAAGACTCTATGATGATATCGGGTCTACAGACTAACCTGTACCAGTGTCACCAGAGAACTGCTATCTGACGATAGGTATAATACCATATAGGAGTTCTCGGTGAGTCCGTTCAGTGTACACAGTCTCCACTGAGCACCCGTATACCATCTTTGATGTCAAACACCAATGGATGTGGGATCATCCATCGCCCATCATATGGGTCAAGAAGCAAATACGCTAGTCTACTCTGGAGTATCGATGCCCTGTCTCGATACACCCTCGACTAGGAACAATTATAGGATGTACTTGTGGACTACCCTGGCCCCACTAGTATGATCTCCATCATAGTCCTAGTAGTCAAGTACACATCCTAAGGGCTTTATCAACATGTGAGAGCAAGACAGTAACACAATACAAGTCAACATGTTAAGACAAAGAGCAACCAGATAGCATACTATCATATTGAGCAAGAAAGTCCTCTCTACATATATCCATGCATCTACTATAATATACATCATATGTACAATAATGGCCTCTAGGGCATATACATAACTAACATACATGATCCCCCACTGCGAACTCGAGCCTGCGACGACGACGGTCGGCATAAGACTTTTGTCTGCACTGGGATGCTCTCATCCTATCCTGAATCAACTGGATTTTCTCCGTAGTCTCTTGAACTAGATAGGGTCCCAAAATCCTGCTCTCGCTGAGTTCAGTCCAACAAACTGGCGATCGACACTTTCTACCATACAAAGCCTCAAAATGTGCCATCTAAATCGTCTCCTGATAACTGTTGTTATAGGAGAACTCTATCAATGGCAAGTGGCGATCTCAACTGCCACGAAAATCAACCACGCACGCACAAAGCATATCCTCCAGAGTCTGTATAGTCCGCTCTAACTGACCATCGGTCTGCGGATGGAAAGTGGTGCTAAAACTCAATCTGGTACCCAATACTTCCTGAAGATTCTGCCAAAGACGGCTAGTGAACTGGGTGCCCTTGTCGGATACGATGCATGTGGGAACGCTATGCAAACGCACAATCTTATCAATGTACAACTGAGCATACTGAGCATAACCGAAAGTGGTCTTCACTGGAAGGAAGTGAGCCGCTTTCGTCAACCGGTCAACAATCACCCAAATGGAGTCATACCCTCGACTGGACCTGGGTAGACCCACAACGAACTCCATTGAGATATGTTCCCATTTCCACTCCGGAACGGGTAAAGGATGCAACTCTCCTGCCGGTCTCTGATGCTCAGCCTTGACTTGCTGACAAGTTAGGCACCTCGAAACGAAATTCGAAATATCACTCTTCATCCCTGTCCACCAGTAGATATCTCTCAAGTCACGATACATCTTGGTGGAACCTGGGTGAACACTAAAAGCTGACTGATGTGCCTGCTCTAGGATCTCGCATCTCAACCCATCGGTATCAGGTACACACAAACGAGTCCCGAAATGTAGAAAACCCTGGTCATCAATCAAGAACTCTGAATCTCTACCCTGCCGAACATGCTCAAGAATCTCAGACAAACGGGCATCGTCGGGCTGTGCCTCACAAATACGATCAAGTAGAAGTGGACGGGCGCGGACGTGAGCAAGTTGTCCACCAGTGGAAGTGAACTCAAACTGTACTCTACTGTCGCACAAGATCTGCCAATCTGCAGAAGACTATCTCTGGATTGCGCTCAACTAGGACAAGCTACCCCCGGGCCTACGACTCAAAGCATCGGCTACCACATTCGCCTTGCCCGGGTGATAAAAGATCTCACAATAATAATCCTTCACAAGCTCCATCCAACGGCGCTATCTCAAATTCAGATCTCGCTGCTGGAAGATGTACTTTAAGCTCTGGTGGTCTGTGAAAATCTGACACGACTCCCCGTACAAGTAGTGTCTCCAAATCTTAAGCGCAAAGACCACCGCGGCCATCTCAAGATCATGAGTGGGATAATTCTGCTCGTACTTCTTCAACTGCCGGGAAGCATAAGCGATACATCTATCATGCTGCATCAATACACAACTGAGCCCCACTCGAGAAGCATCACAGTAAACGACAAAGCTGCCCGATCCAGAAGGTAAATATAAAACTGGTGCAGTCGTCAACCGAGTCTTCAACTGTTGAAAACTCAGCTCGCATGCCGCAGTCCAAAGAAAAGGAACCCCCTTCCTGGTCAATCCGGTCAGCGGTGCAGCGATACTCGAGAAGTCCTGCACGAAACGGTGCTAGTAACCGGCTAAGCCCAAAAAGCTGCAGACCTCTGTCACTGATACAGGTCTAGGCCAAAGCTGTACGGCCTCGATCTTCCTCGGGTCCACACGAATACCGTCTCCCGTAACCACATGACCTAGGAAGTTAACACTATCAAGCTAGAAGGCACGCTTCAAGAATTTAGCAAACAGCCGGTACTCTCTCAATGTATGCAAAGCAATCCTCAAGTGTTGCTCATGCTCCTCTCGACTCTTGGAATAAACCAGAATGTCATCAATAAACACAATAATAAACAGGTCCAGAAACGGCCTGAAAATCTGGTTCACCAAATTCATGAACGCTGCTGGGGCATTGGTGAGTCCGAACGACATCACCAAAAACTCATAATGCCCGTAGAGCGTACGAAAAGTAGTCTTCGGAATGTCATCATTCCGAACCCGCAACTGATGATAACCCGATCTCAAATCAATCTTGGAAAAATGTTCCGCACCCTGAAGCTGATCAAACAAATCGTCAATGCGAGGTAAAGGATACATATTCCGCACCGTCACTCGGTTCAATTGACGATAATCAATGCACAACCTCAAACTGCCGTCCTTCTTCTTGACGAACAGAACAGGAGCTCCCTAAGGCGAAACACTCGGACGTATAAGTCCCCTATCAAGCAACTCTTGTAGCTGATCCTTAAGCTCCTTAAGCTCCACCGGGGCCATCCGGTAAGGCGGTATAGAAATAGGCCCCATGTCGGGGATCAAATCAATGCAAAACTCAATCTCATGCTCTGGCGGCAATCCAGGTAACTCATCGGGTAAATCTCTCACAATAGGAACCTGGTCCAACGAATCTACCATGGCTCCGGTATCATGAATGAAAGCTAAGAACCCCCGACATCCTCTCCTCAAAAGCCGACTAGCGCAAAGGGCTGAAATCAAACTGTGAGGGGCGGCACCACGGTCCCCCTGCACAACAAGAACTGACTCGCCGGGAAAACAAAACCTGACTGTCTTCTCACGGCAGTCTACTGACGCATAGCAAGTAGCTAACCAGTCCATGACCAAGAGAACGTCGAAGTCCAACATCTCAAGAAGGATCATGTCGACGGACGAATCTCTACCTCCAATACGAACGGCACACGACCGAAACACATGTCGCGCAACAAACGACTCGCCAACAGGAGTAGTCACGACAAGTGGATGATCTAGCAAACACGACTCTCGGCACAACCTAGATCCAGGATCAAACAAAACGTGTGCATCAAAGGAACATACTGAAAGAGTACCTGAAACCACTACATTGGACGCCTGCGCGTCCTGATGAGTCAAAGAAAAAACTCATGCCTGCCCTCTACCTGCAACTGGCTGTCCTCCGCCTCTGCCACCCCGTCGTCTCTGAACAAACCCTCCACGACTATGAACTCTCTGAGCATAAGTCTGACGCGGAGCAACAACAGGCGTAAGAGGCAACGCTCTCTGAGGTGGAGAAAGTGGTAAGGTAACATGCGATACGGCTGCCTCACCCTCACGTAGATCAGTACAATCTCTGATGAGATGATAGAAACTCCCGCACCGGAAACATCCAGACGATGACTGCTGACCCTCCTGGGGATAAGAGCTAAATAACTGGCCTCGTCCCAAGCCTCTTCTACTCTCACGACCTGAACGAAATCTGTCGTGGCGTCTAAATATCTATCTCCGTGCTGATACACCAGTACGAACCCTCTTCGGTTCCAGAACGACCGACGTCTCGGAAAGACGCTCCTCAACTAGAAGGGTTGCGTCCACTGCTGCTGTATATGTGTCACAATGATGTGCGCTGATAGCGAGGAACAACTGGGTAAGCAGGCCTCGTGCAAACCTCTTGATCTGCATCTCCTCAGTATCCACCAAATATAGAGCATACACAGATAGCTGGATAAACTGAACAACATACTCTGCCACCGTCATACTCGGAGTCTGGCGTAACGACTCAAAACTGCTAGCTCGAGCATCCCTGACGCTCTGTGGAAGAAAACAGGCAAGAAACACCATCACAAACTCAGCCCAGGTCACAAGAGAAAGACCTGTGGCTCTGCACCTCTATAAAGACTCGCACCAGGTCTGGGCAAGACCCTCGAGACGAAAACTCGTGAACTCTACCCATCTCGCGTCGGAGCATCTCAGCGAACGACAGATCCTAGCCATCCGATCGATAAACAACTGGGGATCCTCAGCTACATCAGTGCCGGTGAGAACCGGAAGCTTCAGCCTCATGAACTCAGATAATGATACGGCGATAATCTCCATACTGCAGGTACGACTGCCTAAACCGTAGGCACCATCGCGGTCCCCATAATAGGTGGGACAACCTCCTGTCGCGGCGCTCTACTGGCCTCAACCAACGATCCTATCATCTGGCGCAAATCCTGCATACCAGCCTCTAGCCTAGTAATATGATCCAGCGAAGGTGGATCAACCAGATCCTGTACAACGGGCGTACCGCCCTGGTCAGTCCTTGTCTCCGACAAGCCAACTCTGACCTCGGCTCTCGCGGCCGCTCTCTGCGCCCTCGTAGTCTTCGGCGGCATAATGGCTGGAAATGAAAATTGGATTCGATCAGAACATAGAAATCGACTCACAAGGATGTATATAATCACGGAAGGAATTTCAACCAACAAGTCCTAAGGTCACTTAGACGGAGTACTGTGTCGTAAGTATGACGTGGAACATACACACACTACGTCACTCTACTTAAGCTACCTACTCCATCATACCAAGGTCATCCTACACTCCGAAAGGTAAAACCTAGGGCTCTCATACCAACTTTGTCACGACCCAAAATTAGGCACGTGACCGGCACTTAAACCACGTGACGTCAACGGGCGTAACGCAATTTAAGTAACCCGAAAACCCAGAAATCTAAACCATCAAAGAAGTAAGTGATAAAAACATTGTTAAAAACATTTGGAAATCTCAAGTAAAAATAGTTAACTTAAATTTATTTTCTTAAAAAATTCGGCAGCACTTCCTTTGTAAGAACTAGCCCCGAAACGGGTACAAACATAAGATGTAAATAAAAGCATCCCCAAACGGGAGCAAATCACGCCTAAAGACGGCAACAACAACCACAAGCATATATACGACGTCGTAGCGAAGAAATAGACAATATAAATGAAAAACAGCATAAAGAGGTAAACTACATAATAAAGGCCGGCTCACACGAGCACGACACCCAGAGTCACAAAATATACAATATCCGTCCTCACAAACTCGTCTCTAAGTCAATACATGAAAGTGGTAGATAGAGAGTACTAGATACAATAAGAGATACAATGGATATAATCGGATAACCGCAACCCACCTACAGCAAAAAGGCACACAGCGAACCATAGCGGTATCCGCTGGAAAAGATACAATAAGAAGCCCTGTCGCGACTACTCTGAGGGTCAATCCTGCAAAACACTGTGGCACGATGGGGGTGAGTTGCCAACTCTTGAATAGTAAGTAACATCGTACAGATAATTGCAGGTATGCACGTACAACGATAATCTATCACATGCAATCTGATAGCATAAATACGGTAATATGGATATGCAACAATCATGAAAGATACTCTATCAGATACTGCAAATACATGAAGCAATGCATATCAAATGAATGTTGAGTATGGGATAAAACATATCATCAATGAATCATCATCGTGGAAAAACCAGTGTCCATCAACGACACCCCAAATCCCAATACCTCAGGCGTCATCACCCTGATCGGCCTAAATCCTAATACCTCATGGAACCTGAATGCCCAACATCGGCACTCGAAACATCATGAAATACTCGTGTCCAGCATCGATACATAAATCCACATAACTCGGGCTCCGTCAGTCTGGATCATCCCATGGACTCCGTCGGTCCGGATCAGCCTATATCTATCTCACGACTCCGGTCGGTATCCTACGGATAACCGCCAGGTCCAACCAATCACCGGTAGGTAGTATTCCCTCTGCCATGCTCATCGTCTACTGCACAACATCCCTTTCTTACCCTGGGGTACCATACCGGGTCTACCATGAACCCGCAAACGGATCATCCAACTCCTCGAATCGGGTTTCTAACACAAGTCTCAGAATCGAGAAAACTCATGGTGGACGCACTGAAATATCATATCAAGAGAAACCAGGTTTTCAAAACAATGCATACTTTCTTGAAATATCCCCACGGTTCTCAAATCCATAAATCACATGAAATCCGTATCTCAATACGTAAATCCTTTAGGGTTCCTAGGCACACAATAGAGGTCTCACAAGGCATCAACCATGCCAATTTCAAATTTTTATGGGTGCCGAGAAACCCTAGTAAGGATCGTTGACTAGAAGTTTAGGCGAAATACGAATCTAGTTAACAACTTAACTAATGATAAGAAGCTACAACCTTTGTAGATCTAGATATCCACTTCCTTAGCTCCACGTAGTGGTCCCCTCGCTGTCCATCTCGAATCTCGGACTCTCGCATCGGCTTCATCGGAGAAATGAGCGGAATAGGTCGTCGGCTTCGTGTCGAAGATGATCTACGTCGAGGCTACACTGGATCAAGCTCCGACTTCACCAAGTTGTGAAACTTGTGAAGAAAACACCCAAAATCACTTGGCAAGAGGTAGAGGATGAAGAAATAGGAGGTGGGTTCACTTTAGAATTGGATTTCTCACTTTAGAACTCAAGGTGCCATTGATGGTGGCTAGTTTTCTTTCTTGAAGATGAAGAAGAAGAAGTAGATAGAATATGATAAGTATTGTTAAAAGAATAATAAAAATGAATACTTATCATCTTCTAACCTTGGTTAAGTGTAGAGAATAGACCATGGTCAAGTGAGAATGGTTAGGGTTAAGTATGAAGACAAAATGGTCACATTAGTCAAACCTTCTTGAAGCTTCAACAAGCTTCATGTTAGAATGAAACCATTTTGTTTTCTTTTATTTATTTATCAAGAAAGAATAGATAAATAAATAAGTAAATGAATCAAAACCCTAACTATTATCATAACCATGGTTTAAGTCTTAACACAAAACCAAAATTCATGCATCATTAAACATGATACAATCAAGTGCACAAAAGTATATCACATATACAACTTGTGAACTTCAAGTGAGAAAATCCATTTAAAGTGAACCAATACTAGTTAATGCAAAGCAATATATCAAATATATAATTATACATTAAATCATTAAATCAACATTTGATTCAATGATCCGGTCATGTCGCACATAACCGACTAGTATCCAATGTATCGATTTATCGAATCAATGATTCGATAACTAGGTCATATCTCATACAACCAATCGAAACATTCATCGCGAGAATGAAATGCGGTATCTCATACACGCATTATTCTCGGTCCCGCACATATCTCATATGCGCTCCTATTTCGTTTCGCTTGAGCCAGGAAACCTCTGTGTAGGACTCTAAAGACTCGTCAATACGCCGGTAGCAGATGATGATCATATCAAGCACCCACAAGCCGCAAGCGGTCTTATAAACGTAACGGCCACCCGGGTATTAAGCGATCAGAAGATTGACGAGCTAGCCCGCTCACACTCCTGTGAATCCAACCAGTAACACTTACCATACAGTCCGGTCTGTTCGTCTGATATGTCGCATATCAAGTCTAGGGGTGGTAAATGTCAGACCCCAATAACCGATAAGTCGTGCTGATGTGAGGCTCATAACGGGTCGAGAAACTACTGGTAACACTTACCAGCAAATCTCTAATCAGCCCTGGCCAGGGACTTCCCTGTTACGGCCAATCGAGCACAGTGCAACATCAACCCCCAATACCGGGAGAGACGAAACCCCTCCTATCGCTCATTGCCTCCATGTGACTCGGGACTGTACCCAAAGACCACCGTTTTTCACGCCCTCATGGACGTGGTAAGGTGGAGATCAAAGCACAGTGGGAATCACACAAGACACTATGACGATCTCGGGTCTACAGACTAACCTGTACAAGTGTCACCTGAGAACTGCCATCTGACGTGAGGTATAATACCATCTGGGAGTTCTCAGCGAGTCCGTCCAGTGTACCCAGTCTCCACTGAGCACCCGTATACGATCTCTGATGTCAAACACCAATGGATATGGGATCATCCATCGCCCATCTCATAGGTCGAGAAGCGTATACGCTAGTCTACTCTGGTTTATCGATGCCCCGTCTCGATACACCCATGACTAGGGACCTTGAAGGATGTACTTATGGACTACCATGTCCCCACTAGTATGATCTGCATCATAGTCCAGGCAGTCAAGTACACATCCTAAGGGCTTTACCAACATGTAACTAAAAGACAGTTTAAAGAGACTAGTGTACATGTTAAGATAAAGAGCAACCAGATAGCATACTATCATATCGAGCAAGAATGTCATCTCTATATATGTCCAAGCATCCAATATAATATACATCATCTGTACAATACTGGCCTCTAGGGCATACATACAACTAACAATCTCCCACTTGCACTAAGGCCAGCTGCTGTAGTATCGCATACCGAGCATCCCGAAGAGTCTCTCAAACTGTATCTGGGGTATGGCCTTCGTGAGTGGATCCGCCGTGTTGTTCATCGTGTCAACTCTCCTGACCTCGATCTCCCGGCGATCAACTATCTCCCGAATCAGGTGATACCGCCTCAGAATATGCCTAGACCGCTGATGGGACCTGGGTTCCTTGGCCAAAGCCACCGCTCCATTGTTATCGCAATACAAAGGTATTGGATGCTCAATGGATGGAACCACTTCAAGTTCACTAATGAACTTCTTGATCCAGACAGCCTCTTTGGCAGCATCGTTGGCAGCGATGTATTCAGCCTCCATCGTCGAGTCTGCTACGGTTTCCTGCTTGGAACTCTTCCAGCTAACCGCCCCTCCGTAAAGGGTAAAGACAAATCCCGACTGCGACTTAGAGTCGTCCTTATCACTCTGGAAGCTCGAATCGGTAAAGGACTCCACTTGGAGTTCTCCATTACCATACACCAAGAGCATCTCTTTAGTCCTTCGCAAGTACTTGAGAATGCTCTTCACAGCTGTCCAGTGACTCTCTCCAGGATCAGCTTGATACCTGCTCACTACACTTAGTGAGTATGCAACATCGGGTCTGGTACATAGCATCGCGTACATGATAGAGCCTACAGCCGAAGCATAGGGTATCCCTTTCAAGCGAGCTCTCTCCAAATCAGTCTTGGGAGACATCTCTTTGGAGAGAGTGACTCCAGAGATCGTGGGCAAGTTCCCACGCTTGGATTCTTCCATACTAAACCTCTTTAGTATGGTGTCAATGTACCCGGATTGGGACAATCCCAATATCCGTTTGGATCTATCTCTATAGATCCTAATTCCCAATATGCAGGAGGCATCACCAAGATCTTTCATTGAGAATCTTTGTGACCGATTGCAGCATAGGAATATCATTTCCTATCAAGAGTATGTCGTCCACGTACAATACGAGGAAGACTACCTTACTCTCTGCCACCTTCTTGTAGATACAAGGTTCATCTGGATTTTTGACGAAATCAAACTCTTTGATAACGACGTCAAAGCAGATGTTCCAACTCCGCGATGCTTGCTTTAATCCATAAATGGATTTAAGCAGCTTGCACACCTTCCCGCTGCTCCCACTATCTACGAAGCCCTCTGGCTGAGTCATGTACACGCACTCTTCTAAATCACAATTTAGAAAGGCGGTCTTAACATCCATTTGCCAGATTTCGTAGTCATGATATGCAGCGATGGAAAGCATGATCCGGATGGATTTAAGCATAGCCACTGGAGAAAAGGTTTCGTCATAGTCCACACCTGGTCTTTGACGAAAACCCTTTGCAACAAGTCTAGCTTTGAAAGTCTCCACTTTCCCATCTACACCAAGTTTCTTCTTGAAGATCCACTTGCTCCCAATGGGTTTTACCCCTTCAGGAGCAACATCCAAAGTCCATACTTTGTTGGTGTACATGGATTCCATCTCGGACCGCATAGCATCCAGCCATTTCACTGAGTCCCTACTCGTGATGGCCTGCTCGAAGCTAGTTGGGTCATCATCATCCATGATGCAATCCTCGCTCCCTCCATCCATGAGAAAACCGTAGTATCTCTCAGGTTGGCGAGGAACCCTACTAGATCGGCGGAGAGGCTAGGGTTCGTCGGGTACTACTGAATTCTCTGGTTCTACCAAGTCTTCTGTTATAGTTTGTGCCGCTGGAACCTCTTCCAGTTCTACCTCAATGCCACTTGTCTGTTTCATAAGAAAACTCTTTTCTAAGAAAGTGGCATGTCGAGAAACAAACACCTTTTGTTCCTCGGGATGGTAGAAGATATACCCTTGTGAATTTTTGGGATATCCTACAAACTTACACAAGACTGATCTTGCCTCGAGTTTGTCCGGATTTTGTCTTTTGACATAGGCTGGACAACCCCATATCTTAATGTAATTAAGATGTGGTCTCTTCCCTTTCCATATCTCATATGGAGTGGTAGGCACTGATTTGGTAGGAACTCTATTCAATAGGACCATGGCTGTCTCAAGCGCATATCCCCAGAAAGAAATAGGTAACTCAGCTGTGCTCATCATAGAGCGCACCATATCTAATAAGGTGCGGTTCCTCCGTTCTGATACACCGTTGTGCTGTGGTGTATAGGGAGGAGTCAACTGAGAGAGAATCCCATTCTCTTTTAGGAAGTCCAGGAATTCATTGCTCAAGTATTCACCTCCTCGATCAGATCGAAGGATTTTAATACTTTTTCCGGTTTGGTTCTCGACTTCTTGTTTATATTCTCTAAATTTCTCAAAAGCTTCAGATTTGTGTCTTATCAAGTACACATGTCCGTATCTTGAGAGATCGTCAGTGAATGTAATGAAGTACGAAGAACCATCCCTGGCATGTGTAGACATGGGACCGCATACATCACTATGTATCAGTCCCAAGAGTTCGGTAACTCTTACTCCGTGTCCCGTAAACGGAGTTTTGGTCATCTTGCCTTTGAGACATGACTGGCAAGTGTCATAAGATGAAAATTCAAACGGATTTAAATATCCATCTTTATGCAACTTAGCTAGTCATGTCGCATTGATGTGACCAGTCTACAATGCCACAAGAAGGATTCGTTCAGTTCAGAACTCTTCCTCTTGTGTGTGTTAGTTATGCTCAGAACTGTTAACTGATTTAGAACATAAATGCCATTAATCAACGTGCCTGATCCAACCAACTTTTGGTTACGGAAAATGTTCATAACATTGTCCTGTAATACAAAATTATATCCCTCTTTACTCAATAAGGAAACCGATATAATGTTGCATATCAGGTTCGGCATGTAATAGCATTCGTTCAGAACCAATGTATTACCAGTTGGTAACACAAGGTGATATTCCCCGATAATCTTAGCTGCAACAATTGCACCATTTCCAACTCTAATGTCTTTATCACCTTCTCCAAGTTCTCTACCTTTCCTTAGCCCATGTAACTGATTACATACATGGGATCCTGACCCGGTATCTAATACCCAGGACGTAGGGCAAATGGAGAAACAGTTCTCTGTAACGAACACACCCGAAGAAAATGCATCAACATGTACTTTCTTCAATCGGGTGGCATGGGAATCCTGGTATTCCTCTATGTCCTGTTCATTCCTAAAACTCTTATAAGAAAGAACGGAACCAACGTTCCCCAGCACAGTATAACATGCGGGTTCGGTCAATACATCCATATTATTATCTTGATTAAGGCATGAAATGGTCGCTACCTGGAGGGAGAGAGAAGAAAACACTTTAGCGTATGCTCGTGCAAGATCAGATTGGTTATTATCTTATCTAATCAGGATGGCTCCCACTGGTTTTTATCAAATCTTCCTTCAAACCCTAAAAGGAAAGACTAGCCGGGATTAATTACACCCTACAACTTCGTCGATCTTTCAGCCAGGCCAGTGTCGGTACTTTGAGGGAGGTTCCCCGTGCTTTCGCACGGACCTAATTAATGTAAACCTCGTTTTCCCAGAGACGTAACCCCGTTGACACCTTTCTAGACACCTACTTGATCGGCTAATTGTAGTGTGCAAAACTCTCCCAGGAGTAACACTTACTCGCAGTGGGTATCGGGATCCAACTATCTCATAGAAGGTATGCAATCTCATTGCAAATTTCAACACTTGAAATTCCCGATAATATTTTGCCCCTAGCGTGCTATGACCTTGACGCATGCCAAACAACCCATAGTCCGCTAGTCAAGTTCAACCTGTACAATTCGTGATCGAATTAAACCCACCCGTACGACCCTTGACGCATGCCAAACAACGCCGTACGAATACCTTAATCCAATCGCATCTCATGCTACAGATAAGTAATAATCAGCTACCGTACACTACGCCTTGACGCATGCCAAACAACCGTAGCACGAGTACTGAATATTACATATCTGAATTGACGGAGGGCTACGCAGGTTTTTCTGAAAACCATAAGCGTAATGAACTTGATATCGTTGTAGAATCAAATGAAGTTTTGAAATGGAGTGATTTTGAGGCTTTTCTAGTTTTGCTAAATGGGTCACTCCCGGTGAAGGGATCGTCGGCCTTTTCCTCGTCGAATGAGGTGCGGGATATATCACATATATCACTGTGCAAAGCAGAAATTATAGAAGCAATCAAAAGTCAAACCGAGTGTGTAGCATCTGCCAGTTATTGCTAAAGGAGTCACTCCTGGAGAAGGGATCTCGGTCCTTTCCTCATCGAATAAGGTGCAGGATATATCACATATACCGCTGTGCAAAGCAAGAACTGTAGCTACCTGTTTTATTTAAAATTTGATTCTACAACATCTTAGGTTTCTTTTCTTTCATTAATCACATTAATGAAGTCCCATCATTTAATTACCTAAACATCACAGATAAATACGACGTACACTTATGCCATCCGCATTCGCCTCGATGTCACCTCGTGCATCGTTAGGTTAGGTAACTAACGACAGAGCAGGGCGGGGCTAGTGCGGGTGCAAAACATAAGTAACGTCTATATAATATATCATATATACTATATAAAGTATCTATCAAAGAACATCACATGATCACATCACAGATATCGCAGCAGAAAATATCATATGAAATATTGGATATACTAGGACGTCCGTGTTTTCAATACGAGCCAGTATAAAACACGGATTCCACGGTTGTGATGAATAGCCAATCCCACACCCCTAGACCCCTACGAGAGCGGAAAGCAACCCTGCCAATTCTAGGATTAGGAGACCCGGACTCGACTCCTCGAGTTGGTCTCCCACTGGACCCCAGAACCCGGTTACTTGTGCTCCCCTCCTTGGGTCTATCCTAATGCGGAAAAGTAAATAATATACAAAGGGTGACATCTTCCGCTACCTGGAAGTGTCCCAATAAAAGAATATTACATACAAGTTTTTACATGAATGAAAATGAAAAATACTCATCTCACATAAAAAAAACCCGGCTATTCAAACACGACAATCCAATATAACATATCCAGCAACACATAACATCACATGTCATCAACGTAAGTAAATATGCGCATCCCAATTGTCGTTGACATATAGCAACGAAACCGGCGATATCACATATTACACTTACGGTCACAGAAAAGAAAGTGTAAAACTACAACAGTTGGAATCCGCAACCCTTTTAGACATCACATGCCTAATCAAATGAAATACTTAGACATCACATGCCTAACAGCTATAAACCCCGCATTTTAGTCTCATTATCGAAAACTCTTTTCTATGTCAAATGAAACTAAACCGCTAGATTTATAACATTCATTCAGTTATCTCATAACTGTTTGTGAATTCCAATTATTGTATCCCATTCCGGATAAATAGAAAATATTAAACTTTCCGATCGAACATTCGAACACCCAAGTTTTCCTGAAACCGTTCAACACATGAAATAGGTTCAAAGACATTCACTTCATGCCTCAGTACCAACGGTCCAGCCGTAGAAGGGTCAAGCCAACGCCTCACATGTGGCACGCCGTACTGCCCCAAACCCGAAGGTTCAAAGGGCAGTTCAAGACGGTCACATAATCGAGTTAAGGTTTGTTGTCTTCTAGAGGGACCATCGCATTACTTGCACTACTTAGAATGTCCTTAAATCACAGAAAAATCCAACACTTGGAAATTTTCCGGCAGGGGAAAAGTTGGGTATTTATATCCGGTCGAACTTTTTAACATATTCAAAAATTATCCGGAAAAACACATAGACAAAACTTGATAATCCGATCGAATCTTCGATTCCCAATGCAACCCCAGAACACTCAACTCTTGAGTCAATTTAAAAATTCCCAGAAAACTCAGCACTGTGAAATAGGAATTACTGTGCAAAGTAGGAGAGCTGACGTCATCATCAGGCCGCGGAACCGCCGCAGAAGCCATGCTTCTGCCGCGGTTCCGCCGCACACTTTACTGTTCATTGGAAAAAATTTGCACCGTAATTCTTAGAATTCCCTGCTGAATTTTTTAAGAATTTTTAATCAGGAAAAATCCCAGTTTTTAGAAAAAGTCCAGAGAGCACTTGGGTTTTAGGGTTTCGGTTCGATCGGGTTTCAAACGCCGTCTACACTTCGCCTAAGGCTCTAGCTAGGCTCTGATACCACTGTAGGGTTCCTAGACACACAATAGAGGTCTCACAAGGCATCAACCATACCAATTTCAAATTTTTATGGGTGCCGAGAAACCCTAGTAAGGATCGTTGACTAGAAGTTTAGGCGAAATACGAATCTAGTTAACAACTTAACTAATGATAAGAAGCTACAACCTTTGTAGATCCGGATATCCACTTCCTTAGCTCCACGTAGTCGTCCCCTCACTTTCCATCTCGAATCTCGGACTCTCGCATCGGCTTCATCGGAGAAATGAGCGGAATAGGTCGTCGGCTTCGTGCCGAAGATGATCTACGTCGAGGCTGCACTGGATCAAGCTCCGACTTCACCAAGTTGTGAAACTTGTGAAGAAAACACCCAAAACCACTTGGCAAGAGGTAGAGGATGAAGAAATAGGAGATGGGTTCACTTTAGAATTGGATTTCTCACTTTAGAACTCAAGGTACCATTGATGGTGGCTAGTTTTCTTTCTTGAAGATGAAGAAGAAGAAGTAGATAGAATATGATAAGTATTGTTAAAAGAATAATAAAAATGAATACTTATCATCTTCTAACCTTGGTTAAGTGTAGAGAATAGACCATGGTCAAGTGAGAATGGTTAGGGTTAAGTATGAAGACAAAATGGTCACATTAGTCAAACCTTCTTGAAGCTTCAACAAGCTTCATGTTAGAATAAAACCATTTTGTTTTCTTTTATTTATTTATCAAGAAAGAATAGATAAATAAATAAGTAAATGAATCAAAACCCTAACTATTATCATAACCATGGTTTAAGTCTTAACACAAAACCAAAATTCATGCATCATTAAACATGATACAATCAAGTGCACAAAAGTATATCACATATACAACTTGTGAACTTCAAGTGAGAAAATCCATTTAAAGTGAACCAATACTAGTTAATGCAAAGCAATATATCAAATATATAATTATACATTAAATCATTAAATCAACATTTGATTCAATGATCCGGTCATGTCGCACATAACCGACTAGTATCCAATGTATCGATTTATCGAATCAATGATTCGATAACTAGGTCATATCTCATACAACCAATCGAAACATTCATCGCGAGAATGAAATGTGGTATCTCATACACGCATTATTCTCGGTCCCGCACATATCTCATATGCGCTCCTATTTCGTTTCGCTTGAGCCAGGAAACCTCTGTATAGGACTCTAAAGACTCGTCAATACGCCGGTAGCAGATGATGATCATATCAAGCACCCACAAGCCGCAAGCGGTCTGCTAAACGTAACGGCCACCCGGGTATTAAGCGATCAGAAGATCGACGAGCTAGCCCGCTCACACTCCTGTGAATCCAACCAGTAACACTTACCATACAGTCCGGTCTGTTCGTCTGATATGTCGCATATCAAGTCTAGGGGTGGTAAACGTCAGACCCCAATAACCGATAAGTCGTGCCGATGTGAGGCTCATAACGGGTCGAGAAACTACTGGTAACACTTACCAGCAAATCTCTGATCAGCCATGGCCAGGGACTTCCCTGTTACGGCCAATCGAGCACAGCGCAACATCAACCCCCAATACCGGGAGAGACGAAACCCCTCCTATCGCTCATTGCCTCCATGTGACTCGGGACTATACCCAAAGACCACCGTTTTGCACGCCCTCATGGACGTGGTAAGGTGGAGATCAAAGCACAGTGGGAATCACACAAGACACTATGACGATCTCGGGTCTACAGACTAACCTGTACAAGTGTCACCTGAGAACTGCCATCTGACGTGAGGTATAATACCATCTGGGAGTTCTCGGCGAGTCCGTCCAGTGTACCCAGTCTCCACTGAGCACCCGTATACGATCTCTGATGTCAAACACCAATGGATATGGGATCATCCATCGCCCATCTCATGGGTCGAGAAGCGTATACGCTAGTCTACTCTGGTATATCGATGCCCCGTCTCGATACACCCACGACTAGGGACCTTGAAGGATGTACTTATGGACTACCATGTCCCCACTAGTATGATCTGCATCATAGTCCAGGCAGTCAAGTACACATCCTAAGGGCTTTACCAACATGTAACTAAAAGACAGTTTAAAGAGACTAGTGTACATGTTAAGATAAAGAGCAACCAGATAGCATACTATCATATCGAGCAAGAAAGTCATCTCTATATATGTCCAAGCATCCAATATAATATACATCATCTGTACAATACTGGCCTCTAGGGCATACATACAACTAACAAATCCATGACATATGATATATGCAACATAAAACAGTAATATGAGCATATCAAGGAAAAACCTCTCTTTTAAATGAATCCAGTTTTTAAATATATCATGCGGTTCCCAACTCCTCCAAAATCCAATGCAATATCATATAAAGGTGTACCTGTAGCTATGTATACACGATGCATTTCATTTGCGCAATAGAACAAGAATCAACGTCTCAATATCAATAACAATACAATACCGCATATGTATATAGGTTGTGTGTGTCATGGCAATTACCGACGGTGTGGGTGTAGCATACAATTTAGTGCTCGTGCAACATGAACCGTCAGTAATGGTGCAGTGTCCACTAGATACTAAGTCAGGGCATAGCAAGTAATGGTATGTAATGAAGCTCATGCACAATCAACATATATGCATATAAACATGCGGCTATAATATCATATCTAGCCCTGACGCATAACGCCATACGGGCGATTTCCCCGTAGATGTTAAATCTACTCACCTAGGATCTCGAGCTAGGGAAATCCGACCACCTGCTACCCTTTCTTCGTAGCGTCCGAAGTCCCCGCACTCACTCCTAATATCACACAAAACATAGCAAGTGCAACTTAGAAATCGACCAATAATACGTACAAACTACGTGTTAAATCGACGCACCGACTCCAACAACCTCTCAAGTGTTCGCTTAGTAGCTAACGAGCGTAGCGACAATTTAAAACAACCCTAAGTGCAACAAGCTACACAAACAACGTGAACCGTGTCGGAAAACGTAACGTACGTCGTCGAAACACCTAAATTTAGCTAAGTGCTCCCAGATTTTACCTAATGTCAAAAACTAAAAATCTAGCAGTACCAAACACCCTAAAACAACTGCAAACAGCTACCGTAAAAAACACAACCCCCCAGCCTCCCCAAAAACCGAGCTCTCCGGAAATTCCTCACGTGTCGCAGGCCAAAACAGGTTAGGTGGGATTCGTGCGTCAGGTGAACACTCAGGGCCTCTAGTATAACACTACTATATTGCTAGATTTTCCAGTAACAACTCGTGGTCACAGCAGATCACAAACATCCTAAAATGACACTAAAAATACGATATTACACCAAAACTATATCTTTTAGTGTTCTAAACTGAAACTAATTAGCAACACAACATTATACGATCCTAGTTAACAGTAGAAAGCACTATCTTACCAAACTTGCTCAAAACCGTAGCTTTCCATGCTCCAAGTGATCTCCATAGGCTTTAGATCAAGTTTAATGAAGGGTTTAGTGAGTTTTGTGAAGATTTTTCTTGGTTTAGTGAAGATTTTGGGTAGGGTTTCAATTTGAGGGTGTGAGGAAGATGAGATGAAGAAAATATGTTGTGAATGAGGGAGTGAGGTGAGAATGAGGGTGTATGTGTGAGTGAGGGATGAGGGAAATGAGGGGCTGAGTTTAGAGTGAGCCATGCCCCCCTCTTCTCTCTCCTCATTTAATGCAAGTCATGCTTGCCCCATGCTCATCATTCCCTCTCTCTCTCTTCTCCTCTTTCAAGTCAACCAAGTTCAAACCTTAATTTAAAAACTAAATAATTTAAATAAATACATATTACAACTTAATGAAATGGGGTTAGGTGCCATGGCTACTTAAGCATGGTTAACCCTAATTAACTCTAGGTTAACATGCACAAGTGTGTGCAAGCCCAAAATAAATCATAATAAAATATTAATTAATTTTTATAAAATATGTGAAAACTATTTTGGTAAACTCTTTACTAAAAATCCGTATTATCGCTTAATTAACACTAATCGCCTTCTAAGGTGTTACAATTTCGGACCGCATTGCATCCAGCCATTTTACCGAGTCTCTGCTATGAATGGATTGCTGGAAGCTAGTTGGATCATCATTGTCAATGATGCAATCCTCTCTATCCCCTTCAATGAGAAAACCGTAGTATCTCTCAGGCGGATGAGACAGCCTACTACTACTGCGGAGTGGCGCAAGGATATCATGTTCTTTTGAAACTTCTGTTTCTACCATGCTTTCAGTAATAGTTTGTGGTTCTGTAATTTCTTCCAGTTCTATTGCGCTCCCACTAGCTTCCTTTTCCAAAATTTGATTTTCCAAAAAGTGGGCATGACGAGAAAAAAAAACCTTTTGTTCCTCTGCATGATAGAAAAGATACCTGCTGGAGTTCTTTAGGTATTCGACAAACTTACACAGTACTGAGTGTGCCTCGAGCTTGTCCGCATGCTGCTTTTTGATAAAAGCTGGACATCCCCTGTAACAACCGAGTCCATTTATACCAATTCCAATTTCCGTATTTATTTATTTGTTGCATTTTATTGATCTTTTGTGTTTAGGTGCGAACGGTGTTTTACATTTTACATTGCATTCAACCCGACCCGCTTGCTTGAACTTATTTGATTCTTATTTATAGATTACCTTGACATGTTGCATGGACACGTGCATCTCATATTTAGTACATACTGGTATTTTATCTAGTATCGCATCTTTTATCATATAACATTTTAGGTCACAGAAACTAATTTAAAATTGCATTTCATAACCTGCATGATACCCCTAACCCCGTGGTAGCATCCGCACATTTTGTTCTCGTCCCGTTCAGTGAAACGGACGTGTTTGGATGGCTACGCGCACGTACGTGCATCCATTCTTGGGGGTATGCATTTTCTTTAACTGGAATTTCATTTTGAAATTTGGAAGTCGCATGTATTTTTAATATTTTAAAACCGGATTTTTAGACCCGACCCGGACGTGTTTTGGAGTAGGTTTGTATTTGACAAAATCTCAAAACGGGCTAATATTATAATATTATAATCTTTATTTCCTTCTAACGTTTTCTTTAACTAAAAAAAATATTTTCAACTTAAATCTAAACCTCACAGTTCTCTCTCTCTCCCTCTCTTTCTTTATATAAATATTTTTTATATATTAAGATCCCAATAGATCCTCAACAGCCTCTCTCTCTCTCTTTCTATTTAATTTTTTATATATTAATTATTCCCTCTCCCCATACACGTCTCCTTCTCCCCCTCATCTTCTTCTTCGTTTTCTTTCGTTTTCCCGCCTCGAGCGCGTGTGCCTCGCCTCGCGCTCGCCTCATCGCCGTCGCCGCCTTCTCATCTCGCCTCGACTACCTCACCTCTCTCCTCTCATCTGCAAACCTTTCCCGAACCTTAAACCTAACCCACGACCGACGCCCTAGCCTCGCGTGCACCTCGTTGCCATCGCCGATGTCGCTTTACCGTCGTATTCTCCATCTTCTCTTCTCCCCTCTCTCCTCATTCCCGAGCTCTCTCCCCCGCACAGAACCTGCACCGTAACCTAACCTGACCTCGCTTACATCCCCTGCAACCCTAACCCATCACCGGAGCTCCGACCTTTCGTCACCGACGACCTCCTTGACCTCGCCTTGTTTCCACTTCCTCTCCCTCATCACCCTTCTACACTTCCGACACCACCATCACCCACACCCGACAACCCCATAAACCCTCGCCTGCAACCCTTGCCTGCAACCCTCGCTTGCACCTCGACGGAGCTCTGACCCCGTCGGCCTTACCCCATCACCACCATATCCCTCCTCTCTCATCTACTCGCCTGAGCACCAAAAACCCTACACACCCCGATCCCCGACAATCTTGAAACTCCTACTGCCTTTTCCGTGAGATCTTGCCGGCAAACCCTATCGCCGGAAACCCATCGTCGACATCTCCCTTGCCACCTCCTCTGGCCCCAGCACCACACCAGAGCCACCCCAAATATTCCTTTCCTTCTTCTTCTTCTTCTTTTCTTTTCTTCTCTTTTCTTGATCTCGTTTCTTTTCCGGTGATCACCCGCCGGAGCCGTGCTCGCCGCCGCCAATCCGGACGACCCAGTGGACGTTCCTAACCAGCGTGGTCACTCTCTTGCATTGCCTGGTTCTGTTCCGTGCGCGTGAGCGTGCATCGAGACTGTTACCGACATTGGACGCTGCGTACGCCTTCCGTTTTGTGATCCGTTCAGGCAAGTAAAACTTGCTACATGCTATCTATATGATTTTATAACTATTTAATTGCATAGTAAACCTGTAGATTACATATAGTGCCATATGTTCCATTTTCCCTTTCGATGTTCCATATATCATTTTAGATTTGGATCTTGAAATATACCCTGCTGCATGTCAGATTACAATATCGTGTACCCACGTTCATATTTAAATCACATAATAATTATCTGCATAGCCCACAGTACCTTTTAATAGTTTCTACCCTATCAGACACCCGTTTGCATCCGTTTAACTTTTTTATATAATTGCATCACTAGGTCATTCATTACATATTAGTTTGATTTTAACATTCCATAATTGATAGAACGTATTTACTTAATGTTGGACCCATAACCCTAACTCTAATCATAACCGTGCAACCATATGTTTGAATCTGTACCTTTTCGCATATCACATTATAATATTCCATTTTATTGTTCTACTAGTACCCCATGCTTGTTTTGTATACCCATGCTTATGCTAGTTTGATTATGAGCACCCACATGACATTTGGAGCACCCTGACATGACTTGTTACACCTACTACTTGACACGACATGGTACCGGGCACCTCTTGACATGACATGATACCTATATACTACCTGACTTGACCTGATGTACCATGGCTTTACCTGTTACCTGATCCTGTGACTAATGCCAACAAACCTGACAAGTTGTCCTTACGGACATTTCCTGTTGTCTATCCAGATAAACCTGTACCTGCCTGATCCTGTGTTGGCATTAGTTCCAGATTATTTAACACCTGACTTGAACACATATAACTTGGGGGTATGGGGAAATCAATGATGAAACCTGACTTGTAACTCGACAGTTTGATACCTTTACTGATCAATTTTAGAGGCTAGGCCAGCCTTGGGATGATGTTGCTGACATCATCCATCGTTTCCACTACCTTTTTAGAGGCTAGGCCAGCCTTGGGATGATGCTGCTGACATCATCCATCATTATCCACTACCTTTTTAGAGGCTAGGCCAGCCTTGGGATGATGCCGTGGACATCATTCATCGTTACCCTTTTTCCTTTTAGTGCATAGCGGCATGTCTCGGTCTCAGCCCGAGAATCTTCACCGTGATCCCGGGCACGCACGGGATACTATTGAGTTACATAGATGATTCATCAAATTGATTTCAAAGACTTGAGAGTAGTTAGCCAGTAGACCAGTTTAGATTACTCACTACACATTACCCTCACTGTCCTCATTTATATTACTGTTATACCTGTTTTACCATTTATACTCATACCTGCATGTATTTCTACCCCAGTTTATAGTATTGCTTGATATTATGACGCACTGACGTCTAGGTTTTGCATGGCCCAGATTCCCTACCTTGTTGCAGACTGATCAGGAGTACTGCTGCTGCTAGACCGAGCGGTGAGGATCCTGTTGGTATACAGTTTTACTTTCCAGGTGTTTTATTTGTTGGATCTTTTGCTTCCGCGTATTATCATTTCTTGACTCATTTATTATGGCTCATGGACATGTACTAGATAGTTTAGTTTACTTTCTTATTCTTGATATCTCTACAGCCGTAATGTGGCAGTGGAAGGATATTTCCTATCCACAAGTAGCATGGTTGGCTATGTCATGTGCCTATCTTAGCGTACTCTGGGAAGCGGGGCGTGACATCCCCATATCTTCAGATACTGAAGACAGGGTTTCTTCCTACTCCACATCTGATATGGTGTGGTAGGCACAGTCTTAGTAGGAACCTTGTTCAAAAGATATGCAGCTGATTCTAGTGCATATCCCCAGAAGGATCGCGGTAACTCGGCATTACTCATCATGGAATGTACCATATCCAATAGGGTATGATTCCGCCTTTCCGATACACCGTTGTGTTGAGGTGTGTATGTATGGAGAAGTAAGCTGAGAAAGAATTCTATTCTCTTTTAGGTATTCCAGGAACTCGGCACTTAAGTATTCGCCACCTCGATCAGATCTCAGTGTCTTGATACTTTTGTCGGTTTGTTTTTCCACTTCATTCTTATATTCTCAGAATTTCTCAAAGGCCTCGGATTTATGTTTCATCAGGAAGACATGTCCATACCTAGATAAATCATTCGTAAAAGTAATGAAATAAGAATAACCACTTCTTGCATGTGTAGATATTGGAACACACACGTCACTGTGTATGAGTCTTAAGAGCTCACTAGCTCTTACTCTGTATCCAGTGAACGGGATCTTTGTCATCTTTCCTTTGAGACATGATTGACAAGTTGCATAAGTCTGATATTCGAACGGATCCAAATATCCCTCTTTATGTAACTTGGTCAACCTTGTTTCGTTGATGTGACCCAGTCTACAATGCCGTAAGAAAGCATAATTTAATTCTGGATTTAATTCTGGAGACTTTCTTTTGTGTGTGTTCTGGACATTGAAAACTTGAAGTTGGTTTAATACGTATATACCGTCATTTAGTGTACCCGACCCAATCAAATCATGATTAAGGTGGATGTTTACGACATCGCTTACAAATATAAAATCATAACCTTCTTTAGATAACAAAGATACAGAAATGATATTATAAGTCAATCTAGGTACATAAAAACAGTTGCGCAAAACCAAAATATGTCCACTTGTCAATCCTAAGTGATATTCCCCTACGGGCACAGCATCCACGCTCGCTCCGTTAGCAACCCTGAGGGTTATATCACCCGTCTTCAGAACTCGATGGCTTCTTAGTGCCTGCAAAGAATTGCAGATATGAGATCCTGATCTGGTATCCAATACCCAGGAAGTAGAGTTGATTGACAGACAGTTTTCATTTACAAACACACTTGAAGCCGAAGCCATAACTTGCTTCGAATTCTGGTTCTTGGCTTTTCAGGCCCTGCAATCCTTCTTCTAATAGCCCTTCTTGTGACAGTAGAAGCATTCTTCCTTCCCTACTGTCGGCCCCGCAACTTTTGCCTTGTCCCTCGCTTCTACCTAACTGACACCGCCTTTCGGCTTGGTAGGGGCCTTCTTCTTCTTCCCCTTGGTTTTTGTCTTGGATCTAGAAGAGGAAGATCCTCCAACAAGCAGAGCGGGCGTCTCCCTGGACTTCTGCAGGGTGCCCTCAGCGCTCCTCAACATGTTGAGGAGTTCTGAAAGTGAGACTTCCTTCCCTTGAATGTTAAAATTCAAAATAAACTGGGCGTAGGTAGAGGGGAGGGACTGTAGAATCAAGTCTGTATACAGCTCGTTCTCCAACGTGGTCCTCAGGTCCGCGAGCTCTTCAATCAAGCTGATCATCTTAAGGACGTGGTCCCCTACAGATGACCCGATAGCTAACCTCGCTTGAAATAATTTTTTCGAGGTCTCGTATCTTGCGATACGTGATTGCTCTCCATATAATTCCTTGGTATGGAGGAAGATGGACTCAAGGTCTATCTTCTCGTGCCGTCTTTGGTGTTCATTATCCATAGAGGCCAGCACGATGCACTTGGCTTTCGCACTGTCAATTTCTCAGGTCTTATGGATCTCAATATCCACGATGCTAAAATCTGGACCGGGGACGGCAGGGGCTTTAGTACTAAGAAGATATCCCAGTTTGTCGTATGTGATGGCCATCTGGACATTCCTGAGCCAATCTTTATAGTTTGGCCCCGTCAATATGTTTTTATCTAAAAGTAACTTAAGGCCGGTCATCTTGGTCACTGCAATTAGGAGAGAGAGAAGAAACACTTTAGCATGATGCTCTTACAAGTTTAGATTGGTTTTTAGTTTATCTAAACAGGATGGCTCCTACTGTTTCTCGAATCCTTCCTCAAACCATAAAAGAAGAATTAGTCAGGATTAATCTCACCGTACAATTCTTGTTTAACCTTTCGGCCAGGCTAGTGTCGGTACTTCGAGGGAGGTTTTACAACGCTTTCGCGATGTTCCTTAATTAAATAACCTCTTTTTCTTAGAGGCGTAGCCCCGCTGACACTGTTCTAGACACCTACATGGTTTATAGCATTGATCGTTAAGTGAAAAATCTCCCGAGGAGTAGAGGATACTCACAGTAGGATCAAGAACCAAATATCCTTGTGTGATAACCTTGAATAAATCCTACCAAAATTATCATACTCCAAATGGTATGCAACACTAGCAAGTTTCATTTTCTTTAAAAACTCCCGATGTGAATTTTTGCCCCATCCTCTTATGACCTTGATGAAGGCCAACATATCATAAGTCACATGTCAAGTTCTACCCGTCATTGTCCAGGTTAATTTGAACCCACCCGTACATACCCTTGACGAAGGCAAAAATAGTAGTACGACTATCCCAAACCAATGCATCTATTTATGCTACAGATGAATATTCAGCAGCTATCAATCACTATGCCTTGGCGAATGTCAAAATACATAGCTTGAATACTACTGAATACCCAACTGAAATGACGGAGGGCTACGAATGGTTTTTGTTAAACCGTGAACGTAATGAACTTGATATGATCGAAGGAACCAAGATAGCTTATAAAGGAGTGGTTTAAGCTCCGCATTTTAAAAGTTTCTGTTTTGAAAAAAACGAATGGTTTTAAAAGTGTTCCAACGATTCAGCTTTGGGTTGTTTGCCTTGCATTAATATGCAGTCCCATCAATTAAGCTACTATTACAGAAAGAAACGAAAATACAACGTACGCTTATGCCATCCGCATTCGCCACGGGGCCCCATATCTTACACTGTTAGGTTACTTAACTAACGCCGGAGCTGGGGGCTGGACTGGCGCGGATGCAAAACATAAGCAACGCCTACTAGATATCATATATAGATATATACATTCATCTCACGCAATAATAGGCATTCTAGATCACAGATGAACATATTGAATATACTAGGAATTCCGCGTTTTGTTTAAGCCAGTAACGAAAGACGGATTCCACGGTCGTGATGAATAGCCAAACCCCATCCTAGACCCCTACGGGTGGGCAAACTACTCGCCAAATACCTGAAGTGAAGCAACCCCTTCAGTAAAATGAGTAGGCCACTCGGTACTTCAAAGTACCCGGTAGTTTGTGCACCCCGCCTTGGGTCTATCCTAGGAGCAAAAAAATAGTAAATGAAATAATACAACGGTGGCTACAACCTCATCCCGGATGTGCCCCGCAAAATAATATTACATCACTTTAAAAATTTTATATCGAATGAAAGAATGAAAACCCTCATCTCACATCCCCGGCTATTCATTCACGACGATCCAATATAGTTCATATACATAACAAGATCACAGATATGTGCAACACCGACTAATCAAAGTATAGAAATTAGTCGATGTTTCCAAACACATATACACATCACAAAGCTTGTAGAGTAACCCACGAAGTTATAAAATCCGCACATAATTAGCGAACGAAACAAGTTTTCCAAAACCATGAAAAACTGTCCACTAAAGTTACCAAAAAATTCGTTTTAAGCCAATCTGGGAGTCGAAACGAACTCGAAACCCATCCGAACCTTCGAGGAGGCAAGGGGGAATAAATTAACTGTCGATCTGGGGGCCTCGGAGGGATACTGACCCCTGGGGGCCACCACGAGGTAGCCCTAAGGGGAGGCAGACCCGAGAGCACTCAGTTGGGGTGCTCTCGGGTCACCACCCCGCAAGGCCACCTTATGGTGGTCTTGGGGGGTGGGCCCGGCCTTAGGTCCCCCCCGGGTGTCCCCAGGGTGCCCTCGCTCCACCCTGCGGCTTCTCGGTTCAAACTGTGAGCTCTCGAGATGTGCAAACATCTCAAAACAAATTTTTTGGTTCTGTTTTCGTCGGAGGTCCGTGCGCGATAAAAATGGCAGATTTTAAACGTCGCTACAAGCTATCTAAGGTTTATGAGAGGTTCTGATACCATTGTAAGTCGATGTCGCGCACCCCACAGGCTCGCGAGGAGGCAGAATACGCAAAAAAATAATTTTTACGGGCTTCGCAACACCGACTAAATTCCAGGATCGACCATAAACCCTAGCTAGCAAACTACTTGAGCTTTAACTACTCGGATGAATGTTATACCTCATATTATCATGTCCTTTGGGTCCTCTTGCTGTCCTCCTCCTCTTCGTGAGCTCCAAGGATCGTTACGGATCGACGCAACCTCGTCGGCCTCCTCGAGTCGAAGAAGATCCACCCGAGAGTCTATAAACCGAGCTCCAACCTCAAATCCGAGGTAACTAGGGCACCTAGTTGGCTAAACTAGATGGACTAGATGATGTAAAGAATGAAGATGAATTAGTTTGTCTCTTGGAACTCTAGAATTCTCAACACATTAGAGGTTTAGGGTTTTGAGGAAGAAGAAGAAGACTTGAAGAAAATGATAGTGAAGTGTGTGATCTTTTTTTTAAAATAGATGGTTGTCCTCTTTTTTAATATATGAAGCATACTTATCTTTTTGAAGTTAAATATCTTATCAAATATAAATATCTATAAAAAAATCAAGCATGCTTCAAAATATCAAAAGAGTGAGTCATAACCATGAGTCACCAAGTAGGCATGCTAAATTCAATGTAAACCTCCACCTCATTTCCTCCACCTCATTTAAATTTAATCTAAAAAGAATAAAACCTAATTAGGTGTCCTTTTCTAGAAGCTTTCTTGAGAAAATTACGAGAATGCCTATCATCCGTATATACATATCCGCATCCGTATTCCAAAGAACACGAATACAAAGAGATGAAAAACAGTTCATCAATATAATACTAGGATCCGGCTTAAACCAAAGCCTACTAGTATTATCCGCCTGATCATCATACGTGCACAAGTATACATAAGTGATCAAAGCCCTGCCGTAAAACCATACGGCCTCTACATCTTTTGCCCGATGCAGGGAAACCCTCTGTGTGGAACTCTAAAGACTCGACAGTACGTTGGCAGTGGGTTTAACCACAAGCACATCAGCGGTACTAGCTGCACGTAACGGCTACCCAGATATCTGTCGATAAGAAGGATGATGAGCAAACTCATCCGAACTCCTACTGAGCCTGTATGTGACAATCTTCATACAGTCCGGTCTGTTCATCTAAGAGTATCGCATATCGAGCCGAGGGGCGGTAACCGTCAGACCCCTAATAGCGCAATAAGTCGTGTCCCGGTATAGCCCAAGACACCCTGAGAAACTACTGGAATACCTACCAGTAAATCTCGCTTGCCCTGGCCAGGGACTTTGTGTAATGGCTTTCCAAACATAGTGTGATATCAATCCCCAATACCGGGAGAGATGAATCCTATCTAACCGCCACTGCCTCCAAGTGCTTCGGGACTGCACCCAACAGCTACCTGTTTGCACGACTCCTTTGAGCCGTGGTAGAGTAGTAATCTTAGAACAGTGGGAATACACTCAAGGCGAAGCAGCAGTGTCAAGTCGACGGACAAAGATGTACTCATGTCACCTGCGAACTGCTACCTGACGATAGGTATAGTACCAACCAGCAGTTCCCCACGAGTCCGTCCAGTGTAACTCATAACCCAATGAGCACCTGCATACTATCTCCAGTACGACGTGCTAATTGTTGTAGGACATACCATCTCCCCTGCTGGGATAAGAAGCGTATACACTAGTATACTCTGGAGTATCGATGCCCAGTCTCTATAATCCTACGACTAGGGACCTGTATAAGTATGTGCTTATAGACTACTCAGCCCCCACTAGTGTGGCTGCCATCATAACGTTGGTAGTCAAGCAAAGATCCTAAGGGCTCTATCAATATGTTTTAGCGATACGTTAAAAGAAACATATACTTATATTGAGATAGAATCAAACCAAGTAGCATACTACTATATTGAGCAAGACTGTTACAATATCTGTGTATATCTCAAGCTTCCAAAATGTAATATACAAACTAGTACTATACAATAATGGCCTCTAAGGCATATATCACTAACAATAGGTACACCGGTGTCCTCCCTCGTCCCGGAATCAAGGTGACGATCGAGAGCCACGTATGAATCAAGCAAATGCCAAGTATAGGTAGACCGGCGTCCACCCTCACCCCGGAGTCGAGGTGATGATTATTAGGGATTTTGCGTGTTCAAGTTTAAGTTAATTACCGCAATCAAGACGGTTTCGCTTGTAGCTAGCCGGTAGAGTACGGGTCGTCCGCAGGGAGATGGGAGTCTTTTTCTAAGTGTTTTAACGAGTTAAGTCCGGAAGTCCAGATTTTGTTTGTGATTATCTAAGTGTTGAAGTGATATGTAAAGAGAGCTTGTTAGGGTTAGGATTAGGTTAGTTTGAGTTAGGAGTCTCCCACATCTTTCGTTGCCCCTCTTAATATCGGTGTTACGGTAATCGGCAACAACGGGGATTAGCACGACTAGGAAGGAACTTGCGAGTATAAGCTAGGCTTTCCAACGCATAAGTTTTTCCTTTTGGTGCTTGTCCGTCCGTTCTTGGCTCTTAGCCATAACCTCCGGTTAATTCAACCACAACCGGTCTCACTACGGAATCACCGCTATCATGTAGGATAGGGTGCCGTAAGGAGCGGATTGTGGTTCAATTAACGGGAGTCGAATTAAGCTGTTGGGTAAGGAAAGAGTGAGAGAGATTTCCTTCTCTCAAACTTCCCTTATCCTACCCTAACAAGTATGAAACTACTCACACATCATGATACGGAAAAACAAAACAAAAGAGGAAGATAGAAAGAAAGAGATTAGAAGATAACAACTAGCTATTTGCGACCTCACCTTGGAAAGGATCAAGCGTAAGCATCATGGTTGTGTTAAGGATAAAGAAAAAGAGAGAAGAAAGAAACAACAAGAAATAACAACAACTAGTTAACAAATTAAAATTACAACAATTAACAAGATAATAAGACAAGCAAAATAATAAACGGTTCTTCTTTATTCATCATTCTTCACTCACAAGCTCACTACAAGTTTTAATGGAGAAGAGATGAGAAGAGGAAGAAGAAACACACTAAACCTAGAAAATAAAATACAAGATTATGGACCCTTTCCTTCACAAAGTTCTGGGCTATTTATAGGCTGAAAAATGAAAACCTAGGGCAACCACCAGAACACAAATGAAAAGACAATTCTACCCCTGAAAAATCTCTGTCTGCGGCGCCAGTACGGCCGCGGAACCGCGGCCTAAGCATGCTTAGGCCGCGTTTCCGCGGCCATATAGATGAGTTGGAGGCTCTGTTTTTTTGTGCTTCCCTGGTCTTCATTGTACTTAATTCTGGTATATGTATTTTCTCAATTTGTCTTCACGATTTTTCCAAAATTTCTGTTGAGGGAAAGATGGACTTTGGACATGGATTTTCTTAAGCTCCGCGTAAATTTCTTGGATCTTGTGTTGCCATTGTGCTTTGTGCATGAAGGTGACAATTGATTTGTCATTTTGTCTCCTAAACTGGTGTGTGGCAACAGACGGATACAGAGCGGAGACCCGTGTTTTATCTGTGGTTGGCAGAAACTCGGATTTTGTCGTATTTTTCCATGGATTTCACCGTTTAGAGCCGAGAACCTGTATCCTGCAATTGACTAGCAAACACGGCTCAAGAGTACCTACCGATATGCAATGTGATAAAAATTGGGCGGTATAAAAATGCAAAAATCTGATATGAACAAATACCCCCAAACTTATCATTTGCTCGTCCCGAGCAAAGCCAATTTATTCACAAAAAATTTCCTAACCTCACTTTCGCAGGGAACGCGATTGCACTGAGCATGTACAACAAGCAGTTAAACCTCTAGGTGTCCCTAGTAGGAAGAGTGTTGTCTCCTGAGGGTTTTCAGCGGATACTACCCACAAAATCCGGTCAAGCTAGTTTTGTAAAATAACTAAGATTCAAATCCTAAAGTTTTGTTTCAGAAAATAACAATTCTATAATCCTAAGTCTAGACTATCGAACCTTTATTTTTCACACCTCGCTTCTTATTTAACTACAGATTTTATATGTCTTTACGTGCAGTGCAAATAGTGTCGTTAAGTTCCAGAAGGATCGATTAAAGTCATCTTGTCGCACAATAAAGCCCAGATAACAATTTTAAAAGGATCACATAAGTTTTATAGAGAGTTAAGCATTTTTCAAGTTTCGTTTTCCAATAAGGTTTCAACTTCAGAATTTCTATCTTCCTTAACAGGAAACTAAGTCGTCTTTTTCACTCCACCTTTTTCTTGTTTTCATTTCATACACACCTCTGTGAACGTGCAATAGTCTTTATCATAGAGTAAAACCTTCATATCTCCCCTAAAATTTTTTATAAAAGCTTGTCTTTTATCAAGATTATTCTCACACAAAGAACCGTTAGGAATTTTAACTCGGAGAGAACACTTGCTTGATTTTGTTTTAATCTGGACTTTCTAGGCTTCTTAGCGAGCTTTGGGCCAATGCACCCAAACCAGTTGGTTTTAGGGCATTAGGTGTAGAAACACCCCGGCGGACTTAATTACTCAAGTTACCCAGGTCCAAAAACAAAAGACAGTTGGCGTGAAAATCAGATGATTTAATACGAACGGAGATATAACCGGCAGTTCCATTATTTTTTTTGGATAAAAGACGTGTTTAGTGGGTTTGGTGTGTAATCATTCCAATCAAGTTCCAGATGGGTTATTTTTCAGACTTAGTTCCAATTACGGCATCAATAACATTCCTTCATATTCGCTTTACTTCATAAACTATTCTTGACATTACTTATTTCAGAACAAACCTATTTGATCCTCAGAAAATCATTTATCTGTTTAAAAGTTTTTAAACATAAAAGACTTGTCATCTAATTCCCAAAAACTCACGACACGTGTAGTGTGATGTAAAGACGTATATCAGCTATAGTTAACTTCAAAGGAGAGTTATATTTCAGGTTTTCAAAATCTAAACATAAGATTTAGTTATTCTTATTTTATCAAACAAAACCGTCAAAATGTTGAATCAGAGTCCTCCCACTAGCTAACTTGACAGAAAAGTTTTTATGTTTTTTAGAAAATTTTCAGATTTTTATGGATTTTATGGGTTTTAATATGCAGATGCAAAATATACATATGAATGCGAAGGTAAGAAATGCGTACCGAGCGTACCCCCAAACTTAAACTGGACAGTGTCCTCACTGTCATTGCATGAAGAGATCATTTGAAGGGTCAAAATTGTCGGTTGGCAATACACAATTTTTATTTGTTTTTGTTTTTAAAGAAAAAGAAAAGGAATATCCACAAATATATACAAAATGGTTTATACATACCCCCAAACTTATTTGGAACAGTGTCCACTGTTCTTGGCTGGATAACCGAAGTTTGGAGGTAGGCAGAGGAAGATCAGGTAGGGTAAACCGGCTCCTGTAAGACCAGGAGCTCCTCTATTGGTTCGGCGCTAAGGTACGGTTTGCATCGGTGTTCGTTTACTTTGAAAAATGAACCGTCCTTTGGATTTTCCAAATCCACAGCGCCCTGCGGATACACATTCCGCACAAAATACGGCCCTTTCCAGCGAGATCTGAGCTTTCCTGGATGGAAGTGAAGTCGGGTGTCGTAAAGCAGTACCTGCTGACCAGGTACGAAGGTTTTGCGCAAAAGGTGTTTATCGTGAAACACCTTCGTTCGGTTCTTAACGACAACCGCGTTATCGTAAGCTTCATCCCTAAGCTCGCTCAGTTCGTTCAACTGCAGCTTCCGATGGCTGCCCGCATCTTCGAGAAACAGATTCAACTCTTTTATCGCCCAAAATGCGCGATGCTCTATTTCGACAGGTAGGTGGCAGGCTTTTCCGTACACAAGCCGATAGGGAGACATGCCAAGCTCGGTCTTATAAGCGGTTCGAAATGCCCAAAGGGCATCAGTGAGTTTCAGCGACCAATCCTTACGGTTCTTGGAAACCGTCTTCTCCAGTATCTGATTGATTTGCCGATTTGAAACTTCGGCCTGTCCGCAGGTTTGGGGGTGGTAGGGCGTGAATAGCTTATGATTAATGGAGTATTTCCGCATCAAGGCCTCGAAAGTCTTGTTGCAGAAATGACTTCCACTGTCGCTAATGATCGCTCGGGGGTGCCCAAACCGGGAGAAAATGTTTTCTTTAAGGAACCTAACGACAACAAGGTTGTCGTTAGTCCAGCTGGGCACAGCCTCGACCCATTTAGAGACGTAATCAACAGCGAGAAGGATGTACAAGTTCCCAAAAGAGCTGGAAAACGGCCCCATGAAATCTATCCCCCAAACATCGAAAATCTCCACAACCAAGATCGGTTGGAGCGGCATCTCGTTCCTCCGGGATATCCGGCCCATGTGTTGGCACCGGGAGCAAGTCTTGCAATAGTCATGAGCGTCTTTGAAGAGTTGTGGCCAGTAGAAACCACATTGCAAGATCTTCTCAGCTGTCTTTCTGGGGCCAAAATGCCCACCACACGCTTGATCGTGGCAAAACGATAGCACACTCTTGAATTCCTCGTCAGGGACACACCGACGAATAATCTGGTCGGGTATGTACTTGAACAAATAGGGTTCGTCCCAGTAAAAGTGTTTTACTTGGGATAAGAAGCGAAGTCTGTCCTGACTCGACCATTCAGTCGGTAGTAATCCCGTGGCCAAATAGTTCACAATATCTGCGAACCAGGGTTCGCAAGATACTGTCAAGAGCTGTTCATCCGGGAACACGTCGTTGATCGGAATTTGAAGCGAAGGCGAAGAAGGAAGTCGTGAGAGATGGTCGGCAACTACGTTTTCATATCCTCATTTGTCCTTAATGACAAGGTCAAACTCCTGAAGCAAGAGGATCCAACGGATTAACCGAGATTTTGCATCTTTCTTCGCAAAAAGATGGCGCAGAGCAGAATGGTCTGTGTAGACAATGACTGGAGAGCCGATGAGGTAGGGCCTGAACTTTTCTAAAGCAAATACAACAGCTAAGAATTCCTTCTCAGTTGTTGTATAATTGAGTTGGGCATCGTTCAGGGTTCGGCTTGCATAATAGATTACGTGCGGCATCTTGTTGATGTGTTGTCCAAGGACAGCACCAATGGCAAAGTCGGATGCATCGGACATAATCTCAAATGGGTGCGTCCAGTCAGGTGAAGAAAGAACGGGAGCAGAAGTGAGTGAGCATTTTAGTGACTCGAATGCAGTCACACAGCGCGAGTTGAAGTCGAATGGCGTGTCCTTATCCAGCAAAAGAGTCAAGGGCCTAGCAATCTTGCTAAAGTCCTTGATGAACCGTCTATAAAAACCGGCATGGCCAAGGAAGGCTCGGATATCTCTGACGCGTCGGGGAGGAGGCAGATTGGAAATGACCTCAATCTTTGCTTTGTCAATCTCTATGCCATTTTGCGAGATGATATGTCCTAAGACAATACCTTCGCGCACCATGAAGTGGCATTTCTCCCAATTCAAAGTGAGATTCTTGTCCTTACATCAGGTAAGGACAGCGTCAAGATGCAGCAAACACTCGTTGAAGGAATCGCCGAAGATGGAGAAGTCATCCATGAAAATCTCCAGAAATTTTTCCACCATGTCTGAGAAAATTCCCATCATACACCGCTGGAAGGTAGCGGGCGCATTGCATAACCCAAAGGGCATGCGTCGATATGCAAACGTGCCGAAAGGACAAGTGAATGTGGTCTTGTCCTGGTCTTTTTCGGCGATGGGAATTTGATTATAGCCGGAGTAGCCATCAAGAAAGCAGTAGTACTCGTGTCCGGCTAATCGTTCAAGCATCTGGTCAATGAAAGGTAGCGGAAAGTGGTCTTTCCGCGTTGCGGCGTTGAGTTTTCTGTAATCAATGCATACTCGCCACCCAGTTTGGGTGCGAGTAGGGATTAACTCGTTCGCCTCGTTGGTTATGACCGTGATACCTGATTTCTTGGGGACAACGTGGATGGGGCTAACCCACTGGCTATCAGAGATAGAGTAAATGATACCACTATCTAGACATTTTACGATCTCCTTCTTCATAGCCTCTTTCATGACTGGATTGAGACGTCTCTGTGGATCCCGGGCTGGTTTGGCATCATCCATCAGATGAATGTGATGCTCAACGATCAGGAGACTAATCCCCTTGATGTCCGCCATGGACCAGCCAAAAGCTTGCCTGTTGCTATGCAAGACCGCGAGAAGGGCTTCCTCTTGCTCGGGAGCTAGAGAAGCCGAAATGATGACAGGGAGGGTCTCGTTCTCACCTAAGTAAGCATACTTAAGGTGAGACGGCAAAGGCTTGAGTTCGAGCGTTGGAGGTGAAACGATGGAAGGCAAGATTGGTGCAGAGGTCTCGAACTCAAAGGACTCCAGCAAAGGTTCAAAACGAGTGTAGGTGACCTAGTCGGATGGTTCAGGTAACTCATCCGAAAATTCGAAAGATTCAAACTCGGGTTGTGCGTGGTTAAGATCGTTCGAGAACGTAAAACACTCGTAGTCGTTGTCGGGCGCAGAAACAACAGCAGGTTCGAGGAGGAACGCACTAGTGGCGTCAAGATTATCGTGTTCGAACAGAAACTCCTCGAATTCACACTCTTCAGGGGTGATCTCCTGGATCGAGCAGACGTCCAGTATATGAGCATTAGGTTCGGCGGGCTGATTCCCCAACCTAAAAATGTTGAGTTCAATCGTCATGTTTCCAAAAGAGAGGTTCATCGAACCATTGCGACAATTGATCACAGCATTTGAGGTTGCAAGAAATGGGCGACCGAGTATCACCGGAATTTGATTCCGGGGGTTAGCTACAGGCTGTGTGTCTAATACAATGAAGTCAACGGGGAATATGAAGTCCCCGACTTTTATTAACACATCCTCTAGCTCACCCCTAGGATGGGTGATCGATCGGTCGGCCATTTGGAGAGTGCAGTGCGTGGGTTTCAGCTCTCCGACGCCTAATTGCTCGTATACCGAATACGGAAGCAGGTTAACACTGGCACCAAGATCTAATAGTGCGCGGTTGATGTTCTTATCCCCAATAGTAATAGAAATCGTAGGACAGCCAGGGTCCTTCCGTTTTTGTGGTAAAGATTGGGTAAGGGCATCACTCACAGCACTAGCCAAGAAAACTTTCTTGGGTACCTGAGACTTCCTCTTTTTCGTGCACAAGTCCTTTAAGATTTTCGCGTAGGACGGGACTTGTTGGACAGCATCTAAAAGAGGAATGTTAATGTTAACCTGCTTGAATAACTCCAGAATCTTCTCCATTTGAGGATTTTGTTTATTAGACCTCAACCGGTTTGGAAATGGAACATTTTTAAAATTGGTTGAGTCTAATGCTGGAGGAGGAGATTGTGGAGTTGGAACGGATCCCAGAACAGGTGTTTTCGTGGAGTGAGAAGTGGATCCATTCAGAGCAGAAGAAGAGGAAGGAGAGCCTTGTGAAGAACGGAGAATAGGCTCAGAAGACGAAGAAGAAGAAGAAGAAGCAGCAGCGGCCGGGGTGTCATCGTTGATCCGTTTGCCAATGTTGTTTTGCAGCATCCTTCCCGATCTCAGTGTGGTCACGGCACTCACATTATGGTTTTGTTGTTCAAGAGCAACATGTGCATTATGTGGGTGACCGGGATTTGGGAGTGGCTAGAACGGGAGCTTCCCCTTTTCTCGCTCGCTTAAGGCCGCTTTTAGCTGTGCAATCTGGGCCTCGATGGTCTTGATGCTTTGCCCATGTGCGGCAGTGTGTTGCACTAAGGATTGAATGGAAGACTGGATGTTGGCGGTGGACTGAGTCGATTGTTTAACGAACGCCTCCAGACTTCGTTCGAGCGAGGAAACCTTATCGTTGTTTGACGGAACAAAGTTGTTTGGTGGAAAAGAATTGTTGGGTGCAAAGTTGTTCGTCTGATTTTGGAAAGGTTGGGGTTGGAAGGGCTGCTGAAATTGAGTTTGTTGTTGCGCTTGTTGTTGCGGTGGAGGGGCCCTTTGGAAATTGTTGCCTTGGAATTGATTCTGATTCTGATTCTAGGCGAAATTGGGGTGGTTCCTCCAACCGGGATTGTAGGTGGAAGAGTATGGATCATTCCTCGGTCTTTGCTGAAATGCAGCATTAACCTGATCCTGTCCTTGCGAGGGTGGATTGTAAGGACACTCTTCGGTCAAGTGAGAAGGATCGGAACAACAAGCGCAGATGGTACGAAGGGGGAGAACAGGGGCAGGAGCAGGAGAAGAAAATTTGCTCTCTATCGCTTCAAGCTTTCTTGTTATTGCAGCCATTTCAGCTTTCATCACAATAGAGACATCAAGTTGGTGAATTCCTACCCTAGACTGACCGGTAGAAGTGGAGGTAGAAGAAGAAGAAGTCGGTCTGGTGCTCTCCCATTGTAGCGTTTGCTCCGCAAGGTCGTCAAAGAACTGTCACGCTTCCTCGTCAGATTTTGATAGGAAGTGGCCCTGACAGATGGTTTCCAACAACTGCTTCGTTGCTGGGTTCAGGCCCTCGTATAAGCTTTGGCAAAATTGCCATTTCTCTATATCGTGGTGAGGACACTGAACAAGAAGGTCTTTGTACCGGTCAAAGCACTTCCAGAAGGGTTCAGAAGGAAGCTGAGAGAATTGGTTGATTTCATTTCGAATCCTTGCGGTTTTATGATTCGGATAAAATTTCTTCAGAAACGCTTTTACAAACTCGTCCCAACTGGTTATGGATTGGGAAGCGATGCTATACGGCCATTTTTCAGCAAGATCGCATAAAGTGAACGGAATGACCCGTAGACGTATAGCATCGTCCGACAGTTGGGTGGTTTTCATCATGGCACAGACGTTTTGAAATTTATTGATGAAGATATAGGCATCTTCAGATTCAAGCCCATGAAATCGTGGAAGCATGTTGATGAAGTGGGGATTAATTTCAAAGTTGTCCCCATTGGCCGGTGGAAGAGAAAGGCGGGTGGGAAGTGCAGAACGGGTGGGATAGAAACGATCCTGGAGCGCGATTCGCTGCGGCGCTACAACAGGCGGTGGTGCTGGGATATTGGTCTCCGTAGGAGGTGGAGCCAATCCAGCGGTAGTCAAAGAGATGTTCGGATTAAATCCTGACATCGCGTAAGAAGAGGTTGGTGAAGGTGAAGATGTATGAACAGAATTCCGGTCAACGTTGGAGTTGGCCGGCAAAGGAAGGGGTGAAAGAGGAGTGGACGGAGTTTCGACTTCGGAGTCGATCGCGTAGTCGGTAGCGACTAACGTAACGCGGACTAGATGGGCGCTAGTGTCCCGAGTCCAAGCGGACATACACTAAACGAGTTTAGTATAGTCAAAGCGGAGAAGGTGAGGGTAAGAAAACGTCAATGGAGAAAATGATGGGTGGAGGGTAAAAAATGGATTTGGCGACAAAGGGCAAGTTTTTATAAAAGTTTTTAGTTTTTTCTTTTTTTTTTGTTTTGTTTTTAGAAAGAGATTTACAGAAATATGTACGGACTTACGGCTTTAAGTAATCACAAACAAGATATGCACAATCTCACCTAGATCTACGGTCGCCTAGGTCAACTAGACCTGCTCCTAACTGTTCCAGAGGGCTAGAAAAAGGACCTCAAACCACCTCTTCTCCGTCTAATGCGGCCAGATAAGTGCCAGGTAAGTGGGAGGTTGTCCAACGCTTTCGCGAAGTTTCTTAATTAAATAACCACTTGCCTTCGTCACACTTGCCTAGGCACCGCAAAAGTCAGATAGGATAAACGGCCGATGCCTGTAACTAGTCCTCTGTCCTAATGAGCGCGAAGTCCTTAGGGCTGAAGTCTAGTATTTTTTAATTTTACAATGGTCAATGCATATGCTTTTTGTGATTTTTGGGGTCCTGGGAAGGGTGATGAAATCCCCACCCAATCTGAATTGGTTTCAATCCCCTTAAGTCCGTATTAAGAAATGCAAAGCAGTAACAAATCAACTGCAAACAATTTTTTTATTTTTTAGCACGGCGCAAAGAATCCTGCACAAGAACAGTTTATTGGAAGGGGGAGAAGAGTTTGCGTAAAGAAATCTGCAGAAAACACAGTTTATTGGAGTCCAGAGGAGTAGAGAGGAGAACAGGGAAACTTACAAAGAAATTGGACCCCTGAGGCCACCAAACGGCCGCGGTTCCACGGCCTAAGCTTGCTTATGCCGCGGTTCCGCGGCAAGAAAGTGGAATTGGGCTTCTGAATTTTTGGGGTGTTCTGGTCTGGTGCTCCTCTACTTGTCTGGAGTTGCTGAATCTTTGTTTGCTCACTGTATATGCTCCAGATTTTTACAGTAGACCGTTTGCTTCGTTTTGATCCGTCGCGGTGTAGCCGCGAAATGTGGGTCTATCTTCCCACGTCTTTGGCACTGAACTTGAACTTCGTATTATCCTGCACACTTGCACAAAAACTAATCAAAAATAACAAGATGATTTTTTTACAAAGTATATTTTTTTGTTTTGGTTTTCGGTTGTTTTTATATTCACAAGTTAACCCGAAATTACACAAAGAAATAAACTACCGTCTCCCCGGCAACGGCGCCATTTGATTGTTAGGGATTCTGCGTGTTCAAGTTTAAGTTAATTACCGCAATCAAGACGGTTTCGCTTGTAGCTAGCCGGTTGAGTACGGGTCGTCCGCAGGGAGATGGGAGTCTTTTTCTAAGTGTTTTAACGAGTTAAGTCCGGAAGTCCAGATTTTGTTTGTGATTATCTAAGTGTTGAAGTGATATGTAAAGAGAGCTTGTTAGGGTTAGGATTAGGTTAGTTTGAGTTAGGAGTCTCCCACATCTTTCGTTGCCCCTCTTAATATCGGTGTTACGGTAATCGGCAACAACGGGGATTAGCACGACTAGGAAGGAACTTGCGAGTATAAGCTAGGCTTTCCAACGCATAAGTTCTTCCTTTTGGTGCTTGTCCGTCCGTTCTTGGCTCTTAGCCATAACCTCCGGTTAATTCAACCACAACCGGTCTCACTACGGAATCACCGCTATCATGTAGGATAGGGTGCCGTAAGGAGCGGATTGTGGTTCAATTAACGGGAGTCGAATAAAGCTGTTGGGTAAGGAAAGAGTGAGAGAGATTTCCTTCTCTCAAACTTCCCTTATCCTACCCTGAGAAGTATGAAACTACTCACACATCATGATACGGAAAAACAAAACAAAAGAGGAAGATAGAAAGAAAGATATTAGAAGATAACAACAACTAGTTAACAAATTAAAATTACAACAATTAACAAGATAATAAGACAAGCAAAATAATAAACGGTTCTTCTTTATTCATCATTCTTCACTCACAAGCTCACTACAAGTTTTAATGGAGAAGAGATGAGAAGAGGAAGAAGAAACACACTAAACCTAGAAAATAAAATACAAGATTATGGACCCTTTCCTTCACAAAGTTCTGGGCTATTTATAGGCTGAAAAATGAAAACCTAGGGCAACCACCAGAACACAAATGAAAAGACAATTCTACCCCTGAAAAATCTCTGTCTGAGGCGCCAGTACGGCCGCGGAACCGCGGCCTAAGCATGCTTAGGCCGTGTTTCCGCGGCCATATAGATGAGTTGGAGGCTCTGTTTTTTTGTGCTTCCCTGGTCTTCATTGTACTTAATTCTGGTATATGTATTTTCTCAATTTGTCTTCACGATTTTTCCAGAATTTCTGTTGAGGGAAAGGTGGACTTTGGACATGGATTTTCTTGAGCTCCGCGTAAATTTCTTGGATCTTGTGTTGCCATTGTGCTTTGTGCATGAAGGTGACAATTGATTTGTCATTTTGTCTCCTAAACTGGTGTGTGGCAACAGACGGATACAGAGCGGAGACCCGTGTTTTATCTGTGGTTGGCAGGAACTCGGATTTTGTCGTAATTTTCCATGGATTTCACCGTTTAGAGCCGAGAACCTGTATCCTGCAATTGACTAGCAAACACGGCTCAAGAGTACCTACCGATATGCAATGTGATAAAAATTGGGCGGTATAAAAATGCAAAAATCTGATATGAACAAATACCCCCAAACTTATCATTTGCTCGTCCCGAGCAAAGCCAATTTATTCACAAAAAATTTCCTAACCTCACTTTCGCAGGGAACGCGATTGCACTGAGCATGTGCAAAAAGCCGTTAAACCTCTAGGTGTCCCTAGTAGGAGGAGTGTTGTCTCCTGAGGGTTTTCAGCGGATACTACCCACAAAATCCGGTCAAGCTAGTTTTGTAAAATAACTAAGATTCAAATCCTAAAGTTTTGTTTCAGAAAATAACAATTCTATAATCCTAAGTCTAGACTATCGAACCTTTATTTTTCACACCTCGCTTCTTATTTAACTACAGATTTTATATGTCTTTACGTGCAGTGCAAATAGTGTCGTTAAGTTCCAGAAGGATCGATTAAAGTCATCTTGTCGCACAATAAAGCCCAGATAACAATTTTAAAAGGATCACATAAGTTTTATAGAGAGTTAAGCATTTTTCAAGTTTCGTTTTCCAGTAAGGTTTCAACTTCAGAATTTCTATCTTCCTTAACAGGAAACTAAGTCGTCTTTTTCACTCCACCTTTTTCTTGTTTTCATTTCATACACACCTTTGTCAACGTGCAATAGTCTTTATCATAGAGTAAAACCTTCATATCTCCGCTAAAATTTTTTATAAAAGCCTGTCTTTTATCAAGATTATTCTCACACAAAGAACCGTTAGGAATTTTAACTCGGAGAGAACACTTGCTTGATTTTGTTTTAATCTGGACTTTCTAGGCTTCTTAGCGAGCTTTGGGCCAATGCACCCAAACCAGTTGGTTTTAGGGCATTAGGTGTAGAAACACCCCGGCGGACTTAATTACTCAAGTTACCCAGGTCCAAAAACAAAAGACAGTTGGCGTGAAAATCAGATGATTTAATACGAACGGAGATATAACCGGCAGTTCCATTATTTTTTTTGAATAAAAGACGTGTTTAATGGGTTTGGTGTGTAGTCATTCCAATCAAGTTCCAGATGGGTTATTTTTCAGACTTAGTTCCAATTACGGCATCAATAACATTCCTTCATATTCGCTTTACTTCATAAACTATTCTTGACATTACTTATTTCAGAACAAACCTATTTGATCCTCAGAAAATCATTTATCTGTTTAAAAGTTTTTAAACATAAAAGACTTGTCATCTAATTCCCAAAAACTCACGACACGTGTAGTGTGATGTAAAGACGTATATCAACTATAGTTAACTTCAAAGGAGAGTTATCTTTCAGGTTTTCAAAATCTAAACATAAGATTTAGTTATTCTTATTTTATCAAACAAAACCGTCGAAATGTTGAATCAGAGTCCTCCCACTAGCTAACTTGACAGAAAAGTTTTTATGTTTTTTAGAAAATTTTCAGATTTTTATGGATTTTATGGGTTTTAATATGCAGATGCAAAATATACATATGAATGCGAAGGTAAGAAATGCGTACCGAGCGTACCCCCAAACTTAAACTGGACAGTGTTCTCACTGTCATTGCATGAAGAGATCATTTGCAGGAAACTACTCTACCGCCTCTTGACGAGGGCTTTGGATCCGCAGAGTGGGTGGGCAGGAAGCTGCCTTCAATGAATGATCCGAGCAGGAATCTACTCGGAGGCCTCTTGACGAGGGCTTTAGATCCGTAGAGTGATAGGGCAGGAAGCTGCTTTTAGCGGATGATCTGAGATAGAATCTACTTGGCCGCCTCTTAACGAGGACTTTCCTGATTCTATGGTTTTCCTGGGAATGTCGTTCAACCTTTCTTGACCTGTATGAGGGGAATCGACCAGTAATCGGATGCCATGTGGCCGTGCTTTATCGGGAAAGTGTGATATTCTGTGATCTGTGTTGTGGTGCGAGAAGATCTCGGCCGTTAGGAGATTTTTGTTGAGGCTATAAATATCGAAAGTATGGTCTCACCTTCGGATACCCACATTGACTTTCTTCTACCTGTTACGTTTCTTCCAGATGACGGGCCGTGTATACACCATCAGGAAGATCATATCTCGGGACGACGTGTATTTCTATAACCTCGATCGTTCTGAGGCGACATATGAGGCCATGATAGGCCGTTTGGAGGGCCACTTCCGAGGCAACATATGAGGCCATGATAGGCTGTTTGGAGGGCCACTGCGGGCGTCTACTTCCCCGACGATCTCCTCTCCTGCAAATGCTAATTTACATGATATGGAGGTCATCCCCGGGTCTTTATAATGCTCTGTCCCCGCAAGCGATGGATGAGGTGTTTGATAAGATGCATACTGTAACGTTTCAAAATAATAAAATATGATTTTTGGGAATTTCTATACTTTAATATTATTTTAATGAATATTTTAATATTCCGGTATAATTAAATACAAATAAATGGGGAAAATTATGGAAAATTCTAAAATAGGGTATTTTATGGAATTATGCCATTTTTAAGTTTTTATGATTAGTTATATGCTTAATTAGTGCTAATCGCGATTAAAAATCGCTAATCGGATTTTTGGCATTTTTGTGAAAAAATGTGCACATATCATTTTCCACACTTGTTACACTTGTTATCTGTTTTGGGTGCATGGTTGCTTAGGGTTCACCATGGTGGGAGAAGAAAGGAAAAGAAAAGAAAGAAAAATGTTGGAATGATGAGAGAGAGAGAGTAGGTTGCTTTTGACCCATTTTGACCCTTTCCTCCATCATTTCTCTTCTCACTTTCTCTTTCCCCTTCTATGGAGCTGCTGCTGCTCCTGCTCCTGCTCCCTCATCTCCCTCCCCTTCACTCCATAGATCCCTCTCATTTCCCTCACCAAAACCCCATTCCCACTTCACAAAACATGCTCCCGAGCTCACTAGCTACACATTGAACCTAGCAAGATTGGATTTGGAGGACTTTGAGCAACTCAAGAATTTTCTTGTGTTGCCAAAGGAGGTAAATTCTGCACCTGTTAGAGTAATATTTCATTTCTTGTTCATCAATTCTAGTTTCATGTCGATATGGTGTAGTTTGGTGGATTTGTGAAACTTCAAGTTAGGGTTTATGTGAGATCTGAAATTAAAGATGAAATTGAGGATTGTAGTGACCTTAGAATCCCTGGTGTGATGTTATTTTGGATCAAACTAGAGACTAGAACTCAGAATACGGATTTATGAGACGATGTCGGGGGAAAACTGTAAATCTGTGATCGTATTTAGGAATCTGCTATCACCCCGAGACCCCAAAAATAAAACTGAGTTGACAGTGAGATGTGCAGGCACCATGGAACCACCACACCAAACCCTAGCCCCCAACTCTAAACCCCGGCCGCCAATTAATTCCTTCTGGCCGCAATTTGCGGCCAGAGTAGGAGGAAACCGTCTCGATTTTGGTGCATGGCCCTATTTCCAGTAGTCTTGACCCTGGGTATGTCTAGTTTTGACTGATTCCAGTTAGGGTAAAATCTGGGTTGATTTTCTTGAGTTAGCGTATTATTTACGACTTGTTTTAGCATGGATTTTGGTATTTGGTGATTCGTTCCTTTCGGGTGGCGTGTGGACGTCAAACGACAAGTGGACATTGATCGTGTTTACATGCGAGACGATGGGTTTTTACCTATGCGAGTAGCGTGTGCTGTTTTGGTTTTCCGATGTTATTTTCATGTGCTTTAGCGTTTGTAATATACTTGTAGTTACCCTACGTGATGTTGAGGCGAAGAAGATGAAGATGGCAACATCGGCATCGGCACATGGGAAGCAAGGTGAGTAGATTTATATCAACGGGGAGAAGTCGGGTGGATGGCGTATAGCACCCCCGCAGTCCGTGGTGATGTATACGAATACGTATACACACATATATTTATTACGTGTTGTTTAAGATTATTGATGGTAATAATAGAATTATTGATGATAAGGATGTATTGGTTTAGTATAGTGCGAAACCCCAGAGTAGTGGTTGCCCCCACACATACACGTACACATATACTTGCATACTTTCTTTCATTTATCTGTGCGCATATGGAGGTGTGTATATCTACACATGGGTATGGGACTATGTGTTCATATACGGGATTTGAGGATGATACGTGGGATTGAGATGAGTCGATGAGATTTGATTTGAGGCCGTGAGATCGGCGATATGACAGATTTCGTATTTGAGATGTGATATAATGGTAGTGATACCTGTTATGTGATGAGATAATGTATATATTGACTCAGATTTAGGTGGTTTTCATACCCCTCCCGATTGACTTAATAGTTGGGGTCGTAGTTCGCATAGTAGACGTGAGACTAGACCCGAGTCATACCTATTTCAAAACTAACGAATCGGGGATATTTTAAAGATAAGCAAAAGGGATTCTACGGATATTTTCAAATGTAGCATCTGTTCTTAAAACACCGTAGCCCTTATTTTACCAAAAACCCCGATTCGTCTTATTTCAAAAGGCAAGGCTGCATGATATAGCTATTGAGGTAGATTCTTTACTGTTGCGTCGATTATTCGATTGCGCATATTCATATTATTTGCATCGCATTACTTGTGCTTATTGCTATATTACCATCATGATGTTAGGACACCAGCACCATTATCGATGATGCGTATGTTCCACGTACACTATTTGCCGGCTCACACACATCATCATCGATAATTGCCATGCCACTACACAGTAGCACTGTTGCATTCCTGATATGATCCTTGCATGGCATATTGTACACTTATACATGTACACATACATAGATGATTCTGACTTGATTAGAGATTTGAGGACCGCAAGATATTCTTTAAAACTGATTCATTTTAAAAAGAGCGGTTTCCCTCGACATATGCACATTACTATTTCATGTTGAATGACTTACTGATATGCTTACCTTTCTTTACATGTCGCATACATCATGTTTGATTATACGCATTGAGATATGTTGTTTCCATGATATTTCTGGATTTGGGAACCGGGGGTATTTCAAAAGAGAATATGTAATTGTTTTAAAAACCTGGTTACCCTTGATATGATATTTCAGTGCGTCCACCATGTGTTTTCTCGGTGCTGAAAGCGACATGTGAAACCCGATTCGAGGAGGCGGATGAGGTCGATTGCGGGTACATGGTGGACCCGGTATGGTACCCCGGGGCGAGAACGGTTTCGCTGTGTAGTAGACGGTGAGCCTGGCAGAGGGACTACTACCTACCGGTGATTGGTTGGACCTGGCGGTCATCCGGAGGATACCGACCAGAGTCGATAGATGGATATGGGCGTACTGCTGGGGCCGAGGGTCGATTCCGCAGATGGAGCCCGTGGGCTGGTCCGGACTGACGGAGCCCGTTATATGAGTATTTACGTGCCGATGCTGGGCACAGTTTTCATGATGTTTTCGAGTGTCGATGCTGGACACTCTGTTTCCATGATTTGACGTGTCGCGAGGGACACGGGTGGTTTATATCCTCATATTTCCATGCATATGCTGATGATATTTACATGCATGATGGTTATTGTCATTGGGTGACGAGTGGACGGGATCCACGTACATGCAGATTCGATTACATTGATCATACCTCACATTTATGATATGCTATTACCTGAGGCACTGGCACGAGCACTTGGCACTACACTCTTGTATAGAGATTACATTGCCACTTTAGCATGCTTCAGACTTGTTCATATTAAGGTTTATATATATCCAATCGTATTGACCTAGGATGGGTCATACATTCGATCTCTGCTTGTAGATATTTTTCTATTCACGAGTTGGCAACTCACCCCCGTTGTGCCACAGTTCTTGCAGGTTTTTGCCGTACAGATTCCATAGCGGCTTTTCTGGCACACTGCTTCCATACGGGTGACTTGCTTGAGTAGGTGGGTTCTTTTGCATCAGAACCACCCATATACTTATACTTTTCAGTTGTATCTAGAAATTCCATCAACCAAAACTTGTATATTGTTTCAGACTTAGAGACAGTGATGTATTTTTCGACCTTAGAGTCGCGCTTGTAGTATTACGGTTTTCTGGCTGTTTGAGTTTCTTTTTGGGTTTTGATCCTCGCCCTTTGGCGTTGTATATTATTATTGCTTGCGTGGTTGTGACCGTCGATTGACGAAGAGCTAGCTCCCGCTTGGGGATGCCTTTTATCATTTCATATATATTATTCCTGTTGTACCCCGTTTGGGGCCAGTTTTAACAAAGGAAACTCTGCCGAAATTTTCAGAAAAGACTATACATTTTTAAAATGCATTTCGGCTTAGTTATTTGAAGACTATGATTTCAAACATGCTTTCTTTACTTATTAAAACCCAGTTCCTTTATTTACTCCTTAAATGGTTTTAGATTTCTGGGCTTTTGGCCTACTTGGATCAGATGGAGTCCTATAGACTTCATAGGATTCAAGGGCCAGTCACGTGCTCTTTCGGGTCGTGGCAAAGTTGGTATCAGAGCGCTAGGTTGACCTTGGTTCGAGTCTAAGTTTGACTATGTGGAGCCTAGAGCGTTATCTATATACGGAACTTAGGCTTGACCTTACGGAACTTAGACTTAGTCGAGGGGGTATTATACCCGAACTTTCGTCGCATAGGATGACCCTTGGTTGATGGAGTAGGTAGCTTGAGTAGAGTGACGTACCGTACGTATGTTCCGCGGCATATTTACGACACGCCGCTCCGCTTAAGAAACCTTAGGATGTACATTTCCTTGCACCGTATTATATTCCTTCCTATGATCTATCCTTATCGATACTGGTTATGGTTTTGCTGCCATGATTGCATGGGCAAAGTGAGCTACGGCTCGAGTTGTGTCAGCATGAGCTCATCGTGGACGAGGACTGACCAGGGCGTGATTCCAGAGACATAAGATTGCATATTGAGGCGTCGTCTTATTGTGTTTTCGCGCCATGAGCGTTGGATTCGCTTTTATGAGATTTCTCGGGCGTACAGATCGGTACCAGAGGATTGAGCCACTGATAGAGGCCAGCCAGGATGTGATGACCATTGATATATCGCTTATCCAGGACGATTGAGGAGTTGTTCAGCGTACGGACGGATGAGCCAGTTGTTGCTGCGAATGACGAGATATCACCCAGATGGTTGGAGCTACTGCAGCATGAGCATATACTTAGAGATATGTTGGTGAGTCGCTAGTCACCGAGGATGAATGACTAGGACATGTGGTTCGTTCGCTTACCCCGATGCGAGGTCATCAGGTAGATTGATTCCAGCTAGAGACGACTTCACGCAGGTTCGTTGAGAATCGATTGAGACGATCGAATGTCAGGAACCCATTTTCCAAGTTTAAAGTATTCGGAAAGACATGCAAGCGATTCTATGGACCCTCTAGAAGAATGAAACCCTAACTCGACATAATGACCGTGTGAAAGCCTTTGAACCTTAGGGTTTGCGGAAATTCCGCGGCGCCATTAGTGAGGCTTGGGTTTGCCCTTCTACGGCTGGACCACCGATGCTGTGGTATATACTCGATACTATTAAACTGTACCCAAGATGTTGAGCTCTTGAGGGATTGTGAGGTTCTGACGAGTCGATCGGACGATTCGACATCATTCGGATATCATGTGATGGGACACTGCTTGGGAGACTCCAGATACGAGCATAGCCGTTGGAGCACAATCCGTGTAGCCACGATGAGATGAGTCCGAATCAGTCGATATTGAAGCAGAGTGGAGTAAAGAGTCCGTATGAGATTTCGACGAGATGACGTTCCACTCCGCTGACATCAGAGATGCGATATGCACGCTGAGGACGTGTTCGGCTAGATATCTTCTACTGAGTGATGAAGATACCGAGTTCGTGATTTCGAGTCCGTGTGAGAGACTTCGGATGGACCGTAGCCGAGAGCATTGCAGTGCGCAAATAGAGACGCGACGTCGAAATGGTCGATAATACAGACAAGCGGAATACGAAGTTCGTGAGAGATGCAGACGAGCTGTTATTACACCCCGTTAAGATTAAAGGTCGGATATGCATACAGAGGCGCTGGGATGCGACCAGCTTCCGAGTAGATGTTGTACTAAGGACGCGGATGTCCAGAGAGCGAGAAAAGATTATGCCAGAGTACCAGCCTCAGTACAGTTTGGCTTAGGCGAGATCAGAAGAGACCTTGAGCAGGATTCCTTCCAGTACACTGCTGCAATAAGATTTGCACCAGGAGCAGATGTGTGATGTGCATTCAGAAGACCAGAGGTCGGCGCCAAAGATGTGCTGCTTTACGAGCGGTCGTGAGGATTGACCGAGAGATGACCAGAAAAGTTCCAGAACGGAATCGTTCCTGCCAGCACACCTGACCGGGCCGATGAGCCGATGGATTGCGAGATTGTTAATCCACAGGGAAGATAAGGAACCAGAGGCAGAGGACGCCGGCCGCGAGCAAGAGGCAAGTAGATATCTTGCGCCGCTAGCATTGGATGTACCGGCACCTTCTCGACTTTGAAGGAGGATATACCGACGACGGTATTTGTGATTTATGATTTGTGATTTTGTGATTTGACTATCATGTATCCGTCATTTTGGATTTCGGTATTTTGGGCGATCTATTTGGATGATTTAGTCTTGATGACTGAGTTCCATGATATTCGATTTTGTGCACCATGGTTGCACTTACTGGGTATTTATACCTTGCGCATAGTTATTATTCTTGAGGTATTGATTGTGATTTCATGCCTACTTTATGCTGGTGATTTGATCTACGCTTCCAGCATAGTTTTCGTGCACTTTTAGTGTTTTGAATTGATTTGTGCACGCCGATGCACGCGGTTGTGAGATTTTCCATCGCGGTACACCTGATTTTGATTGAGCCGCATTATATCGTCGATTTTGACCCTGATATTGATGATTGATTCTTGCACTCCATGCTTTTGATTGGACTTACGCATGTTCGGCGTTTGCTATTGGATTTCGTGATTCCTTGCATGTTTAGTGCGCAGGGTTTAGATTTTCATTCGTGCACGATGGATGCACCGATTTGGATTTTCGCGCATGTTGGGCGCATGTTTTGAGATATGATTTTGGTGCACACCAGATGCACTAAATCGAGATTCTTCGTGCATGTCAGATGCACCTGATTTGGCTGTCGGGCACACACGTTGCCTATGACAGATACTTCGTGCACACCCGTTGCACCTAGATGTTGTTTTGTGCACCGGTATGGCACATATATGGATTTTGATTTCCGTGCGCACCAGACGCACAGGGTGGTGTTATGTGCATTTTTGGGATTTATTCCTTTTGGAGCAGTACATTTTTATGATATTTGATATTCATTTTGTACTGAGCAGGACTAGTCAGAGGACAGTACCTGGATATATTTTGCATGCATTGATAGTTATCGAAGGGATTTCAAAAAAAAAAGGGCGAGCTATAGTCTCAGCATATATACCTACGTGTCCGATATGACACGAAACGTTTTAAAAACAAGAAAACCCTTCTAAATTGTTTTCAAAACGGCGGAACGTACATAGTAAACAAAAGATATATATATATGGTTATGTTTTTATGAAAAACGTCCGCCACTGTGCAGTGTTACGCGCATCGCACGGCAATTTAAAAAAAGATTTGGCATGCATTTACATCAGCTATTCACATGTATAGATTGGATGTCTACATGTATAGTTCTGATCTATATCATATTGGTTTCGTATTGGATTTGACATTTGTGTCTTTACCATGACTCCGATGATTGCGGGATGCTTGACGGAGTTTTGCTTTTGAGTTATCTGCTCAGTACTCTTGCGCATGCATTGCGCTATGATGCTCTATGTATTGACGATTCGGAGCCCCGACGATTTGGAAATTGTATCGAAATGTTCTAGTATTTGGGGGTTTAAATTTAAATTCGGGGACCGAATTTCTTTAAGGGGGTAGATTGTAACGTTTCAAAATAATAAAATATGATTTTTGGGAATTTTATAATTTAATATTATTTTAATGAATATTTTAATATTCCGGTATAATTAAATACAAATAAATGGGGGGAAATTATGGAAAATTCTAAAATAGGGTATTTTATGGAATTATGCCATTTTTAAGTTTTTATGATTAGTTATATGCTTAATTAGTGCTAATCGCGATTAAAAATCGCTAATCGGATTTTTGGCATTTTTGTGCAAAAATGTGCACATATCATTTTCCACACTTGTTACACTTGTTATATGTTTTGGGTGCATGGTTGCTTAGGGTTCACCATGGTGGGAGAAGAAAGGAAAAGAAAAGAAAGAAAAAGGTTGGAATGATGAGAGAGGGAGAGTAGGTTGCTTTTGACCCATTTTGACCCTTTCCTCCATCATTTCTCTTCTCACTTTCTCTCTCCCCTTCTATGGAGCTGCTGCTGCTCCTGCTCCTGCTCCTGCTCCCTCATCTCCCTCCCCTTCACTCTATAGATCCCTCTCATTTCCCTCACCAAAACCCCATTCCCACTTCACAAAACATGCTCCCGAGCTCACTAGCTACACATTGAACCTAACAAGATTGGATTTGGAGGACTTTGAGCAACTCAAGAATTTTCTTGAGTTGCCAAAGGAGGTAAATTCTGCACCTATTAGAGTAGTATTTCATTTCTTGAGCATCAATTCTAGTTTCATGTCGATATGGTGTAGTTTGGTGGATTTGTGAAACTTCAAGTTAGGGTTTATGTGAGATCTGAAATTAAAGATGAAATTGAGGATTGTGGTGACCTTAGAACCCCTGGTGGGATGTTATTTTGGATCAAACTAGAGACTAGAACTCAGAATACGGATTTATGAGACGATGTCGAGGGAAAAACTGTGAATCTGTGATCGTATTTAGGAATCTGCTATCACCCCGAGACCCCAAAAATAAAACTGAGTTGACAGTGAGATGTGCAGGCACCATGGAACCACCACACCAAACCCTAGCCCCCAACTCCAAACCCCGGCCGCCAATTAATTCCTTCTGGCCGCAATTTGCGGCCAGAGTAGGAGGAAACCGTCTCGATTTTGGTGCATGGCCCTATTTCCAGTAGTCTTGACCCTGGGTATGTCTAGTTTTGACTGATTCCAGCTAGGGTAAAATCTGGGTTGATTTTCTTGAGTTAGCGTATAATTTACGACTTGTTTTAGTATGGATTTTGGTATTTGGTGATTTGTTCCTGTCGGGTGGCGTTTGGACGTCAAACGACAAGTGGACATTGATCGTGTTTACATGCGAGACGATGGGTTTTTACCTATGCGAGTAGCGTGTGCTGTTTTGGTTTTCCGATGTGATTTTCATGTGCTTTAGCATTTGTGATATACTTGTAGGTACCCTACGTGATATTGAGGCGAAGAAGATGAAGATGGCGACATCGGCATCGGCACATGGGAAGCAAGGTGAGTAGATTTATATCTACGGGGAGAAGTCGGGTGGATGGCGTATAGCACCCCCGCAGTCCGTGGTGATGTATACGAATACGTATACACACGTATATTTATTATGTGTTGTTTAAGATTATTGATGGTAATAATGGAATTATTGATGATAAGGATGTATTGGTTTAGTATAGTGCGAAACCCTAGAGTAGTGGTTGCACCCACACATACACGTACACATATACTTGCATACTTTCTTTCATTTATCTGTGCGCATATGGAGGTGTGTATATCTACACATGGGTATGGGACTATGTGTTCATATACGGGATTTGAGGATGATACGTGGGATTGAGATGAATCGATGAGATTTGATTTGAGGCCGTGAGATCGGCGATATGACAGAGTTCGTATTTGAGATGTGATATGATGGTAGTGATACCTGTTATGTGATGAGATAATGTATATATTGACTCAGATTTAGGTGGTTTTCATACCCCTCTCGATTGACTTGATAGTTGGGGCCGTAGTTCGCATAGTAGGCGTGAGACTAGACCCGAGTCATACCTATTTCAAAACTAACGAATCGGGGATATTTTAAAGATAAGCAAAAGGGATTCTACGGATATTTTCAAATGTAGCATCTGTTCTTAAAACACCGTAGCCCTTATTTTACCAAAAACCCCGATTCGTATTATTTCAAAAGGCAAGGCTGCATGATATAGCTATTGAGGTAGATTCTTTACTGTTGTGTCGATTATTCGATTGCGCATATTCATATTATTTGCATCGCATTACCTGTGCTTATTGCTATATTACCATCATGCTGTTAGGACACCAGCACCATTATCGATGATGCGTATGTTCCATGTACACTATTTGCCGGCTCACACACATCATCATCGATAATTGCCATGCCACTACACAGTAGTACTGTTGCATTCCTGATATGATCCTTGCATGGCATATTGTACACTTATACCTGTACACATACATAGATGATTCTGACTTGATTAGAGATTTGAGGACCGCAAGATATTCTTTAAAACTGATTCATTTTAAAAAGAGCGGTTTCCCTCGACATATGCACATTACTATTTCATGTTGCATGACTTACTGATATGCTTACCTTTCTTTACATGTCGCATACATCATGTTTGATTATACGCATTGAGATATGTTATTTCCATGATATTTCTGGATTTGGGAACCGCGGGTATTTCAAAAGAGAACATGTAATTGTTTTAAAAACCCGGTTACCCTTGATATGATATTTCAGTGCGTCCACCATGTGTTTTCTCGGTGCTGAGAGCGACATGTGAAACCCGATTCGAGGAGGCGGATGAGGCCGATTGCGGGTACATGGTAGACCCGGTATGGTACCCCGGGGCGAGAACGGTTTCGCTGTGTAGTAGACGGTGAGCCTGGCAGAGGGACTACTACCTACCGGTGATTGGTTGGACCTGGCGGTCATCCGGAGGATACCGACCAGAGTCGATAGATGGATATGGGCGTACTGCTGGGGCCGAGGGCCGATACCGCAGATGGAGCCCGTGGGCTGGTCCGGACTGACGGAGCCCGTTATATGAGGATTTACGTGCCGATGCTGGGCACAGTTTTCATGATGTTTTCGAGTGTCGATGCTGGACACTCCGGTTCCATGATTTGAGGTGTTGCGAGGGACACAGTTGGTTTATATCTCATATTTCCATGTATATGCTGATGATATTTACATGCATGATGGTTATTGTCATTGGGTGACGAGTGGACGGGATCCACGTACATGCAGATTCGATTACATTGATCATACCTCACATTTATGATATGCTATTACCTGAGGCACTGGCACGAGCACTGTAGGGTTCCTAGGCACGCTAATGAGGTCTCACAAGGCATCAACCATGCCAATTTCAAATTTTACAAGTGCCGAGAAACCCTAATATGGATTCGTTGACTAGAGTTTAGGCGAAAAGTGAAACTAGTTAACATTTTAACTAAAAGAAAGATGCTACAACCTTTGTAAATCCGGTTCTCCACTTCCTTAGCTCCACGTTGATGTCCTCTCGCTGTCCATATCGGATCCCGTACTCTAACATCGGCTTCATCGGAGAAATGGGCGGGCTAGGTCGTCGGCTTCGATGCCGAAGATGATCTACGTCGAGGCAACACAAGATCAAGCTCCAACTTCACCAAGTCGTGAAACTTGTGAAGAAAACACCCTATACTACTTGGCAAGTGGTAGAGGATGAAGAAATAGGAGGTGGGTTCACTTTAGAATTGGATTTCTCACTCTTTTGCTCAAGATGCCATTAATGGTGGCAAGCTTTTTCTTGAAGAAGAAGAAGAAGATCAAGATAGAATATGATAAGTCTTATTTTAAAAAGAAACTAATATGAATACTTATCATATACTAACCATGGTCAAGTGTAGAGAGTAAACTAGGGTTAGGTGAATGGTTAGGTTAAGAGAAGAAAACAAAAATGGTCAAGGTTTCAACCCTTCATGAAGCTTCATGAAAGAAACAAGAAAAGCCACCATTTCCATTTTCTTTTCCAAAAGAAATAAACAAAATAAATAAATGAATAAGTAAACAAAACCCTAACCATTCATATAACCATGGTTTAGTCTTTACACATGCACAAGATAACATGTATTATCAAACATGATACAATTTAGTGTACACAAAAATATATCACATATACAATGTGCACATCAAGTGAGAAAATCCTTTTAAAGTGAACCAATACTGGTTAATGCAAAGTAATATATCAAATATATAATTATACATTAAATCATTAAATCAACACTTGATTCAATGATCCGGTCATGTCGCACATAACCGACTAGTATACAATGTATCGACTTAGCGAATCTACCTTCGATTCGATAACTAGGTTATATCGCATACAACCAATCGAAACATTCATCGCGAGAATGAAATACGGTATCACATACACGCATTATTCTCGGTCCCGCACATATCTCATATGCGCTCCTATTTCGTTTCGCTTGAGCCAGGAAACCTCTGTGTAGGACTCTAAAGACTCGTCAATACGCCGGCAGTAGATGATGATCATATCAAGCATCCACAAGCCGCAAGCGGTCTGCTAAACGTAACGGCCACCCGGGTATTGAGCGATCAGAAGATCGACGAGCAAGCCTGCTCACACTCCTGTGAATCCAACCAGTAACACTTACCGTACAGTCCGGTCTGTTCGCCTGATACGTCGCATATCAAGTCTAGGGGTGGTAAACGTCAGACCCCAATAACCGATAAGTCGTGCCGATGTGAGACTCATAACGGGTCGAGAAACTACTGGTAACACTTACCAGCAAATCTCTGATCAGCCTTGGCCAGGGACTTCCCTGTTATGGCCAATCGAGCACTGCGCAACATCAACCCCCAATATCGGGAGAGACGAAACCCCTCCTATCGCTCATTGCCTCCATGTGACTCGGGACTGTACCCAAAAACCACCGTTTTGCATGCCCTCATGGACGTGGTAAGGTGGAGATCAAAGCACAGTGGGAATCACACAAGACTCTATGACGATCTCGGGTCTACAGACTAACCTGCACAAGTGTCACCTAAGAACTGCCATCTGACGTGAGCTATAATACCATCTGGGAGTTCTCGGCGAGTCCGTCCAGTGTACCCAGTCTCCACTGAGCACCCGTATACCATCTCTGATGTCAAACACCAATAGATATGGGATCATCCATCGCCCATCTCATGGGTCGAGAAGCGTATACGCTAGTCTACACTGGTATATCGATGCCCCGTCTCGATACACCCACGACTGGGGACCTTGAAGGTTGTACTTATGGACTACCATGTCGCCACTAGCATGATCTGCATCATAGTCCAGGTAGTCAAGTACACATCCTGAGGGCTTTACCAACATGTAACTATAAGACAGTTTAAAGAGACTAGTATACATGTTAAGATAAAGAGTAACCAGATAGCATACAATCATATTCAGCAAGAAAGTCATCTCTATATATGTCCAAGCATCCAATATAATATACATCATCTGTACAATACTGGCCTCTAGGGCATACATACAACTAATAAATCTCCCACTTGCACTAGAGCCAGCTGCTGTAGTATCGCATACCGAGCATCCCGAAGAGTCTCTCAAACTGTATCTGGGGAATGGCCTTCGTGAGTGGATCCGCCGTGTTGTTCTTCGTGTCAACCCTCCTGACCTCGATCTCCCGGCGATCAACTATCTCCCGGATCAGGTGATACCGCCTCAGAATATGCCTGGATCGCTGATGGGACCTGGGTTCCTTGGCCAAAGCCACCGCTCCATTATTATCGCAATACAAAGGTATTGGATGCTCAATTGATGGAACCACTCCAAGTTCAGTAATGAACTTCTTGATCCAGACAGCCTCTTTGGCAGCATCGTTGGCAGCGATGTATTCAGCCTCCATCGTCGAGTCTACCACGGTTTCCTGCTTGGAACTCTTCCAGCTAACCGCCCCTCCGTAAAGGGTAAAGACAAATCCCGACTGCGACTTAGAGTCGTCCTTATCACTCTGGAAGCTCGAATCGGTAAAGGACTCCACTTGGAGTTCTCCGTTACCATACACCAAGAGCATCTATTTAGTCCTTCGCAAGTACTTGAGAATGCTCTTCACAGCTGTCCAGTGACTCTCTCCAGGATCAGCTTGATACCTGCTCACTACACTTAGTGAGTATGCAACATCGGGTCTGGTACATAGCATCGCGTACATGATAGAGCCTACAGCCGAAGCATAGGGTATCCCTTGCATGCGAGCTCTCTCCAAATCAGTCTTGGGAGACATCTCTTTGGAGAGAGTGACTCCAGAGATCGTGGGCAAGTTCCCACGCTTGGATTCTTCCATACTAAACCTCTTTAGTATGGTGTCAATGTACCTGGATTGGGACAATCCCAATATCCGTTTGGATCTATCTCTATAGATCCTAATTCCCAATATGCAGGAGGCATCACCAAGATCTTTCATTGAGAATCTTTGTGATAAGAAGAGCTTGACCAATTGCAGCATAGGAATGTCATTTCCTATCAAGAGTATGTCGTCCACGTACAATACGAGGAAGACAACCTTACTCTCTGCTACCTTCTTGTAAATACAAGGTTCATCTGGGTTTTTGACGAAATCAAACTCTTTGATAACGACGTCAAAGCAGATGTTCCAACTCCGCGATGCTTGCTTTAATCCATAAATGGATTTAAGCAGCTTGCACACCTTTCCGCTGCTCCCACTGTCTACGAAGCCCTCTGGCTGAGTCATGTACACGAACTCTTCTAAATCACCATTTAGAAAGGCGGTCTTAACATCCATTTGCCAGATTTCGTAATCATGATATGCAGCGATGGCAAGCATGATCCGGATGGATTTAAGCATAGCCACTGGAGAAAAGGTTTCATCATAGTCAACACCTGGTCTTTGACGAAAACCCTTTGCAACAAGTCTAGCTTTGAAAGTCTCCACTTTCCCATCTACACCAAATTTTTTCTTGAAGATCCACTTGCTCCCAATGGGTTTTACCCCTTCAGGAGCAACTTCCAAAGTCCATACTTTGTTGGTGTACATGGATTCCATCTCGGACCGCATAGCATCCAGCCATTTCACTGAGTCCCTACTCGTGATGGCCTGCTCGAAGCTAGTTGGGTCATCATCCTCCATGATGCAATCCTCGCTCCCACCATCCATGAGAAAACCGTAGTATCTCTCAGGTTGGCGAGGAACCTTACTAGATCGGCGGAGAGGCTGAGGTTCATTGGGAGCTACTGAATCGTCAGGTTCCACTAAATCTTCAGTTTGAGTTTGTGTAGCCGGAATTTCTTCCAGTTCTACCTTATCCCCACTAATTTCTTTTGCAAGAAATTCCTTTTCCAAAAAGGTGGCATGTCGAGAAACAAACACTTTTTGTTCCTCTGCATGGTAGAAAAGATATCCATGTGAATGTTTGGGATATCCCACAAACTTGCATAGAACTGACCGTGCCTCGAGTTTGTCCGGATTTTGCCTCTTGACATAGGCCGGGCAACCCCATATCTTAACTCGTTTAAGACATGGTCTCTTCCCACTCCATATCTCATATGGTGTGGTAGGTACAGATTTAGTTGGAACTTGATTCAATAGGTATGTTGCTGTTTCCAGCGCATATCCCTAAAAGGAAATAGGTAACTCAGCTGTGCTCATCATAGAGCGCACCATATCTAATAGGGTGTGGTTCCTCCGTTCTGATACACCGTTGTGCTGTGGTGTATATGGAGGAGTCAGCTGAGAGAGAATCCCATTCTCTTTTAGGAAGTCCAGGAATTCGTTGCTCAAGTATTCCCTCCTCGATCAGATCGAAGGATTTTAATACTTTTACCGGTTTGGTTCTCAACTTCTTGCTTATATTCCCTGAATTTCTCAAAAGCTTCTGATTTGTGTTTCATCAGGAACACATATCCGAATCTAGAGAGATCGTCAGTGAATGTAATGAAGTACGAAGAACCATCCCTGGCATGTGTAGACATGGGACCACATACATCACTATGTATTAGTCCCAAGAGTTCGGTAACTCTTTCTCCGTGTCCCGTAAACGGAGTTTTGGTCATCTTGCCTTTGAGACATGACTGGCAAGTGTCATAAGATGAAAATTCAAACGAATTTAAATATCCATCCTTATGCAACTTAGCCAGTCGTGTCGCATTGATGTGACCCAGTCTACAATGCTACAAGAAGGATTCGTTCAGTTCTGAACTCTTCCTCTTGTGTGTGTTTGTTATGCTCAGAACTGTTGATTGATTTAGAACATAAATGCCATTGCACAACGTGCCTGATCCAACCAAATTTTGGTTACGGAAAATATTCATAACATTGTCCTGTAATACAAAATTATATCTCTCTTTACTCAACAAAGAAACCGATATAATGTTGCATATCAAGTTCGGCATGTAATAGCATTCGTTCAGAACCAATGTATTACCAGTTGGTAATACAAGATGATATTCCCCGACAGTCTTAGCTGCAACAATTGCACCATTTCCAACTCTAATATCTTTATCACCTTCTCCAAGTTCTCTACCTTTCTTAAGCCCATGTAACTGATTACATATATGGGATCCTGACCCGGTATCTAATACCCAGGACGTAGGGCAAATGGAGAAACAGTTCTCTGTAACGAACACACCCGAAGAAAATGCATCAACATGTACTTTCTTCTTTCGGGTGGCATGGGAATCCTGGTATTCTCCTATGTCATGTTCATTCCTATAACTCTTATAAGAAAGAACGGAACCAACGTTCCCCAGCACAGTATAACATGCGGGTTCGGTCAATACATCCATATTATTATCTTTATTAGGGCATGACATGGTCCCTACCTGGAGAGAGAGAGAAGAAAACACTTTAGCGTATGCTCGTGCAAGATCAGATTGGTTATTATCTTATCTAATCAGGATGGCTCCTACTGGTTTTTATCAAATCTTCCTTCAAACCCTAAAAGGAAAGACTAGCCGGGATTAATTACACCCTACAACTTCGTCGATCTTTCAGCCAGGCCAGTGTCGGTACTTTGAGGGAGGTTCCCCGTGCTTTCGTACGGACCTAATTAAAGTAAACTTCGTTTTCCCAGAGACGTAACCCCGTTGACACCTTTCTAGACACCTACTTGATCGGCTAATTGTAATGTGTAAAACTCTCCCAGGAGTAACTCTTACACGCAGCGGGTATCGGGATCCAACTATCTCATAGAAGGTATGCAATCTCATTGCAAATTTCAACACTTGAAATTCCCGATAATATTTTGCCCCTAGCGTCCTATGACCTTGACAAAGGACAACAAATCACAGGATGCTAGTCAAGTTCAACCCGTCATTTCTTGATTGAATCAAACCCACCCGCACGACCCTTGACAAAGGCCAACAAGGTCGTACGACTACCCTGAAACAATCTGCATCACATGCATAAGCAGATAAACACATTCAGCTACCGCACACTACGCCTTGACAAAGGCCAACAAACGCAGCACGAAAACTAAACAGTTCTTATCTGAAATGACGGAGGGCTACGACAGGTTTTTCTGAAAACCTATTGCGTAATGAACTTGATATCATTGTAGAATCAAATGAAGTTTTGAAATAGAGTGATTTTGAGGCTTTTCTAGTTTTGCTAAAGGGGTCACTCCCGGTGAAGGGATCGTCGGCCCTTTCCTCGTCGAATGAAGTGCGGGATATATCATATATATGACTGTGCAAAGCAGAAACTATAGAAGCAATCAAAAGACAAACCGGGTGTGTAGCATCTGCCAGTTATTGCTAAAGGAGTCACTCCCGGTGAAGGGATCTCGGTCCTTTCCTCATCGAATAAGGTGCAGGATATATCACATATACCACTGTGCAAAGCAAGAACTGTAGCTACCTGTTTTATTTAAAATTTGATTCTACAACATCTTAGGTTTCTTTTCTTTCATTAATCACATTAATGAAGTCCCATCAGTTAAGTCACCTAAACATCACAGATAAATACGACGTACACTTATGCCATCCGCATTCGCCTCGATGTCCCCTCGTGCACCGTTAGGTTAGGTAACTAACGACAGAGCAGGGCAGGGCTAGTGCGGGTGCAAAACATAAGTAATGTCTATATAATATATTATATATACTATATACAGTATCCATCAGAACATATCAAATGATCACATCACAGATATCGCAGCAGAAAATATCATATGAAATATTGGATATACTAGGACGTCCGTGTTTTTAATACGAGCCAGTATAAAACACGGATTCCACGGTTGTGATGAATAGCCAATCCCACACCCCTAGACCCCTACGAGAGCGGCAAGCAACCCTACCAATTATAGGGTTAGGAGACCCGGACTCGACTCCTCGAGATGGTCTCCCACTGGACCCTAGAACCCGGTTACTTGTGCTCCCCTCCTTGGGTCTATCCTAATGCGAAAAAGTAAATAATATACAAAAGGTGACAACTTCTGCAACCTGGAAGTGTCCCAATAAAAGAATATTACATACAAGTTTTTACATGAATGAAAATGAAAAACACTCATCTCACATAAAAAAAACCCGGCTATTCGAACACGACGATCCAATATAACATATCCAGCAACACATAACATCACATGTCATCAACGTAAGTAAGTATGCATACCCCAATTGTCGTTGACGTATAGCAACGAAACCGGCGATATTGACATACTACACTTACGATCACAGAAAAGAAAGTGTAAAACTACAACAGTTGGAATCCACAACCTCTTTAGACATCGCATGCCTAATCAAATGAAATACTTAGACATCACATGCCTAACAATTATAAACCCCGCATTTTAGTCTCATTATCGAAAACTCTTTTCAATATCAAGTGAGACTAAACCGCTAGATTTATAACATTCATTCAGTTATCTCATAACTGTTTGTGAATTCCAATTATTGTATCCCATTCCGGATAAATAGAAAATATTAAACTTTCCGATCGAATATTCAAACACCCAATTTTTCCCGAAACCGTTCAACACATGAAATAAGTTCAAAGACATTCACTTCATGCCTCAGTACCAACGGTCCAGCCGTAGAAGGGTCAAGCCAACGCCTCACATGTGGCACGCCGTACTGCCCCAAACCCGAAGATTCAAAGGGCAGTTCAAGACGGTCACATAATCGAGTTAAGGTTTGTTGTCTTCTAGAGGGACCATCGCGTTACTTGCACTACTTAGAACGTCATTAAACTACGGAAAAGTCCAACAATTGGAAATTTCCCGGCAGGGGAAAGATTGGGTATTTACATCCGGTCGAACTTTTTAACATATTCTAAATATCCGGAAAACACATAGACAAAGTTTGAAATTTCCGATCGAATCATCGAAGCCCCAAAACACCCCAGAAAACTCAACTCTTGAGTGCAAATTAAAAATTCCCAGAAAACTCAGCACCTGAAAACATGAATTACTGTGCAATTATTGAAGGCAAATCCCATCATTTGGCCGCGGAACCGCCGCAGAAGCAGGGCTTATGCCGCGGTTCCGCCGCGCTTTAGACACATCATGAGGTAATTTTTGCACCGTAATTCTTAGAATTCCCTGCTGAATTTTTTAAGCATTTTTAATCTTGAAAAAACCCGGTTTTTGAAAAAAGTCCAGAGAGCATTTTGGAATTAGGGTTTTGGTTCGATCGGGTTTCAAACGTCGTCTACACTTCGCCTAAGGCTCTAGCTAGGCTCTGATACCACTGTAGGGTTCCTAGGCACGCTAATGAGGTCTCACAAGGCATCAACCATGCCAATTTCAAATTTTACAAGTGCCGAGAAACCCTAATACGGATTCGTTGACTAGAGTTTAGGAGAAAAGTGAAACTAGTTAACATTTTAACTAAAAGAAAGATGCTACAACCTTTGTAGATCCGGTTCTCCACTTCCTTAGCTCCACGTAGATGTCCTCTCGCTGTCCATATCGGATCCCGGACTTTAGCATCGGCTTCATCGGAGAAATGGGCGGGTTAGGTCATCGGCTTCGATGCCGAAGATGATCTACGTCGAGGCAACACAAGATCAAGCTCCAACTTCACCAAGTCATGAAACTTGTGAAGAAAACACCCTATACTACTTGGCAAGAGGTAGAGGATGAAGAAATAGGAGGTGGGTTCACTTTAGAATTGGATTTCTCACTCTTTTGCTCAAGATGCCATTAATGGTGGCAAGCTTTTTCTTGAAGAAGAAGAAGAAGATCAAGATAGAATATGATAAGTCTTATTTTAAAAAGAAACTAATATGAATACTTATCATATACTAACCATGGTCAAGTGTAGAGAGTAAACTAGGGTTAGGTGAATGGTTAGGTTAAGAGAAGAAAACAAAAATGGTCAAGGTTTCAACCCTTCATGAAGCTTCATGAAAGAAACAAGAAAAGCCACCATTTCCATTTTCTTTTCCAAAAGAAATAAACAAAATAAATAAATGAATAAGTAAACAAAACCCTAACCATTCATATAACCATGGTTTAGTCTTTACACATGCACAAGATAACATGTATCATCAAACATGATACAATTTAGTGTACACAAAAATATATCACATATACAATGTGCACATCAAGTGAGAAAATCCTTTTAAAGTGAACCAATACTGGTTAATGCAAAGTAATATATCAAATATATAATTATACATTAAATCATTAAATCAACACTTGATTCAATGATCCGGTCATGTCGCACATAACCGACTAGTATACAATGTATCGACTTATCGAATCTACCTTCGATTCGATAACTAGGTTATATCGCATACAACCAATCGAAACATTCATCGCGAGAATGAAATACGGTATCACATACATGCATTATTCTCGGTCCCGCACATATCTTATATGCACTCCTATTTCGTTTCGCTTGAGCCAGGAAACCTCTGCGTAGGACTCTAAAGACTCGTCAATACGCCGGCAGTAGATGATGATCATATCAAGCATCAACAAGCCGCAAGCGATCTGCTAAACATAACGGCCACCCGGGTATTGAGCGATCAGAAGATCGACGAGCAAGCCTGCTCACACTCCTGTGAATCCAACCAGTAACACTTACCGTACAGTCCGGTCTGTTCGCCTGATACGTCGCATATCAAGTCTAGGGGTGGTAAACGTCAGACCCCAATAACCGATAAGTCGTGCCGATGTGAGGCTCATAACGGGTCGAGAAACTACTGGTAACACTTACCAGCAAATCTCTGATCAGCCCTGGCCAGGGACTTCCCTGTTACGGCCAATCGAGCACTGCGCAACATCAACCCCCAATACCGGGAGAGACGAAACCCCTCCTATCGCTCATTGCCTCCATGTGACTCGGGACTGTACCCAAAAACCACCGTTTTGCACGCCCTCATGGACGTGGTAAGGTGGAGATCAAAGCACAGTGGGAATCACACAAGTCTCTATGACGATCTCGGGTCTACAGACTAACCTGCACAAGTGTCACCTGAGAACTGCCATCTGACATGAGCTATAATACCATCTGGGAGTTCTCGGCGAGTCCGTCCAGTGTACCCAGTCTCCACTGAGCACCCGTATACCATCTCTGATGTCAAACACCAATGGATATGGGATCATCCATCGCCCATCTCATGGGTCGAGAAGCGTATACGCTAGTCTACACTGGTATATCGATGCCCCGTCTCGATACACCCATGATTGTTAGGATACGTGCGTGTCAAGTTTATTTTTAAATACCGCAATCAAGACGGTTTCGCTTGTAGCTAGCCGGTTGAGTACGGGTCGTCCGCAGGGAGATGGGAGTCTTTTTCAAAGTATTTTAACGAGTTAAGTCCTGTTTTCAGATTTTGTTGTGGTTATCTAAGTGTAAGGTGATATTTAAAGAGAGCTTGTTAGGGTTAGGATTAGGTTAGTTTGAGTTAGGAGTCTCCACATCTTTCGTTGCCCTACTTAATATCGGTGTTACGGTAATCGGCAACAACGGGGATTAGCACGACTAGGAAGGAACTTGCGAGTATAAGCTAGGCTTTCCAACGCATAGTCCTTCCTTTTGGTGCTTGTCCGTCCGTTCTTGGCTCTTATCCATAACCTCCGGTTAATTTAACCACAACCGGTCTCATTACGGAATCACCGCTATCATGTAGGATAGGGTGCCGTAAGGAGCGGATTGTGGTTCCATTAACGGGAGTTGATTTAAGTTGTTGGGCAAGGAAAGAGTGAGAGAGATTTCCTTCTCTCAAACTTCCCTTATCCTACCCTAACAAGTATAAGACTACTCACACTTCATGATAAGGAAAAACAAAACAAAACAAAGAGGAAGATAGAAAGAAGGAGATTAGAAGAATACGACTAACTATTTGCGACCTCACCTTGGCGAGGATCAAGCGTAAGTATCATTGTCATATGAAGGATAAAGAAAAAGAGAGAAGAAAGAAATAGCAAGAAAATAACAACAACTACTTAGCAATTTAAAGTTACAACAATTATAACAAAAGTAAAGAGACAAGCATGATAATAAAATGGTCTTCTTTATTCATCACTCTTCACTCAAAAGCTCACTACAAGTTTAATGGAGAAGAGGTGAGAAGAGGAAGAAGAACAACACTAAAACTAGGCAAAATGAAAATACAAAATTATGGACTCAAAGAATGACCCTTGGCATTGGCAAGTTCTGCTGTATTTATAGGCAGGGAGTTGGAGTTCTAGGGCAACCAGCAGCCTTAACATGAAGTACCAAAAATACCCTCAAAAACCGTCAGCAAGTGGGCCCCACATGGCCGCGGAAGCGCGGCCAAGACCCCCATTTGGCCGCGCTTCCGCGGCCCTTTATTGGAGTTGGGGTGTGGTCTTTGGTTGGGGTCCCTGGTTGGCTTTTTCCAGCTGTTTGGTACATATAGTTTCTGATAATACCTCCACATTTCTTCCAGAATTCTTGTTGAGGGAAAGGTGAACTTTTTGTCAAGATTTGGAATGATTGCCTCGAGCTCCGCGTAGATCTCTTGGATCTTGTGCCACCATTGAGCCTTGTGCATAGATTTGACATTTTGTCTTCCTACTGGTGTCTGGCAACATACGGATGAGGGACGGAGACCGTGTTTTATCTGTGGTCGGCAAGAACCCGGACTTTTTCATGTTTTCCATGAATTTTACCGTTTTAGAACCGAGAACCTGTAACCTGCAATTGACTAGCAAACACGGCTCAAGAGTATCTACCGATATGCAATGTGATAAAAATTGGGCGGTATGAAAATGTAAAAAACTGATATGAACAAATACCCCCAAACTTATCATTTGCTCGTCCCGAGCAAAGTCCATTTATTCACAAAAAATTTCCTAACCTCACTTTCGCAGGGAACGCGATTGCACTGAGCATGTGCAACAAGCCGTTAAACCTCTAGGTGTCCCTAGTAGGAGGAGTGTTGTCTCCTGAGGGTTTTCAGCGGATACTACCCACAAAATCCGGTCAAGTTGATTTTGTAAAATAACTAAGCTTCAAACCCTAAAGTTTTGTTTTAGAAAATAACAATTCTATAATCCTAAGTCTAGACCATCGAACCTTTATTTTTCACACCTCGCATCTTATTTAACTACAGCTTTTATATGTCTTTACGTGCAGTGCGTATAGTGTCGTTAAGTTCCCGAAAGGTTGATTAAAGTCATCATGTCGCACAATAAAGCCCAGATAACAATTTTAAAAGGATCACATAAGTTTTATAACGAGTTAAGCATTTGTTCAAGTTTCGTTTTCCAGTAAGGTTTCAACTTCAGAATTTCTATCTTCCTTAACAGGAAACTAAGTCGTATTTTTCACTCCACCTTTTTCTTGTTTTCATTTCATACACACCTCTGTGAACGTGCAATAGTCTTTATCAAAGAGTAAAACCTTCATATCTCCGTTAAAATTCTTTTTTTTAAAAGCCTGTCTTTTATCAAGATTATTCTTACACAAAGAACCGTTAGGAATTTTAACTCGGAGAGAACACTTGCTTGACTTTGTTTTAAACTGGACTTTCTAGGCTTCTTAGCGAGCTTTGGGCCAATGCACCCAAACCAGTTGGTTTTAGGGCATTAGGTGTAAAAACACCCCAGCGGACTTAATTACTCAAGTTACCTAGGTCCAAAAACAAAAGACAGATTGGCGTGAAAATCAGATGATTTAATACGAACGGAGATATAACCGGCAGTTCAAATATATTTTTTTTTTTTTGGATAAAAGACGTGTCTAGTGGGTTTGGTGTGTAATCATTCCAATCAAGTTTTAGATGGGTTATTTTTCAGACTTAGCTCTAATTACGGCATCAATAACATTCCTTCATATTCGCTTTACTTCATAAACTATTCTTGACATTTACTTATTTCAGAACAAACCTATTTGATCCTCAGAAAATTATTTATCTGTTTAAAAGTTTAAACATGAAAGACTTGTCATCTAATTCCCAAAATCTCACGACACGTGTAGTGTGATGTAAAGACGTATATTAACTATAGTTAACTTCAAAGGAGAGTTATCTTTCAGGTTTTCAAAATCCACACATAAGATCTAGTTATTCCTATTTTTTCAAACTAAAACCGTCGAATGTTGAATCAGAGTTCTTCCACAAGTTAACTTGACGAAAAAGTTTTTATATTTTTTAGAAAATTTTCAAATTTTTATGGATTTTAATATGCAGATGCAAAGATATACATATGAATGCGAAGGGAAGAAATGCGTACCGAGCGTACCCCCAAACTTAAACTGGACAGTGTCCTCACTGTCATAGCATGAAGAGAGCAGTTGGAAGGTTCAAAATTGTCGGTTAGTGATACACAATTTTTATTTGTTTTTTTTTTTTTTTTTTTTTTTGTTTTAAAGAAAAGAAAAAGAATATACACAGATATAAACAAAATGGTTTGTACATACCCCCAAACTTATTTGGAACAGTGTCTACTGTTCTTGGCTGGATAACCGAAGTTTGGAGGTAGGCAGAGGAGGATCATTCAAGGTAAACCGGCTCCTGTAAGAACAGGAGCTCCTCTGTTGGTTCGGCGCTAAGGTACGGTTTGCATCGGTGTCCATTTACCTTGAAGAGTGAACCGTCCTTTGGATTTTCCAAATCCACAGCGCCCTGCGGATACACATTCCGCACAAAATATGGCCCTTTCCAGCGAGATCGGAGCTTTCCAGGATGGAAATGAAGTCGGGTGTCGTAAAGAAGTACCTGTTGACCAGGTACGAAGGTTTTGCGCAAAAGGTGTTTATCGTGAAACACCTTTGTTCGATTCTTAACGACAACCGCGTTGTCGTAAGCCTCATCCCTAAGCTCGTTCAGTTCGTTCAGCTGCAGCTTCCGATGGCTGCCCGCGTCCTCAAGAGACAGATTCAGCTCCTTAATAGCCCAAAACGCACGATGCTCGATTTCGACAGGAAGGTGGCAGGCCTTTCCGTATACAAGCCGATAGGGAGACATGCCAAGGTCGGTCTTATAAGCGGTTCTAAATGCCCAAAGGGCATCAGTGAGTTTCAAAGACCAATCCTTACGGTTCTTGGAAACCGTCTTCTCCAGTATCTGCTTGATTTGCCGATTTGAAACTTCGGCCTGCCCGCAGGTTTGGGGGTGGTAGGGCGTAGAAAGCTTATGATTAATGGAGTATTTCCGCATCAAGGCCTCGAAAGTCCTATTGCAGAAATGACTTCCATTGTCGCTAATGATCGCTCGGGGGTGCCCAAACCGGGAGAAAATGTTTTCTTTAAGGAACCTAACGACAACCTTGTTGTCGTTAGTCCGGCTGGGCACAGCCTCGACCCATTTAGAGACGTAATCAACAGCTAGAAGAATGTACAAGTTCCCAAAAGAGTTGGGAAACGGCCCCATGAAGTCTATCCCCCAAACATCGAAAATCTCCACAACCAAGATCGGTTGGAGCGGCATCTCGTTTCTCCGGGATATCCGGCCCATGTGTTGGCACCGGGAGCAAGTCTTGCAATATTCGTGAGCGTCTTTGAAAAGTTGTGGCCAGTAGAAACCACATTGCAAGATCTTCTCAGCTGTCTTTCTGGGCCCAAAATGCCCGCCACACGCTTGATCATGGCAAAATGACAGCACACTCTTGAATTCCTCATCGGGGACACACCGACGAATGATCTGATCGGGACAGTACTTGAACAAGTAGGGTTCGTCCCAGTAAAAGTGTTTTACTTGGGATAAGAAGCGAAGTCTGTCCTGACTCGACCATTCGGTCGGTAGCAATCCCGTGGCCAAATAGTTCACAATATCTGCGAACCAGGGTTCGCACGATACTGTCAAGAGTTGTTCGTCCGGAAAAACGTCGTTTATCGGAAATGGAAGCGAAGGCGAAGAAGGAAGTCGCGAGAGATGGTCGGCAACCACGTTTTCACATCCTCGTTTGTCCTTAATGACAAGGTCAAACTCTTGAAGCAAGAGGATCCAACGGATTAACCGAGACTTGGCATCTTTCTTCGCAAAAAGATGGCGCAGAGCTGAATGGTCCGTGTAGACGATGACTGGAGAGCCGATGAGGTAAGGCCTGAACTTTTCTAAAGCAAATACAACAGCTAAGAATTCCTTCTCAGTTGTTGTACAGTTAAGTTGGGCGTCGTTCAGGGTTCGGCTAGCGTAGTAGATCACGTGCGGCATCTTATTGATGTGCTGTCCAAGGACAGCACCGATGGCAAAGTCGGATGCATCGCACATAATCTCGAATGGGTGCGTCCAGTCAGGAGAAGAGAGAACGGGAGCAGAAGTGAGTGAGTGTTTCAATGATTCAAAAGCAGCCGCACAGCTTGAGCTGAAGTCGAATGGCGTGTCCTTGGCCAGGAGAAGAGTCAAGGGCCTAGCAATCTTGCTAAAGTCCTTGATAAACCGTCTATAAAAACCGGCGTGGCCAAGGAAGGCTCGGATATCTCGGACGCATCGGGGAGGAGGAAGATTGGAAATGACCTCAATCTTAGCTTTGTCTACCTCAATGCCTTTCTGCGAGATGATATGTCCTAAGACAATACCTTCGCGCACCATGAAGTGGCATTTCTCCCAGTTCAAAGTGAGATTCTTGTCCTTACATCTGGTAAGGACAGCGTCGAGATGCAGCAGACACTCGTCAAAAGAATCGCCAAAGATGGAGAAGTCGTCCATGAAGATCTCCAGAAATTTCTCCACCATGTCAGAGAAAATTCCCATCATACACCGCTGGAAGGTAGCGGGCGCATTGCATAACCCAAAGGGCATGCGACGATATGCAAACGTGCCGAAAGGACAAGTGAAAGTGGTCTTGTCCTGGTCTTTTTCGGCGATGGGAATTTGATTATAGCCAGAGTAGCCATCTAGAAAACAATAGTACTCGTGTCCGGCCAATCGTTCGAGCATCTGGTCAATAAAAGGTAGCGGAAAGTGGTCTTTCCGCGTTGCGGCATTGAGTTTTCGGTAATCAATGCATACTCGCCATCCAGTTTGGGTGCGAGTAGGGATTAACTCGTTTGCCTCATTGGTGATGACCGTAATGCCCGACTTCTTGGGGACAACATGAATGGGGCTAACCCACTGGCTATCAGAGATAGGGTAAATGATACCACTATCTAGACATTTGACGATCTCCTTCTTCACAGCCTCCTTCATGACTGGATTGAGACGTCTTTGTGGATCCCGGGCTGGTTTGGCATCATCCATCAGATGTATATGATGCTCTACGATCAGGGGACTAATCCCCTTAATGTCCGCCATGGACCAGCCAAAAGCTTGCCTATTGCCGTGCAAGACCGAAAGAAGGGCTTTCTCTTGCTCAGGAGCTAGAGAAGCCGAAATGATAACTGGGAGGGTCTCGTTCTCACCTAAGTAAGCGTACTTAAGGTGAGACGGCAAAGGCTTGAGTTCGAGAATTGGAGGTGAAATGATAGAAGGAAGGATTGGAGAAAAGGTCTCGAACTCAAAGGATTCCAACAAAGGTTCGAAACGAGTGTAAGCCACCGAGTTGGATGGTTCAGGTAACTCATCCGAAAAGTCAAACGATTCAAACTCGGGTGGTGAGCGGCTAAGATCGTGTGAAAACGTAAAACACTCATAGTCGTAGTTGGGCGTGGAAGCAGCAGTGGGTTCGAAGAGAAACGCACTAGTGGCGTTAAGGTTATCGTCGTGAAATAGAAACTCCTCGAACTCACATTCTTCAGGGGTGATCTCCTGGATCGAGCAAACATCTAATATATGAGCATTAGGTTCGATGGGCTGATTCCCCAACCTAAAAATGTTGAGTTCAATTGTCATATTACCAAAAGAGAGGTTCATCGAACCATTGCGACAATTGATCACAGCATTTGAGGTTGCAAGAAATGGGCGACCGAGTATCACCGGAATTTGATTCCGGGGGTTAGCTACAGGCTGTGTGTCTAATACGATGAAGTCAACAGGGAATATGAAGTCCCCGACTTTGATTAACACATCCTCTAGCTCACCCCTAGGATGGGTGATCGATCGGTCGGCCATTTGGAGAGTGCAGTGTGTGGGTTTCAGCTCTCCGACCCCTAATTGCTCATATACAGAGTAAGGAAGCAAGTTAACACTGGCACCAAGATCTAATAGTGCGCGGTTGATGTTCTTATCCCCAATAGTAATAGAAATCGTAGGACAGCCAGGGTCCTTCCGTTTTTGTGGTAAAGATTGGGTAAGGGCATCACTCACAGCACTAGCCAAGAAAACTTTCTTGGGTACCTGAGACTTTCTCTTTTTCGTGCACAAGTCCTTTAAGATTTTTGCATAGGACGGGACTTGTTGGACAGCATCTAAAAGAGGAATATTAATGTTAACTTGCTTGAACAACTCCAGAATCTTCTCCATATGTGGATTTTGTTTATTAGACCTCAACCGGTTTGGAAATGGGACATTTTTAAAATTGGTTGAGTCTAATGTTGGTGGAGGAGATTGTGGAGTAGGAACGGATCCCAGAATAGGTGTTTTCGTGGAGTGAGAAGCGGGTCCGTTCAGAGCAGCAGAAGAAGAGGAAGGAGGAGAGCCTTTTGAAGAATGGAGAATAGGCTCAGAAGACGAAGAAGAAGAAGGAGAAGAAGAAGAAGCGGCGGCCGGGGTGTCATCGTTGATTCGCTTGCCAATGTTGTTTTGCAGCGTCCTTCCCGATCTCAGCGTAGTCACGGCACTCACATTATGGTTTTGTTGTTCAAGAGCAACATGTGCATTATGTGGGTGACCGGGATTTGGCAGTGGCTGGGATGGAAGCTTCCCCTTCTCTCGCTCGCTCAAGGCCGCATTCAGCTGTGCAATCTGAGCCTCGATGGTTTTGATGCTCTGCCCGTGTGCGGCGGTGTGTTGCACTAAAGATTGGATCGAAGACTGGATGTTGGCGGTGGATTGAGTCGATTGTTTAACAAACGCCTCCAGACTTCGCTCGAGCGAGGAAACCTTATCAGTGTTTGACGGAACAAAGTTGTTATTTGGTGGAAAAGAATTGTTTGGTGCAAAATTGTTCGTCTGGTTTTGGTAAGGTTGGGGTTGGAAGGGCTGCTGATACTGAGTTTGTTGTTGCGCTTGTTGTTGCGGTGGAGGGGCCCTTTGGAAATTGTTGCCTTGGAATTGATTCTGATTCTGATTCCAGGCGAAATTGGGGTGGTTCCTCCAACCGGGATTGTAGGTGGAAGAGTATGGATCATTCCTCGGTCTTTGCTGGAATGCATTAACCTGATCCTGTCCTTGCGATGGTGGATTGTAAGGACACTCTTCGGTCAAGTGGGAAGGATCGGAACAACAAGCGCAGATGGTACGAAGGGGGAGAACAGGGGCAGGAGAAGGAGCAGAAAATTTGCTCTCTATCGCTTCAAGCTTTCGTGTTATCGCAGCCATTTCAGCTTTCATCGTGATAGAGACATCGAGTTGGTGGATTCCTACCCTAGACTGACCGGTTGAAGTGGAGATAGAAGAAGAAGAAGTCGGTCTTGTGCTCTCCCACTGTAGCGTTTGCTCCGCAAGATCGTCAAAGAACTGCCACGCTTCATCGTCAGATTTCGATAGGAAGTGGCCCTGACAGATGGTTTCCAGCAACTGCTTCGTTGCTGGGTTCAGTCCCTCGTATAAGGTTTGGCAGAGTTGCCATTTCTCTATACCGTGGTGAGGACACTGAACAAGAAGGTCTTTGTACCGGTCAAAGCACTTCCAGAAGGGTTCAGAAGGAAGCTGGGAGAATTGGTTGATTTCATTTCGAATTCTTGCGGTCTTATGATTTGGATAGAATTTTTTTAGAAACGCTTTAACAAACTCGTCCCAGCTGGTGATTGAGTGGGAAGCGGTGCTATACAGCCATTTTTCTGCGAGATCGCATAAAGTGAACGGAATGACCCGTAGACGTATAGCATCGTCCGACAGCTGGGTGGTTTTCATCATGGCACAGACATTTTGAAATTTGTTGATGAAGATATAGGCATCTTCAGTATCGAGCCCATGAAAACGTGGAAGCATGTTGATGAAATGAGGCTTAATTTCAAAGTTGTCCCCATTGGCCGGAGGAAGAGAAAGGCAGGTGGGAAGTGCAGAACGGGTGGGGTAGAAACGATCCTGGAGCGCAATTCGCTGCGGCGCTACAACAGGCGGAGGTGGTGGAAGATTGGTCTCCGTAGGAGGTGGAGCCATTCCAGCGGTGGTCAAAGAGATGTTCGGATTAAATCCCGACATCGCGGAAGAAGAGGTTGGTGAAGGCGAAGGTGAAGGTGAAGATGTGTGAACAGAATTCCGGTCAACGTCGGAGTTGGCCGGCAAAGGAAGGGGTGAAAGAGGAGTGGACGGAGTATCGACTTCGGAGTCGATCGCGTAGTCGGTCGCGACTAACGTAACGCGGACTAAACGGGCGCTAGTGTCCCGAGTCCAAGCGGACATACACTAAACGAGTTTAGTATAGTCAAAGCGGAGAAGGTGAGGGTAAGAAAACGTCAATGGAGAAAGGCGATGGGTGTTGGGTGAAAATGGATTTGGCGACAAAAGGGCAAGTTTTTATAAAAGTTTTTTTGATTTCTTTTTCTTTTTTTTTCTTTTTTTTTTTTTTTTTTTACAGAAGTATGTACGGAAATACGGCTTAAGCAATCACAAACAAGATATGCACAATCACACCTAGATCTACGGTCGCCTAGGTCTACTAGACCTGCTCCTGAACTTGATTTTCGAAGTTAAACAGTGTCGAGAAACAGGCTTAAAAATACACCGATCACGGGGCCAGGTAAGTGCAGAGATAAGGGGAGGTTGTCCAACGCTTTCGCGAAGTTCCTTAATTAAATAACCCTTTCTCTTTCGGCGGTTGCGCCTTTAACACTTTCCTAGGCACCCCGTAATCAATATACGGTTAAGCGAGGTTCTAAACACGGTTTATCTTCTCCTAATGAGCGCGAAGTCCTTAGGGCTGAAGTCTAGTATTTTTTAATTTACAATGGACAATGCATATGCTTTAGTGATTTTTGGGGTCCTGGGAAGGGTGATGAAATCCCCACCCAATCTGGATTGGTTTCAAGCCCCTTAAGTCCGTATTAAAGAATGCAAAACAGTAACAAATCAACTGCAAACAATTTTTATTTTGCGGCGCAAAGAATCCTGCACAAGAACAGTTTATTGGAAGGGGGAGAAGAATTTGCGCAAAGAAGCCTGCAGAAAACACAGTTCAGTGGAGTTCAGAGGAGTGGAGAGAAACAGAGGGACTTACAGAGAGATTTTGGGGCTCTGAAGCCACCAAGTGGCCGCGGATCCGCGGCCTAAGCTTCCTTGTGCCGCGTTTCCGCGGCTAGATGGTGGGATTGGAGCCCCAAAATTTTGTGTGGGCTTCTGTACTTGTTCTCTACTTGCCAAGATTTGCTGAATCTTTAGTTGCTTACTGTACTAGCTCCAGATCTTGACAGTAGACCGTATGCTTCGTTTTGTCCGTCGCGGTGTAGCCGCGAAATGTGGGTCTATCTTCCCACGTCTTTGGCACTGTACTTGAACTCCGTATTATCCGACGTTTTTGGCGCCGATCTTGAACTTCGTATTTTCCTGCTCACTTGCACAAAAACTAATCAAGAATAACAAGATGGTTTTTTACAAAGTATGTATTTTTTTTCGTTTTTTTTTTTTTTACTTACAAATTAACCCGAAATTACACAAGGAAATAAACTACCGTCTCCCCGGCAACGGCGCCATTTGATTGTTAGGATACGTGCGTGTCAAGTTTAGTTTTAAATACCGCAATCAAGACGGTTTCGCTTGTAGCTAGCCGGTTGAGTACGGGTCGTCCGCAGGGAGATGGGAGTCTTTTTCAAAGTATTTTAACGAGTTAAGTCCTGTTTTCAGATTTTGTTGTGGTTATCTAAGTGTAAGGTGATATTTAAAGAGAGCTTGTTAGGGTTAGGATTAGGTTAGTTTGAGTTAGGAGTCTCCACATCTTTCGTTGCCCTACTTAATATCGGTGTTACGGTAATCGGCAACAACGGGGATTAGCACGACTAGGAAGGAACTTGCGAGTATAAGCTAGGCTTTCCAACGCATAGTCCTTCCTTTTGGTGCTTGTCCGTCCGTTCTTGGCTCTTATCCATAACCTCCGGTTAATTTAACCACAACCGGTCTCATTACGGAATCACCGCTATCATGTAGGATAGGGTGCCGTAAGGAGCGGATTGTGGTTCCATTAACGGGAGTTGATTTAAGTTGTTGGGCAAGGAAAGAGTGAGAGAGATTTCCTTCTCTCAAACTTCCCTTATCCTACCCTAACAAGTATAAGACTACTCACACTTCATGATAAGGAAAAACAAAACAAAACAAAGAGGAAGATAGAAAGAAGGAGATTAGAAGAATACGACTAACTATTTGCGACCTCACCTTGGCGAGGATCAAGCGTAAGTATCATTGTCATATGAAGGATAAAGAAAAAGAGAGAAGAAAGAAATAGCAAGAAAATAACAACAACTACTTAGCAATTTAAAGTTACAACAATTATAACAAAAGTAAAGAGACAAGCATGATAATAAAATGGTCTTCTTTATTCATCACTCTTCACTCAAAAGCTCACTACAAGTTTAATGGAGAAGAGGTGAGAAGAGGAAGAAGAACAACACTAAAACTAGGCAAAATGAAAATACAAAATTATGGACTCAAAGAATGACCCTTGGCATTGGCAAGTTCTGCTGTATTTATAGGCAGGGAGTTGGAGTTCTAGGGCAACCAGCAGCCTTAACATGAAGTACCAAAAATACCCTCAAAAACCGTCAGCAAGTGGGCCCCACATGGCCGCGGAAGCGCGGCCAAGACCCCCATTTGGCCGCGCTTCCGCGGCCCTTTATTGGAGTTGGGGTGTGGTCTTTGGTTGGGGTCCCTGGTTGGCTTTTTCCAGCTGTTTGGTACATATAGTTTCTGATAATACCTCCACATTTCTTCCAGAATTCTTGTTGAGGGAAAGGTGAACTTTTTGTCAAGATTTGGAATGATTGCCTCGAGCTCCGCGTAGATCTCTTGGATCTTGTGCCACCATTGAGCCTTGTGCATAGATTTGACATTTTGTCTTCCTACTGGTGTCTGGCAACATACGGATGAGGGACGGAGACCGTGTTTTATCTGTGGTCGGCAAGAACCCGGACTTTTTCATGTTTTCCATGAATTTTACCGTTTTAGAACCGAGAACCTGTAACCTGCAATTGACTAGCAAACACGGCTCAAGAGTATCTACCGATATGCAATGTGATAAAAATTGGGCGGTATGAAAATGTAAAAAACTGATATGAACAAATACCCCCAAACTTATCATTTGCTCGTCCCGAGCAAAGTCCATTTATTCACAAAAAATTTCCTAACCTCACTTTCGCAGGGAACGCGATTGCACTGAGCATGTGCAACAAGCCGTTAAACCTCTAGGTGTCCCTAGTAGGAGGAGTGTTGTCTCCTGAGGGTTTTCAGCGGATACTACCCACAAAATCCGGTCAAGTTGATTTTGTAAAATAACTAAGCTTCAAACCCTAAAGTTTTGTTTTAGAAAATAACAATTCTATAATCCTAAGTCTAGACCATCGAACCTTTATTTTTCACACCTCGCATCTTATTTAACTACAGCTTTTATATGTCTTTACGTGCAGTGCGTATAGTGTCGTTAAGTTCCCGAAAGGTTGATTAAAGTCATCATGTCGCACAATAAAGCCCAGATAACAATTTTAAAAGGATCACATAAGTTTTATAACGAGTTAAGCATTTGTTCAAGTTTCGTTTTCCAGTAAGGTTTCAACTTCAGAATTTCTATCTTCCTTAACAGGAAACTAAGTCGTATTTTTCACTCCACCTTTTTCTTGTTTTCATTTCATACACACCTCTGTGAACGTGCAATAGTCTTTATCAAAGAGTAAAACCTTCATATCTCCGTTAAAATTCTTTTTTTTAAAAGCCTGTCTTTTATCAAGATTATTCTTACACAAAGAACCGTTAGGAATTTTAACTCGGAGAGAACACTTGCTTGACTTTGTTTTAAACTGGACTTTCTAGGCTTCTTAGCGAGCTTTGGGCCAATGCACCCAAACCAGTTGGTTTTAGGGCATTAGGTGTAAAAACACCCCAGCGGACTTAATTACTCAAGTTACCTAGGTCCAAAAACAAAAGACAGATTGGCGTGAAAATCAGATGATTTAATACGAACGGAGATATAACCGGCAGTTCAAATATATTTTTTTTTTTTTGGATAAAAGACGTGTCTAGTGGGTTTGGTGTGTAATCATTCCAATCAAGTTTTAGATGGGTTATTTTTCAGACTTAGCTCTAATTACGGCATCAATAACATTCCTTCATATTCGCTTTACTTCATAAACTATTCTTGACATTTACTTATTTCAGAACAAACCTATTTGATCCTCAGAAAATTATTTATCTGTTTAAAAGTTTAAACATGAAAGACTTGTCATCTAATTCCCAAAATCTCACGACACGTGTAGTGTGATGTAAAGACGTATATTAACTATAGTTAACTTCAAAGGAGAGTTATCTTTCAGGTTTTCAAAATCCACACATAAGATCTAGTTATTCCTATTTTTTCAAACTAAAACCGTCGAATGTTGAATCAGAGTTCTTCCACAAGTTAACTTGACGAAAAAGTTTTTATATTTTTTAGAAAATTTTCAAATTTTTATGGATTTTAATATGCAGATGCAAAGATATACATATGAATGCGAAGGGAAGAAATGCGTACCGAGCGTACCCCCAAACTTAAACTGGACAGTGTCCTCACTGTCATAGCATGAAGAGAGCAGTTGGAAGGTTCAAAATTGTCGGTTAGTGATACACAATTTTTATTTGTTTTTTTTTTTTTTTTTTTTTTGTTTTAAAGAAAAGAAAAAGAATATACACAGATATAAACAAAATGGTTTGTACATACCCCCAAACTTATTTGGAACAGTGTCTACTGTTCTTGGCTGGATAACCGAAGTTTGGAGGTAGGCAGAGGAGGATCATTCAAGGTAAACCGGCTCCTGTAAGAACAGGAGCTCCTCTGTTGGTTCGGCGCTAAGGTACGGTTTGCATCGGTGTCCATTTACCTTGAAGAGTGAACCGTCCTTTGGATTTTCCAAATCCACAGCGCCCTGCGGATACACATTCCGCACAAAATATGGCCCTTTCCAGCGAGATCGGAGCTTTCCAGGATGGAAATGAAGTCGGGTGTCGTAAAGAAGTACCTGTTGACCAGGTACGAAGGTTTTGCGCAAAAGGTGTTTATCGTGAAACACCTTTGTTCGATTCTTAACGACAACCGCGTTGTCGTAAGCCTCATCCCTAAGCTCGTTCAGTTCGTTCAGCTGCAGCTTCCGATGGCTGCCCGCGTCCTCAAGAGACAGATTCAGCTCCTTAATAGCCCAAAACGCACGATGCTCGATTTCGACAGGAAGGTGGCAGGCCTTTCCGTATACAAGCCGATAGGGAGACATGCCAAGGTCGGTCTTATAAGCGGTTCTAAATGCCCAAAGGGCATCAGTGAGTTTCAAAGACCAATCCTTACGGTTCTTGGAAACCGTCTTCTCCAGTATCTGCTTGATTTGCCGATTTGAAACTTCGGCCTGCCCGCAGGTTTGGGGGTGGTAGGGCGTAGAAAGCTTATGATTAATGGAGTATTTCCGCATCAAGGCCTCGAAAGTCCTATTGCAGAAATGACTTCCATTGTCGCTAATGATCGCTCGGGGGTGCCCAAACCAGGAGAAAATGTTTTCTTTAAGGAACCTAACGACAACCTTGTTGTCGTTAGTCCGGCTGGGCACAGCCTCGACCCATTTAGAGACGTAATCAACAGCTAGAAGAATGTACAAGTTCCCAAAAGAGTTGGGAAACGGCCCCATGAAGTCTATCCCCCAAACATCGAAAATCTCCACAACCAAGATCGGTTGGAGCGGCATCTCGTTTCTCCGGGATATCCGGCCCATGTGTTGGCACCGGGAGCAAGTCTTGCAATATTCGTGAGCGTCTTTGAAAAGTTGTGGCCAGTAGAAACCACATTGCAAGATCTTCTCAGCTGTCTTTCTGGGCCCAAAATGCCCGCCACACGCTTGATCATGGCAAAATGACAGCACACTCTTGAATTCCTCATCGGGGACACACCGACGAATGATCTGATCGGGACAGTACTTGAACAAGTAGGGTTCGTCCCAGTAAAAGTGTTTTACTTGGGATAAGAAGCGAAGTCTGTCCTGACTCGACCATTCGGTCGGTAGCAATCCCGTGGCCAAATAGTTCACAATATCTGCGAACCAGGGTTCGCACGATACTGTCAAGAGTTGTTCGTCCGGAAAAACGTCGTTTATCGGAAATGGAAGCGAAGGCGAAGAAGGAAGTCGCGAGAGATGGTCGGCAACCACGTTTTCACATCCTCGTTTGTCCTTAATGACAAGGTCAAACTCTTGAAGCAAGAGGATCCAACGGATTAACCGAGACTTGGCATCTTTCTTCGCAAAAAGATGGCGCAGAGCTGAATGGTCCGTGTAGACGATGACTGGAGAGCCGATGAGGTAAGGCCTGAACTTTTCTAAAGCAAATACAACAGCTAAGAATTCCTTCTCAGTTGTTGTACAGTTAAGTTGGGCGTCGTTCAGGGTTCGGCTAGCGTAGTAGATCACGTGCGGCATCTTATTGATGTGCTGTCCAAGGACAGCACCGATGGCAAAGTCGGATGCATCGCACATAATCTCGAATGGGTGCGTCCAGTCAGGAGAAGAGAGAACGGGAGCAGAAGTGAGTGAGTGTTTCAATGATTCAAAAGCAGCCGCACAGCTTGAGCTGAAGTCGAATGGCGTGTCCTTGGCCAGGAGAAGAGTCAAGGGCCTAGCAATCTTGCTAAAGTCCTTGATAAACCGTCTATAAAAACCGGCGTGGCCAAGGAAGGCTCGGATATCTCGGACGCATCGGGGAGGAGGAAGATTGGAAATGACCTCAATCTTAGCTTTGTCTACCTCAATGCCTTTCTGCGAGATGATATGTCCTAAGACAATACCTTCGCGCACCATGAAGTGGCATTTCTCCCAGTTCAAAGTGAGATTCTTGTCCTTACATCTGGTAAGGACAGCGTCGAGATGCAGCAGACACTCGTCAAAAGAATCGCCAAAGATGGAGAAGTCGTCCATGAAGATCTCCAGAAATTTCTCCACCATGTCAGAGAAAATTCCCATCATACACCGCTGGAAGGTAGCGGGCGCATTGCATAACCCAAAGGGCATGCGACGATATGCAAACGTGCCGAAAGGACAAGTGAAAGTGGTCTTGTCCTGGTCTTTTTCGGCGATGGGAATTTGATTATAGCCAGAGTAGCCATCTAGAAAACAATAGTACTCGTGTCCGGCCAATCGTTCGAGCATCTGGTCAATAAAAGGTAGCGGAAAGTGGTCTTTCCGCGTTGCGGCATTGAGTTTTCGGTAATCAATGCATACTCGCCATCCAGTTTGGGTGCGAGTAGGGATTAACTCGTTTGCCTCATTGGTGATGACCGTAATGCCCGACTTCTTGGGGACAACATGAATGGGGCTAACCCACTGGCTATCAGAGATAGGGTAAATGATACCACTATCTAGACATTTGACGATCTCCTTCTTCACAGCCTCCTTCATGACTGGATTGAGACGTCTTTGTGGATCCCGGGCTGGTTTGGCATCATCCATCAGATGTATATGATGCTCTACGATCAGGGGACTAATCCCCTTAATGTCCGCCATGGACCAGCCAAAAGCTTGCCTATTGCCGTGCAAGACCGAAAGAAGGGCTTTCTCTTGCTCAGGAGCTAGAGAAGCCGAAATGATAACTGGGAGGGTCTCGTTCTCACCTAAGTAAGCGTACTTAAGGTGAGACGGCAAAGGCTTGAGTTCGAGAATTGGAGGTGAAATGATAGAAGGAAGGATTGGAGAAAAGGTCTCGAACTCAAAGGATTCCAACAAAGGTTCGAAACGAGTGTAAGCCACCGAGTTGGATGGTTCAGGTAACTCATCCGAAAAGTCAAACGATTCAAACTCGGGTGGTGAGCGGCTAAGATCGTGTGAAAACGTAAAACACTCATAGTCGTAGTTGGGCGTGGAAGCAGCAGTGGGTTCGAAGAGAAACGCACTAGTGGCGTTAAGGTTATCGTCGTGAAATAGAAACTCCTCGAACTCACATTCTTCAGGGGTGATCTCCTGGATCGAGCAAACATCTAATATATGAGCATTAGGTTCGATGGGCTGATTCCCCAACCTAAAAATGTTGAGTTCAATTGTCATATTACCAAAAGAGAGGTTCATCGAACCATTGCGACAATTGATCACAGCATTTGAGGTTGCAAGAAATGGGCGACCGAGTATCACCGGAATTTGATTCCGGGGGTTAGCTACAGGCTGTGTGTCTAATACGATGAAGTCAACAGGGAATATGAAGTCCCCGACTTTGATTAACACATCCTCTAGCTCACCCCTAGGATGGGTGATCGATCGGTCGGCCATTTGGAGAGTGCAGTGTGTGGGTTTCAGCTCTCCGACCCCTAATTGCTCATATACAGAGTAAGGAAGCAAGTTAACACTGGCACCAAGATCTAATAGTGCGCGGTTGATGTTCTTATCCCCAATAGTAATAGAAATCGTAGGACAGCCAGGGTCCTTCCGTTTTTGTGGTAAAGATTGGGTAAGGGCATCACTCACAGCACTAGCCAAGAAAACTTTCTTGGGTACCTGAGACTTTCTCTTTTTCGTGCACAAGTCCTTTAAGATTTTTGCATAGGACGGGACTTGTTGGACAGCATCTAAAAGAGGAATATTAATGTTAACTTGCTTGAACAACTCCAGAATCTTCTCCATATGTGGATTTTGTTTATTAGACCTCAACCGGTTTGGAAATGGGACATTTTTAAAATTGGTTGAGTCTAATGTTGGTGGAGGAGATTGTGGAGTAGGAACGGATCCCAGAATAGGTGTTTTCGTGGAGTGAGAAGCGGGTCCGTTCAGAGCAGCAGAAGAAGAGGAAGGAGGAGAGCCTTTTGAAGAATGGAGAATAGGCTCAGAAGACGAAGAAGAAGAAGGAGAAGAAGAAGAAGCGGCGGCCGGGGTGTCATCGTTGATTCGCTTGCCAATGTTGTTTTGCAGCGTCCTTCCCGATCTCAGCGTAGTCACGGCACTCACATTATGGTTTTGTTGTTCAAGAGCAACATGTGCATTATGTGGGTGACCGGGATTTGGCAGTGGCTGGGATGGAAGCTTCCCCTTCTCTCGCTCGCTCAAGGCCGCATTCAGCTGTGCAATCTGAGCCTCGATGGTTTTGATGCTCTGCCCGTGTGCGGCGGTGTGTTGCACTAAAGATTGGATCGAAGACTGGATGTTGGCGGTGGATTGAGTCGATTGTTTAACAAACGCCTCCAGACTTCGCTCGAGCGAGGAAACCTTATCAGTGTTTGACGGAACAAAGTTGTTATTTGGTGGAAAAGAATTGTTTGGTGCAAAATTGTTCGTCTGGTTTTGGTAAGGTTGGGGTTGGAAGGGCTGCTGATACTGAGTTTGTTGTTGCGCTTGTTGTTGCGGTGGAGGGGCCCTTTGGAAATTGTTGCCTTGGAATTGATTCTGATTCTGATTCCAGGCGAAATTGGGGTGGTTCCTCCAACCGGGATTGTAGGTGGAAGAGTATGGATCATTCCTCGGTCTTTGCTGGAATGCATTAACCTGATCCTGTCCTTGCGATGGTGGATTGTAAGGACACTCTTCGGTCAAGTGGGAAGGATCGGAACAACAAGCGCAGATGGTACGAAGGGGGAGAACAGGGGCAGGAGAAGGAGCAGAAAATTTGCTCTCTATCGCTTCAAGCTTTCGTGTTATCGCAGCCATTTCAGCTTTCATCGTGATAGAGACATCGAGTTGGTGGATTCCTACCCTAGACTGACCGGTTGAAGTGGAGATAGAAGAAGAAGAAGTCGGTCTTGTGCTCTCCCACTGTAGCGTTTGCTCCGCAAGATCGTCAAAGAACTGCCACGCTTCATCGTCAGATTTCGATAGGAAGTGGCCCTGACAGATGGTTTCCAGCAACTGCTTCGTTGCTGGGTTCAGTCCCTCGTATAAGGTTTGGCAGAGTTGCCATTTCTCTATACCGTGGTGAGGACACTGAACAAGAAGGTCTTTGTACCGGTCAAAGCACTTCCAGAAGGGTTCAGAAGGAAGCTGGGAGAATTGGTTGATTTCATTTCGAATTCTTGCGGTCTTATGATTTGGATAGAATTTTTTTAGAAACGCTTTAACAAACTCGTCCCAGCTGGTGATTGAGTGGGAAGCGGTGCTATACAGCCATTTTTCTGCGAGATCGCATAAAGTGAACGGAATGACCCGTAGACGTATAGCATCGTCCGACAGCTGGGTGGTTTTCATCATGGCACAGACATTTTGAAATTTGTTGATGAAGATATAGGCATCTTCAGTATCGAGCCCATGAAAACGTGGAAGCATGTTGATGAAATGAGGCTTAATTTCAAAGTTGTCCCCATTGGCCGGAGGAAGAGAAAGGCAGGTGGGAAGTGCAGAACGGGTGGGGTAGAAACGATCCTGGAGCGCAATTCGCTGCGGCGCTACAACAGGCGGAGGTGGTGGAAGATTGGTCTCCGTAGGAGGTGGAGCCATTCCAGCGGTGGTCAAAGAGATGTTCGGATTAAATCCCGACATCGCGGAAGAAGAGGTTGGTGAAGGCGAAGGTGAAGGTGAAGATGTGTGAACAGAATTCCGGTCAACGTCGGAGTTGGCCGGCAAAGGAAGGGGTGAAAGAGGAGTGGACGGAGTATCGACTTCGGAGTCGATCGCGTAGTCGGTCGCGACTAACGTAACGCGGACTAAACGGGCGCTAGTGTCCCGAGTCCAAGCGGACATACACTAAACGAGTTTAGTATAGTCAAAGCGGAGAAGGTGAGGGTAAGAAAACGTCAATGGAGAAAGGCGATGGGTGTTGGGTGAAAATGGATTTGGCGACAAAAGGGCAAGTTTTTATAAAAGTTTTTTTGATTTCTTTTTCTTTTTTTTTCTTTTTTTTTTTTTTTTTTTTACAGAAGTATGTACGGAAATACGGCTTAAGCAATCACAAACAAGATATGCACAATCACACCTAGATCTACGGTCGCCTAGGTCTACTAGACCTGCTCCTGAACTTGATTTTCGAAGTTAAACAGTGTCGAGAAACAGGCTTAAAAATACACCGATCACGGGGCCAGGTAAGTGCAGAGATAAGGGGAGGTTGTCCAACGCTTTCGCGAAGTTCCTTAATTAAATAACCCTTTCTCTTTCGGCGGTTGCGCCTTTAACACTTTCCTAGGCACCCCGTAATCAATATACGGTTAAGCGAGGTTCTAAACACGGTTTATCTTCTCCTAATGAGCGCGAAGTCCTTAGGGCTGAAGTCTAGTATTTTTTAATTTACAATGGACAATGCATATGCTTTAGTGATTTTTGGGGTCCTGGGAAGGGTGATGAAATCCCCACCCAATCTGGATTGGTTTCAAGCCCCTTAAGTCCGTATTAAAGAATGCAAAACAGTAACAAATCAACTGCAAACAATTTTTATTTTGCGGCGCAAAGAATCCTGCACAAGAACAGTTTATTGGAAGGGGGAGAAGAATTTGCGCAAAGAAGCCTGCAGAAAACACAGTTCAGTGGAGTTCAGAGGAGTGGAGAGAAACAGAGGGACTTACAGAGAGATTTTGGGGCTCTGAAGCCACCAAGTGGCCGCGGATCCGCGGCCTAAGCTTCCTTGTGCCGCGTTTCCGCGGCTAGATGGTGGGATTGGAGCCCCAAAATTTTGTGTGGGCTTCTGTACTTGTTCTCTACTTGCCAAGATTTGCTGAATCTTTAGTTGCTTACTGTACTAGCTCCAGATCTTGACAGTAGACCGTATGCTTCGTTTTGTCCGTCGCGGTGTAGCCGCGAAATGTGGGTCTATCTTCCCACGTCTTTGGCACTGTACTTGAACTCCGTATTATCCGACGTTTTTGGCGCCGATCTTGAACTTCGTATTTTCCTGCTCACTTGCACAAAAACTAATCAAGAATAACAAGATGGTTTTTTACAAAGTATGTATTTTTTTTCGTTTTTTTTTTTTTTACTTACAAATTAACCCGAAATTACACAAGGAAATAAACTACCGTCTCCCCGGCAACGGCGCCATTTGATTGTTAGGATACGTGCGTGTCAAGTTTAGTTTTAAATACCGCAATCAAGACGGTTTCGCTTGTAGCTAGCCGGTTGAGTACGGGTCGTCCGCAGGGAGATGGGAGTCTTTTTCAAAGTATTTTAACGAGTTAAGTCCTGTTTTCAGATTTTGTTGTGGTTATCTAAGTGTAAGGTGATATTTAAAGAGAGCTTGTTAGGGTTAGGATTAGGTTAGTTTGAGTTAGGAGTCTCCACATCTTTCGTTGCCCTACTTAATATCGGTGTTACGGTAATCGGCAACAACGGGGATTAGCACGACTAGGAAGGAACTTGCGAGTATAAGCTAGGCTTTCCAACGCATAGTCCTTCCTTTTGGTGCTTGTCCGTCCGTTCTTGGCTCTTATCCATAACCTCCGGTTAATTTAACCACAACCGGTCTCATTACGGAATCACCGCTATCATGTAGGATAGGGTGCCGTAAGGAGCGGATTGTGGTTCCATTAACGGGAGTTGATTTAAGTTGTTGGGCAAGGAAAGAGTGAGAGAGATTTCCTTCTCTCAAACTTCCCTTATCCTACCCTAACAAGTATAAGACTACTCACACTTCATGATAAGGAAAAACAAAACAAAACAAAGAGGAAGATAGAAAGAAGGAGATTAGAAGAATACGACTAACTATTTGCGACCTCACCTTGGCGAGGATCAAGCGTAAGTATCATTGTCATATGAAGGATAAAGAAAAAGAGAGAAGAAAGAAATAGCAAGAAAATAACAACAACTACTTAGCAATTTAAAGTTACAACAATTATAACAAAAGTAAAGAGACAAGCATGATAATAAAATGGTCTTCTTTATTCATCACTCTTCACTCAAAAGCTCACTACAAGTTTAATGGAGAAGAGGTGAGAAGAGGAAGAAGAACAACACTAAAACTAGGCAAAATGAAAATACAAAATTATGGACTCAAAGAATGACCCTTGGCATTGGCAAGTTCTGCTGTATTTATAGGCAGGGAGTTGGAGTTCTAGGGCAACCAGCAGCCTTAACATGAAGTACCAAAAATACCCTCAAAAACCGTCAGCAAGTGGGCCCCACATGGCCGCGGAAGCGCGGCCAAGACCCCCATTTGGCCGCGCTTCCGCGGCCCTTTATTGGAGTTGGGGTGTGGTCTTTGGTTGGGGTCCCTGGTTGGCTTTTTCCAGCTGTTTGGTACATATAGTTTCTGATAATACCTCCACATTTCTTCCAGAATTCTTGTTGAGGGAAAGGTGAACTTTTTGTCAAGATTTGGAATGATTGCCTCGAGCTCCGCGTAGATCTCTTGGATCTTGTGCCACCATTGAGCCTTGTGCATAGATTTGACATTTTGTCTTCCTACTGGTGTCTGGCAACATACGGATGAGGGACGGAGACCGTGTTTTATCTGTGGTCGGCAAGAACCCGGACTTTTTCATGTTTTCCATGAATTTTACCGTTTTAGAACCGAGAACCTGTAACCTGCAATTGACTAGCAAACACGGCTCAAGAGTATCTACCGATATGCAATGTGATAAAAATTGGGCGGTATGAAAATGTAAAAAACTGATATGAACAACCCACGACTAGGGACCTTGAAGGATGTACTTATGGACTACCATGTCGCCACTAGTATGATATGCATCATAGTCCAGGTAGTCAAGTACACATCCTAAGGGCTTTACCAACATGTAACTATAAGACAGTTTAAAGAGACTAGTATACATGTTAAGATAAAGAGTAACCAGATAGCATACAATCATATTAAGCAAGAAAGTCATCTCTATATATGTCCAAGCATCCAATATAATATACATCATCTGTACAATACTGGCCTCTAGGGCATACATACAACTAACAAGCACTTGGCATTACACTCATGTATAAAGATTACATTGCCACTTTAGCATGCTTCAGACTTGTTCATATTGAGGTTTATATATATCTGATCGTATTGACCTAGGATGGGTCATACATTCGATCTCTGCTTGTAGATATTTTTCTATTCACGAGTTGGCAACTCACCCCCGTTGTGCCACAGTTCTTGCAGGTTTTTGCCGTACAGATTCCATAGCGGCTTTTCTGGCACACTGCTTCCATACGGGTGACTTGCTTGAATAGGTGGGTTCTTTTGCATCAGAACCACCCTTGTACTTATACTTTTCAGTTGTATCTAGAAATTCCATCAACCAAAACTTGTATATTGTTTCAGACTTAGAGACAGTGATGTATTTTTCGACCTTAGAGTCGCGCTTGTAGTATTACGGTTTTCTGGCTGTTTGAGTTTCTTTTTGGGTTTTGATCCTCGCCCTTTGGCGTTGTATATTATTATTGCTTGCGTGGTTGTGACCGTCGATTGACGAAGAGCTAGCTCCCGCTTGGGGATGCCTTTTATCATTTCATATATATTATTCCTGTTGTACCCCGTTTGGGGCCAGTTTTTACAAAGGAAACTCTGCCGAAATTTTCAGAAAAGACTATACATTTTTAAAATGCATTTCGGGTTAGTTATTTGAAGACTTTGATTTCAAACATGCTTTTTTTACTTATTAAAACCCAGTTCCTTTATTTACTCCTTAAATGGTTTTAGATTTCTGGGCTTTTGGACTACTTGGATCAGATGGAGTCCTATAGACTTCATAGGATTCAAGGGCCAGTCACGTGCTCTTTCGGGTCGTGACACATACGGCCCATGAGCTTGGCCTGATCTCGAAGAGCCGGAGAGATCGCTCAGTGGACATTCTTCTTGAATGTTTCCAGCAGAGGTTGGCCGTGGCATCGTGTTCGATGGTTGGGGACCCCAGCGAATCCGTAGCTTCTAGGGTCCACGGGCACCGTCAGAGGGAGCGGGCGGAGGTTTCCTGGGCTCGGCTAGAGGAGCTCTCTTCCGAGTACCATCGTCAATGTTTTCTTAATTCTCTTCCTCCTTTACTGTAATGGTTGTAAGGCTGCGGAGCCAAGAATACCTCCGAATAAAGTATAAATAAATTTTCTTTTGGTTAAGATTACGGTGTATTATCTCTCCCACCCACCCACCCCTTTTTTGCACTGGCCGACCTGTGGCCCCTCCCTACCCCCTAACTCGGGGCCGAGGAAAAGAAGGAAGGGTTGGGTTACGAGTCGGTGTCGAAGTCTATCTTGTGTGAGGACTCGGTTTGGAAAATTTAGTCGATGTGGAAAGAAATTGCATTATTCGAAAAAGGGGTACTCCGTACAACTTGAGCTTTTCGGCGTTATATGGCCGAGGGAAATTACGCCCTTTAGAGTCCTGGAGGTGGTAGGCTCCACCGGGAAGTGCCTCTGTCACGAGGAAGGGCCTGTCCCATTTCGGGGAGAACTTATATAGCTTCCCTTGGTCTACGAACTTGTTTCGTCGCAAGAACAGGTCTCCTGTCTTAAAGGCTCGATGCCTGACTCAGGCATTGTAGTAATGGGTGGTTTGCTGCTGATAGGAGGCCATCTTGATTTGCGTCCGATCTCGTTTTTCTAATAAGATGTCCAAGTTGCTTCATAGCGCCAAGGTATTAGCCTCGTCGTCAAAATGCTCGACCCGATAACTGGGCAATCCAATTTCTGTGGGGACCATCGCCTCGATACCGTAGCAGAGGCTGAATGGGGTTTCTCCCATGGGTGTTTTTCTCGACGTCCGCAGTGCCCATAGTCCCCGAGATAATTCTTCAACCCAGTCGCCTTGCCTACTTCTAGGCGAGCTCGAAGCCCTCGAATGACGCTTCGATTTGCTATTTCGGCATGCCCGTTGCATTGGGGATGTGCGACCACGGCGAACTTCATTAATATATGATAGTCGTCGTAGAATTCTTTGACTTTGTCATTCTCGAAGCTGGTTCCATGGTCAGTGACGATGCACCTTGGGATTCCGAATCGGGAGATTATATTGTTCTGCAGAAATTTGATTGTAGAGACGGTGTCCGGTTTCCTGATAGGCACGGCTTCAATCCACTTTGTGAAGTAGTCTATGGCGACAAGGATGTACCTGTGTCCACCCATGCCGGTGGGGAGCTGGCCCACCATATCCATCCCCCACTGAGTAAATGGCCACGGGGAACTTAGTGGCGTTAGTAAAGTGGCGGGGAGACGGGAGATGCTGCCGAAGAGTTGACAGCTCTTGCATCTTCTGACCATTTTCTCGGCATCTTGATGTATTCCCGGCCAATAGTAACCCTGGAGCTGTGTCTTTTGGACCAGTCTGTGGGCCCCTTGATGCGCCCCTCCGACCTCTTCGTGTATTTCTCGTAAGACGTAGTCTGCTTCATGGGGATCGACACATCGGAGCAGAGGTTGAGTGTAAGACTTCTTGTATAGGTTTTCTTTGCTCCATACGAAATGGCGAGCTTTTGCTCGAATCTGACGAGCTTCGGCCCGGTCTTCCGAAAGAACCCCATCTTTCAGAAACTCTGCAATGGGCTTTCTCCAATCCGGGGCATCTTCTTGGGTCGTGTAGATTTGGAGTGTTGCATCTCCATCTTCCACGCTGGGTCGTGGCAGGACTTCAAAGAGGATGTTTCTCTTATGATTGGTCGAATAGGAAGAGGCAAGTTTGCTCAGGGCATCGACCTCGGTGTTCAAATTTCTAGGAATCTGCTCCACTTGACCTTCGTCGAATTTTCTCCGAAGCCTTCTTACCTCTGCCAAGTATTTTATCATGAGTGGTTCCCGGGCTTCGAAACGCCCGGTTACTTGGCCGACGACTAGCGTGGAGTCGCTGCGTATCCGGATGGTCTTCAGCCCTACTCCGGAGGTGATTCGTAGCCCGGCTAATAAGGCATGTACTCTGCCGCATTGTTTGACGCCTTAAAACCAAGTCTTAGAGAATACTCCATTTCTGCCTCATTCGGGCCGTAGATGATCAGGCCAGTCTCACACCCCTCCTTTGCGCAGGATCCGTCCACATAGAGCACCCAGTCCGGAATTAGGCTGGGCACCTCCTCGACTGAAGGTCGTAGGTCAGGGCCCTAAGTCGTCGTTCCTTCCCTAGTTCGAATGGTGCACTTGACAACGAAATCGTCTAAGGCTTGTGCTTTAATTGCCCATCTGGGTCGGTATTTGATGTCGAACTGGGACAGCTCCTACCTCCATTTCTCTAAGTAGCCTGATAATTCAGGGTAGGTGAGGATACTCCCTAAAGGTCGTTCAGTAAGGACGATGATTGTGTGTGCCTGGAAATAGTGTCGTAGTTTCCTGGAGGCGACGACAAGCGCAAGGACTATTTTTTCTATGGACGGGTATCTGGTTTCCGTGTCCTTGAAAACATGGCTCACATAGTAGACCGGTTTCTGCATTCCTTCGAACTCTCTGACGAGCACTGAGCCCGCGGCTTGGTTGGAGACGGCTTGATATAGTAACAGCTCACCACCTTCGACTGGTCTGGTGGGAAGTGGTAGGGTCTCTAGGTGTGCTGATTGAAAGAATTAAAGTTTTAACCGCAATCAAGACGGTGTTGCTATGCAGCTAGCCGGTTGAGCACGGGTCGATCCACAGGGAGATGGTTGTATGTCCGTTCGAGTTTTAGACGAGTCAATAAAGAATGTGTATAGCTCTATCCTAAGTGTTCGTATTTATGTTCAAGTAAGCTTGTTAAGGTTAAGGTTGGTTAGTAGAGTTAGAATTAGTCTTATACTTATCTTTAGCCATTCTTAAGACGATGTTAGGATAATCGAAAGTAGCGGGGATTAGGAGGACATAGGAATGGGATTTGCGAGTTTAAGCAAGCTTTCCAATGCTAAATCCATTCCTAGTGCCACTTGTCCGTCCGCTAAATACGCCTATTTCCAACCCTCGACCAAACACCCGCAACCATGTATCCAATTAAGTCACAACTACATGTCACGTTGTAGTGCGCTTAAAGGACTTCTCGACTTAGGTCGCGGCCATATGTCACGTATAGCGCGCCTAAGTGAGGGGGTTGCGTTTGTTTGGTCGGGGGTCGTTTCAAGATGTTTAGCGAAGAGAAGCACAAGGGATTTCTCCGTCCCTCATACCACCTTCCTTAGCCTTAACAAGAGGGAAATTATGCACACATCATAAAAGAAAAGAAAACAAAACAAGAAGGAAGAAAAGAGGAAAATACGGTTTTACAAGTGAAGCAAGCTAACTCTTGGGTCCTCACCTTAGCAAGGAACTCCGTCAAGTATCATCGCTTGAAAATACGGATAAGAGAAGAAAAGAAAAGCGAACAAGAAAAGAAATAACAACAACTAGTTAACAACAAATAATAAAATTACAATACAAGATAATAAAATTACAAGACAATAAATAAAAGAGACAAGATAAAAACAACCCTCATCTTCATTGATCTTCCACTCAAAAAGCTCTCACTACAATTTTCATGGAGGAAAGAATGAAGAAGAAGAAGAAACTTAGCTAAATCCTAATAAAAAGAGGCATGAAAAAGAACACCATTGGCTTGGCAAGTTCTGAGATATTTATAGGCAGTAAACTGAAAACCTAGGGCAATATTCTGAATCAAAATGAATGTACCAATCTGCCCCCAGAAAACGACAGAGTGCGGAGCCCACATGGCCGCGGTTCCGCGGCCTAAGCGCGCTTATGCCGCAGAACCGCGGCCGTATTAGGGAGTTGGGCCATGATATTTGGTGGGTTTTCCTGGTTTATGGTCCTCTTCAGTGTGGTATAGTACTTTTCTCAGAAGCTCTTCACAATTCTTCCAGAATTTCAGTAGATCAAAAGGTGATGTGATGTGGATCTTTTGCCATGATTTCCTCGAGCTCCGCGTAGATTTCTTGGATCTTGTATTGACATTGAGCTTTGTGCATGAAAATGACATCGATTTGCCATTTTGTCCCTTAAACTGGTGTGTGGCAACATACGGATAGAGAGCGGAGACCCGTGTTTTATCTGTTGTTGGCAGTAATCCGGAATTTGTCGTACTTTTTCATGATATTCACTGTTTAGAGCTGAGACCAGTATCCTGCAATTATATAGCAAACACTGATTAAAAGCGCCTGCCTATAAACAAACGAGCGTAAGAATGGGCGGTATAAAATGCAATATTCTGGTATGAACAAATACCCCCAAACTTAACTTTTGCTCGTCCCGAGCAAAACCAATTATTCATAAAAAAAAGTCCTAACCGCACTTTCGCAGGGAACACGATTGCACTGAGCACGTGCAACAAGCCGTTAAATCTCTAGGTGTCCCTAGTAGGAGGAGTGTTGTCTCCTGAGGGTTTTCAGCGGATTACACCCACAAAATCCCGTCAAACTAGTGTCATAAGTTAACGTCGGTTCTACTCCTACAGTTTAGTATCTACGTTAGAAATTCTATCATCCTAAGTTAGAAATATCCAACCCTAATGCTTCACACCTCCTATCTATTTAACCTTAGATCATATACGTTCCAAAAAAGTTTAGAAAGGTGTTGGTTCTCCTGAGTTTTCCTTCTTCAAGTGTGGTCTCAAATCTTGGATTTTTATCAATTTTACAGAAAATATAAGTCTTATTCTTTATTTCTATCTCTTATCCAAATATTGATTGTATACCCCTACGTGTGTGTATATTTGGACCCCTACACTTAAGAATTCAATTCAAGCTATAATACACTTTCCCTAATACCTAATACTACTTCTTTTCATTAAGGATGGACGGATTTGATCACACACCTTTCATGCGACTATTAATGCTTCTTGAGGCACTAACGGCCGATTACTGAATGTGTGAACTTTAAAGCGTAAATAGCAGTTTCCAGGTCTTGACTTTATTCTATTTTTCTTTTTCTTTTTCTTTTTCTTTTTCTTTTTCAAGACCGGATATATTTTTCAATATGCTGTTTTGGTGTTTAGCTTTAAATACCGTTTTTTCTTTCATACTAGGCTTTCAGGCAAGAGTATTTCTAGGTATCCTCTACTATCCCAAGTTTCAAGGTGCGTGTAAGTGCAGTTTGTAGGGTATATACTTTCTAAATTTGAACTCAAGAAAAGAAACTATTTTTCAGACTTATCTTTCAGTAAAGCTTCAATACTTTCCCTTCATCTTGACTTAACTCAAGAACTGAACTCAAGATTACCTATTTCTCAAAAAAAAACTGTAAGGACGTATACTTACCAAAGTTAGACAGAAGGAGGGTTGTTTTTAGGATTTTCAATTCCTAAGCCTAGAATTTAGTTATTTCTAACACATCAACTAAACTTTCAGAATAAAAATCTAAGTTACCCTATTAGCTAACTTGACGACAAAGTTTTTATATTTTTGGAAAATTTTCGTTTCTTTTGTGGGTTTTTTAATAAGGTATGCAATTGCAAAATATACAAATGAATACAAAGGAAGAAAGCTTACCGAGCACACCCCCAAACTTAAACTTGACAGTGCCCTCACTGTCAGGCTATACCAAGAGGGTCAAAATTGTCGGCGCTCCCTAAAAAAAATTTTTTTTATATACAAAACAAAAATATATACACAAAAAGGTTCCCCCCCCAAACTTAAGTAAAACAGTGTTAAAGTTCAGGAATAGGGGGGAAAGAGAACAGTATCAAGCTATACAAGGCCTTACACAGGCCAAAAGTGAGCACCAACCATTCAAAGATTTTATCTCTATAATGTGCTGGTTGGTGAAAGAACGCGGAGATGTAAGAAATGAAGAATACGCGAGACCGTATGGAGATAGAAGCGGGATACGGTCTCGGTATATGAGAAGAAGAATGGAGGAAGGGAAAAAGAAGTGGAATACGAACTTGAGGGTGGAAATGGATTGAATAAATTAGTACAATCTGTAATGATCGATGTGAAAAGATGGATTGTACTAATCTATCAATATGGCGAGAAATTGGGTCAAATCCCTCAAGATTCGTGAGAAACCATGGGTACGCCGAACTCGGTAAACCAGACATATGAAATGAAAGTGAGACGGTTTCTTGCAAGGTCGGAACAATGGAAAGGATGGAGGTAGGTGATTGAGGAAGGTTATCGGTTAAAGGTTCAGGAGGGTGTACACAGTCAATGAAAGGAACAGGATGAATTGGAAAATCCGACTCATCAATTAAAACTGGTTCATCCTCAAAAATATCCTCAAAATTCTCCTCAAAGTTAAGCACATCCATGCATTTATCCTCAAAATCCAGACGCATATGGGGTTCAGGAAAAACATTTAATGACTCGGGATGATGAATTGAAGAGAAAAACTCAGCCAAATCTATGGGTTCATCATCCAAAATATTCCCAGCGTCAATATCCTCAATCAAGTGAAAATCTATATTCTCAGACACCTCAACAAAAGCATGGATATCAATCAATTCAGGTTCTAGAGTGGAGGTGTAAAGGTCAAAAGGATTGGGTGTGGTTTCACTCGAAAAGGACCCTTCACAATATCTGTTCTATTTTTAATCAATGAATCGTTTAGAATACTAGATAGACATTCAAAACCGGAGTTGTGGGATTCAAGTTGAAACGGGTAGGCTTGATTCGGAAGGGGGTACATCTCACTCTCTCCACTCAAATTCTCAACCTGTCCTACCGCCTCTTCATACATTGGAAAATTTGGAGCTAGTTGAAAACTAGCTACCGGGTCACTAGGTTGTATGAGGGCGGCCATGGACGCATTCAAATCCATCATCTGTTGGTACGACGCTACCCTAAAGTCTTCGAAAGACTGTTCCAGACTAGACATGGGTTGTGAAGGGGTTTCAGTAAAAGATTCAAAGTTGTTTGGATACTGAAAACTCCCAAATGGCGGTTCAGAAGCAATGTCTAGGGAAGGTGCAAAAGTCGGGTAGGACTGGTAGGAATTGAATGGCTGGACAGGAGCAGGATCAACATTTGGATAAGAAAGTGAATGGAATTGTTGATCCCAAGAATCTGTAGTGGTGAAAGGAGTGAAAGATCGGCTACAGGATTGTTCAATATGTTCAGCGACGGACAAAGGACGACTTGCAAAAGGGGTATCAACATAAGAAGGTGGGGGAGTTTGAAAAGGTTGATACAAAGTGGATTGCGGAGGGCAAGTGTTTGTCCTAAACGCGTCTATCCGATCTTTCAAAGAGATTTTGGACATGGAGGGATTGTTCGACGTTCAGCCAAAGCAAGAACCGTAAGAAGTAATGTCTGGTTGTGGGTACCAAAGTTCGGCAAGAGTTTTGCGAGGTGGGGTACCCATGATATGAAGAGAGAAAGAAAGAAAGGCAGAGAAAAGGAGGGGGAAAAGAATATGATTTTTTTTTTTAGTTATTAACAAAAGAATGAAATATACACACAAAAAGAATCTGGACAAAAACAATCACGACACAAAAATACCACACACGTAATCGTTCTAGGGTTCACCTAGGTCAATTAGACCTGCTCCAGAACTTGATTGTCGAAGTAAAACTGTGTCGAGAAACGGGCTTAAGATACACTGATCACGAGACCAGGTAAGTGCAGAGATAAGGGGAGGTTTTCCGACGCTTTCGCGAAGGTCCTTAATTAAATAACCATTTCTCTTTTGGCGGTTTCGCCGTTAACACTTTCCTAGACACCCCGTAAACAATGTACCGTTAAGCATGGTTCTAAACACGGTTAACTTCTCTTAGTGAGCGCGAAGTCCTTAAGGCTTAAAGTCTAGTTTCTTTTAAAGTTTGTGCGGGTAAACGTTATGCTCAAGTTCGTGATTTGTGGGCCATGGAAAAGATGATGAAATCCTTTACCGTATGTTGTGGGGTTCGCTTGCCCTTAAGTCCGAATTAATGTATGCAATGCGCAATTCAAAAAATTCTATAAAGAATCAAACAATCGTTTTTTTTTAGTTTAAGCACGGCACTGCAACAAATACGGGTTAGTCAATTTTTAGCGTTAGAAGAAGGTGTTAGTAAAGTACGTACCGTTAAGTTTTTGGGTTAAGAAACCCCCGTTGAATCAATTCCGGGAAGCTTGAAAAGTTCGCTTGCGCGGGTCAAACTACCCGGATCTTTGGCACTGTACTTCGTAATCACCTTAGCTTTGAACGTACACTTTGCTCCCCACAATCGCAGTTCGCAAATCCGCAAAAATCTGCAGAAAATACAGTATGGTGGAATTCACAGAGAAGATAAAAGAAAAGAAAAAGGGGTGGAAAAAAAATTGGGCACAGAGGCCTCAATGGGACCGCGGAACCGCCGCTCAAGGCACCTTTTGACCGCGGTTCCGCGGTCAAAATGTTGACTTGGGGATTTGTCTTTAGTCAACGAACTCCACTTCTTCTCTTCTCCAAAATAAAAACCTCTGTTTTCTTTTTGGATTACTATACTTGCTCCAGATTATCCTGCACACTTGCTCACAAAAAATATCAAAAATAACAAAAAGATTTTATTTTATTTTTTATTTATAAATATATACAAAAAAAATATTAACCTGAATAACAAGAAAGAAAATACGTTACCGTCTCCCCGACAACGGCGCCATTTGATTGAAAGAATTAAAGTTTTAACTGCAATCAAGACGGTGTCACTATGCAGCTAGCCGGTTGAGCATGGGTCGATCCACAGGGAGATGGTTGTATGTCCGTTCGAGTTTTAGATGAGTCAATAAAGAATGTGTATATGTTTGTTCAGCTCTATCCTAAGTGTTCGTATTTATGTTCAAGTAAGCTTGTTAAGGTTAAGGTTGGTTAGTAGAGTTAGGATTAGTCTTGTACTTATTTTTATCCATTCTTAAGACGATGCTAGGATAATCAAAAGTAGCGGGGATTAGGAGGACATAGGAATGGGATTTGCGAGTTTAAGCAAGCTTTCCAACGCTAAATCCATTCCTAGTGCCCCTTGTCCGTCCGCTAAATACGCTTATTTCCAACCCTCGACCAAACACCGGCAACCATGTATCCAATTAAGTCACAACTACATGTCACGTTGTAGTGCGCTTAAAGGACTTCTCGACTTAGGTCACGACCATATGTCACGTATAGCGCGCCTAAGTGAGGGGGTTGCGTTTGTTTGGTCGGGGGTCGTTTCAAGATATTTGGCGAAGAGAAGCACAAGGGATTTCTCCGTCCCTCATACCACCTTCCTTAGCCTTAACAAGAGGGAAATTATGCACACATCATAAAAGAAAAGAAAACAAAACAAGAAGGAAGAAAAGAGGAAAATACGGTTTTACAAGTGAAGCAAGCTAACTCTTGGGTCATCACCTTAGCAAGGAACTCCGTCAAGTATCATCGCTTGAAAATACGGATAAGAGAAGAAAAGAAAAGAGAACAAGAAAAGAAATAACAACAACTAGTTAACAACAAATAATAAAATTACAATGCAAGATAATAAAATTACAAGACAATAAATAAAAGAGACAAGATAAAAACAACCCTCATCTTCATTGATCTTCCACTCAAAAAGCTCTCACTACAATTTTCATGGAGGAAAGAATGAAGAAGAAGAAGAAACTTAGCTAAATCCTAACAAAAAGAGGCATGAAAAAGAACACCATTAGCTTGGCAAGTTCTGGGATATTTATAGGCAATAAACTGAAAACCTAGGGCAATATTCTGAATCAAAATGAATGTACCAATCTGCCCCCAGAAAACGACAGAGTGCGGAGCCCACATGGCCGCGGTTCCGCGGCCTAAGCGCGCTTATGCCGCGGAACCGCGGCCGTATTAGGGAGTTGGGCCATGATATTTGGTGGGTTTTCCTAGTTTGTGGTCCTCTTCAGTGTGGTATAGTATTTTTCTCAGAAGCTCTTCACAATTCTTCCAGAATTTCAGTAGATCAAAAGGTGATGTGATGTGGATCTTTTGCCATGATTTCCTCGAGCTCCGCGTAGATTTCTTGGATCTTGTGTTGACATTGAGCTTTGTGCATGAAAATGACATCGATTTGCCATTTTGTCCTTTAAACTGGTGTGTGGCAACATACGGATAGAGAGCGGAGACCCGTGTTTTATCTGTTGTTGGCAGTAATCCGGAATTTGTCGTACTTTTCCATGATATTCACTGTTTAGAGCTGAGACCAGTATCCTGCAATTATGTAGCAAACACTGATTAAAAGCACCTGCCTATAAACAAACGAGCGTAAGAATGGGCGATATAAAATGCAATATTCTGGTATGAACATGTGCCTTGAGTTGTTCTAAAGCATCTTGGCATTCCTCGGACCATTCAAACCTGGGGATTTTCCTTAGGGCTCTGAAGAAAGGGATACATTTTTCCCCGGATCTGGATATAAAGCGACTTAATGCAGCCACCCTCCCGATGAGTCGCATGATATCAACATTGCTTTTGGGTGTCGCCATGTTGATGATAGTGCTAATCTTCTCTGGGTTCGTCTCGATTCCTCGATGGGTAACCATGAATCCAAGGAATTTTCCGCTTGTGACGCCGAACGCACATTTGGCTGGATTTAGCTTCATCTTTTATTTTCGTAGGACGTCAAATGTTTCGGCGAGGTCTGTTGTGTGTCCAGCCGATGAGGCGGATTTCACGAGCATGTCGTCAACGTAGACTTCCATGTTTTTCCCAATTTGCGGTTTGAACAGTTTGTTGACCAGTCGCTGGTACGTGGCTCCGGCGTTCTTGAGTCCGAAGGGCATTACCCTGTAGCAGTATAGTCCCTGATCCGTGGTAAAGGCTGTCAGCTCTTCGGATCTGATTATAACCGGAGAAGGCGACCATGAAGCTTAGTAATTCGTAACCAGCCGAGCTGTCTACTAGCTGATCTATCCGAGAAAGTGGGTAATTGCCTTTCGAGCAAGCCTTGTTCAGGTCCGTGAAATCGATGCACATGCGCCGTTTCCCGTTCACTTTCTTGACCATAACCACGTTCACCAGCCAATCCGAGTAGTCCAGGTTTCTGATGAAGTCGGCAGCGAGCAATCGGTCCACTTCCTCTTCTATTGCCTTTTGTTTTATTGGCGCGAAATTTCTCTTTTTTTGTCGGATTGGGTTGGCTTTCGGGTCGACCCCGAGCTTGTGGGAGATCACCTTATGATCGATCCCGGGCATGTCTTCTAGTGTCCAAGCAAACACATCCGAGTTGTTCCGGAAGAATCGGATTAGGTCTTCGCGGATGCCCCCTATCAAAAGAGAGCCGATCTAGACAGTCCGGCCGTCGACTCCTTCTATGAGGGGAACTTCCGCTAACGCTTCCACCGGGGCACCTCGAATTTCCTTTCGGTCGTCACGTGTGTCCAAGGTCCCCTGAGGATCATGCGTATCTTCAAAATCGTCACCCTGCTCCGCGGTGGGAGATGTTGAGGCGAGGCAGATCCTGGCAGTTTGCTGGTCTCCATAGGCACGGCCTATCCCCTCGTTATCTAAAGGGAATTTGAGCGCAAGGTGGTAAGTTGAGATCTGAGCCCGAAGAGCGTTTAAGGTGGGGCGTCCCAGGAAGATGTTATTGGACGATGGGATCTTGGCAACGAGAAAGTTCACCAATATGGTTCGCTCGCGTTTTGCCTGCACCCCTAATGTTGAGGAGGTGGGTGATCGAACCATCGGCCAGGATGGAATGGTTGGTGAACCCGGAGAGGACATGGGAGGTCGGTTGGAGATCGTATGGATCTAATCCCATACGCTGGAAACGGTCGTAGAACAGGATATCCACTGAGCTCTCTGAGTCGACCAATATTCTCCGGACCTCGTAAGGGTGAACTCGGGCTGCTATGATAAGGGGGTCATTGTGTGGGAGTGATATGCCATGAAGGTCTTCATCGGTGAAGGTGATCGGATCATCCTTCATGTGCTTCTTATGGGGAGGATCACTTATGGCCATGACTGGTATGGGGCGGCGGTCCCCCTCACTGTCCAGAGTCGGATGCGTCGAAATGACCATGATCTTGTTTCCCCCAATCAGAACGAAACTCTATTTCTAAGACTGAAAAGTAAAGCACTGCTTCATAAAAGATACTAAACACCAAAGGCAATTTATCCTTGCAAGAATCACATGCACCTAATAATAGCAAATTAAATCATACGATGCACAAGCATAACAGAGAGCTAAAATAAAAGAACCCTTAACAGATAATGAAATACTTGATTAAAAAGAGAAATACTTGTTCATTATTATTATTATTATATTTAAAAAAGATCACCAAATATGGGATCGGAAAGACAAGGGTTCGCAAAGATAAGAAGAAGATTCTCCAGTTCCCTTTATGTCTTCTCCACCACGTTGAAGCGGCGGTCCTCCCGAGAGGTAGACGCCCAACGATCGTCGCCGCATTCGTCAGAAAAGGTGGCGATGACAACCCGGCGAGCCCGTATCTGGCTCAGCAAGTGGAAAGAGCGGTCCCTCAGGGCTTTGGTGATCAAGTGCGCTTCAAAGAAGCACTCGATCTTATCCTCGGCAGCGTCAAGCATTGCCGAGGACATCTCTACTGGAGGAGGGGGAAGATCGGCGAGCACCGAGGCAAGGATCATCCGGAGCCAAATGGAGTGCGGAGGGAGAGGAGACCCCACACGAGTTAAAAGCTCGTACATTGCAGCATCGCACTGCTCGTCCGTAAGAGAAGGGTCCACCAAGCGCACAGCAAAACGAGGAATGATGTCTCGAATTGGCACTTCCCATGGTTGTCGGCGGGCATGAGGACGGTTGCAAGCCATGATCGAAAAAGTTCTCTGAAGATGAGAGAAGAAAAGGCTAGGCTTTGAGTTATATAGGCCAAGCACAGAAAATTCTGTGCACAGTGGAATTATTTCCAAGACCCGGGAAATGAAAATTTTGGGAAGATGAAAAGACATCTCAAGTGAAGCAACGCTTCTGATTCCCCCAATCAGAGCAAAGCTCTACTTTGAAAATTTAAATTTTAATAAATGAAGCAACGTTTCACATCCTCTACGTTGTGCGCAGGATGCCACGTGTCGAAATCTGGCACGCCAGCGCGGAGAGCGCAGCGCCAAAGGCAGCGCGCCCAATCAGAGCAAAGCTCTATTTAAAACAAAATTAAAGGAAGCAACGCTTCAGTGGCGTAAGCACTGTGCTACGCGACACGTGTCAGCGCAGATGCACAAGCGCAGGTGCGCTGCGCGACACGTGTCAGCGCAGTTGCGCTGCGCCGTGCGCTGCGCGATACGTGTCAGCGCAGTTGCGTTGCGCCGTGCGCTGCACTACAAGTGTCAGCTCAGTTGTGCTGCGCTATGCGCTGCGCGACACGTGTCAGCTCAGTTGCGCTGCGCTCTGCGCTGCTTGACACGCGTCATGCACTGGAGCGTTTGCGCCAAACAGAATTAAATTCGGGTAAGATTTTTCTGTTCTTGTTAAAACAAGAAGATTGCCTTCTGTAAAACAGAAGCCCTTGGATCAAAGATCCAACGGTGGGAAAAATTCCCCAAATCACTCAGAGAAAGATCTCTTTAACAAATTTATGGGCACTATATAAAGGCCCCTAGACCCTAAATCAAAGGCATCAACATTGTGAGAAATCATCATCATTGAGAACTCTGAATTGGAGAAAATTCCAAAAGAACAAAAAAGGTAAAAACCTTTAGAAAAAAGAGAAAATTCTCTTATGAACAGATCATTGATCTGAGAACAAGATCAATGATCTTCAATAAGAAGAAACATAAACAATAATAAGTGCTTTGCACTTTTTTATGAACCATTGGTTCCCTGAAATAAGAAAAACAAGAGAAACTTGTTTTCTTTGATCTAAATTAGATCAAGAAAACAAACAGTGCTTTGCACTTTTTTATGAACCATTAGTTCTGGAATCTAAAAGATTCTCAAGTTAATAGTGCTTTGCACTTGCAAAACTGCACTGTTGCGCTCTTGGGTTGGCGCAAGCCACCAGAGAGCGCCACGTGTCAGCATCTGAACCATTTGTGCTATGCGCTTTTGAAATAGAGCCTTGCTCTCTGAAACTGGCGCAACTCACCACAGCGCGCCACGTGTCAGCAGCGCAGCGCGCTGGCGCAGCGCCTGCGCTTGCATGACACGAGTCATCACCATAAGCGCTTGCGCTCTTTGATTGGCGCAAAGCGCCTGACAAATGCAATGCATTTCTTTTGCTAAAGGGCCAGGCTCAAATCAAAAATACCTAGTAGGCCAAAATAAATTGCAAAGCAATAAATGGGTAGAGCCCAGGTAAAATTGATGCTCTGCATCTTTTATGAAAGGGCAGAGCCCAAGTAAAATTGATGCCCTGCATCATTTATAAATGGGCAGAGCCCAAAACAAATTGATGCTCTGCATCCTTTACGGGCAGAGCCCAAACAAAAATAAAAAGTAATGCAATACATTATTTAAATATGGGCAAAGCCCTAGCACAGGTCTAATAGACTAAAAATAAATAAAAGCGTTGAATATTTTTCAACTGGACTTAGCCCAATCATGGCCGTAAGTCCTCAAATTAAATTGACTGAGCACAGCTGCTCTCTTAAATCAATTTACGACCGGTTCGAGTGTACATCTCCGAACACCTTTGACTCCTATCGTTGTAATCCTTCAACGACGTCAGAGAGGTGACGGGTCCCAACAACCACACATCAACACGGACTGTGGGGTCCTTAAACTCATGGACTTAAGCGTCCTTAAACCAAAAGACGGACTGTGGGGTCCTTAAACTCATGGACTTAAGCGTCCTTAAACCAAAAGACGGATTGTGGGATCCTTAAACCCGCGGACTTATGCGTCCTTAAACTAAAACACGGACTGTGGGGTCCTTAAACTCATGGACTTAAGCGTCCTTAAACCAAAAGACGGACTGTGGGGTCCTTAAACTCATGGACTTAAGCGTTCTTAAACCAAAAGACGAATTGTGGGATCCTTAAACCCGCGGACTTATGCGTCCTTAAACTAAAACACGGACTGTGGGGTCCTTAAACTCATGGACTTTAAGCGTCCTTAAACTAAAAGACGGACTGTGGGGTCCTTAAACTCATGGACTTAAGCGTCCTTAAACCAAAAGACGGATTGTGGGATCCTTAAACCCGCGGACTTATGCGTCCTTAAACTAAAACACGGACTGTGGGGTCCTTAAACTCATGGACTTAAGTGTCCTTAAACTAAAACATGGACTGTGGGGTCCTTAAACCCACGGACTTAAGCGTCCTTAAACTACCTATGGACCACCATGTCCCTAAACTGGAATATGGACCGCAATGTCCTTAAACTACCTATGGACCACTACGTCCCTAAACTGGAACAATAGAGCCCCCAAATGCTCTTCGTCGGATCCAAACGATCCCGTTAAGTTGATCTTAGTCTCAAATCGGACTAACGTATCCTTAACGAACGTTTAAGTTGATCTTAGCCTAAATATGGCTAACGTATCCTTAAACTAAAACACCAAACCCAAATCTAAGTAAATACGGATTTGGACTAATCCACGTCCAACGGACGACGGCATAACTTAGTCTCCGTATACAATCCACGGGCATCCACAAACAAAACAAACACACACGATACGAAGTGAAATTCTGGAGAAGGAGAAAGTTATTACCGCGATGCGGTAGCGTAATTAACTGCAGGGGCTTGCGCCTGCAGGGAAGAGCGTCACCACAATCAAAAACCCCTCAAACGAGGGGGAATCTGACGAAGTCTGCTACATCGGCCGCATCCGTCTAAACCTCCAATACACGGTGCCATAAATCAACTTGGCATCTTCAGAGAGGTAGACGGATAAAACCACATAGCATCTGCCCCAAATCTCAGCGTCAGGACTTCGCAGTCTTGTGCGCCGTCTTTCGGAGGGGAACAGATCTGTCCGATTGTTAACTCCCCGGGAGGGGGTTGGTCCTTTTGCTCTTGTTTCACCTGCCGCTTGTCTCGTAGGTATTTCGCCAGGTGGCCAGAGCGGATCAGTTCCTCAATATAGTCGTGGAGTTGTTTGTAACTCTCGGTCGGGTGCCCCTGCGACCTGTGGTAAGCGCAATACGAGCCCCAGAGCCGCTTGCCTGCCCTTTGGGTAGCCGGCGGAAGCTTGAAAAACCTCTCTTTTAGCCTCCTCTAGCAGTTCTGTCAGGAAGATGTTCAGAGGAATGTACTCATAGAACCTCGGGGAATAGGGTTTTGGACAGTAGGCTTTCTTTTTATCCTCTCTGTCCCATTTTTTCGGTCTTCTTGATCGCCCCAGGATAGCTTGGCGTTCACCTCTGACTCGAGTTGGATTTCTCGCTCGGTCCATGCTTTTACTTCGCCCATGGTCCTAGGTTGCGCTAATGCAAAAGAGCAGAGCCACTCTTTGTTCCTAAGACCTGACCTCAGGGCGATGATAACCGTTTCGTCTCGATACTCGGGAACCTCTAGAAAAGCATTGTAGAAGTGGGTGACGTACCCCTTGAAGGATTCCTTGTCTCCACTCTTAATGGTAAACAGGTAGTTGGCCGTCTTTTTTTTCCATCGGTTACCGACAAAATGACCAAGGAATTAGGTCGCCATCTCGTCAAAGGTCAAGATCGAGCGCGGCGCGAGCTCTCAGAACTAATCTCGGCCATCCCGGATGAGGGTGGTAGGGAAAGCTCGGTATTGAGCCGCATCTGAGTTGTCTTGGAAACTCATGCCTACCGTAAACGCGTCCAAGTGGTCCTTCAGGTCGGACTTCCCATCGAAGATGGCCACTTTGGACGGTTTGTTACTGGAAGAGACATGCTCAGCTAGTAGCTGTTCGGTAAAGGGCCTTATGAGTGAATCAGCGGAGTATTTCGCGCCTTCGCCGGCCGTACGGTCATCCTGTCGTATGTCTTCGATTTTCCTTTCGAGGGCCTCGATTCGTTGTTGGTACGACGAGAATTCTTCGCAATCGGAGCGCCTACTATCTCTGCTCACGGCTTGCACGATGGAGCAGATTTGGCTCCGCTCTATCACGTTCCTTAAATCATTGGGGCGGACCCTTCGTGGATATCCCCGGTGTTCGTCGTATGCATGGCCTTGACGGAAGTGGTGGCGCAGGTCTAGCCTTGAATCAGGCGATTTGACTGACACTTCTTCAGGGGGCGAGAAAGCTTGGCGCGCGTTGAAGTGATAGTCCTGTCTCCCCTGAGATCGGGGTGTCGAGCTATCCGGCGCCCAATGGGTCATGAAATCATTTCCCGCATGCGGGCCATGACTGACGGAACCGGCAAGCCGGTGTTCGGTAACATCAAGATGAGTGTGAGTGAGGTTGAGAGCCTCAGCGTGCCCTTCCATTTCCTTGCGCACGTCGTCATCCCAGGAAGGGGGTGCTGCAGTTTGGCGGGCATGGACGGCCGTTTGGACGGGGTGAGCGCATCCACCATCGACGTGAGCCTATCGATTCGAGCGGATAAGACGTTGATGATGTTAGGAGGGGCAGTAGGACTGTTTCCGCCCCCGTTGTGGAGGACGGGAGGCTCATGCTGGGATCGTCGCGGTTGTCGCTTGTCATTGAATCGAAAGCGAAAGATCAACTTTTTGGGTAGAGAAGAAAGTGCTTCCCACAGACGACGCCAACTGATGGAGGTCGAGATCTCCCTCAGATGTTTTCCTCCATCGGATCTGCTATAAGCAGGGCTGAACGGTTGAGATTGGGAATGAGAATTGAATGCGTGTATCTCAATGGGTTGTTGGATGTTATTGACGCCGAGCTACCTGCGGGGGAAGTCCCGGGGTAGGAAACCACCGTAGAACTCTCCGACGATCAAGTAAGTACCAAGGAATAATGGCAGGGTAGCGGCGTATTGGAATGAATTCGACCTACCTGAGTCGTCTGGTGGAGGGGGTTTATATAGCGGTCGCATGAGGTGAATGATTGTTTGAGTTTTGCTTACGCGCTTTTTAGAAGATGAATCAAAGAATGTTTACCGCAATCAAGAACGACGTCGCTTGGTAGCTAGCTGGTGAGTACAGGTCGGTCCACAGGGATTTTGTGTATTCTCAATTTGTTCTAACGAGTTAATTCCGATTGTTGTCGGATTGATTATCGCTAAAAACTGAAATGAGTTTATTAGGATTAAAATCTTGCTAGGGTTAGGTTTAGGTTAATTTTGGAAATTCAATATTCCACACCGCTTTCTATGCCCTATTTAAGATCTATTAGGTGTTATGGTAATAATTAATAAAGTGGATTAGTACTATCGGGAAGAAACTAGGTTTCTTCCTCTAGGTTCTTGTCCTTCCTTTTTTAATTCTTACCCTAACGTCCATGGAAAACATATGCAACCGGTCTTTTAAACTACGGTATCACCGCTACCTCGTGGGATAGGGTGCCGTAGTGAGCGGTGTGTGTATGTATGCATGGAGTCCTATAAAAATATGTGATGGGCAAGAAAGGGGTGAGAGATTTTCATCTCTCAAACCTCTCATATTCCTAACCCTAACAAGTGAGGAACTACTCACTCATTAGGGAATTAAAAGATTTCATTTTTTATGATTGTTTTTAATAACCTAGTTATCTAATCTACGGCAGATAAATAAAATCTAAACTATGGCAGATTAATAAAAATTACCTAGGGCAGAAAGGAAAATTAACTAGGGCAATGAAAGGAAAAGGTTACTTTATCTTTTATTTGATGCACTCTTCAAACATTACAGGAATTTACAATTCTGAATTTTGATAAATGAAATGAGGCACTAGAAGAGGCATACCTCAAAAAAAAGGTTTAGGGTTTCTATTTATAGATCATAAAAACCCTAGGGTTACATTCGACTCACATCTGCATTTACAAATATATCCTAAAGATGACTAGTCAACGCACAGCCGCACCGACACGAAATTGCACCGACACGTGCTCTTTATGGCCGCGGAACCGCGGCCAAAAGCCCTGTTTGGCCGCGGATCCGCGGCCATGTGGTGGGTTCAATGAGTGCAATTTTCTGGGATGCTTCTGGTTGCATTTGGTTTCTTGCTTCTTCACTTGGTTTCTCAGATTGTCTTCTAATTTTCTTCCAGATTTCCACAGTGAATGATGTTGTGGACTTTACCATTTACTTCGTGTCGAAGTCTTGAACCTTGCGCTGCCATTGTACTTTGTGAACTTGTTCATTGATCTTCATTGTCCCTCAAACTGTAGGCATGATCAAGATTCTTCCTTTTGTTGGTCGTAGTCTCACTTTTGTATCGTCTTTTCATCATTTTCACTGTTTTGTTCCGAGAACCTGTAACCTGCAACTATGTAGCAGATATGGATCAAAAGCACCTGTTTATTTGTAAAATGAATAAGAATAGGGAATATAATAATGCAAAATTATGATATGAACAAATACCCCCAAACTTATATTTTGTTCGTCCTCGAGCAAAACTAGTTTTATTCTCGAAAAAGACCTAACCTCACTTTCGCAGGGAAACGCGATTGCACTGAGCTCGTGCAACAAGCCGTTAAACCTCTAAATGTCCCTAGTAGGAGGAGTGTTGTCTCCTGAGGATTTTCAACGGATACTACCCACAAAATCCTATCAATTCGGCCTATTGACTTTTATTCTTCAATTAGGTTTTCTAACAAGAAACTCTATTATCTTCAACTTAGAAATTATCAACCCGTATTTTTCACGCTTCCTTATCATTTAACTTAAGATTGTATATGTTTTGTAAATTTACTTAGCTTTTAGCATCTTTTGAATTTTTATTCTAAGGTTACATCTCAACTTAGGAATTTTTATCATCTCTACTAAAGATATAAGTCCTATGTTTCATTCATATCTCTCATCTAAACCCCAATCACATACCCCGTACATGTGTGTAATATCACCCCTACACTTGAAAATTCAATTCAAGCTCTTATACTCTTGTCTATTGTCCAATGTACTTTTAGTTGGTGAATTTTTAGATGAAATTGCTCACACATCCTTCATGCGACCGTTAATACTTCTTGAGGTACCAACGACCGATTACAAAATGTGTTTACACATTAAGACGTAATTCCTCGTCTTGTAATACCTGAGGCTTTTAGCAGTGACTCCCAAATCAGTTGGTCTAAGTCACTAGGTGATAAAGCACCCTCGCTAAATATTTTTTCTATTTATGCAGCCTTAAGTAATTACAAAAACCAGTGTTCATTTTTTTTTATCTCTTTATTCACACTTGTATTTTTTTTTCCTTCATACTAAGGACTTTAGACAAGAGCATTTCAAGGTCTCTTCTACTATTCCAAGTTTCAAGGTTCGTGTTTGTGCAATTTGTAGGGTATATATTTTTAGAATTTAGACTTAAGCTTAGGAATTATTTTTCAGACTTAAACTTTAATAAAAATATCAATACTCTTCTTTTATTTTGACTTAGCCCAAGAAGTGAACTCAAAATTTTCCTATTTCTAAGTAAACTACAAAGACATATATTTTCTACCGTTAAATTTTAAGAAAGGTTATTTTTAGGGTTTTTAATTTACTAAGTCTAGGATCTAGTTGTTCCTAGCTAGTTAACCTTCTTGTCAAACTTAAGTCAAATATGGCTAAAATTGAACTTTTTAATTTTTATAATTTTTATAATTTTTTAATTTTTATGGGTTTTAAAATAAGTATGCAAATGCAAAAATATACACATGAATGCGAAGGAAGAAGGCTTACCGAGCACACCCCTAAACTTAAACTTGACAGTATCCTCACTATCAGGCTACACCAAGAGGGTCAAAATTGTCGGCACTCCCCTGTTTATTTTTTTTATAGTTTTTTTTTATTGTAAGAAGAAAAACAAAATATATATACAAAAAGGTCCCCCCAAACTTAAGTGAGACGGTGTTTTCACTGTTTTAAGCATTTAAAGTTCAGAGTTAGGGAGGAGAAAAATCAAACTATACAAGGCCTTACACAGGCCAAAGGTCAGCACCAACCATTCAAAAAATTTATCGTGATAATGGTAGGGTTGGTGAAAGAATGGAGTGTAAAGAAAAGAAATGAGAAGCACACGAGACCGTGTGGAGATAGAAGCAATATACGGTCTCGGTAGAGGAGAAGTGTTAGGTCCGTGTTACCTCTCCCGGTACTTTCGGGGTTGCGGAAACGGTAAAACAAATTTTTTTTCTAAACTTTGTAACATGGACCGTAAAAGCCGGATCTTTGCTAAACAATACACTAGCAACCTAACATGAGATGTGTCTACTCGGTTAGGGGTTATACCTCAACTTGAACTCCTTCTCTTCTTGTTGTCCTTCTTCTTTATTGTTCTTCTCTTCTTGTTGTTCTTCTCTTTGCTTGCTCAATGGTTGATCCGGACTTCGGTCACCTCCGCGGCCTCCTTGAGTCGAAGACGATCCACCCGAGAGATGTACACCGAGCTCCACCTCAAGCCGAGGTAACTAGGGCAAGGAGATTGCTAATCTAGAAGCCCTAGGATGTGCAGAGGAGATGTATAGATGTGTTTGTCAAGTGGAATCCTTTTTCTCTCAACACATGAGATCAAAGGAGAAATCAAGAGGAGGAAGAAGGAGGAGTTTTTCTTGCAACCATGGAGCTTCTCATTTCAAGAGAGAGAATGAGAATGAGCAAATGAAAAGCTTAACCAAGAGAAAACCCCACCATGGTTGCAATAATGCACAAACATTATCATTACTAATCCCATCAAGATAAAGGTGATGGCTACAAATGACATGACCATTATCATAACAAAAGAAAAAGAAAACCAAAGAATACTTTAGATCTTCTAAGAAGGTCCAAGTCAACTTTGGTCAAATGGTCAACAAAGTCAAGATGGTCAAATGGTCAATGTAATTAGCCATAACAAAATTATCAATGAAAAGATTAGTAAATAATGTCCCCAGCTCATAATGGTTTTGACCAAACGAACTGTCGAAACCCTAATGAGTCCGCCTCAAAATGGTTTTGACCGAATCAACTGTCAAAACCCTAATGAGCCTGCCACATAGCGGTTTTGGCCGAACCAACTGCCAAAACCCTAATGAGGCACCTCCTCCTTCATCGCTCCGGAAAACTGTGCATACACACCTGCATCCGTATTCCGTAGAATGCGGATGCGCAGAAGACAAAACAAATCCATCCATGCAATACTAGGATCCGGCTTAAACCAAAGCCCTCTAGTATTGCCTGCCCGATCACCACACGCACACAAGTGTACGTAAGTGATCGCAGCCCTGCCGTAAAACCATACGGCCTCTACACGTTTCGCTCAGTGCAGGGAAACTCTCTGTGTGGGACTCTAAAGACTCGACACTACGCTGGCAGTGGGTTTAACCACAGACCGCAAGCGGCACTAGCTGTACGTAACGGTCCCCAGGTAGATGTCGATAAGAAGGCCGATGAGGTAAACTCATCCGAACTCCTACTGAGTCTGTATGTGACAATCTCCGTACAGTCCGGTCTGTTCGTCTGATACATCGCATGTCGGGCCTAGGGGGAGGCAAGCGTCAGACCCTTAATAGCGGTACAAGTCGTGTCGGAGTGAAGCCCAGAACACCCTGAGATAACACCGGAACCTACCAGTACATCTCGCTTGCCCTGGCCAGGGACTACTTGTGTAATGGCTCTCCTAGACACAGCGCGATGTCAACCCCCAATACCGGGAGAGACGAATCCTTTCTAACCGTCACTGCCTCCAAGTGCTTCGGGACTGCTCCCAACTACTACCTGTTTGCACGACTCAGTAGAGCCGTGGTAGGGTAGCAATCAAAGAACAGTGGGAACACACTCGAGGCGAAGTGACAGTGTCAAGTCAGCGGACTAAGCTGTACTCATGTCACCTGGGAACTGATAACTGACGATAGGTATAATACCAACCATCAGTTCTCGACGAGTCCTGTCCAGTGTACTCGTAACCCAACGAGCACCCGCATACTATCTCAAGTACGACGTACCGACGGCTGTGGGACAGACCGTCTCCCGTGCTGGGATGAGAAGCGCATACGCTAGTCTACTCCGGAGTATCGATGCCCTATCTCGATACTCCCACGACTAGGGACGTGTATAAGGATGTGCTTGTAGATTACCCAGCCCCCACGAGTGTGATCGCCATCATAACGCCGATAATCAAGCAAAGATCCTAAGGGCTCTACTAATGCGTTCTGGTGATATAATAAATAAACACACATGTACACATTAAAGCAGAGACAAACCAAGTAGCATACTACTATATTGAGCAAGATTGTCTGTACAACTGTGAATATCCTAAGCTTCCATCAAGTAATATACATACTAGTATGATACAGTAATGGCCTCTAGGGCATATACACTAACAATCTCCCACTTGCACTAAGGCCATGTACTGGCGTATCGAAGACTTATCATCTCGATCAGCCGCTCGAACTGAGTCTGGGGTAAAGCCTTCGTGAATGGGTCAGCAGTGTTGTCCTTTGTGTCCACTCTCCGCACCTCGATCTCCTGTCGATCAATGATCTCCCTGATCAGGTGATACCGCCTTAAGATGTGCCTGGATTTCTGATGGGACCTTGGTTCCTTCGCTAAAGCTATAGCCCCACTGTTATCGCAATACAAAGGTATTGGGTCAACAATGGACGGAACCACCTGAAGTTCACTAATGAACTTCTTCATCCAGACCGCCTCTTTTGCGGCATCGCTTGCAGCAATGTATTCAGCCTCCATCGTCGAGTCTGAGACGGTTTCCTGCTTGGAACTCCTCCAACATACCGCCCCTCCGTTGAGGGTAAATACAAAACCCGAGACGGACTTGCTGTCATCTTTGTCACTCTGGAAGCTTGAATCGGTAAAGGACTCGACCCTGAGGTCTCCATTACCGTAAACCAGGAACATCTCCTTAGTCCTTCTTAGGTACTTGAGAATGTTCTTCACTGCTGTCCAGTGGTCCTCCCCTGGGTCTGACTGATACCGGCTTACCGCGCTCAACGCGTAAGCTACATCTGGTCTTGTACATAGCATCACATACATTATAGATCCTACCGCCGAAGCGTAGGGTATAGTACTCATGCGAACCCTCTCCTCGTCAGTCTTAGGAGACATCTTCTTGGAGAGGGTAATTCCGTGCAATGCGGGTATGTTACCGCGCTTGGAACCCTCCATACTAAATCTCTTTAGTACGGTCTCTATGTACCTGGACTGCGAAAGTCCTAATAGTCTCTTGGATCTATCTCTATGGATCTTGATCCCCAGAATGTACGAGGCATCACCCAGGTCCTTCATGGAGAACCTTTGTGACAAAAATAGCTTGACCGATTGTAGCATAGGAACATCATTTCCTATCAAAAGAATGTCGTCCACGTACAAGACTAGGAATACGACAGTTCGTCCTACAATCTTCTTATAAACACAGGGTTCATCTTCGTTCTTGATGAAATCAAATTCCTTGATTGCCTCATCAAAAAAGATGTTCTAGCTCCGCGATGCCTGCTTTAATCCATAAATGGATTTAAGCAACTTGCACACCTTTCCGCTGCTCCCACTGTCTACGAAACCTTCTGGTCGATCCATGTAAACGCACTCTTCCAAACAACCGTTTAGGAAAGCCGTTTTAACATCCATCTGCCAGATTTCATAGTCATGGAAGGCAGCAATGGCAAGTAGGATCCGAATAGATTTGAGCATAGCCACCGGAGAAAAAGTTTCATCATAGTCCAAACCAGGTCTTTGACGAAAACCTTTTGCAACGAGTCTAGCTTTATAGGTTTCCACCTGCCCATCTACACCAAGTTTTCTTTTGTAGATCCATTTGCATCCAACGGGTTTTACCCCAGGTGGAGTAATATCCAAGGTCCACACTTTATTGGCGTACATGGACTCCATTTCGGATTGCATTGCTTCCTGCCACTTATCAGAGTCCCTACTGATAATGGCCTGCCTGAAACTGGTAGGGTCATCTTCTTCCAAGATGCAATCCTCTCGATCCCCATCTATGAGAAAACCGTAGTATCTCTCGGGCGGATGAGAAATCCTACCAGATCTGCGGAGTGGCTGAGGTTCGTTTGGGGTCACTGAATTTTCCGGTTCTGCTAAATCCTCAGTTTGAGTTTGTGGATCAGATATTTCATCCAGTTCTACCGTGCTCCCACTTATTTCTTTTGCAAGAAATTGCCACTCTAAAAAGGTGGCGCGGCGAGCAACGAACACCTTCTGTTCCTCAGTGTGGTAGAACAGATATCCCAAAGAATTTCTAGGATATCCCACAAATTTACATAAAACTGACCGTGCCTCAAGCTTGTCTGGTTTTTGTACTTTTACATAGGCCGGACAACCCCATATCTTAATCCGTTCTAGATATGGTTTCTTACCACTCCATATTTCATATAGAGTCTTAGGCACGGATTTAGACGGAACCTGATTCAGTAAGTATGCCGCTGTATCTAGCGCAAGTCCCCAGAATGAAAGAGGTAACTCAGCATCACTCATCATGGATCGAACCATATCCAATAAGGTACGATTCCTTCTCTCCGATACACCGTTGTGCTGTGGTGTATAAGGAGGTGTAAGCTGAGAGAGAATACCATTCTCTTTTAAGTAATCTCGGAATTTCGTGCTTAAGTACTCCCCTCCTCTATCAGACCGGAGGATCTTGATACTTTTTCCTGTCTGGTTCTCTACTTCGTTTCTGAATTCCTTGAATTTCTCAAAAGTTTCAGATTTGTGTTTTATCAGATACACATATCCGAACCTAGAGAGATCGTCAGTGAATGTGATGAAGTACGAGAACCCACCACTTGCAAGTATAGACATCGGACCACACACATCACTGTGTATGAGTCCTAAGAGCTCTCTTGCTCTTTCTCCATGTCCGGTGAACGGAGATTTGGTCATCTTCCCTTTGAGACAAGGCTGACAAGTTTCATAAGATGAAAACTCGAACGCATTCAAGAGTCCATCTTTATGCAACTTACTCAGTCTTTTCTCTCCTATATGACCAAGTCTACAATGCCACAAGTAGGATTCATTCGTATCTGAATTCTTCCTCTTGCGTGTGTTTTGTATATTGAGAACTGTATTCTGATTTAGAACGTAGATACCATTACACAGTGTACCCTCTGCAACCAGTACCTTATCAAGGTAAATGTTCATGATATTCTTTTCAAGAACAAAGTTATATCCATCTTTATCGAGTAAAGAAACTGATATGATGTTGCAAACCATGGAGGGTACATAGTAGCAATCGTTCAAAATCATAGTCTTGCCATTTGGCAATACTATGTGATATTCACCGACGGCTGCCGCATTAACTTGTGCTCCGTTCGCTACTCTGAGCGACATATCACCCGGTGCAACTTTCCTACTTTTTCTCAGTCCCTGTAATAAATTACAGATATGAGATCCTGATCCGGTATCAAGTACCCAGGAGGTAGGGCTGACCGTAAAACAGTTCTCAATTACAAGAACACCTGAAGTAGATGCAAAACCATGCTTCTTCTTCGACTGGGTATCCTGGAAATCCATACAATCCCCTTTCCCATTCTCATACTCATGACTGTTGTCACAAGTTAGAGCTGAACCAACTTTCCCCTGTCCCGAATAAGAATTCGGATCGGTCAAGCGATACATTTTATTATCTTGATTAGGGCGTGAAAAGGTTGCTACCTGGAGAGAGAGAAATGAAACACTCAGCGTATGCTCGTGCAAGATTAGATTGGTTTATTAATTTATCTAACCAGGATGTCTCCCACTGTTTCCTCAAATCCTTCTTAAAACCTTTTAAAAGAAGAACTAGCCGGGTTTTAATTCACGTCACAATACTTGCTTAACCTTTCAGCCAGGCTAGTGTCGGTACTTCGAGGGAGGTTTTCCAACGCTTTCGCGAAGTTCCTTAATTAAAGAACCTCTTTTCCCTGGGGGCGTAACCCCGCTAACACCTTTCTAGACACCTACTAGGTTTATAGCATTGATCGTTAAGTGAAATAATCTCCCGAGAGTAAACCAACTCATCAGTGGGATCGGGATCCAACTGTCATTGTGTGATAACCTAGATGGAATCCACTCTAGTCACCACACTCCAGAAGGTATGCTAAATCTGCAAGTTTCAGTTCTTTTGAAACTCCCGATGTGGTTTTTGCCCCTAACGATTCATGACCTTGACAATGCCAACATATCATGAACTGTTAGTCAAGTTCGGCCCGTCATTATCTTGATTAACTTAGACCCACCCGCACAACTCTTGACAATGCCAACATAGCTATGCGACTGTCCTAAATAATCTGAAAAATAAGGTTGCAAACAAGCAATACTTAGCTACCGATCACTACGCCTTGACAATGCCAAAATACGTAGCTCGAATACTGAGTAGTACTTGTAGGAAATGACGGAGGGCTACGGCTGGGTTTTTGGCGAAAAACCCGTTAACGTAATGAACTTGATGTCGTTGAAGGAACCTGATAACCCTTTTGGGAAAAATATAGTGGCGAAATCTTTTTGCTAAAGAGGTCACTCCCTGTGAAGGGATCTCGGCTCTTTCCTCGTCGAATGAGGTGCAGGATATTCCAAATTGAATACCTCGATGCAATGCAAGAATAATCGACTATAGTGAAGTTATTACCCTGACGCAAACTTTTGTCCAAGGGGTCACTCCCGGTGAAGGGATCTCGGCCCTTGCCTCGTCGACTGAGGTGCTGGGCATTCACAACCGAATACCGCGATGCAAAACAAAAATGAACGTCCTTGCAATAACAGCTTTTTGAAAAATTGTTCCAACAACGTCTTTTAGGTTTATTTTCTTGCATTAGTTCTTTTAATGCGTCCCATCATTTAAATCCTACCATTGCAGAAAACAACCAAAATATGACGTACGCTTATGCCATTCGCATTCGCTACTGGGCCCCGTCATCACCCGTTAGGTTACTTAACTAACGACAGAGCGGGGGCTGGGCTAGCGCGGCTGTAAAACATAAGCAACGCCTAAATAGTTATTATATATAGATATACTGCAATGATAACCAATCCAGATCACAGATGAACACTTTGGATATACTAGGAATCCGCGATTCGTTCGAGCCTGCAACGAAAAGCGGATTACACGGTCGTGATGAATAGCCAATACCCCACCCAAGACCCCTACGGGTGCGGCAAACTACCCGCCAAGTACCCGAAGCGAAGCAACCTCCCTCAATGCCATGAGTAGGCCACTCGGCACTTCGAGATACCCGGTAGTTTGTGCACCCCTTCCATGGGTCTATCCTAGGAGCAAAAACAGTAAAAAGAATTATACAATGACGGCTACAACCCCGACCCGGTTGTGCGGCCAAACAAATAATATTACATCAATTTACAAATTTATTACATGAATGAAAGAAAAAGAAACTCTCATCTCACATCCACCCCGGCTATTCATCCGCGACAATCCAACGAGTTCATATACACAAACCATCAACAACAATCACAGATCACAAATATGTATAACCCCGACTAATCGACATATAGCGATTAGCTGACGTTCAATACATAAGAACATCACAGATATAACCAACATAGTTAAAGTGTAGTGAAGTTCGGAAAAATACGGAATTATAGGCCCCCAAAAACAAATTTCTATTCTGGAAAATCTGGGCACATATAATATATCTCAAAAATCCTAAAACCAACACAGAGATACACTGCACCAAAATCGAGGCAGAGAAGCGACAATACGGCCGCGGATCCGTGGCGACATAGCTTGCTGTCGCCTCGGAAACACGCTCTGTTGGTCAAATCTCTGGCTCGTTTTTGGTGGTTATCTTTAGAAAACCCTGAGATGATTTTAGGTGCATGATAAATTTTGTTTTGACCAGAAAAAATTTCAACAGAAACTCAGGTTTTCGCAACTTGGTTTTATCGATTTTTCCGTTTCGAACTTCGATACACTTCACTACCAAGCTAGTTTATGTTTAGTTAGGCTCTGATACCACTGTTAGGTCCACGTTACCTCTCCCGGTACTTTCGGGGTTGCGGAAACGGTAAAACAAAATTTTTTCTAAACTTTGTAACATGGACCGTAAAAGCCGGATCTTTGCTAAACAATACACTAGCAACCTAACATGAGATGTGTCTACTCGGTTAGGGGTTATATCTCAACTTGAACTCCTTCTCTTCTTGTTGTCCTTCTTCTTTATTGTTCTTCTCTTCTTGTTGTTCTTCTCTTTGCTTGCTCAATGGTTGATCCGGACTTCGGTCACCTCCGCGGCCTCCTTGAGTCGAAGACGATCCACCCGAGAGATATACACCGAGCTCCACCTCAAGCCGAGGTAACTAGGGCAAGGAGATTGCTAATCTAGAAGCCCTAGGATGTGCAGAGGAGATGTATGGATGTGTTTGTCAAGTGGAATCCTTTTTCTCTCAACACATGAGATCAAAGGAGAAATCAAGAGGAGGAAGAAGGAGTAGTTTTTCTTGCAACCATGGAGCTTCTCATTTCAAGAGAGAGAATGAGAATGAGCAAATGAAAAGCTTAACCAAGAGAAAACCCCACCATGGTTGCAATAATGCACAAACATTATCATTACTAATCCCATCAAGATAAAGGTGATGGCTACAAATGACATGACCATTATCATAACAAAAGAAAAAGAAAACCAAAGAATACTTTAGATCTTCTAAGAAGGTCCAAGTCAACTTTGGTCAAATGGTCAACAAAGTCAAGATGGTCAAATGGTCAATGTAATTAGCCATAACAAAATTATCAATGAAAAGATTAGTAAATAATGTCCCCGGCTCATAATGGTTTTGACCAAACGAACTGTCGAAACCCTAATGAGTCCGCCTCAAAATGGTTTTGACCGAATCAACTGTCAAAACCCTAATGAGCCTGCTACATAGCGATTTTGGCCGAACCAACTGCCAAAACCCTAATGAGGCACCTCCTCCTTCATCGCTCCGGAAAACTGTGCATACACACCTGCATCCGTATTCCGTAGAATGCGGATGCGCAGAAGACAAAACAAATCTATCCATGCAATACTAGGATCCGGCTTAAACCAAAACCCTCTAGTATTGCCTGCCCGATCACCACACGCACACAAGTGTACGTAAGTGATCGCAACCCTGCCGTAAAACCATACGGCCTCTACACGTTTTGCTCAGTGCAGGGAAACTCTCTGTGTGGGACTCTAAAGACTCGACACTACGCTGGCAGTGGGTTTAACCACAGACCGCAAGCGGCACTAGCTGTACGTAACGGTCCCCAGGTAGATGTCGATAAGAAGGCCGATGAGGTAAACTCATCCGAACTCCTACTGAGTCTGTATGTGACAATCTCCGTACAGTCCGGTCTGTTTGTCTGATACATCGCATGTCGGGCCTAGGGGGGCGGCAAGCGTCAGACCCCTAATAGCGGTACAAGTCGTGTCGGAGTGAAGCCCAGAACACCCTGAGATGACACTGGAACCTACCAGTACATCTCGCTTGCCCTGGCCAGGGACTACTTGTGTAATGGCTCTCCTAGACACAGCGCGATGTCAACCCCCAATACCGGGAGAGACGAATCCTGTCTAACCGTCACTACCTCCAAGTGCTTCGGGACTGCTCCCAACTACTACCTGTTTGCACGACTCAGTAGAGCCGTGGTAGGGTAGCAATCAAAGAACAGTGGGAACACACTCGAGGCGAAGTGACAGTGTCAAGTCAGCGGACTAAGCTGTACTCATGTCACCTGGGAACTGATAACTGACGATAGGTATAATACCAACCATCAGTTCCCGACGAGTCCTGTCCAGTGTACTCGTAACCTAACGAGCACCCGCATACTATCTCAAGTACGACGTACCGACGGCTGTGGGACAGACCGTCTCCCGTGCTGGGATGAGAAGCGCATACGCTAGTCTACTCCGGAGTATCGATGCCCTATCTCGATACTCCCACGACTAGGGACGTGTATAAGGATGTGCTTGTAGATTACCCAGCCCCCACGAGTGTGATCGCCATCACAACGCCGGTAATCAAGTAAAGATCCTAAGGGCTCTACTAATGCGTATAGGTGATATAATAAATAAACACACATGTACACATTAAAGCAGAGACAAACCAAGTAGCATACTACTATATTGAGCAAGATTGTCTGTACAACTGTAAATATCCCAAGCTTCCATCAAGTAATATACATACTAGTATGATACAGTAATGGCCTCTAGGGCATATACACTAACAAGAAGAATGGCTGAAGGGAGAAAGAAGTGTAGTACGAACTTGAGGGTGTGAATTGAGTGAATAAATTAGCACAAATTGTGATGACCGATGTGTTAAAAGCGATTGTGCTAATCTATCAACCCGTCGAGAAATGGGGTCAAATCCCTCAAGATTCGCGAGAAAACATGGGTACGTTGAACTTGGTAAACCATCCATTGAAAATGAAAGCGTGATGGATTCTTGCGCGGTCGAAACGATGGAAAGGACGAAGGGGGGTGATTTAGGGATAGTCTTATTCTCACCTAAGTAAACTATCTCGAACTCGAAGGATTCCATCAATGGTTCGAAATGACTGTAAGCAACCGAGTCTGATGGTTCAACTATCTCATCTGAAAATTCAAAGGACTCAAACTCGGGCGGTGAGTCTTCAAAATTGTCCGAAAAAGTGAAACACTCGTAATCGTTATCGATTGTGAGAACTAGGTCAGATCCAAGGAGGAACGCACTTGTGGCGTCAAAACTGCTGTGATTGAACAGAAATTTTTCAAGCTCACAGTCCTCCTGTGTGATCTCTTGCGTGGTCGGAACGATGGAAAGGATGAAGGGGTGATTTAGGAAGTATAACAGTTAAAGGTTCAGGATGATGAATTGGAAAATCCGAATCATCAAACAAAACTGGTTCATCCTCAATACTCTCCTCAATACTATCCTCATAATTCTCCTCAAAAGTTATCCCATCCATGTAATTATCATCAAAATCAAGACGCATATGAAGTTCGGGAGAAACATTTAATGACCCGGGATGATGAATTGGAGAGAAAAATTCAGTCAAATTTATGGGTTCATCATCCAAAATATTCCCTGCGTCAATATCCTTAATCAATTGAAAATCAATTTTTTTGGACACCTCATCAAAAGCATGGATATTTATCAATTCAGGTTCTAGATTGGAGGTGTAGAGGTTGAAAGGATTGGTGATGGTTTCACTCGAAAGGGACCCTTCACAATCTGGCAAATCAAGCACTACAAAGCCGCACAACTCATTAAAAGTTTTATTTTCAACTGGTGAATCATTTGGGACACTTGATAGACATTCAAAACCGGAGTTGTGAGATTCAATTGGTGATGGGTAGGTTTGATTTGGAAGGGTGCACAGCTCACTCTCTCTACTCAAATTCTCAATATGTCTAACCGCCTTATCATACATTGGAATTTTTGGAGCTAGTTGGAAACTAGCTACCGGGTCACTAGGTTGCATAAGGACGGAAATGGACGCATCCAAATTCCTCATCTGTTGGTTGGTCACTACAATATAAGCTTCCAACGACTGTTCCAAACTAGACATGGGTTGTGAAGGGGTTTCAGTAAAAAATTCAAAGTTGTTTGGATACGTGAAACTCCCAAGTGGTTGTGTAGAAGCAATGTCTAGGGAAGGTACGAAAGTCGGGTAGGACTGGTAGGAATTGAATGGTTGAACAGGAGTAGGATCAACATTTGGATAAAAAGGTGAATGGACTTGTTGATCCCAAGAACTGGAAGTGTTGAAATGAGTGAAAGATCGGTTACGAGATTTTTCAATATGTTCAGCAATAGACATGGGTTTCGGAGTTACAACAGAACTCGAAAAAGTAGTATCAACGTACGAAGGTGGTGAAGGTTGAAATGGTTGATACAAAGTGGATTGCGGAGTCGAACTGTTTCTCCTAGACGCTTCTATTCGATCTTTCAAAGAAATCTTGGGCATGGAGGGGTCGTCCGCAATTCGACCAAAACAATTCGCTTATGAAGTAATGTTTGGATGAGGGTACCAAAGTTCGGCAAGAGTTTTGTGAGCTGGGGTACCCATGATGTAAGAAGGAGAAGAAAAAGAATGTGGGTGCAAGTGGGGTGCAATGGATTTCTTAGCGACAAGTGGCAAGTTTTTGTAAAATATTTTTCCGTTTTTTGTTTTTTTTTTATAAGGAGCTTTTTTGCAAAAAGATTTTCGATAAGAAGCTTAGACACACGTTCAATCAATCACAATATGCACAATCAAGCCTAGATCTAGGGTCAACTAGACTGCTCCTCACTGTTCCAAAGGGCAAGTTGTGAGGACCTCAAATCGCCTCTTCACCGCCAATTGTGGCCAGGTAAGCACAAGTAGAGAAAGGAGCGATCCGCTCACGAATCACCGTGAGACGGGCGTTTTAAAGCTACCTTTCCCTACCTGTCTAGCCTAGGCACCATAAAGTCAGGTTTAGATCAACGATCGATGCCTAACAACTATTCATTTGTCCTATTGAGCGCGAAGTCCTTAGGGCTGAGTCTAAATTTTTTTTTAATTAACTTGATGGTCAATGCAATATGTTTTATGTGATTTTTGGGGTCCTGGGAAGGGTAATGAAATCCCCACTCAATCTGAATTGGTGTTCAAGCCCCTTAAAGTCAATTTAAAATATGCAAAGCAGTAAACACAATCACTTGCAAACAATTATTTTTATAGCGCGGCGCAAAGAATCCTGCACAAGATCAAGTTATTGGAGAAGAGGAGAAGTTTTTGCGCAAAGAACCCTGCAGGAAAATTTTTCAGAGGAGATAAGGGGGTTACAGAGAAGAAGAGAAAGCTTACAGCGATTTTTCAAATGATGACGTCACCATTTCTTGGCGAATCCGCCGCTAAAAGCAGCAAGTGACCGCGGTTCCGCGGTTGTAATGTCGGTTCAGATCCCAACTGTTTTTCTATTTCTCTGTTCTGATTTTCCTCTGTTGGTTCAAATCTTCTGTTTACTGTTTTGCTCACTGGATTTTTCCATATCTGAATCTGTTCGTCGATCCTGCACAATTCAAACGAAATACCCTTCACAAAATAACAAGAAGATAAATTTTTTTTTTATTTTTTATTTTTCAGTTTTTATGAATTTATTGATTTTATATTAACCCGAAATTGCAAAAAGAAAATACTACGCCATCCCTGGCAATGGCGCCATATGTTTGTTTGAGTTTTGCTTACACGCTTTTTAGAAGATGAGTCAAAGAATGTTTACCGCAATCAAGAACGGTGTCGCTTGGTAGCTAGCCGGTGAGTACGAGTCGATCCACAGGGATTTTGTGTATTCTCAATTTGTTCTAACAAGTTAATTCTGATTGTTGTCGGATTGATTATCGCTAAAAACTGAAATGGGTTTATTAGGATTAAAATCTTGCTAGAATTAGGTCTAGGTTAAGTTTGGAAAGTCAATATTCCCCACCGCTTTCTATGCCCTATTTAAGATCTATTAGGTGTTATGGTAATAATTAATAAAGTGGATTAGTACTATCGGGAAGAAACTAGGTTTCTTCCTCTTGGTTCTTGTCCTTCCTTTCTTAATTCTTACCTTAACCTCCATGGAAAACATATACAACCGGTCTTTTAAACTACGGTATCACCGCTACCTCGTGGGATAGGGTGCCGTAGTGAGCGGTGTGTGTATGTATGCATGGAGTCCTATAAAAATATGTGATGGGCAAGAAAGGAGTGAGAGATTTTCATCTCTCAAACCTCTCCTATTCCTAACCCTAACAAGTGAGGAACTACTCACTCATTAGGGAATTAAAAGATTTCATTTTTTTTATGATTGTTTTTAATAATCTAGTTATCTAATCTACGGCAGATAAATAAAATCTAAACTAGGGCAGATTAATAAAAATTACCTAGGGCAGAAAGGAAAATTAATTAGAGCAATGAAAGGAAAAACTTACTTTATCTTTTATTTGATGCACTCTTCAAACATTACAGGAATTTACAATTCTGACTTTTGATAAATGAAATGAGACACGAGAAGAGGCATACCTCAAAAAAAAGGTTTAGGCTTTCTATTTATAGATCATAGAAACCCTAGGGTTACATTCGACTCACATCTGCATTTACAAATATACCCTAAAGAAGACTAGTCAACGCACCGCCGCACCGACACGAAATTGCACCGACACGTGCTCTTTATGGCCGCGGAACCGCGGCCAAAAGCCCTGTTTGGCCGCGGATGCTTTTGGCCGCGGTTCCGCGGCCATGTGGTGGGTTCAATGAGTGCAATTTTCTGGGATGCTTCTGGTTGCATTTGGCTTCTTGTTTCTTCACTTGATTTCTCAGATTGTCTTCTAGTTTTCTTCCCGATTTCCACAGTGAATGATATTGTGGACTTTACCATTTACTTCGTGTCGAAATTTTGAACTTTGCGCTGCCTTTGTACTTTGTGAACTTGTTCATTGATCTTCATTGTCCCTCAAACTGTAGGCATGATCAAGATTCTTCCTTTTGTTGGTCGTAGTATCACTTTTGTATCGTTTTTTCATCATTTTCACTGTTTTATTCCGAGAACCTGTAACCTGCAACTATGTAGCAGACATGGATCAAAAGCACCTGTTTATTTGTAAAATGAATAAGAATGAGGAATATAATAATGCAAAATTATGATATGAACAGTGAACCGGCGCGAGATTCTCGCAGTCCGTTACGCTCCTGTGGCTTGTTCGCATAGATGGCGGGATACGTCCATTAACAGCGGGATGCGCTCGTTAATGGAAGGACGTGCCAACATGGAACGTGGAGCGGCGGAGATCTCGTTTTGGCGAGATATACAGAGCGGTTACGGGGGTGCTTAGGCTCCATGCTCTCGTTTGAACAGGGGAGCCGAGGAAGCTCGGCTCGGTGGGTAGCTCGGAGACGAGCAAGGAATCCGTAAAAGCTCGGATGCCAGAATGCTCGGGGGCGAGTTGTTGGCTGGTTGCTAATCGCATAAGAAAGATACTCCGGGAAGGTTTCCAAAAGGTCGGATACAACCTCGGAGACGAGGTGCCGGGGAGGTTTCCAAAAGGTCGGGTACAACCTCGGAGACGAGGTGCCGAGGAAGGTCCCCAATGCACCATACTAATTCCCCCTCCGTTGCCCCCAGGAATCAAGTGGGCTTACGTAGACGACACGTCATCTGCCATGTATCGTAATATAGGGAATTCACGTTTATGAGCCTCATCATCTGCATTGAAGTTGAGACATCCTAATTAATTTTGTGGATGATCCTAAATGCTTAAGATAAGCAAATGAATTATTATATGGATCATTGGACGCCTCAGGACTACTCTTAAATTTTAATTAAATGAGAATAAGATATTAGATATAATGTTTACTTTATAAAAATAAAAATGATTCGACAATTAAAAATTTATCTACAGTACTTATAATTTTTTTTCAAACTCCTAGAATCTTGACATCTAGAAGATCAAGCATTGTTGTTCTTTAATGTAATTGACAATATATAGGTTTTATTAATAGATGTTTTGCATATAAAGCAATTGAGTTTTATAAACTAGAAATATAGCAAATGCAATGACAATGCAATCTATATGTAGGTGGAACCAAAATATTGATATTTAAAATGTGAGAAAGTTAATTTTAAAACAATCGCAATACTTGAGATTTTAATTGTCTAGAGTTTTTAAAATAAAAAAATATATCTTCACAATTTTAGTAGGAAAAAGATAATTTTTTCCCCTTAATGTCAACATTAATTCTTTTAGGGTTTTTTATTTGAAGCCCTTCAAAACTGGGCTAATTACTAAAAAACCCAAAACTTGATAATTACTTATTACCCTAAAACGTTAAAATTGCATCATTTTACATTTCTTCACTAGCCCTTTCACTTCATTCTGTTAGTCAATTAATGAAAGAAGTCAGACTAGGGTTATCAAACTCTCTCAATTCACTCGAATTCATGCTTCTTCATCTAAAATTTCAAATTAGAGCCCTTAATGAGAATTAGGGTTTCAGAATTAGGTACTTCAAATCTCCAATTGACAATGGAATATAGCCCTTTCTCCTCAATCAGGGATTTTAATTTGGAATTTTAGATAAATAAAAATGAATACGAGTGGGTTGATGGGGTTTAATAACCCTAACCCGACTTCCTGAATATATCTTTGTAACGTTTTGAAAATCGTTTCGGTGGAATTTCGAAAAAACGGTAAAATAAGGGGGTTTTCTGTAAAAAGTCAAAATACAAATATCTTATTATAAAAATTAAATATACATATTCTAGCTATGTAATTGCTAGTATTTAGTGTTTATTGAGCCACTGGTGAAATTTTAAATTTTCTGAAAAAAATATTATTTTAATATTATTTTAAGCCGGTAAGAAAATACATTAAATTAGCGATAAATACAAATTTAAATGGGCTAATTTTAATCTTTAAAATCATGTTAATTAAAATCTAGTTGTAATATAAATTTTTAGTATTTTATTTCAAGTTTTAATGGGTTTTTATTATGGAGAACAAAAAAATAATTAATTTAAGCTAAAACTTGCAATTTTGAGCTTGTGGGGGGTCTTTTTGCATAAAATCTCTTTGTAAAATCTCTCTCACTCATTCCTATCCATCATGGCCGGCCCCACCACTGCTGGAACAGCCCACTCCCCTCCTCATTTTTGTTTTCATCTCATTTTAAAAGTTCTAGGGTTAAAAAAAGAAAATTGAATGAATATAATAATCAATGAAATGGTGCTTGTTTAACTTGGAAAAAAATTATACAAATCACACACCTCACTCCCCAAACTCTTGCTGGCCGAACCATGTGGCCATCCTACACACACACCTCTCTCTTCAATCTAAACAAAAAAAAAAAAAGATAACAAAGAGAAAAGAAAAGGAAATTGAAGTGAATAGAATAAAGAGGACATGGGGTTAATTAAACAGTATGGATGGGCTTTGACTTCCAACACTCTCTCTCTCTTTTCCTCCTCACTAGCAACAGCCCCCACTCCCCAAAGTGCTCGGCCAATTTCCAGCAACCTTTCCCCATCATCTCCTTCTCACTTCACTTCAAATTCTTCATGAAAATTCCTCAAAATCAATACAAAAAACATCACTAACTCCAAATCGAAACCTTACCCATTTTTCCTTGGCTAACCTAGCTTGGATTCATGAAGCAAGAAGTCATTTTAGAGGCCAAGATTTGCATGCTAGATCTCTAATTTTGTGAGGTATAATCTAAACCCTATGGTTAAATTGTTGTATTAATATTTTAGATCAAACATAATTAGTTAGTAATATGGGTTTAATTGAATGTTTGGAAAATCAAGTGAGCGTTTGTGAATTCAAGTTAGGGTTTTATTATGTAATTATGGTTGCAAAGTGTAATTTATCACCTTAGGAAATGAAAAATAAAATCTAAACTAATTGCTAGTTTGCAAATTGATGCTTATAAATTGTTTAATTTGGATAATTTTGTAAACTAGAATTTTGGGGTTAATGAAAATTGATGAAATTAAATTTTGGTAATGATTTGTATGACTTATTTAAGATGTTTAATGAACATTTTAGCCACTAGAATTGTTAAAATAGTTAAAGTTGATTAAAATACCAAGTTTTGAGCTAAAATGGAAAATTGTGCTAGTTTTGTTAACTAGGTTTTGTAAATATATATATTTTGATGAGAATAAATTATTGTAATGGTTTATATGACTTGGTTATAATATTGAGTGGATATTGCGGCTGCTAGACTTGTTTAAACGTCGATTTTTTTGTACTAAAACGGCGAATTGTGCTTGCTAGATTTTCGGAAAAATGACTTTTTAAGTGAAATTGGCGTTTTTGTGAGTTTTAACCTAGTTTATATTAAAATTAGTGTTCCTGAATGTGCAAATGGGTGTATTTGGGTTTTTCTCGATGATTTGGCATTTGTACGCCGACGTCGAGAGTTTTTGGGTTGATTTGTGAAAGCAACCATAGGTTTTGACCTATGTGGGATTCGTGCGTCGTTTTGATCATGGGTCGGATTTTAATGAGATATGGTGCGTTATGATATGTAGGTACCCCCATATGGACTTCGAGACGACAAGCATGCGCGTGGCAACGTCGGCACCGGCTAGCGAGGACCAGGTGAGTAGATTTATATCTACGGGGAGAAGTCGGGTGGATGGCGTATAGCACCCCCGCAGTTCGTAATTAGTACTATATAGTATATTTTTTATGTGTGATAGTTAGTGTGTTATGGTTAGTTAGGGGTAGAAATAACTAGCGTAGTTCCTAGTTGCGAACCATAGGATAGATTTGCACCCACACGCATACACTTGTGTGTTTCTTATACTTGCACGGTGTTTGATGATATGGGATGACTTTGGAGTTGAGTCGATGATGTGGGCTTTGTGCCGCGAGATCGGTGATTTGATATGATTCGTATTTGGGATACGAAATGTGATTCTTGCGGGTTCGGGATGTGTGTTTACCCCCGCATTCATACTTTGAAGATGATATCAGTTGTACTAGGCTTAGATCAGTACCCCAGATTATATGATATGATAAGTGATATCTGAAATGTGATGAGATAGTGTGATATTGAACCGTACCCAGCTTTTGGGATGCCGTACGAAGATTTACCGTACGAGCCTATATTGATGATAGATCCGCGCTCATGACTCGAGGATGTCAGATGATATACTGTATCGTACGCGATACTATTGAGGCGGGATCACCGACTTATATATATATATATATCGACTCAGATGTTAGGCGGTTTCCTTACCTGTAGTTCAGCTTGTTAGTTCGGCCGTATAGTTTAGTGTAGTTGTTAGAGTAGATTAGACTTCTTACCTATTTCAAAAACTAACGAATCGTGGGCATTTTTAAAGACAGCTCAAGGGAATCTACGGACATTTCAAAAACGACGTATCTTTTCATAAAAACACCGTAGCCCTATTTTCAAAACCCCATGATTCGTGTTATTTCAAAAGGCACCATTCGTAGGACTTATATTAGATTAATGCAGATTAGTTTTGGTTACGTCTAGTTTCATACTCCATTTTAATATCATGATGATAGGACACCAGCACCATTACCGATGATGCGTATGTACCACGTACACTTACTTGCCGGCTCACACACATCTTCATCGGTAATTGCCATGTCACGTACACCTTAGAAAATATATTATTGCTTGACATAGCCTATTGGCGAATAGTTTAGATATTGTAGTTATTACCTGCTACTTCATGCATACTGTTATTCATTGTTATGCCGCATTCATGGATTCTCATGCATATATTCACTATTTTGCATGCTATTGAGGTTTGGATTTGGATTTATATGAGATTTTCTGGATTTGGAGGAAAACCGCAAAAACACAAATAAACATATTCTCTCTTTTAAAATAAAAAGTGCGGTTTTCCCATGATGTATGAGTCGTCCACCATGAGTTTGCTGATGGATTTGGAAACCCGATTCGAGGAGACGGATGAACCGTTTCGGGTACATGGTGGACCCGGTGCGGTACCCCGGGGCAAGAGGAATGTGGTGATGACGTTGAGCCTGGCAGGGGAGTACTACCTACCGGTGATTTTACCCGACGCGTCGGATATCCGGAGGATACCGTCGTGGTCTTGAGATTTATGGTAGGGGCCGGTCTGGACTGACGGCGCCCTAGATATTGAGATTGAGACATTGATATTTCGAGACAGTGAGATTTATGTTTTGTGTCGATGCTAGACACTGTTGATGCTGATTTCATTTATGATACCTCAGTTTAAAAATACGAAGGAAATCTCACTAATTTATGAAAACAGTTTCTTCATTTACATGTATTCTGTTTCATGCATTCATACCTCATTCATAGGATATATTGCTACTTGAGGCACTGACACGGGCACATGAGTTTACGCTCGGGTTAGATATTTACCCTAGCCTTGTTATAGGCTGCATGTTATATACTTATTTTGAGGATATATTATGATCATTGACCTAGGATTGCGTTATTTATGCGATTTCTGTGCGTAGATGTTTTTCTATTCACGAGTTGGCAACTCACCCCCATTGTGCCCCAGTTTCTTGCAGGTTTTGCCGTACAGGTTTCTTTACAACCTGCGGGCTCAGTTTCATTCGGGTGATTTGCTAGTAGGTGGGTTTACCTGTATCATACCCCCATTATATATCTTGTATATCATTATTCTGTTGTATCTAGAAGTTCCATCAACCAAACTTGTATTTATTGAGATAGAGACCAGTGTTGGTTATTCTTTCGACCTTAGAGTCGCTCGTTATATTTCTGGTGGTTTTGAGTTTCCTTTTGAGTTTTGATCCTCGCCGTTGGCGTTGTATATTATATTGCTTGTGTGGTTGTGATCGTCGATTGACGAAGAGCTAGCTCCCGCTTGAGGATGCCTTTTTCTTGATTTCGTATACTATTCATGTTGTATCCCGTTTGGGGGCCAGTATTTACAAAGGAGACTCTGCCGAAATTTTCAGTAAATTTTCGATGTTTTAAAAAAACGCATAATTCGGCTTATGCTATTGAAATTACTTGCTTTAAGTTGGTTTTTCCTACTCTCCACTACTCTTCTTGGTTTGGATTTCTGGGTTGTCGGTTTACTTAGATTACGTACGCCTCGAGACGTTCGTAGATTAAGTGCCGGTCATGTTCCGTACTTTCGGGTCGTGACAAAGTTGGTATCAGAGCATTAGGTTTTACCTTCGGAGCGTAGGATGACCCTTGGTTGATGGAATAGGTGACTAAAGTAGAGTGACGTACCGTTGGTATGTTCCGCGGCATATTTACGACACGCCACTCCACTTATGAAGCCTTAGGTTGTACATTTCCTTGTTCAGTATTATATTCCTTCCTGATCTAGCCTCATCGGTACCAGTTTGGTTTTGCTGCTACGGTTACGGCAGGGAGAGCTACGGCTAGAGTTGTGATCAGCATGAGCTCGTTATGAACGAGGACTGACCATGGCGTGATTCCGGCGACACACGATTGCATAGATGTGTCTTTTTACTGTGTTTCCGCGCCACGAGCGTTTGGCGGATCGCCTTTATGAGGTTACTTGGATGTGCTGATCGACATTAGAGGATTGAGCCAATGATAGAGGCCAGCCAGATCTTGATGACCGTTGGTGTGTTGCTTATTCATGACGATCGAGGCACGGTTCAGCATGCAGACGAGCGAGCCAGTTATTGCTGCGAACGACGAGATATTGCCCCAGATGCTGGAATTCGTGCAGGACGAGTTGTATTAAGAGATGATAGAAGGTTGCTAGTCATCGAGGATGAATGACTAGGACATGTGGATCGTTCGCCTACCCCGATACGAGGTCATCAGATAGATTGATTCCAGCTAGAGACGACTTCGCGCGGAGACGTTGGGAGTCGACAGAGACGATCGAATGTCAGAAACCTATTATTCCAAGTTTAAAGTAGTCGGAAAGACATGCAGGCAATTCTATGGTCCCTCTAGAAGAATGAAACCCTAACTCGACTTAATGACCGTGTGAAAGCCTTTGAACCTTCGGGTTTGCGGCAGTTCTGCGGCGCCATTAGTGAGGCTTGGGTTTGCCCTTCTACGGCTGGACCACCGATGCTGTGGTATGTACTCGATACTATTAAACTGTGCACAAGATGTTGAGCTCTTGGGGGATTATGAGGTTTTGACGACTCGATCAGATGGCTCGACTTAATTCAGATGCTAGGTGGTGAGATGCATTTCTTGGGAGACTCCAGATATGAGGATAGCCGTTGGAGCTTAGTCCATGCAGCCGCGACGAGACGAGTCCAAGGCAGACGACATTAGAGAAAAGTGGAATAAGAGGTTCGCACCAGATCTAGATGAGATGACGTTCCACTCCGCCGACATCAGAGAGGCGATGCGCATGCCGAGGCATGGTACTTGGACTTACCTTCCAGAAGGAGTCGCGATGAGTATGCAGTCATTCCAGAGCAAGATGCAGATATAGGAAAGGACAATGACTTCCGGACAGTTGGCAGAGACGAGACATAGAAGAGACCGTGAGCAGGATTCCTTCCAGGACACTGCTGCAATGATACTTGCACCCAGGATCAGATGTGTCACGTATATTCAGAGAACCAGAGGCCGATGCCAGTGATATGCTGTCTTATGAGTGGTCGCAATGATTGACCGAGAAATGACCAGAGAAGTGCCAGAATGGGATCATCCCCGTTAGCACACCTGACCGGGCCGATCAGCCGATGGACCGAAAGATTGGTAATTCACAGTGAAGACCTTGACCCAGGAGTGGTCATGGTTGCGCACACCAGTAAGACAGAGTTCATGATCATCGGCGAGACGTCCCACTAGTGACCGCGACAGTTGGCCGAGATTCTTAGAGGATGCGCTTGAGCAGTACTATTCCGCCATACTTGATTTTGGGTATTTTGGGTGATCTATTCGCAGGATTGATTTTGATGATTGAGTTTCATGATATTTGTTTTCATGGACCATGGTTGCACCTACTGAGTATTTACGATTTTGCACAGTGTTGCACTTGATATCATTTTCGTGCTTCAGTTTCACATGTTTGTGATTTTACGATTTTAAACAGTTGAGTTGGTTTTGTGCGTATGCATGCACACGATTTGGTTCCTGCACTCTGTATAGTTGATATATGCTTGCAGTGCAGTGATACGCCTCTCGTACACTTAGATGCACTGGACTTCGATTTCGATGGTGATACTCGATATTTGTTTTGTGCACCTTATGCACCTGATTGATTTTGCGCACGTTCGGCGCTTGATATTGGATTTCATGATTTCGTGCACGATGGATGCACCTGATTTGGATTTTCGCGCATGTTGGGCGCATGTTTTGAAGTGTGATTTTCGTGCATACCCGATGCACTTAGATGTTGTTTCTGTGCGCATGTGCACATTCATGGATTTTGATTTCCGTGCGCACCAGACGCACGTAGTATTCATGTGCATACTTTGGGATTGATTTCTTATAGAGTAATACGTTTTTATGATAATGCTATGTGTTTTCGTACTGAGCAGGACTAGTCAGAGGACAGTACCTGAATATATTTTGCATGCATTGATAGTTATTGAAGGGATTTCCAAAAAGCGAGCTATAGCCTCAGTATTTACCTACGTGTCTGATATGACACGAAATGTTTAAAACAAGGAGACCCTTCTAAATTGTTTCCAAAACGGCGGAACGTACATTTCAAACAAAATTATATATGTATATAGTTATTTTCTTATGGTAGACGTCCGCCACTGTGCAATGTTATACGCGTGCACAGCGACTTAAAGAGATTTGGCATGCATTTCCTTCAGATACTTACAGATATAGATTCAATATTTACATTTATAGTTTCGAGTTATATCATATTGGTTTTGATTTGGATTTGGCATTGATGTCTTCTCCATGACTCCGATGATTGCGGGATGCTTGGAGGAGTTTTGATTTGAGCTATATACTCATTTTTCAAGCGCATACGCTGCGCTACGATTTATTTTATGTATTTACAATTTCGGAGCCCCGACGACTTGATGGGTTTTCTTAGATGTTTTAGTATTTGGGGGAGTTTGAATTTAAATTCGGGGACCGAATTTCTTTAAGGGGGGAAGATTGTAACGTTTTGAAAATCGTTTCGGTGGAATTTCGAAAAAACGGTAAAATAAGGGGGTTTTCTGTAAAAAGTCAAAATACAAATATCTTATTATAAAAATTAAATATACATATTCTAGCTATGTAATTGCTAGTATTTGGTGTTTATTGAGCCACTGGTGAAATTTTAAATTTTCTGAAAAAAATATTATTTTAATATTATTTTAAGCCGGTAAGAAAATACATTAAATTAGCGATAAATACAAATTTAAATGGGCTAATTTTAATCTTTAAAATCATGTTAATTAAAATCTAGTTGTAATATAAATTTTTAGTATTTTATTTCAAGTTTTAATGGGTTTTTATTATGGAGAACAAAAAAATAATTAATTTAAGCTAAAACTTGCAATTTTGAGCTTGTGGGGGGTCTTTTTGCATAAAATCTCTTTGTAAAATCTCTCTCACTCATTCCTATCCATCATGGCCGGCCCCACCACTGCTGGAACAGCCCACTCCCCTCCTCATTTTTGTTTTCATCTCATTTTAAAAGTTCTAGGGTTAAAAAAAGAAAATTGAATGAATATAATAATCAATGAAATGGTGCTTGTTTAACTTGGAAAAAAATTATACAAATCACACACCTCACTCCCCAAACTCTTGCTGGCCGAACCATGTGGCCATCCTACACACACACCTCTCTCTTCAATCTAAACAAAAAAAAAAAAAAGATAACAAAGAGAAAAGAAAAGGAAATTGAAGTGAATAGAATAAAGAGGACATGGGGTTAATTAAACAGTATGGATGGGCTTTGACTTCCAACACTCTCTCTCTCTTTTCCTCCTCACTAGCAACAGCCCCCACTCCCCAAAGTGCTCGGCCAATTTCCAGCAACCTTTCCCCATCATCTCCTTCTCACTTCACTTCAAATTCTTCATGAAAATTCCTCAAAATCAATACAAAAAACATCACTAACTCCAAATCGAAACCTTACCCATTTTTCCTTGGCTAACCTAGCTTGGATTCATGAAGCAAGAAGTCATTTTAGAGGCCAAGATTTGCATGCTAGATCTCTAATTTTGTGAGGTATAATCTAAACCCTATGGTTAAATTGTTGTATTAATATTTTAGATCAAACATAATTAGTTAGTAATATGGGTTTAATTGAATGTTTGGAAAATCAAGTGAGCGTTTGTGAATTCAAGTTAGGGTTTTATTATGTAATTATGGTTGCAAAGTGTAATTTATCACCTTAGGAAATGAAAAATAAAATCTAAACTAATTGCTAGTTTGCAAATTGATGCTTATAAATTGTTTAATTTGGATAATTTTGTAAACTAGAATTTTGGGGTTAATGAAAATTGATGAAATTAAATTTTGGTAATGATTTGTATGACTTATTTAAGATGTTTAATGAACATTTTAGCCACTAGAATTGTTAAAATAGTTAAAATTGATTAAAATACCAAGTTTTGAGCTAAAATGGAAAATTGTGCTAGTTTTGTTAACTAGGTTTTGTAAATATATATATTTTGATGAGAATAAATTATTGTAATGGTTTATATGACTTGGTTATAATATTGAGTGGATATTGCGGCTGCTAGACTTGTTTAAACGTCGATTTTTTTGTACTAAAACGGCGAATTGTGCTTGCTAGATTTTCGGAAAAATGACTTTTTAAGTGAAATTGGCGTTTTTGTGAGTTTTAACCTAGTTTATATTAAAATTAGTGTTCCTGAATGTGCAAATGGGTGTATTTGGGTTTTTCTCGATGATTTGGCATTTGTACGCCGACGTCGAGAGTTTTTGGGTTGATTTGTGAAAGCAACCATAGGTTTTGACCTATGTGGGATTCGTGCGTCGTTTTGATCATGGGTCGGATTTTAATGAGATATGGTGCGTTATGATATGTAGGTACCCCCATATGGACTTCGAGACGACAAGCATGCGCGTGGCAACGTCGGCACCGGCTAGCGAGGACCAGGTGAGTAGATTTATATCTACGGGGAGAAGTCGGGTGGATGGCGTATAGCACCCCCGCAGTTCGTAATTAGTACTATATAGTATATTTTTTATGTGTGATAGTTAGTGTGTTATGGTTAGTTAGGGGTAGAAATAACTAGCGTAGTTCCTAGTTGCGAACCATAGGATAGATTTGCACCCACACGCATACACTTGTGTGTTTCTTATACTTGCACGGTGTTTGATGATATGGGATGACTTTGGAGTTGAGTCGATGATGTGGGCTTTGTGCCGCGAGATCGGTGATTTGATATGATTCGTATTTGGGATACGAAATGTGATTCTTGCGGGTTCGGGATGTGTGTTTACCCCCGCATTCATACTTTGAAGATGATATCAGTTGTACTAGGCTTAGATCAGTACCCCAGATTATATGATATGATAAGTGATATCTGAAATGTGATGAGATAGTGTGATATTGAACCGTACCCAGCTTTTGGGATGCCGTACGAAGATTTACCGTACGAGCCTATATTGATGATAGATCCGCGCTCATGACTCGAGGATGTCAGATGATATACTGTATCGTACGCGATACTATTGAGGCGGGATCACCGACTTATATATATATATATATCGACTCAGATGTTAGGCGGTTTCCTTACCTGTAGTTCAGCTTGTTAGTTCGGCCGTATAGTTTAGTGTAGTTGTTAGAGTAGATTAGACTTCTTACCTATTTCAAAAACTAACGAATCGTGGGCATTTTTAAAGACAGCTCAAGGGAATCTACGGACATTTCAAAAACGACGTATCTTTTCATAAAAACACCGTAGCCCTATTTTCAAAACCCCATGATTCGTGTTATTTCAAAAGGCACCATTCGTAGGACTTATATTAGATTAATGCAGATTAGTTTTGGTTACGTCTAGTTTCATACTCCATTTTAATATCATGATGATAGGACACCAGCACCATTACCGATGATGCGTATGTACCACGTACACTTACTTGCCGGCTCACACACATCTTCATCGGTAATTGCCATGTCACGTACACCTTAGAAAATATATTATTGCTTGACATAGCCTATTGGCGAATAGTTTAGATATTGTAGTTATTACCTGCTACTTCATGCATACTGTTATTCATTGTTATGCCGCATTCATGGATTCTCATGCATATATTCACTATTTTGCATGCTATTGAGGTTTGGATTTGGATTTATATGAGATTTTCTGGATTTGGAGGAAAACCGCAAAAACACAAATAAACATATTCTCTCTTTTAAAATAAAAAGTGCGGTTTTCCCATGATGTATGAGTCGTCCACCATGAGTTTGCTGATGGATTTGGAAACCCGATTCGAGGAGACGGATGAACCGTTTCGGGTACATGGTGGACCCGGTGCGGTACCCCGGGGCAAGAGGAATGTGGTGATGACGTTGAGCCTGGCAGGGGAGTACTACCTACCGGTGATTTTACCCGACGCGTCGGATATCCGGAGGATACCGTCGTGGTCTTGAGATTTATGGTAGGGGCCGGTCTGGACTGACGGCGCCCTAGATATTGAGATTGAGACATTGATATTTCGAGACAGTGAGATTTATGTTTTGTGTCGATGCTAGACACTGTTGATGCTGATTTCATTTATGATACCTCAGTTTAAAAATACGAAGGAAATCTCACTAATTTATGAAAACAGTTTCTTCATTTACATGTATTCTGTTTCATGCATTCATACCTCATTCATAGGATATATTGCTACTTGAGGCACTGACACGGGCACATGAGTTTACGCTCGGGTTAGATATTTACCCTAGCCTTGTTATAGGCTGCATGTTATATACTTATTTTGAGGATATATTATGATCATTGACCTAGGATTGCGTTATTTATGCGATTTCTGTGCGTAGATGTTTTTCTATTCACGAGTTGGCAACTCACCCCCATTGTGCCCCAGTTTCTTGCAGGTTTTGCCGTACAGGTTTCTTTACAACCTGCGGGCTCAGTTTCATTCGGGTGATTTGCTAGTAGGTGGGTTTACCTGTATCATACCCCCATTATATATCTTGTATATCATTATTCTGTTGTATCTAGAAGTTCCATCAACCAAACTTGTATTTATTGAGATAGAGACCAGTGTTGGTTATTCTTTCGACCTTAGAGTCGCTCGTTATATTTCTGGTGGTTTTGAGTTTCCTTTTGAGTTTTGATCCTCGCCGTTGGCGTTGTATATTATATTGCTTGTGTGGTTGTGATCGTCGATTGACGAAGAGCTAGCTCCCGCTTGAGGATGCCTTTTTCTTGATTTCGTATACTATTCATGTTGTATCCCGTTTGGGGGCCAGTATTTACAAAGGAGACTCTGCCGAAATTTTCAGTAAATTTTCGATGTTTTAAAAAAACGCATAATTCGGCTTATGCTATTGAAATTACTTGCTTTAAGTTGGTTTTTCCTACTCTCCACTACTCTTCTTGGTTTGGATTTCTGGGTTGTCGGTTTACTTAGATTACGTACGCCTCGAGACGTTCGTAGATTAAGTGCCGGTCATGTTCCGTACTTTCGGGTCGTGACAAAGTTGGTATCAGAGCATTAGGTTTTACCTTCGGAGCGTAGGATGACCCTTGGTTGATGGAATAGGTGACTAAAGTAGAGTGACGTACCGTTGGTATGTTCCGCGGCATATTTACGACACGCCACTCCACTTATGAAGCCTTAGGTTGTACATTTCCTTGTTCAGTATTATATTCCTTCCTGATCTAGCCTCATCGGTACCAGTTTGGTTTTGCTGCTACGGTTACGGCAGGGAGAGCTACGGCTAGAGTTGTGATCAGCATGAGCTCGTTATGAACGAGGACTGACCATGGCGTGATTCCGGCGACACACGATTGCATAGATGTGTCTTTTTACTGTGTTTCCGCGCCACGAGCGTTTGGCGGATCGCCTTTATGAGGTTACTTGGATGTGCTGATCGACATTAGAGGATTGAGCCAATGATAGAGGCCAGCCAGATCTTGATGACCGTTGGTGTGTTGCTTATTCATGACGATCGAGGCACGGTTCAGCATGCAGACGAGCGAGCCAGTTATTGCTGCGAACGACGAGATATTGCCCCAGATGCTGGAATTCGTGCAGGACGAGTTGTATTAAGAGATGATAGAAGGTTGCTAGTCATCGAGGATGAATGACTAGGACATGTGGATCGTTCGCCTACCCCGATACGAGGTCATCAGATAGATTGATTCCAGCTAGAGACGACTTCGCGCGGAGACGTTGGGAGTCGACAGAGACGATCGAATGTCAGAAACCTATTATTCCAAGTTTAAAGTAGTCGGAAAGACATGCAGGCAATTCTATGGTCCCTCTAGAAGAATGAAACCCTAACTCGACTTAATGACCGTGTGAAAGCCTTTGAACCTTCGGGTTTGCGGCAGTTCTGCGGCGCCATTAGTGAGGCTTGGGTTTGCCCTTCTACGGCTGGACCACCGATGCTGTGGTATGTACTCGATACTATTAAACTGTGCACAAGATGTTGAGCTCTTGGGGGATTATGAGGTTTTGACGACTCGATCAGATGGCTCGACTTAATTCAGATGCTAGGTGGTGAGATGCATTTCTTGGGAGACTCCAGATATGAGGATAGCCGTTGGAGCTTAGTCCATGCAGCCGCGACGAGACGAGTCCAAGGCAGACGACATTAGAGAAAAGTGGAATAAGAGGTTCGCACCAGATCTAGATGAGATGACGTTCCACTCCGCCGACATCAGAGAGGCGATGCGCATGCCGAGGCATGGTACTTGGACTTACCTTCCAGAAGGAGTCGCGATGAGTATGCAGTCATTCCAGAGCAAGATGCAGATATAGGAAAGGACAATGACTTCCGGACAGTTGGCAGAGACGAGACATAGAAGAGACCGTGAGCAGGATTCCTTCCAGGACACTGCTGCAATGATACTTGCACCCAGGATCAGATGTGTCACGTATATTCAGAGAACCAGAGGCCGATGCCAGTGATATGCTGTCTTATGAGTGGTCGCAATGATTGACCGAGAAATGACCAGAGAAGTGCCAGAATGGGATCATCCCCGTTAGCACACCTGACCGGGCCGATCAGCCGATGGACCGAAAGATTGGTAATTCACAGTGAAGACCTTGACCCAGGAGTGGTCATGGTTGCGCACACCAGTAAGACAGAGTTCATGATCATCGGCGAGACGTCCCACTAGTGACCGCGACAGTTGGCCGAGATTCTTAGAGGATGCGCTTGAGCAGTACTATTCCGCCATACTTGATTTTGGGTATTTTGGGTGATCTATTCGCAGGATTGATTTTGATGATTGAGTTTCATGATATTTGTTTTCATGGACCATGGTTGCACCTACTGAGTATTTACGATTTTGCACAGTGTTGCACTTGATATCATTTTCGTGCTTCAGTTTCACATGTTTGTGATTTTACGATTTTAAACAGTTGAGTTGGTTTTGTGCGTATGCATGCACACGATTTGGTTCCTGCACTCTGTATAGTTGATATATGCTTGCAGTGCAGTGATACGCCTCTCGTACACTTAGATGCACTGGACTTCGATTTCGATGGTGATACTCGATATTTGTTTTGTGCACCTTATGCACCTGATTGATTTTGCGCACGTTCGGCGCTTGATATTGGATTTCATGATTTCGTGCACGATGGATGCACCTGATTTGGATTTTCGCGCATGTTGGGCGCATGTTTTGAAGTGTGATTTTCGTGCATACCCGATGCACTTAGATGTTGTTTCTGTGCGCATGTGCACATTCATGGATTTTGATTTCCGTGCGCACCAGACGCACGTAGTATTCATGTGCATACTTTGGGATTGATTTCTTATAGAGTAATACGTTTTTATGATAATGCTATGTGTTTTCGTACTGAGCAGGACTAGTCAGAGGACAGTACCTGAATATATTTTGCATGCATTGATAGTTATTGAAGGGATTTCCAAAAAGCGAGCTATAGCCTCAGTATTTACCTACGTGTCTGATATGACACGAAATGTTTAAAACAAGGAGACCCTTCTAAATTGTTTCCAAAACGGCGGAACGTACATTTCAAACAAAATTATATATGTATATAGTTATTTTCTTATGGTAGACGTCCGCCACTGTGCAATGTTATACGCGTGCACAGCGACTTAAAGAGATTTGGCATGCATTTCCTTCAGATACTTACAGATATAGATTCAATATTTACATTTATAGTTTCGAGTTATATCATATTGGTTTTGATTTGGATTTGGCATTGATGTCTTCTCCATGACTCCGATGATTGCGGGATGCTTGGAGGAGTTTTGATTTGAGCTATATACTCATTTTTCAAGCGCATACGCTGCGCTACGATTTATTTTATGTATTTACAATTTCGGAGCCCCGACGACTTGATGGGTTTTCTTAGATGTTTTAGTATTTGGGGGAGTTTGAATTTAAATTCGGGGACCGAATTTCTTTAAGGGGGGAAGATTGTAACGTTTTGAAAATCGTTTCGGTGGAATTTCGAAAAAACGGTAAAATAAGGGGGTTTTCTGTAAAAAGTCAAAATACAAATATCTTATTATAAAAATTAAATATACATATTCTAGCTATGTAATTGCTAGTATTTGGTGTTTATTGAGCCACTGGTGAAATTTTAAATTTTCTGAAAAAAATATTATTTTAATATTATTTTAAGCCGGTAAGAAAATACATTAAATTAGCGATAAATACAAATTTAAATGGGCTAATTTTAATCTTTAAAATCATGTTAATTAAAATCTAGTTGTAATATAAATTTTTAGTATTTTATTTCAAGTTTTAATGGGTTTTTATTATGGAGAACAAAAAAATAATTAATTTAAGCTAAAACTTGCAATTTTGAGCTTGTGGGGGGTCTTTTTGCATAAAATCTCTTTGTAAAATCTCTCTCACTCATTCCTATCCATCATGGCCGGCCCCACCACTGCTGGAACAGCCCACTCCCCTCCTCATTTTTGTTTTCATCTCATTTTAAAAGTTCTAGGGTTAAAAAAAGAAAATTGAATGAATATAATAATCAATGAAATGGTGCTTGTTTAACTTGGAAAAAAATTATACAAATCACACACCTCACTCCCCAAACTCTTGCTGGCCGAACCATGTGGCCATCCTACACACACACCTCTCTCTTCAATCTAAACAAAAAAAAAAAAAAGATAACAAAGAGAAAAGAAAAGGAAATTGAAGTGAATAGAATAAAGAGGACATGGGGTTAATTAAACAGTATGGATGGGCTTTGACTTCCAACACTCTCTCTCTCTTTTCCTCCTCACTAGCAACAGCCCCCACTCCCCAAAGTGCTCGGCCAATTTCCAGCAACCTTTCCCCATCATCTCCTTCTCACTTCACTTCAAATTCTTCATGAAAATTCCTCAAAATCAATACAAAAAACATCACTAACTCCAAATCGAAACCTTACCCATTTTTCCTTGGCTAACCTAGCTTGGATTCATGAAGCAAGAAGTCATTTTAGAGGCCAAGATTTGCATGCTAGATCTCTAATTTTGTGAGGTATAATCTAAACCCTATGGTTAAATTGTTGTATTAATATTTTAGATCAAACATAATTAGTTAGTAATATGGGTTTAATTGAATGTTTGGAAAATCAAGTGAGCGTTTGTGAATTCAAGTTAGGGTTTTATTATGTAATTATGGTTGCAAAGTGTAATTTATCACCTTAGGAAATGAAAAATAAAATCTAAACTAATTGCTAGTTTGCAAATTGATGCTTATAAATTGTTTAATTTGGATAATTTTGTAAACTAGAATTTTGGGGTTAATGAAAATTGATGAAATTAAATTTTGGTAATGATTTGTATGACTTATTTAAGATGTTTAATGAACATTTTAGCCACTAGAATTGTTAAAATAGTTAAAATTGATTAAAATACCAAGTTTTGAGCTAAAATGGAAAATTGTGCTAGTTTTGTTAACTAGGTTTTGTAAATATATATATTTTGATGAGAATAAATTATTGTAATGGTTTATATGACTTGGTTATAATATTGAGTGGATATTGCGGCTGCTAGACTTGTTTAAACGTCGATTTTTTTGTACTAAAACGGCGAATTGTGCTTGCTAGATTTTCGGAAAAATGACTTTTTAAGTGAAATTGGCGTTTTTGTGAGTTTTAACCTAGTTTATATTAAAATTAGTGTTCCTGAATGTGCAAATGGGTGTATTTGGGTTTTTCTCGATGATTTGGCATTTGTACGCCGACGTCGAGAGTTTTTGGGTTGATTTGTGAAAGCAACCATAGGTTTTGACCTATGTGGGATTCGTGCGTCGTTTTGATCATGGGTCGGATTTTAATGAGATATGGTGCGTTATGATATGTAGGTACCCCCATATGGACTTCGAGACGACAAGCATGCGCGTGGCAACGTCGGCACCGGCTAGCGAGGACCAGGTGAGTAGATTTATATCTACGGGGAGAAGTCGGGTGGATGGCGTATAGCACCCCCGCAGTTCGTAATTAGTACTATATAGTATATTTTTTATGTGTGATAGTTAGTGTGTTATGGTTAGTTAGGGGTAGAAATAACTAGCGTAGTTCCTAGTTGCGAACCATAGGATAGATTTGCACCCACACGCATACACTTGTGTGTTTCTTATACTTGCACGGTGTTTGATGATATGGGATGACTTTGGAGTTGAGTCGATGATGTGGGCTTTGTGCCGCGAGATCGGTGATTTGATATGATTCGTATTTGGGATACGAAATGTGATTCTTGCGGGTTCGGGATGTGTGTTTACCCCCGCATTCATACTTTGAAGATGATATCAGTTGTACTAGGCTTAGATCAGTACCCCAGATTATATGATATGATAAGTGATATCTGAAATGTGATGAGATAGTGTGATATTGAACCGTACCCAGCTTTTGGGATGCCGTACGAAGATTTACCGTACGAGCCTATATTGATGATAGATCCGCGCTCATGACTCGAGGATGTCAGATGATATACTGTATCGTACGCGATACTATTGAGGCGGGATCACCGACTTATATATATATATATATCGACTCAGATGTTAGGCGGTTTCCTTACCTGTAGTTCAGCTTGTTAGTTCGGCCGTATAGTTTAGTGTAGTTGTTAGAGTAGATTAGACTTCTTACCTATTTCAAAAACTAACGAATCGTGGGCATTTTTAAAGACAGCTCAAGGGAATCTACGGACATTTCAAAAACGACGTATCTTTTCATAAAAACACCGTAGCCCTATTTTCAAAACCCCATGATTCGTGTTATTTCAAAAGGCACCATTCGTAGGACTTATATTAGATTAATGCAGATTAGTTTTGGTTACGTCTAGTTTCATACTCCATTTTAATATCATGATGATAGGACACCAGCACCATTACCGATGATGCGTATGTACCACGTACACTTACTTGCCGGCTCACACACATCTTCATCGGTAATTGCCATGTCACGTACACCTTAGAAAATATATTATTGCTTGACATAGCCTATTGGCGAATAGTTTAGATATTGTAGTTATTACCTGCTACTTCATGCATACTGTTATTCATTGTTATGCCGCATTCATGGATTCTCATGCATATATTCACTATTTTGCATGCTATTGAGGTTTGGATTTGGATTTATATGAGATTTTCTGGATTTGGAGGAAAACCGCAAAAACACAAATAAACATATTCTCTCTTTTAAAATAAAAAGTGCGGTTTTCCCATGATGTATGAGTCGTCCACCATGAGTTTGCTGATGGATTTGGAAACCCGATTCGAGGAGACGGATGAACCGTTTCGGGTACATGGTGGACCCGGTGCGGTACCCCGGGGCAAGAGGAATGTGGTGATGACGTTGAGCCTGGCAGGGGAGTACTACCTACCGGTGATTTTACCCGACGCGTCGGATATCCGGAGGATACCGTCGTGGTCTTGAGATTTATGGTAGGGGCCGGTCTGGACTGACGGCGCCCTAGATATTGAGATTGAGACATTGATATTTCGAGACAGTGAGATTTATGTTTTGTGTCGATGCTAGACACTGTTGATGCTGATTTCATTTATGATACCTCAGTTTAAAAATACGAAGGAAATCTCACTAATTTATGAAAACAGTTTCTTCATTTACATGTATTCTGTTTCATGCATTCATACCTCATTCATAGGATATATTGCTACTTGAGGCACTGACACGGGCACATGAGTTTACGCTCGGGTTAGATATTTACCCTAGCCTTGTTATAGGCTGCATGTTATATACTTATTTTGAGGATATATTATGATCATTGACCTAGGATTGCGTTATTTATGCGATTTCTGTGCGTAGATGTTTTTCTATTCACGAGTTGGCAACTCACCCCCGTTGTGCCCCAGTTTCTTGCAGGTTTTGCCGTACAGGTTTCTTTACGACCTGCGGGCTCAGTTTCATTCGGGTGATTTGCTAGTAGGTGGGTTTACCTGTATCATACCCCCATTATATATCTTGTATATCATTATTCTGTTGTATCTAGAAGTTCCATCAACCAAACTTGTATTTATTGAGATAGAGACCAGTGTTGGTTATTCTTTCGACCTTAGAGTCGCTCGTTATATTTCTGGTGGTTTTGAGTTTCCTTTTGAGTTTTGATCCTCGCCGTTGGCGTTGTATATTATATTGCTTGTGTGGTTGTGATCGTCGATTGACGAAGAGCTAGCTCCCGCTTGAGGATGCCTTTTTCTTGATTTCGTATACTATTCATGTTGTATCCCGTTTGGGGGCCAGTATTTACAAAGGAGACTCTGCCAAAATTTTCAGTAAATTTTCGATGTTTTAAAAAACGCATAATTCGGCTTATGCTATTGAAATTACTTGCTTTAAGTTGGTTTTTCCTACTCTCCACTACTCTTCTTGGTTTGGATTTCTGGGTTGTCGGTTTACTTAGATTACGTACGCCTCGAGACGTTCGTAGATTAAGTGCCGGTCATGTTCCGTACTTTAATCTTTTACCAACAAAAGAAATAGTGAAGGACAACACTGCTGAGGGATATATCTGTTAGCAATGTTTCCCTCGTATTTCTTTTGTTGCTAATGCAACTATTGCAAGGGATATATCCCTCGACAATATTTCTCTCGCTATATTTTGGTCCAAATAAATTTACATTTTTTATGCTTTCCTTCGTAATGTATTCTTTCCCTTTTAGAAATAAATTATTGCTAGAAGAATAATAGGAAGAGGGAAAATTCGCTTGGTAGAGTACACATTGCCGAGGAAATTTTTCCCTCGCAAATGTTGCCCCTCGCTATTGCAATTTTTTCTACTAGCGTATTCACTTTTTTTCATCTACAATTTCAAATCAAAGTCAATATACAAAATTAGGGTTTCAGAATTAGTACTTCAAATCTCCACTCGGCGATGGAATATGGGTTATCTTCCTCAATCAGGGGCTCTAATTTGGAATTTTAGATAAAAAGAATGAATACGGGAGAGTTGATGGGGTTTGATAACCCTGACCCAACTTACTTCGTTAATTGACTAACGGAATAAAGTGAAATGACTAATGGGGGGTAAAATGATGCAATTTCAACGTTTTGGGTAATGAGTAATTATCAAGTTTTGGAGATTTTTAGTAATTAACTCAGTTTTGGAGGGGCTTTAAGTAAAATAACACAAAAGAAATTCTTAAATTTATGGGATCTAAAATATAGATTTTCAATAAGAAACTTCTAGAGCTTCCATTGTATTTGCTTAAATATTGGAGAAATTTACACAGAATTTACATGGCTCACATTCTTTCATCTTCATCAACTCTACATCTTTTACATATCAACAAATTAAAAAATAAATTTACATTTTTCATACAAAATCTCTAACCGTGAAATTCTCACGGGACAATCTAATCTTATCTTATTGGTCATCAACTCTATAGCCTTTATAAAATAAAAAGAAATTATTATAAAATATCATAAGAGCTCATCATAACTTAATAACTAAACTCTCTTCTTCCATAACATCATGCTCTTGCAAAACCATGAATTTAAAGATCCTTCGATCATCTTGAGCCAGTAATAAATCTATACATCCCATCTCCTGAAAAATAAAATAATTTTTTTTCTTAATAATAGACGAATAGGATGGAAAAATAAATTGTGAGGAAGAAGGGTTTGATGATTTGTAACCTTAAACAATAGTGAGTGAATAACAGCAACAAAATAATTAAGCTAGTTTTGGTAACTCTTCATTGATTTCTGTAATCAATTATTTACTTTTGGTAATTGTTCATTGATTTCTGGAATCAATTATTTTTTGCAATTTTTCTTTCCTATTCTCCAATTTCAAAAGAGTATGCAGTATTTCTTAAATATGTGTTTAGCAATTATAGTAATTCTTCATAAATTAACAACCTGCTGATATTGAAGAATTTTAATTGTAATGTCACATTATGATAATTGTATACTTTGAATGCATTAAATATAAAATAGCATGGTGATCACAAATTCAATTATGAGGAAAACTAAGGGATGGTTGCAATAATGTTTTATGGAGTAACAAAATGAGATGTTTCATATTCTTTAGAGAGTGATGATAATAATAATAATAATAATAATAAAACATGGAGGTTAAATTTATTACTTGACCTTGACATACAATGAGCACTAAATATAAATTTTCACACCCAAATTGCCATCTTAATAAGTTCTATTTAATTTTTTTTTACCCCTCTTCCTTAAGTGCACTCTATAAAGCATAATGAAAGCTGGAACTTGAAAAATATGAGTGGAAACTAACAAAAGGAGGGGGAAAAAAGAGTACTACCAAAAATTAGCTTCTCATTTTCATTTAGCGGAGTACTTTAGATTATAACTAGTATGTTGCACATGTGATGCATATTTGTATATTTTGACATTACAAAGATTTTTAAAGAATTACTTGAAGACATGGAAATGTGGGAATGATGAGAGTTACAGAGTCGATAGGTACCTAAAAATTTTCAGTTATGGGGAGCTTGTTATAAGTGAATAATAAATCCTTTATATTTTATTTTCTTATTTCAAATATAATATAAATTAAAATTGCCAATTTTTGACATATCAGTATTGTTGACATGCCAGAAAATTAGAAGGATTTATTTTGCACGTGCTCCATACACCTCTCACTGGGCATTATTATTATTATTATTATTATTATTATTATTATTATTATTATTAAAAGATATTTTTCATATTTATTTACACTTCTCACAATAAACACACTCTAGCCAATTATGTCCATGAGAGAATGTGGAAACTCTTAACCCATTGCATCATCAATTAATTTTTGGTTGGAAATTAATACAAGGACATATCAAGCACAACTAAGCACTTTAATATATAACTCGACAAGCTACATAAATGCCACCAATTGATAGATATCCTATTTGAGGCCCACTTTCACTCTCAAACTCTCCTCAAATTCCATTTCTATCAAAAAAAAGTCATTAACAATGAACAAGGACATCAACCTAATCTCAGCCAACCTAATACAATCTATTATTTTATTCATATACTCTTTATTATGATTGGGTAGCAAATTTCCCTTTCAAATTTGAAAGACATATCTTATTGCTCAATATGTTTCAACTGTTGGAAGATGTTTCATTTGGCATTCGGTTATATTTGTGCCTTGGAAGTTAGCCTAGCTAACTTTATATAGCAAATATCATCCTTTTACTTTCTATTAGACTTATTGATTATGATTGGGTAACACAGTTCCCTTTCAAATTTGAAAGATGTCTTATTGTTCGCTATGGTTTTAATTACCGGAATATGTTTCATTTCGTTCTTGGTTATATTTGTATTTTAAAGGAAACATAGCTTCATATAGCAAATATAGCATCTTTTTCCTTTCTATTGGACTTCTTCATGATCTATAAAATTTTGGAGAAAGCCAAATAATCATCTAAGATTATAATAACCCCTGCACTTTTTATATTTTTCATAATCAGGAATCAGACATTTATTTAGAGAAAGAGTTGACATCAAATCGACACCCCCGGTGTTTTGCTTCATAGCCGATCCTGTTGGATGAGAAAAGGCGTAAATGATGAGGAGGATGTTACAGCTAGTCTTCATGAACTGCTAACCATATACCTCAATATATCATAAACTTCACTGTTTTTTCGGACCGAAAATTCTTTTTGCCACCGCACTTAAATTCAAATCTATTATCTTATTATAAGTAGTGAAAATGTAGTTATTACCACCTGAAGAAAACTAAGTAGATAATTTTAGGCTGCATAGCATTCAAATAGATTGTGACTTGAGAATTATTGGAGTGTTGGATATAAAAATTTAATTCAATGCTTTTGTTTTCATGTAAATAAATATGAAAAGTATCAACACAAACAAGTGGGCCATATTTGGGCTGAGTCAATGTGAACAACGATTGGCTTTGGATGCGCCATAGAACTCCAAGTGAAAAACTTGGAGTCTTTTTTTTAAAATAATAATAGGAAGAAGAAAACCGCAGTCATATCGAATGATAATAAGGATTGTAAAAAGGAAAACCCTGACAAACTTTTCCACTGTCAAAAAACCCTGGCCAAAAGAATCTTGTGGGAAAAAAATCATGACAGACTTTTCCACTGTCGAAACCCTCTGGCTACAATATATAGTTAGTAGCATATCCTACTAGCTAGATATTGCAGCCAAGAGGTCTAGACAGCGAAAATGTTTGTCAGTTTTTTTTTTACAAGATTCTTTAGGGCAGGGTTTTTTTGACAACGGAAAAGTTTGTGGTTTTGGTAATTTGCCCTAATAAAAAAGGTGGATCCTATGAATGTAGCGTGCAAAGCAACATTAAAGAGCTTAGCTGTGCTTGATATATACTTGTATTTATTTCTAAAACCTAAACTTGATTGATGATGCAATAGGTTAAGACTTGAGAGTTTCCACATTCTTTTGTGGACATAATGGGTTAGGGTGAGTGTGTTTGTGCGAAGAATATCCAAACAAAGAATACATAATATGAATCCAAAATGTTGAATAGATCCATAAATTTTTATTTCCCCTTCTAGAAAAAGTCTTACAATAATTGGCATTGAGCATCTTTTTTTTGAAGCCATTTAAAACACACACTGCCATCTCTATTTTTCTGTAACTGAAGCTTGATTAAGAAGCATATAGAAAGTAAGTTAATGATCTTGTTTGTTCAGCTGGCTGAATTTATTAGGAAATATTGCATGTAACTCCACACTTCTTAAACACAAAACATTCATGAGGTGAGTACAGATCCGAGTTAATAAAAGAAAACATGATGTCCTTTTTAATCCAACAATTAAAAAGGAACAGAGAAAGTACATATTTACTATCGTTATTATGTTTGGCTTACATCTTTCACGTGCATGAAAAGTACTTAGATGATGTCATTAATCAACAATATTAAAAATTTAAAAAAATGACAAAATTCCAATAACCAAACTTGAGAATTGGAGTTTTCCATCTCATCCACCACAAAAGAGAGAAATAAGAAAATGAAAAGTCAACAGCCCTTTTTTTCTCGCTCGCATTCATTTCATGTTCTCTCTCATGCTCAAAAGGCTAAAGTGAGATATGACTTACAAATTTATACATAAGACTTTATATTTTTGTTATTTTATACAACTCATAAATTTCTCAATTCTAATGTTACCGACTAACCTATTTCGTTTAATTTAGATTTAGAAAACAATCTCTCTTTAGAAATTTTCATATTTTCATGTAATGTCCGGGATAAAAAAATTTACACCCGTCTTCAACATACACACGTGCACTGCACGTGCAAAGTACTAATATTGTTAGAGACATCTTAGAACCCCATTCTAAAATTACAATTTAAATCATATAGGATTTATTTTAACCCTGCAATATGTGCAGCAATATGTGCATGTGCATCACACATGCCAAAAAAGACACCCTAGTAATCCAAAATGTAAACTAAAATCATGAACAAAGGTGAACATTTATAACCATTACTTGGTCAGAATTGCCTCATACAAGAAAGAAAAACTAAGATTGCCAAATCTTTAGACATCAAAAAACCTTCTGAAAAAATCAGATGTGATTCATTTCGACTAAAACTCTTCATTTCATAAGCCATTCTATAATCTCTCACAACCATTTCCTATTAGATATTTTAAATGGTATCATAAGCAAGGGGCTAGACATGTTTGCGGATTTCCAATCTATGAGAAATTTAATTACCAATCTATGAGAAATTTAATTACGCTGAAAGAATTTCAGATTGGTACACGCCCTGAGCAAAGACGATACAGGAACACATGATGCTGTCGGTCAGGAAAAAAAAACAGCAAAAAATAAAATTTAGAAGTCGATGTTCCGCTTCCAAGGAAATAAAAAAACTCCTAATTCCCCCATTGCAGAGAAAACTGCCAAGTGCGTTGAGCAAAATGATGCACTTCGCTCTTCAGAGGATTCATCGGAATGCTCAAGGACTACTTTTCATTCGGTCTTGAAACTGTAAACGCTCTCCAAGGACACCTAAAGCAAAAAAAAAGACACGGTTTTTCTTTTAATTTTTGGAATCTGGAAAATATTATAGGAAAACTGCCTGGTAACATTAAAATCCAACTTGCAGCATTAAATCTCAATGTTCAAGCCTGTAGTTTATGGTCTTTTAAAACAGATATAGCTATTGATTCTCACTTCGATTTTATTTATGTTAAACTCGAGCAAAAAAAAGGATACATATTATAAGGTTTCTATCATCCGTTGATATCCATCGATATCGACAGCATAGTTTCATGAGCCGATAGGGATCAAAGAAGTATCTATCTATCTATATAGGAATCCAATGTCCAAACATTAAGTCGCATCAAGATTTGAAATATCAAAGATACCAAATATTATTTGTATATACAAATTAACAAGTTTATATCAGTACCACAAGAATAAGATATGAGATTTTCCACCAAAATATATCAGTTATAAGCTTTACCTGAAAAATATGCAACTTCTGCCCTCGCAAGCCATTCCAAACATCACGAGCTTTCATCACCTTCTTTCCTGGGAGCTGAAGCTCAAGGACCTAACAAAGGTGCAGCAAAAGGGGAAAAAAGAAAAGGAAAATTATAATTGTATAAATTTAATAAGCTTATGTTTCATATCCAAAATTTTCCAAGTATTTTATATGTAAATGTTGTGCACCTCAAGCCAAGATTGTCCAGCACATGGGAAAAACAGAGCAACATCGACGAACACAATCTCGTTTTCATCACTTCTTATGTCAAAGTTTTTACCAATTCTTGACGTGATGATCTTAATTTCTAAGGTATTAGAATTACCATTGTTGTCAGTAACTTGAACTCTAGCTCGAGTTCCTGGCCAACCTGCAAATGCCCGAACCTAAAGAAAATCAGTTTGTAATTTACTTTTCTAAACGTGTAAATAACAAATATGACTTGCCTTGTTATGTATCGTTCGAGCATCTTGGTCAAAAGAGAGCCATGACTCCTCAGATGTTATCTGGACAAAAGGTGGTGGTATATATCATATATATGAGAAAACATCGAAGCCTCTATGTGCAAGTAAAGCTCACAAAGTAATCTAATTGTGAATCATTCCATAAAAATAGAATTAAGATTTATACACATACATCTTCCAGTATCTTTTTCCCACCTATTCTCATCTTTTTTTTGGAGGGTCTATTGTTGAATAGAATTTTAGAGGGCATCTGAATCGCGATGACTAATTAGTGTTGTGTCAATTTTCCTTACTTGTTTAACTTGAATTATAAGCATACGATGAATCTTATGAAAATGAATGCATGTCAAATAAAGAGTTCATTAAATTTCACCTTCTGGATTAGACTGCACCTGAGAGATGAGTGCATCCTACAACAATAGAAAGCCTTCATCCCAAACTTTTGGGTCCAGCTACATGAACCCTTCCATTCACTCTCTTTAAGGGCCATCTCCTCAATCATCAACAATGTACCGCCTCCATTTATGTCTGCCTCTAGCTATTATTTCTCCATTAACTACAAACTTCTAACTCCTAAATGTCGTATTTAACTGAGAATGGAAGGGAAAACACATAGGTGGTATTGTTTCAGTAATGACCAGCATAGCTCAGAGAAAAAGGTTAGAAACCAGTCCTCTGATAGTACTATGAGAGTCAAGGAGCTGTTGATTTACCAACTAATTTCTTATGTCTGTTTACTAAGATCGTCATATATTATAAATGCGTGCATTCCAATATCACGCAAAATATTCCCTCATTCCCTTGTCGTTCCTTAAGGGGATAATTATGGGGGCACGAGATGGTCGGGCTTGTCAGCCGATGAAGGTTAATAACCTACCAAGAACGAAGCGATCCGTGCCATGAAGCACGGATACTTGTATATGCCTCATGAATCGTCCCCGATCGCGTATCGGAGTCCGAAACTCTTGGAAACTCTCGGATTCTTTCGGATTCGCTCGGATTTGTAAATGTCTTACCAACCTCTCGAATCGACGCATTTTCTCTCTCTCGAAAATTAAGGCACTCAAAAGTTTGAAAGTACATTGAATGTCTAACATATTGCCAGAACTTATTTATATCATTATATATTGGTATGTATATCTTGATATATATTCCTATACAGTTAGTTTAAAATCGATATAAAAACATCTCGTATCCTAAGTTTTTGGAAAATTGCGAATCCGCAAATCTGTATCATATTGTATCCCGTATCGGTATCCGAACCCGTGCTACATAGGATCCGTGCAATAGTAGCCCTCCGGGTCCAGTTTGAGGTCTTTAAGGAGAAAATCACACATTGGCGTCCATATAACCCAGCATTGTGCAAGTGGTAGTATATTTGTTTCTCTAATAAACGATATATTTGCTTCAATATAATTCCTCGCATCTAGTAGCCCTTATTGGAGCAATTAGTTTGAAGTTCTACTTGTCCTTACTCTATGGTGTGGCATCCTAGAAAAGCATCCATACTATAGGTTACCATCACTGTCTAAAATATTTAAATATGTCCAAAACAGATTTAAATACTATAGTAAAATTATTGAATCTATAGCGCGCACCTCATAAATAAAAATAAAAATAAAAAAGGCTGCTATCATGAGTAAAAGATCATAAGAATATCATAAACCAAATCCAATGTAATAGGAAGGAAACAAAAGCTGAACAATCGTAACTGGAAACTATCATTATGTCATTAGTCATCTCTCGACAATGAAAATTTTCTTATTGTTTAATATAATTACTTTCTATTAGAAACTCACAATGAACTACGTAAATTATAGATGATAAGTTGATAACAACATGGTGTAATGTAAACTACATTTAAACTTTTGATTGGACGGTATCCTTTAGTGTCTCAGGTTCAAGCGTCAGCCCTAGGTTCAACGCATGGGGCTTGCACAAGCTTGCATGTAAAGAAAGATTCACTGATCATAAGTGAGAACCTATTATGCTCATTTTGAGCTCACTCACCGAAACAAGTTACAAGAGAGATCAATATACACCATTACGAATCACATTTTGTTAATTGCATCTATATCATGAGGTATATATGAATTAACTCTCGTCCTAAGGCATGCTCTTAATATATAATAAGGAACCAGATCCTTGTCTAGGCAAGAATGTTTGTACCTGTAATGTCCAAAACCTGGAACTATAAATTTATGCAAAGCAAATATTGTATTCCCTAGTATAAGATGCACATTGTATGTTTGTAAGCTAAGTGCTCCACTAATTCTTGTGAGATCCATACCTTGGGTGCCAAGGTAGCTTTAGAGTCATCCTGTGGTTTTGATTTCGACCTTGCAGACCCATCAAGAAGGGATGGAAATTCACGGATCAAAAGCTCAGATCCTGTAGAACAAACAAAATTATTCATCAGAGTACATCAAAAATTGCCATCAACATCCCAAGAAACAAGGAAAGTAAAAACAGAAACTCAAGTTATAAAACATTTAACTTCACTGAATCGGTGATGCTGCTAAAGTTACAAAGGAACAAGGTTACAATTGTTATATATAATATAAAGTTGTGCCAGTCTTGAAGCTTGAATTCCAGTTTTGTTTGTTTCCTAATTTTCCCCGGTAATTTTTAATTTTTCCATTTTATGTTCTCATTTTCTTTCTAACGCATGGAAATTATTTGTTGTGCACATGGCACTTCTTCTAAAGATATCTCTGAAGAAGGAAAAATGGCTCTCTGTCTCAGAAAGAAAAGAGGCATTTCTTTCAAAGAAATGAAGGATGCAAAAACAAAGGGGGTTTTCTTATAAAAAACAGGGATTTCCCCAGCACAAAAGAGGTTCCAAAAATCTCTTCCTGATTTTCAATTTCTGAAGACAAAGATCTACATAATATCTTGATTGTACTAGAATCATCGACTACAACATATTTGAAGTTGCCCTTTTTTCCCAACTTCGGTAAGTTATTATGAAAAGCATTAGATTTTACCTCATTTATTATTTGATTTCTGGAAATGAGCTTTCAAAAACCTAGATCAATTTTTGAGTTTGGCAAGTGTTTGAAGTTGAATTTGAAAAGGGCTAGCACCCACCTATTTCCAAATATGGAAAGATTGAAAAGGCTTCAAAAAAATTTGAACATGTTTTTTTCGTATTATGAATGGGTTTCAAATTCACCGTTGCCGGTCTCAAATCCGGATGAAAAAGGGTGAGGGTTGTGATAGGCTTGTGACGGTCAACGTAAAACTGTCATATTCTATGACATGAACCATAATAAGAATATCGTTGGGGTTTCATCTACTCAGCAACGTGCTACATCGGATCCCGAGTGTAGTGTTAAGTATGTAAAAGCTTCTAGGTCGTCGTTCGGAAACGGCGCGCTACATCGAATCCCGGGTGCAGTGACAAATAAGCAAGAGTTTCATAGAATCCGTCTAAATTCTTGGAACATTGGTTCCCTTACAGGTAGACTAACAGAATTAGTGAGGTGATGATTAGGAGGAGAGTTGGTATTATGTATTTCAAGAAACCAAGTGGGTAGATGAAAAAGGTAAAATCATAGTCTTTGAGGATATGAGCTTTGGTATACGGGTAGAGATAAAAATAGTAATGGGATAGGCATAATCATAAATAGACGATTGCTTAAGGATGTAGTTGGGATTTGGAGAAAATGTGATAAAATTTTACTAGTTAAGGTTATTCTAGGTGGGGAGATCCTTAATATTATTAGTGTTTATACACCACAGATAGGTCTTGATGACGCTATTAATCGTCTATTCTAAGAGGATTTAGACGAGATGATACAAAAAATACCTAGTAGAGAGAAGTTATTTATTGGTGGTGGTTTCAATGGACATGTAGGTACTAGTCGTAGTGGATTTGATACTATCCATAGAGGTTTTGGTTTTGGACAAAGGAATGAAGCAGGTAACTCGATTATAGATTTTGCCTTGTCTTATGACTTAATCTTAGCAAACACTTGGTTTAGAAAAAGAAAATCTCACCTTATCACCTTTAGGAGCGGATCAAGTGCAAATCAAATAAACTTTTTTCTGACGAGAATGATAGATAGAGCGTGTTGTATCGACTGTAAGGTAGTGTCAGATGAGAGTGTAACCACTCAATATAGACTTTTGGTTCTAAATTTTCGATTTAGAAGAGAACTAAGGAAAAATTAGATGTAAGGTAGAGCCTAAAATTAAGTAGTGGCGACTGAAAGAAGGTAACCAAAAGGCTTTTATAGATCGTGTAGTTCAAAAGACGGATTGGCAGTCTGAAGATGATTCAGACAGAACATATTGCTAAAAAGGAAATTAAGAAAGTTGTTCGGGAAGCTAAAACGAAGATCTATAAGGAGGTATACGAGAAGTTGGACACTAAGGAGGCTAAAATAATATATACTGGATTGCTCGGATGCAGTAAAGGAAGACCAGAAACTTATCCGGTGAAGTGTGTCAAAAATGAAGATCAAAAGGTTTTAGTTCGAGATGAGAATATCAAGGAAAGGTGAAGAGATTATTTTGACAAATTGTTCGATGAGAGCTTTACTAAGAATTTGGATAGACTTGTTATTCAATCTCAAGATATAAACCGTGATTTCATACGTAAAATAACACTACCTGAGGTTAAAAAGGCTTTGAAGAGAATGAGATCAAGAAAAGCGGTTAGTCCAGACGGGATTCCTATCGAGATTTGGAGATGTTTAGGAGAAATAGATGTTAAATGGCTGACATATCCGTTTAATAAGATTTGGCAGACCAAAAAAATGCCAAATAAATGGAGAAAAAGTATCATTGTACCTATCTATAAGAACAAGAGTGACATTCAAAATTGCTCAAACTGCCGTGGAGTTAAACTTATGTGTCACCATGAAGTTTTGGAAGAGAGTGATTGAACACATGCTAAGGAAGGATGTTAAGATAACAGAGAACCAGTTTGAGTTCATGCCTGGACGATCGACGACAGAGACTATTCATTTGCTTCTTCAACTTATCGAGCGTTTTCGAGAGAGGAGAAAAGATTTTCATATGAAATTTATTGATTTAGAAAAAGCGTACGACAAGGTACCTAGAGAGGTATTATGGGGGACAATGATGAAGAAGGGAATCCCTGTCAAGTACATTGACATGTACGATGGAGTAGTGGCAAATGTCAGAACTTGCGGCGGCCTAACGAGTGATTTTCCGATTACAATGGGTTTACGTCAAGAATCTGCATTAAGTCCATTCCTGTTTACCATCGTGATAGATGAGCTTACTAGAACTATCTAAGATGAGATACCTTAGTGTATGCTATTCGCTGATGATATAGTTCTAGTAAATGAGACGAAAATAGGGGTTAATACCAAATTGGAGTTATGGATGCAAACGTTGGAATCTCGGGGTTCAAATTGAGCAGGTCCAAGGCAGCATATATACATTGCAAATTTAGCAAACAGAGAAGTCGAGACCATATCAGTATGACACTGGAAGGGCAAGAGATATCACCGAACGATCAGTTTAGATATCTAGGTTCTATCATCCAAAAAGATGGGTAGATCGATAGCAATGTTAATCAGAGGATCCAAGCTGGTTGGTTAAAATGGACGAGTGCAACGGGGATTTTGTGCGATCGTAACTTTCCGTTAAAATTGAAAGAAGTTTTATCGAAGCACTATTCGGCCTGTCTTATTATATGGTACAGAATGTTGGGCTCCTAAGAAGCATCATACACAGAAGATACACGTAGCGGAGATGCGCATGCTTCGTTGGATGTGTGGTAACACTAGAAAAGATAAGGTGCGAAATGGGGATATTCGTGCAAAAGTTGGTGTAGCACCTATGGAGGAGGAGACGGGGGAAAACCGGCTAAGATGGTTTGGTCATGTGCGACGTAGACCTATGGAAGTACCAGTTCGGCGAATGGATACTCTCGATTTAGGCAATGTCAAAAGGGCGAAAGGAAGACCGAAAAAAACATAAATGAAGCTGATACGAAAAGATATGGTTGCCAAAGGCCTCAATGAAAGTATATTGTTCGATAGGAGTGGATGGAGACGGAGGGTTCATGTGCTGGACCCGGCGTGATTCTCATGTTGGTTCATATAGCCTACCCCATGTGCTTGGGATAAAAAGCTCAGTTGTTGTTTGAACTGGTTTCAAATTGAATTTGGAAAGGATTTAAAAAAATCTTCACCTTTTTTTTGAATCTGCAAAGGGTTTGAAGGACCTTAGATTTTGCAGCCGTTGGATTTGGCAAAGGTATTAAGGATCCACTCATTTGTAACTTTCTCGATTTCATCAAGGTAAGTTATTATAGAAAGTTTTAATTTTAATTTTTCTTTGTTCGGTATTATTATAATTTTCATGTTCATCTTTTCTCATTGTCGATTCCATTTGAACAATTTGGAAAGGATTTTAAGAATCAGAAATGCGGCTATTGGATTTGAAAAGAGCTTCAAAAATCTAAAATTTGCATCTTAGAATCTAATCATAGCCTTTTTTCTAGCTTTGCAAATTTATACCGAATGTGTTAAATATTGAGCTTCTATTTTCCGATTCTAAATTGCATAGAATTTTTTTTATTAAAATTCCTTTACAGATGGTTTTAGCCTAAAAATTGTACTGACTATCAAACTAAATTTTATTTTTGAGAGAACTAATACTAAATTCAGCAACACAAATCTATTAAAACAAAAAAAAACGTCATTTAGATGTTTTTTAATTTCTTAATCAACAACTTAACATAAAAAAAAAGAAAAAATTAAGCTTTTCTTTGTGAATTGACTTTTAAAAATAACATTATAGCAACAAAATAAAGATTACACTAATATAAGACGTTCGCTTGCTTAACATATTCTGGTGTGATTTTTCTTTTTTATCTTTTTTAACTACTTCGTCTTGATTGTGTTATTTATGACACTAAATTATAGCAAAATTTATAACTAAAATTGATACTATAGTGAAATAATGAAGATTATAATAGCACAAGATGTTCAGGCTCGCTATATGCTCATATATTGATGACTTTTTTTATTTTTGCACCACCTTTTTTCACTGCTTTATTTGGATTGTTTTATATATGGCTTGGTTGTAATTATCAGTTAACTAATTTCTTTCAAGATATGAAATTTATAATCTACAGTTAGTTGATCCCATATTTACTTATCATTTGTTCATTAATTTACGTAACATAAAAGAATATCAGAAGAATTCAGCTTCATAAGATCTTTCTTTTTTAATATAGTAATTCTTATAAGCTTCATCCTTTTTTTGTAATCATTCCATCATTATCAAGTTAAAATAAATGATTTTTCTTTCTGAGCTGTGTTGCCGATTTTTATGATTGCAATTATAGTAACAAAACGAGGATTAGACTAATATAAGATGTTGAATTAGTTACCACATGATAGTCACTTAATTTTTTCATATCGTCTTTTTTTGCCTTCAAGAGTTTTTTTCTTCAAGAGTCTTTGCCCAGCATACATGTAGGAATAAGTAAATTCTTTACCTGATTTGCAGATACTTTTCATTATTAGAGATTTAATATTATTCTGTCATTTTTTGGCCTATTTATCCCTCAATTATTTTATTTCTGACATAAAGTTTTATTTAGAATTGTTAAAAAAAAATTGCGGACATAAATTGCTGACTAATAATTGAGAATACTTGCTTTATAAATTAACGTTAACATAGATTATATGTGAATATAATATGAATTAATGATCATCTTTGTTGAACACGATATTTAATTTAACAATGGCCATATTATCATTACTTGAATAATAAACTATAATCGTATACTATAATCTTATCTATCGGTTTAAAGTACTTACGTAGTTCTTCTATAAATTTTGGTGAGCATATGTTCTAATATGTATGTACTTTGTTATTTGTGTTAAAATTAACTAACCTGCTAATTACAGGAAAATCCAGAATCGAGAACCTTTTTTTGCAACTATATAGTTCTTAGTGCTTAAGGATTAAGATGCTTTGAATCATCTTCAATTGTTCGGAATCTATCTAGATGCCTTTTGATATAACAAGGTAAATAAATTTATTTTCATCTTTTCCATCTTCTTCAGTGTTACGGCGTGAATATACCGTAGTACAAAAAAAATTAGTTAAATTGTTTTTTCATTGTGGTCTACCAAGATTTTCTTATATAACTATGATATATGTTTCTAAAGTTGTGGTTAATACACAACAAACACCTTCCGGCATTTATGTTCTCGATTTTTAAGCTATGAATAATTGAGCCATGCAACACATTATATCATAGAACAATAAGCAATCCGACATTTCATATCAAAACAAAATGCAATCTCTTCCACTTTTCATAAAATAATTGAAGCAGATAAATAAGATAGTAAACCGATTGAAGAAGAAATCAAGTGCTTTCCAATTTGTATCATACAAATGCTTAGAACATGATACATTCTTTTTAAATTGACGGTGTTTTGTATGACTACAAACAACTTCCGTTGCATTCCTTTTTCTTTTGGCATAAAACCTGCGTATATATCTACACATTGTTATTTCTTAATTGAAAAACTTAAATTAAGATACATATGTTTTCAATTTCCATTTTTCATTTGGTTTCTCCTTTTGCCAACATATGTGTTTTTTGCTTAATATTAAGTCTATCGATTTTGATTTTAAATCAAATGTCTTTCCATAACTCAGAAATTTTCATTGCTCATGTTTAAATATCTACTCATTTATATTTTTTATTCCACTTCCTATTTTTCTTGCAAGAGGGACAACTGAACATGATAATCATATACTCTTAATCTAGAACTCCACTCAACTTGCGCTTTGATACAGGCATTTACATGTATTTTTTTCATGATTATTTTCATCTGTTAGACTGTTGCCTTTGAGATGCTAATTAATTTTCATTGAAGTTTCTAATTGAATTCCATCCATTTCAAAATGTCAATTGTGATAAAGAAAGGCATTGTTGGATCCTAATTGAATTCCTTTCATTTAAACATGCAAATTCTAACAAAGGCATCGTTGTTGAAGCTGAGAAATCCACTCCGTACTATGGAGATAATGGTTAAACTTTTAGAGTAGATTCAAAAGGATTTTTTACATGTCTAACTTAATGAAGACCGCGTGCTCAGCTTGAAAAGTTATAATTATCTTCCAATAAAAGCGTAAACAATGGGTTGAGCCTAGATAATAAGCATGTGCTTCAGCTGCAGTCATAAGAAAATCTTGTGAAGTACTCTTTTGAGAATTGAAGTTTTATGCTTTTGATAGTGGTTATTTTCTTCCATATTATATATAACAATAGGAGACATGCTTTCCTTCTCTTGATTTTTCAGTTAAGAGGTGCAAATGTATATCTAGACGGTTTTCTTTATGAATATTGTAAAGTGTTCGGTTATAGGAATTTAATTTAGTAAAATGGATTCTCATAAGTCCGACTCTTTATTCAAAAATTTAATTGTCTATATTTTCCATGTTCTGATTGTAAACAGGGGCAGACCCGTGTTGAACTCGAGGGCATATTATCCCTTGAGATTTTACGAAAAAAGAAATCTCTGCTTCGATCTATTGATGACGTGCATAATTATGGATGTATATTATATAAAATGGGTCAACATAAAGATTTAATTGCTCAAGTGGTTGTGCATGATATTATCAAAAGGTTGGGTTCAATCCCCATAATGCACATAATTATTTGATCATTTTTTTGGACATAAAGACTTGAGTCTTGACTAATCATTTGGATAATATCAAGTATGAACTTTGTGTTTTTAAACAAAAACATTTGATTTCAATTGAAAACGATAAGATATATAATAAATAACTTTAAACAAAATTTTAATTGAGCTTGCTGCATATTGTGACGCTCTCAAAAAAATTCTTGGGTCCGCCACTGATTGTGAATATAAGTATATGGCGGTTTTGATTCCAAATCTATGTATAGTCATTGATTTATGGCTTATTTTGTCCATCCAAAGATTTTTACCGAAATCACATATCCCAATAGTCTTCGCAAGTATTATTTACAGCCAATTTTCAGCTTCTTTCCCGCACATAACGTAGGGCCCTTGCCACTTATATTACAAAGATGATCTGTGTATTAGATAAAATGCATATGCATCTAGTCAAGTAGCTGCGTGCTTCCTGATCTTACAAGTAGGGTGTTGCTTGTAAATTTGAAAAAAAAAATAAAGAACAGAATGATGCACCTTAGTTTTGCTAGGAGAAACTCTAGACAATGTCTGAAAAGACCTCTCAATTCCCTCATGGCTACAGTATGATTAAGATATCAATAGAGGATTACAGGTTAATGAGGTTCTGAATAAAGTTGATGCATTTAAGTTCGGGTTGGGTTTGGGCTAATCAGAGATTTTCAATAATACTGGAACTACCGGTCCACAACATAAACTCAATCCAAAATGCTTGAAATGGTAATCCAAATATCTCGCATACATAAATAAGATTAGAGATGATTATCATGGCAGACATCACACATATTTCTAGTTGAAAACCTTTAAAAAAACCTTTAAATAAGAAAAATTGATCATTTAAGGTACGTTATTTGCAATACTTCTTTCCAAATATTCTTAGAAAATCCGAGGTAGATTATGAATGTAATTTTTTTTTTGGGGAAAATACTTGCACATATATCACATATGCAACACAATCTCAACTCATTACCAACCGGTACATTTTATCTCTTAATAGTTCTGGCAGTTTTCAAGTACAAAATTTACTATATACCCATTGAATTTCTCATTTGTATTCTAAGATCTTAAAAATATCCTATAGTTCTATCTCAAAAACATAGTTCTTAACTTTCTTGTACTTACTATTAGCAAGTTTCTTGGTGATTTTTATCAACATATAGTTCAGTTTTTCCCTAGTATCCCTAGTATCCTGTAACTTGTTCATCCTTGATTTCCATAGATGATGCACAATTTCTAAGAATATGGTCTATGTCAATGATAAAACTAATTGTTCCACCTAGAATCCAATATACATCAGCACAAAAGCATAAAAGACATCCAAAAAATGAAAATTTTACGACTCTCATATAGCTCCATATGTCATGTTAAGGCTCCTCATCAAGCCGAACTCGAGCGAGCTAAGGTTAGCTCGAGTTTGGCTCGGTAAGATTTAGACCGGCTCGTGTTTGAAAGAACCTCACTCAGATTCATTTGGTGTCAATAACGCTCGGATTCGGTTCAGCCACAACTTGTTAAGCAAACAAGCCAAGCAAATAACAAGCGAACGAGTTCGTTACAAGCTAACAAGCTTGGGGCCTTTGGGCTTGGGAAAAGGATTTGAGGAGACGGGAGAAGTCGAAGAAAATCAGTAACGATGAAGGAGCACTGCCAAATCAAGGAGCACCATCAATCTCGACTTCAATGAGGGTTGAGGAGCCGATGTTTGTCTTGAAGAGGAACTGATGATCGCTTTCTACCAGAGATCACCGCCGATCGTCAACGTCTGAGAGCAAAGGACAAGGCGGTGGCGCTCATCGTTAGTAAGTTTTAGAAATTAAGGTCAGGTTTTGGAAAGAAGGAATAATTTATATGGTTGAAAATGGGTATTCGGGGTTCAGGCTATTGGACTTGGTTTACAATTTAAATTTTAAAACCTGTATAACTTGGAATAATTTATTCAGGGGTTTTAGATAATTTGGATGTGGATATATTATATTTGGGCTATTGGGTTGGAATGTAAAGTAGAACACCTATATAAGCTACTAAACGATCCGAACATGAGCTGAGAATGAACAAAGTGTAAGTGCACGGCAGCGCCCCGGCCGTCATTCCGAGGCCAAAATGCGGAAACAAAACTTTTACGAAACTTGTAAACCGGCACTACCGCGCACTATAAAACCCGGATCGGGCCATTAACCTAATGCTAGCAAACATGAGAATGAGTAGGAAGCTATACCGAGCGATCCGTGTCCTTCGGACTTCGGCCTCCACTCCGATCTCCTCACGGAATCTCCGATCTTCATCTTCTCGTCGGAACGGGCACCACATCGCCGGGTTCTATTACGGGCTCCCACCTCTGGACCGAGGCAACTCGGGCACGAAGTTGGCGAGCCGACGTGCCCAAGAATGCTGTAGATGAAGTGTAGAATCCATTGTCTCAATGGGGTATGAAGTTGCCATTTGATAGAGGTAAGAGGAAAAATGAGCATGAGGAAAAATGAGCAAGAGGATTTTTCTTTTGCAATGAATATCAACCAAAAATCCTCACACCAAAATGTATATCTCTCCCACCAAAATAGTGGCCGGCCATATCATGAAATGAGGAGGGAAAAATCAAAGGAATAAAGCAAGAGAAGAAATTGTATGATAACCATAAGAATATGTCACACCAAATCCTTTCTCATTCCCATCACATTTAATGCTAAAGAAATGATCACAAGAAAAGCATTATAAGATGCTAGAGGTATCATGAAGCCATATTTATAAATGACACCCTCCACTAATCAAATTTGCACACTTGCAAATAACCCCCTCCATCAGAAAAATCCGGCCGTGAAGGAACAAAGGAAAACTGGCCGAAACGGAATGTAAACTGGCAACTTCAAAAAACTGATCCCGTAATAAATTACAGGAAAACCCCGCGATTGTATATACATATCCGCATTTGTATTCCCACTGAATACAAATGCAAAGAGACAATCTACACTGTACAATATTAGGATCTGACTTAAACCAAATCCCGCTAGTATTATCCGTTCGATCATGATCCGTGCAATACCGCACATATCTGATCGAACCATGCCATATCTCCATACGGCCTCTACAGCGTTTCGGCCGAAACTTGAGAAAACGGCCTGTGGGGGACTCTAAAGACTCGTCAATACTTTGGCTGTGGATTTAACCACTAGCACGTCAGAGGTATTAGCCATACGTGACGGGCTACCAGGTATTGACCAAAAGGGACGTCGATGAGCGAACTCATACTGACACCCTACTGAGCCTGTCAGTGACAATATCCGTACAGTCCGGTCCGTTCGTCTATGAGCATCGCATGGCGGGCCTAGGGGGTTGGTAAAAGTCAGACCCTCAAAAGCGGTACAAGTCGTGTCGGGGTGTAGCCCAGAATACCCTGAGATACTACTGGAATACCTACCAGTAAATCTCCTGCCTTGGCCAAGGACTTCGTGTAATGGCTCTCCTAGACACAGCGCGACCTCACCCCCAATACCGGGAGAGACGAACCCCTGAAGATCCGCTCACTGCCTCTATGTGGCTCGAGACTGTACCCAACTAAAACCCGTTTGCACGTCTCCTTTGAGCGTGGTAGGGTAGTAATCAAAGTACAGTAGGAACTCACACGAGACAAATGACGATCTCAGGTCGATGAACTAACATATACACATGTCACCAGGGAACTGCTATCTAACGTCTGGTATAAGACCAACTAGCATGTTCCCGGCGAGTCCTGTCCGGTGTACTCATAACCCAATGAACACATGTATACATCTTAGGTGAACCAACTGACACCAGTGGCTTGTGAGACCGGCCACCGCCCATCGTCGGGGTCTCGACTGTATACACTAGTCTACTCTGGAGTATCGATGCCCTGTCTCGAAACTCCCACAACTAGGGACCTTTTAAGGATGTGCTTATAGACCCCAGCTCCCACGTATATAATCGCCCTCATACTGCTGGCAGTCAAGCAAGAATCCTAAAGGCTCTATCAACTTGCAATAGTGACTTGTAAGGTCACCTAAAGCAGTACACGATGATAAAGATAAACCAGATAGCATACTATCATATCGAGTAAGACTGTCCTACCGGATCATTGCAATCACATGCCTGTGATCCAATAATTGACTCTGATGGCACTATATCCAACAATCTCCCACTTGCACTCAAGGTTAATTATTGCGATGTCGCATACTCACAGCCCGTGTGATACCGAACACCCAACTCCTCTATTAATCAGTCTCACAAAGCCCGTTTGCGAAACTATTGCGTTCGAGGAATAGCCTCAGTGAGTGGATCCGTCCTGATGTTTCTTTCTATGTCTCTCTTTATCTCAAGTTCGCGGAGAAAACTATCTCCCGAAATGAGCAATACCTATCTTAGAATATGTCTGGATGTCTTATGGGACCTAGTTCATAAATGAACTCCAAATCCAAACTTCTTAGACTGTATCGTCAACTGAACTTAATCAGTATCCTGCGCCATGCCTCTCTCAGTATCCGCCTGGACCACCTGTCCAAAATACTGCCCCTCGTCAGAGGGAAAACTATAACTCTGACAGCCACTCTATCATCCAGGTCACCTTGGAAGCCTGGAATGATAACCGTCTCCTAAAAGAGGCTGCTGTTATCATAACCCTAGAACATTCACTTATGTTCTAAAACTGCTTCCGAATGTTTCTCCAGGATTGGATCAATATCAACTTATTGCACCTACTGCAAAAACAACATCTGGTGTGGTACTTAACATCTCATGATTGACTCAATTGCCTAAGCAAGTGATCTGCCAATCATGCACATCCCTCTCCCCTTTAGTCTGTAAGACTGCTTTAGAGAGGGTGACTCCATCACCTGCAGGTATACTACCGTGCCAGGAGTCGTCCATTCTAAATACTTATAGAATGCTGTCTAAGTATCCTGATTGGGAAAATTCCCAAATCTAGATCTAAAACCATAGATCTAGTAAGCAGAATGTCTGATATAATATCCAAGTCCTGTGTGGAGAAACCACTGTGTGACAACCAAAGTATAACCGATCGTAGTATAGGAATTTCACTTCCTACTCTGTGTATGTCATCCAAATACCAGGACATCACCCCCTACTACCATCTTAACAGATCCATCCCCTATTCTGATGAAGTCAAACTCATGACTGTCACATCAAAAATAGATGATCTATCTCCGCTATATCTGCTTTAGTCTATAAATAGACATAAGCCACTTGTCCACCAATGCTTCCGCTGCTCTCACTGACTACGACAACCCTCTTGCAGAGTCATATACACGTGCACTTCTAAAGCTAGTTTAGAACGACGCTATACTCATCCTCCTGCCGGGTCTCACAGACTGGAACAACAGCAATGGCAAGTCTGGGTAAACAAGAACCTCCCTGTCACCGTCCTTGAGGCTACCGAAGTACCTCTCGGGTGCCTGAGATTACCCACAATGTCTGCGGATTGGCTAATGGAATGTCAAACCAGATTGAATATTTAGGTTCTTATCAAATCTTCAGTAATCGTTTACGGTTCTGGAATCACTTCCAGTTCTACCATACTCCCACTACTGTTTTCTGAAAAAATCCATTTTTATTAAAACTGTGGCGAGTCAAGAACAATATCGCTATTGATCTTCCATATGATAGAAAATCAACCCTCGTCATAGCCCGGGTCAACCCACAAACAGCCATTACAGAAACGTGCCTTGAGTTGTCCAGTGTCTGGTTTTAAGCATAAGCTGAACAACTCTCCGTACCTTAACAATGTCAAAATATGAACTGTTCTATATCCAATACAGAAACAGAGACACTGATTTAATTGGAACCAGATTCAAATTATGCAGTTGTCTCCAGTGCATGACAACTAAATGGAAAGAGGCCGATCGGCATTACTCAACTTAAGAGTACTTCCAATTTTGAGTAACCTGAAAGAGAAGCAAGTTCTCTTAATCATTACTATCATCTGAATACCATACACAAGTATCTACATCTTCGATCATCTTGAAGAATCCTGATACTTGCAACACCTGGTTCTCTATTTTATTCTTATACCTAAAACTTCTCAAAACTCGGATCTTGTATTTCTATGAAACACATGTCTAAGAACTAGAAAAATCACAAGTAAACAGAATATAGTACGAGTACGTACCCCTCTGTCCTAATGGACACTGGACAACATACAATACTCTGTATAAGTCCCTTGAGTCTAATAACTCATTCACTGTGTGTCGTAGGTTGAAAACTGTACTTATGGTTATGAAGAATTACACCGCTCTTTAATGCTCCTTACCTAACCATCCACTGATATAGGTAAATGTCATAGACATAATTTCAAAAAGGTATATCTCACTCTATAAAAATAGACGTACAGATATATCAATTTGAAATTGGTGCATAACGACGGATATTCAAAACCAAATATTTGTCGTCCGGCAAACAACCCAGGCGATTTTCTCAAATATCACCAATTACAACGAATTCCGATATAATGAGGATGATCACCTAATTCCCAATAACTTACTCCCACTCATCATCTGTAAAACCATACAGATGTGAGAATCATACCTGGTAAATACATACCCTGGAGCAAGTGTCTAATTAGGAAATCAGTTTTCTTTTAACAGTACGCAGTGAAACTGAAACATTGAAATGTTTCGAAGGGGTATCCGGGTATTCCTAGTAATACCTCTTCCATTATCCAGATTCATGACTTTAACCGTATATTTCTTTGCCGTCTCTCCAAATCCCTTTATATGTCTTTAGTCATTGCCTTCTGTACACCCTCTTAGGCTAAATGGTTTTCTTCCTTCCCTACCGTTCGGCACCAGCCTATGGTTTGGAAGAAGACTATCCAATAAGCATAATGGGTGTACTGTCCTAATCCTAAGAGCACTCGCAATGCGAGAGAAGGTAAAGATAAAAGACAACTGAATAAAAACTTTATTCCTATTTCTCCTGAACCAGAATCCATCCCCGAACTGGAACAAGTTCCTTTCGAGTTCGTATATAACCATACGATGGAGTATCCAAATAACTGTAGATCTTCGTAGTGAAACGGAGTGTTCTGAAGAAATACAAAGGTGAAATAGGATTGGCGAAGAAATATTTGGTTCGGTCGTGAATAGCAGTCGCAATTTACTTTGCCCTCTTACTAATCCCTTTATTTGTCTTAACTTAATACCTTCTGTACACCGTTTAGGCTAATTGGTTTTCTTCATTCCCTACCGGTCGGCACCAGCCTATGGTTTGGAAGAAGACTATCCAATTTGCGTAATAGGTGTACTGTCCTAATCCGAGGAGCACTCGCAACCTGAGAGAAGGTAAAAGGAAAAGACAACTAAATAGTCCTACTCGTTTTCTCCATAACCGGAAACCATCCTCAAATAAATTCCTTCGAGTTCGTATATAACCATACGATGGTTTTATCCAATGGAAGTGGACGTTCGTAGTAATACGGGGTGTTCTGGAGAAAAGGGTAAAAGTAGAAGTGGCAATAAGGTATGCGACTCTGACAATCCAAAAGCCAGTATTTTAAGAAGGTTCGGTTAACTTGGTCACTGAGTCATAGTCTAGGGTCGGGTCATGGTCGTTGCCAAATAGAGAGAGAAAAGAAACATTCAGCGTGCACTCTAACCTAGATCAGAATGGTTATCACTTTATCTAATCAAGAAACCTCCCATTGTAACCTCAAATTCTTCTCCAAATCTGAAAGAAGAATTAGTCGGGATCACCCGAGAAGTAAACCAACTCATCAGTGAGAATCGGGATCCAACTATCATTGCATGATAACGTGACAGAATCCGCTCACGTTATCACACTCCAGAAGGTATGCGCATATCTGGCAAGTTTCAATTTCTTTAGAAACTCCCGGTGTGAATTTTTCCCCATGCTCTTATGACCTTGACGAAGGCCAACATATCATAAGTCACATGTCAAGTTCTACCCGTCATTATCCAGATTAATTTGAACCCACCCGTACATACCCTTGACGAAGGCCAAAATAGTAGTACGACTGTCCCAAACCAACGCATCTATCTATGCTGCAGAAAAGTAACAAGCAGCTACCATACACTATGCCTTGACGAAGGCCAACAAACATAACATGAATACTACGTGCTACCCGTCTGAAATGACGGAGGGCTACGAATGGTTTCTGGCGAAAAACCTTTAACGTAATGAACTTGATATCGTTGAAGGAACTGGATAGCTTTATAAAAATATAGTGGCGAAAACCTTTGCTAAAGAAGTCACTCCAGGTGAAGGGATCTCGGCTCTTTCCCCGTAGAATGAGGTGCAGGATATTCCAACTGAATACCACGATGCAAAGCAAAAGTAATCGACTATAGTGAAGTTATTGCCCTGACGCAAACTTCTGTCCAAGGGGTCACTCCCGGTGAAGGTATCTCGGCCCTTGCCTCGTCGACTGAGGTGCTGGATATTCATAACCGAATACCACTGTGCAAAACAAAAAAGAACGCCCTTGCAATAACAGCTTTTTGAAAAATGTTCCAACAACATCAGAATAGGTTTGTTTAGCTTGCATTGATCAGAATCAACGCAGTCCCATCAATTGATCACACCACAAAAGAACGAAAATAATGATGTACGTATATGCCATCCGCATTCGCCACTGGGTCCCGTCATCACCCGTTAGGTTACTTAACTAACGACAGAGCGGGGACTGGACTAGCGCGGATGCAAAACATATACAACATCTACTAGTATATATATCGATATATAATATTCGCTCAAGGCGTGATAAAATGTAACATCACAGAAATGTAATAAGTATCACAGAACAATACAGATATCTGGGATCCCCGGGTTTCACAGAGCTGCTACAGAAACCCGACGTTCTCCTAGTCGTGTGGATAGCCTGTGCAATGAAATCTTAGACCCCTACGGGCGCGGCAAGTTACCCGCCAAAACCTGAAGCGAGGCAGCCCCTTCAACAGCGTGAATGGACCACCCAGCACTTCACGGAATCCGGTAACTTGGGCACCCCTCCTGGGTCAACCTATACCTCCTACGAGTGCGGCGAATAGCCCGCCAATTCTAGAGTGAAGCCCCCTCCGTCTCAACGCCATGAGATGCGGGCTCGTTGCCCTCTAGAATCCGGCTATCTGTGCACCCCCACCACGGGGTAATCCTAGTACAGAAAGTAAAAATATACATACAACGGATACATCGACCTCAGCCCGGTCGTGCCCCAAAAGAATAATATACAAACAGGCAGTGACGGCAGTCCACATGTTGGACGCTCGCCCCGCAATATCAAATGTACATAATAAACCAAACTGTACTACCATTGCATCCAGGCTATCCCCACGACAAATCCGCAATATCACAGCACAACACAGAACATCAACGTGAATGTCACGTTCGCAAATCCGTCTAAAAGGGCTATAGCAGTTAGACAGGATTTACCGATCAAATGACATTCACGGTCACAGATATAATGTAAATACTGTGAACTGACATGTTTAAAATTTTCGATCGATCAAATTTGCCGAAGTGGGCCCCAAGCACTACTGTAGAACTCAAAGAAAATCTTGGCCCAAAAAGAATATTCCAAAAACCCCATTTTCAACTCAGAAGCACACTGTAAAAATTTGATGCAATGAACAGTCAAAGTGGCGGCGGAACCGCAGCCAATGCATGGGTTTAGCCGTGGTTCCGCGGTGGAAAAGTGACTTCACGCGACCAAATTTTCCCAGAATACTTAGAATTCCATGCACGTATTTCTGCAATGTACTAAAAAAAATTTCGAGCCAAAAAAAATTCGACAGAAAACCGATGCATGAAAAACGCGGTTTTTGGAAAATCCGATCGATCGAACTTGTAAACACGTTAGAGCAAGCTAGACTAGGTTAATGGCCTGGCGCTGATACGAGTGTAAATGTAGGGCAGCGCCCCGACCGTCATTCCGAGGCCAAAATGCGGAAACGAAACTTTTACGAAACTTGTAAACCGGCACTACCGCGCACTATAAAACCCGGATCGGGCCATTAACCTAATGCTAGCAAACATGAGAATGAGTAGGAAGCTATACCGAGCGATCCGTGTCCTTCGGTCTTCGGCCTCCACTCCGATCTCCTCACGGAATCTCCGGTCTTCATCTTCTCGTCGGAACGGGCACCACATCGCCGGGTTCTATTACGGGCTCCCACCTCTGGACCGAGGCAACTCGAGCACGAAGTTGGCGAGCCGACGTGCCCAAGAATGCTGTAGATGAAGTGTAGAATCCATTGTCTCAATGGGGTATGAAGTTGCCATTTGATGGAGGTAAGAGGAAAAATGAGCTTGAGGATTTTTCTTTTGCAATGAACATCAACCAAAAATCCTCACACCAAAATGTATCTCTCCCACCAAAATAGTGGCCGGCCATATCATGAAATGAGGAGGGAAAAATCAAAGGAATAAAGCAAGAGGAGAAATTGTGTGATAACCATAAGAATATGTCACCAAATCCTTTCTCATTCCCATCACATTTAATGCTAAAGAAATGATCACAAGAAAAGCATCATAAGATGCTAGAAGTATCATGAAGCCATATTTATAAATGACACCCTCCACTAATCAAATTTGCACACTTGCAAATAACCCCCTCCATCGGAAAAATCCGGCCGTGAAGGAACAAAGGAAAACTGGCCGAAACGGAATGCAAACTGGTAACTTCAAAAAACTGATCCCGTAATAAATTACAGGAAAACCCCGCGATTGTATATACATACCCGCATTTGTATTCCCACTGAATACAAATGCAAAGAGACAAAATCTACACTGTACAATACTAGGATCCGGCTTAAACCAAAGCCCGCTAGTATTATCCGTCCGATCATGATCCGTGCAATACCGCACATATCTGATTAAACCTTGCCATATCTCCATACGGCCTCTACAGCGTTTCGCCTGAAACTTGAGAAAACGATCTGTGGGGGACTCTAAAGACTCGTCAATACTTTGGCCGTGGATTTAACCACTAGCACGTCAGAGATATTAGCCATACGTGACGGGCTACCAGGTATTGACCAAAAGGGACGTCGATGAGCGAACTCATACTGACACCCTACTGAGCCTGTCAGTGACAATATCCGTACAGTCCGGTCCGTTCGTCTATGAGCATCGCATTGCGGGCCTAGGGGGTTGGTAAAAGTCAGACCCTCAAAAGCGGTACAAATCGTGTCGGGGTGTAGCCCAGAATACCCTGAGATACTACTGGAATACCTACCAGTAAATCTCCTGCCTTGGCCAAGGACTTCGTGTAATGGCTCTCCTAGACACAGCGCGACCTCACCCCCAATACAGGGAGAGACGAACCCCTAAAGATCCGCTCACTGCCTCCATGTGGCTCGAGACTGTACCCAACTAAAACCCGTTTGCACGTCTCCTTTGAGCGTGGTAGGGTAGTAATCAAAGTACAGTGGGAACTCACACGAGACAAATGATGATCTCAGGTCGATGAACTAACATGTACACATGTCACCAGGGAACTGCTATCTGACGTCTGGTATAAGACCAACTAGCATGTTCCCGGCGAGTCCTGTCCGGTGTACTCATAACCCAATGAACACATGTATACATCTTACGTGAACCAACTGACACCAGTGGCTTGTGAGACCGGCCACCGCCCATCGTCGGGGTCTCGACTGTATACACTAGTCTACTCTGGAGTATCGATGCCCTGTCTCGAAACTCCCACAACTAGGGACCTTTTAAGGATGTGCTTATAGACCCCAGCTCCCACGTATATAATCGCCCTCATACTGCTGGCAGTCAAGCAAGAATCCTAAAGGCTCTATCAACGTGCAATAGTGACTTGTAAGGTCACATAAAGCAGTACACGATGATAAAGATAAACCAGATAGCATACTATCATCTCGAGTAAGACTGTCCTACCGGCATAGGTCCTCCTCCCTCAATCATTGCAATCACGTGCCTGTGATCCAATAATTGACTCTGAAGGCACTATATCCAACACAAACCAGATCTAGCTCGAGTTCGGCTCTTTAACAAGAGGTGTTGGATTTTTAGCTCATGTTCGGTTCATTACTAAACAAGCCAAACTTGAACGAGCCCTTACCGGGCGGAACCCAGCCGACCTTGAGCTAGCCCAGTTCGCTTAGCAATCCTATGTCATGTAATCAAATAAGAGAAGAGTATCAACACCATTTCTTGATGAGTGTGAAAATAATCAAAGGGAGTGTGATAGTGGCGCAGCGCCTTAGCTGCAGCAGGTACCGGATTTTGGGAATGTAGCTGCTGCTTCTGGTCGTGGATTGATTGGAGGTCATGCCATCCCATTTTGTGCAGGAGGAATCACTGGTGCCAGAGCAAGAACTAGGAAGGTTTAAGCCTCGTCTAGCAATGAGGTTGCGGTGTTGCGAAACCACATTTTCGTGCAGTTGTGAGACTAAAGTCCAAAAATTATAACCGAGGCCCATTTGGCAATAAAGTTTCCCAACGGAGGTTTCAAAAGTTACCGAGGGCTCGAAACCCTTTTTTCTTAACTCTGAAAAGAATGGAATTTCACAAAATTTCAAGTTGCTCTATTTTAAACCCTATTTTTAAACAAAACTTTGGTTTCAAGACTATGTTGCCAAACGGCCCTATCCTTTCTGAAACCCCATCATCACGAAATTGTGGTTTTAACTTGAACGCATCCAGGGTTTCGGAAACCTTGTTGCCAAACAGGGCCTTGAGCTTAATGTCTAGTTTTGGTTGTATGGTGTCCTCAGACACATTTTGGTGCTTTATGTGCATATAATGGTATTGCGGTGATGATTGTCCCGACTTGGACAATGAACATTAATGAAGTTGGTTGTTTGTTGGTTACCAATATAATTATAAAAAAAATTGTGTGTATGTGTGAGAGAGAGAGACTAATCCATGAACAACACTGATTTACAAACTAAGAAAATGTTGCTTACCTAAACCAAATAACATAGCAAGCAACTCAGGTGCCTACAAGCGAAACAGCAGGAGTTAGATGTAGAAAGCATTCAATGATGTAATAATAAGACCGCGAAACTAAACTGATTACTAATGATGGGTTACATAATTAATTTCATTTTTAGACGCATTTATATAAATTTTCTTTATAATAAATGAACAATGAATGTTTGAGCAAGTGTACCACATGTTACTTTTATAATATCTTACTTACCCATGCATTATTAACCCATTTCATGCACAATAGTTTGTTTTTTTAAAAGCAAGCAAACATGATAATGGTATATCCAAGTCTTCGAAAAACTCCCGAATTTTTTTATCTGCCTTGCGCCCTTTTGTATTATTCTAACTCGACATAACACATTTGCGAATTATAAACAAATAAACATATGGATGGCAGTTGGTTCATTGCAGCCTTGATGTTATGTTGTGGAATATGTGTCTTGTGTTGATGATAAAACTTGTCCCTATATATTAATTTGTATTTGGTTTAAGTATGATATTATTTATTAGACATATTTTAGATAAAAACAATAGAATAGTTAGTACATTAAAATATTAATAATAAATATATCTCTGCTATGTCCATTTCATATTGTGTTGCCATATTTGTAGCCATGCAACTTTGATAAATTTAGAGATTCTGTGTATTCCTACAATATTAGTCCATCTCAAATATATTCGATGTTTCATTAAAAAATAAGAGAATGTATCAGGTTAGGAATCTTTTCAACCTACATGCACTAATCACAGTCAAGAGCTCATACTTACTAGAAGGCATGAGAGAAAATCTCTTAACAGTAAGAGCAAATGATCCACAAATATAAAAGAAGTCAATCAAGCATATAACAGTTGTATGTGGATAACCACCTTCCAAATGACTAATTTATGGATTATGGTCATTAGTAACCTGAAAGATGTTACACTAGAACATTATAAATCTGTAATGCAGTTTGCAATGCAGATACTAACAGTGATAAATTTAAAATATAGACATAGAGTACCTTAATGGAATCATTGACTTCCACCATTTCAGTGGCAATGATTGGCCCAGCATCCAGTGCACGAACTGTGTACGCGAGTGAGACTCCGGTTTCTGTAACACCATCCTAGCCAAATAAAAAAAATTATAATTATGCACATTTATTGCATGAAACCATTAGTATGAATGGGAGAATAGCCAATTAAAGGCTATCAAACCTGTAATGCTCTTTGAACAGGTGCAGCACCGCGATAAAGAGGAAGCAAACTAGGGTGTATATTAACAGTGCCTGTAAGGATATTATTCTTGTAATTTAGAATTCAGTTAATTGAAGTATACAAGATAGATCTGGATTTAAGAGAAACTATGTTCATCAAATAAATATGTGTTTCTAAAGAAGACAGATGACAGCACGTCACATATGGTAAATTTTGTGAGAACCATTTGTAATTAGTGTTCTAAATAAAACTCATATGTAATTCCCAGATTTGACCTTATTAAGTATCTAGGATCTAAACATTACTCAGTCCTTCTCCCTACCCAAATTATGGGGAAAATATATAGAAAGATTGAACAAGTTGGTTTGAGCATTGGCGCACAAATTGCTTCAACCCTCCAAAGGCTGGTGCAAATTCCTACTTGAGACACCTTATGGCCAGTTGAACTCCGAAAATCAACATAGGCCAATTGTCATGTAGAGAACATTATTAAGAATGTTGTTTACTTTGCACTAATCAAAGTCAGATACTATACGTCCAAAATCTCCAACAGAGAATAAAAAGAATAGGGAAATACAAGGGCAGATACAAAATAGCATTCATCTCTATTATGTTAAATGCACCAGAGTGCTAAGTTGGAAATACTTGTATATCTAAGATCACTAGGTCAGTTGTGTAAAACAAAAGAGAGATGGTTGTCGTCCGGTTCTCCCTCTTTTGTTTATTGATCACTTGCTTTCATGGATTAATTGATTATTACTAAGAAAATAAGAAAAATTCAGTTAAAACCCTTTTTTTCTTTTTGAAGAAATACAATTCTAAATTATCTTGTAGTTTATATCAATCTTGCATCAAAGTGGTACAAAGGCTGACTTTCCTGCTTTAGGGTAAATATTAACATGAAGTATAATCTTCTGTTGGTGTAGCATGCTACCTTATGCTATCCTCTTCCTGTTCAGTTGATGTGACCAAGGGGATATTTTCCTTCTAATTCTGTGTTATTGCAAATCCTAATATTCTACGATTTAATATTCAACCTAAGTTATTAATACAGAATTGTGTTCTACAATTGAACTCCCTAAAAGACAGATTAAATAAAAGATTCACCGACTTTCATCATAAAACCCCATAACCAAAGAATAAACCCAAAATCTCATTATCTTGTAAGGTAGAGACAGGACTAGAATTACCCATTAAATTCTTTTTCCTTGTTGCATGAAATAGATAGATATAATACTCCTCTTTTAATAACTCTAGACCAAGAGGGAAGCCTAGACTGTATTGTGAATATTAATGGTTGACGTTGTGATTTTTGATGTTTTGAGACGAATAGAAAGACCATACACTATGTACAAGAGGATGAGTAACTTGTAAGATTACTGGCCTTAACATTCTGCTTGCTCAATTAACTTGAGGGTTATCAGAGATCATTTCTAAAGTGTCGTATACAAAATATTGGAGTATGCGCCTTAATATAAAGTTCGTAGGTCTAAGTAAAGCTTTAGTTGTTTGGTTGTTAGACTTTGACTCAATTCCTTCATTGTCATCCTTGCTGCTTATTTAAGTATTGAAAGTGTTTCAAAATCACATAACATTCCTCTACATGCGTCTGGCAACTAGACGACCTAGTTCGAGCTAGATTGATTTTTTTTCTTTTTTTCTTTTTTCTCTCTTTTTTCGTTTTTCTTTTTCTTTTTCTTTTTTTTTGCCGGGGGGGGGGGGGGGGGGGGGGGGGCTTGGGTTCACCTGTGTCATAGTCATCGCAACAAGGCAACATCAAGTATTCTTTGACAAGCTTAATATTAGCATAGTGTGAGCTAAGTTTGCTGGACTTTTGTATATGGGAAAGAAAGGGATTCTAACGGTTGGGTCTGATGATCATTCTTCTTCAATATGTCTTATGCTTAGGTTTTGAGCATTTCTCTCGGTTCACATCAGCTACAGATTTGCTCATGTTCAGCCTAAAGCATAATCAACATTATAAAGTCTCACACGTGAGAGATGTAAACAGAATGTCGAGCAAAGTCTAGAACTTGAGTTAAAGATAAAATAGCAAAAAGAGTTTTCACTTTTTGCACCCTTCTGTTCTCAAACTAACTCAAGTTGCACATAAAATGTCTTACCATAAGATGGGATCTCAAGAAACTTTGAAGGCAAGATATTCCCATATGCAGCCGTGATACAAAGCTCTGGATTTAGAGCCCTCAAATCAGCCAAGAAAGTTTCCTGCACGAAAAGAGAAATAAAGCCAAAGGATCGTTGAACTATTGTTATTGCATAAATGAGGATTTTACAGATGCACAGTTGTATTTATCAGGAGGAAAGGAAGAGCTCCAAAATTCAGAGAGGTGAAATTGATCCCTTGAATTCAGTTAAAGTTGCATAAAAGTGTAGAATTTAGGGTTTTATGGAGAATGGGGAACACAGTCGCTTTCTGTTTGTTGCACTCTTTTCACTATTTGTGAATTGTAACTACAATGGTAACTTTCTCCCTACAATTCACCTCTCTTGGAAAGTGCAAGAACATCTCCTTGATCTCTCTTGAGTTTTAATAATTGTCCAATCAAAGCTTTGGATTTATTGTATATCAGATCACTAAGAATTCTCCACTAGGAGATGCTAAGCCTTCATGTTAGGTTTGGTCCACAAAACCTTCGTAAAAATATCCTTAAAAGGGAAATAAATCGCATGAATTTCCGCAAGATTTGAACTCATAATTAGCTAAATCTGTGTTTTTCATTGCATAAAGACAATATGGTTTGCTAATGAATTTTTTAAAAATATAAATAACATAAAGAAAAACCTACGATGTGTATATAATTAAACACAAAAAATGCAGCTGATTTATGGAGGTTTTCATTGACACATTTCAGCATCATAGCAAACCTAAGCTTAATTCCTACTTGACCTTTAAGAACCGATCCTAAGAATAGTAACTAACAATATTTCAATATAAGCCTCTATAATTTATAACTTAGGCTTTACATTAAAGTTCTCCAAAAAAAAAGACTAATAAAGATATGATTCCTAAAATGGAGCAGAAATATATGCTTGATTGTTGTTGATGTGATCTATTAGCTTGGTCAATTACTGGATTGCCATGTGGGGCCATGGGAATTTATTTTAAATCTATGAAGATTGGATTCAAGCTTAATGACCTATCCTGCAAAATTTAATTGCTGAAAATGATCATCTAGGTCAGCAAGCCCAACTGGATACAAATTGGTTCCTTTAAAAGTTCTTCAAGGTCCATGCTTGATCTCAGCCACTAACTACCAGAAAATAGAAATTCAGTCTGCGACTTGAAAACGCTGCACTCTTGACTAATGGATGGGGTCTAGGTAATTTGCTCGAAACAAACCAGTAATGAACTTGATCATTCTAGTAATTGATAGCAGGTTAGCAACAAGATATAAATTGTTCCCAAATGTTACCACATTATAAAAGATTTTTCTAAATAAACGACGGAATGGTTTGTTACTGTTCTGGATAGCAATGTTATTTTCAATATAATGATAATTTTAACTTCAATAGGACTAAAGGCCAAATTGATTAGATATTGAACAAAAATAGATACACGTTTGAAGAAAGAAGATAAGCAAGAGAAGGTTGGGGCGTATGTGTATGAGAATTTCAATGTATATTGCTTCAAATTTATCATGTTGAGTTCTAAACTAGATAATTAAATATCAAATCATTTATCATATATGGAAAGAGGAAAAGGGGCCTAAAGCATAACTATAGATTGCACCCTACAATGACACTCACATGGCAACATTTTATTGGACTGTGTAACTGTGTGGGTTGTGCATACATCTCGAGGTTAATCAAACATTTTAAAATGTGTCACATAGTATGAATCCTAAATCAAATAATGATTAGACAAAGTAATCAGTACCTCACCAGCTTTTTCGGGTGTGAATATCAAATCTTGGGGGAAGCCTCTGTCTATGGCATGTTGTGCGACAAGAGACGGCATCAGCTTTCTTCCTCTATCCCTTGCGGAAGGTGGTTGAGTAACAACCGCTGCAATCTAAAACCAAATTGCTCAATAGATGCACAACAGATAAAAAAATTCTCTATAGAGCAATAAAAACAGCATAAGATATATATGAAACTAATAAATCAAACACAAAAATATAATAATCGCTTTATGCTCAATGCAAAGCCAAATACACAGTTGTGAAATTGGTGCAATTCTGAAGTCTCTTTTGAGTGGAAAACTGGCTCAACTGCTGACTGAGCACGGAGTTTCATTTTGGGAGGTGGTTCGGTAGGTGTTAGATTGATGCTTAAAGACTTGTTTGGTTATATGCGGTGATGCTTATGCTCTATTATTAGGACCTGGACAAGATGTAGCCTCATATGAACGTATTATGTATGGATTATATGTTCCATGATTTTAGGTGAAAAGGGGCCTGCAGTGACACCGCAGGCCCCGGCTGCTCATGATTTTAATGAACTTGGTGGAATGCCACCAAAACAAGGATCGGGATGAAAGTATTTGAACAATCTTAGGAAGGTAAAGGAAGTTTTTCTTTGAATATCTGGGATATAAATTGGAAACATCAAGGACTCACTAAGTAATCATTGGAAAACCGTGTTGGCGCTTATAGAGAACTTTGTGGATACCCTTGGGAAATTCATATGCCTTTCCTTTTCTATTGAAATTCATATGCATATCTAATAACATGTGACATGAACATATCTACCTGTTGGTTTTTACTAAATTGTGTTCAATTGAAATTTCAAATATTTGTTACTTTTTCTTTATGAATCTCTCATGTATATCATATGTATTCTTGGAATACTCAACGATTATAAGGAAATTACTTAACAATATAAACTTATCATGTCTCATTAGGATTATATCTAGTTCTTGTTTCTATTTCACATGGTTCGCTTATGTTACCAAATTGGTCACCCAAGCAAATAATTATGTTTTCTATAGGTTCTCCACCAGTATCCCCTTTAAATCCTCTCTAAGTTGTTGTTTGTTGTTGTTGTTATAACAATAATATATCATTTTGTGTTTCCCCAATTATGTTGAATTGCTTTTCCCTTTTCTGTTTTTCCTTGTTTGTTTCCTGTTATACATAGTATCTATGAATAAAAGAGCACAAAACATGGGAAAGAAATAATGTTTAATTGCCCAATAACAATGACTTGATATTTTAACAAGTAATCATTTGGGCTAAATTCTTGATCATGCTCTGGAAAAATGCATCTGAGTACAGAAAATAAAATAAATATGTGGCAGTTCAAATCTCAAATCTTTTTGAGATGTCTGTCAGGGAAACTAAATCCAACATAATGACATCAACTTAATAGAAATTACAAACTAAATTTGACCAAACAAAATGGATGAGAATCTAGAAGTTGGGAACCTATCTTTCCATACTGCTTAATAGCTCCAAGGAGTGACAATAAGACGGAAATAGATTGTATGTTTTTAGAGAACAATTCTCCGATCAATAGAGGCTATTTATATTCAGTCCTACCGATCAATCATTGAGGCTAAACACTTAAAAGCTGCCTCTTCATAATCAATTTTACTCTCTTAAGGGGTGGGAGAGTCGGGCATGAAAATTATGACAATTGGTCTCAAGTTCAAGCCATGCAGCCAACATAAAGGGAGAGGTGGGGTCCCGCATGGCTCCAACTTTATAATGACAAAAAATCACAATAGAATACATGATAGAGTAAAGAATTTTTTTTCGCAAATGTCTATTGGTAAAAATGAGTTATTAGAAAGCGTGCTAAAGCTATTACAGAACCATAATGAACTGAAGTGAATCAATATCGATAATAATTATAGACATAAAATAGCTACTTTTTCTCTCAAATTAAAGATAAAAACAGGAGATCACAACACTTCGGCAAAAATTTGAAAAATGAAATACGTGATGGGAAACATTGAAAACGAGCATGATTTGATGAATAAATGTTCATTGCTTAGGCTGAACTTACCAAGTTACAGAGTTGAATTAGTAGATAATTACTTCAAGACACATTTTGTCATTACACAGTTTATTTGCTCGAACCAATTTTTTATTTGTTATTACTCTTACTGGCAATATTCTGATCTTAAATGTAATAAATTTTCCATAAACCCCTAATGCGGAAGATCTTAGGAAAATGAGAGAAATCAAAATAGGTTCATTTGAAATACCTTAAAGCTAGAATCTGGGGCTTCGGAAGCATTGAACAGCGAGTCAAGAACCGAAACTGCCACCTGACCATTTAGGCATTAGTACAAATAGTTTGTGCATTCTGCGATTGAGAAAGAGAACAAGAGCAAGAGAGAAGCTAATTGCTCACTTTAGGAGAGCCTAGGAAGACGAGTTTCTTTTTGCTGATTGAAGAAGAAATTGCGGCATTGGCACAACAGAAGCGGCGGAGCACGAGAGAGGGCGGCATCCCTCCCTCAATCTTCTTCTTATTTATGTTTCTTCAGACACTTGTTATCTACTCAAATATGAATATTCTTTTTAGAAATAAATTAAAAAAAATTGTTTCTCTAAAAGAGTATAACAAAATACTTAATTTCTTCGATATAATCCATCGAATCTTCTCGAATTTGATATCAGTCCCTAAAACCTAACTGTTTGCTCTAAAATCCTTTAAATCCGTCAAAAAATACTTTTCAATATGAAATAAGCATCAATGGGAATAGTCGAAAAGTTTTCAAAGCTGAAACTTTGGTATTATTGGGGTTTTGCGTGATTTAGCTATGATGATTTGGGTCAAAATTTTATTTTTATTGTGTTTCTTCTTCAATCCATCAACTTTATACAAAACAGGCCCAGATGAGTTGAGAGTTGTGAATGAAATCAGAAATGGGTTAGAAATAGTTACCAAGTACGCATCTACGGATCGCCGACGAGCAAATCTCCGGCGAGCTATGGGGGGGCACAAGCGAGAAGAAAGCGATAGACCTAATCTTTCTCCTTTTTCCTTTTTTTTAAATATATTTTAGCTTACACACACAATTAGAATTTGGTAAGAAAAAAGGTATCCATAAAAATAGGATTTGAATTTCTTTCATTATAAACCCGTCCATGTATCACGTCACGGACGGTGGCTATTTCTACTTTAAAATGTCCAATAAGAATTCTATAGCATTCCTTGCTGTCTTGGCTAATAAGGCCATGTTTGGGAATGGAGTTGAGTTTTCTAAACTGCAGTTTCATACAGTTAGCAAAGCTTAACTCCAAAATGCTAACTTTGCCTTGTTTGGCGATCATTTTGGAGTCAGGATAACTACGGTTATTTCAGCCCAAAACTTAAGATAATAACAGTTAACTCAATTCCAATCTGATCAAAGTTTTATAAATTTTACTTATGGAGTTTGAAGGTTACAAACTACAGTTTGCATTCTCTCTGCCTCCGCTTAAAAATAAACTACAGTTATCCTTATCTCCACGTCCAAAAGAGGGAACAAAATTTGGGATTTAACACTAATTATAAACTAATTAGGGATTTAAGCTAGTTTTAAAACTATTTAGGGATTTAGTTTTTTTGGGTCGTATCGTTGACACGTAGACACCATATAGAATTGACAGTTTGGAATTAGGCCAAGCCAAATTCCGCACTTGCAAGGTGCAGAATTGAAATTGGCCTTACAATAGATGAGGCCAAGTCTTATACCGCACTTTGCAAGTGCGGAATTTGACTTGGCCAAATCCAGAGAACCAAGTTTCTGTGGCCAAGGATATTCCGCACTGGCCAAATCCAGAGAACCAAGTTTCTGTGGCCAAGGATATTCCGCACTTGCAAAGTGCGGAATATACTGGCACTTAACTTTACACTTTGTCACATCCCTTTCCCCCTTTAATTCATCAGACTCTCTTTCTCATATATATCTTGACATCTCTCTCCGTCCTCCTCCTTCTTCGAAGTCGAGCCCCCTCCTCCTCGAATTTGAGCCCCCTCCTCCTGCGTCGAGCTACAGCCCCTTCCTCGATTTCTAGTCCTACTCCTCCTTCGAAACCCTCTCTACTTTGGCCGATCCCTTCCTCGTCGAAGCCGAACCCCTCTTCCTTTGTTTGAAATTATTGTAATTTTGGATTATTAATTAGTAGGTTTTGGGTTAAGGTAGTGTTAGGGTATTTTAGTGTTAGGGTTAAGGTAATTTATGGTATTTTAGTGTTAGGGTATTTTAGTGCTAGGGTTAAGTTAATTTATGGTATTTTAGTGTTAGGGTATTTTAGTGCTAGGGTTAAGTTAATTTAAGGTATTTTGGGGGTTGGCGTAATTTAGATTTTTTTAGTGTTAAGGGTAGGGTATTTTGGGGGTTTGGTTTAAGGTAATTTAGTGTTTTTGTGAGGGTTAAAGTTGATGTATTTTAGAGGTTAGGTAAAATTCATAATCACTGGATTTAAATTAAAATAGGGTATTGAATGTTGATGTTGTGAATGTTGTAGAGTGTATAAATTTGTTTCTTAAGTTTTTTGATAATTTCACAATTATTATTAATATTAAATGCGATGGCAAATGAGGATGCTGTATTAATTTGTCATTATAACGGCATCTTAAACATTGAAGCGCGTGGAAGGCCGAATTACGTTGGTGGAAAAAGTAAAATGATGAGGGTTAATAAATTGTGCTCATACAATGAGTTGAAGCGAAACATTTATGCAACCACACGGATAAATCCAAGAGATTATAAGATTGAATTGGTATGCAAGGTTTCGATAACAAGTGTCACGCCCCACTTTCCAAAATACGGAATACGGAAAGCAACGAAGACCAGCCGTGCCACCTACGATAAGGAAGGATCCTTCCATAGTCACATAAGGCTGTCCAGCTTAACCTGTCAAAAATAAAACTAATACCAAAAGGAATAATACTAATAATCATGCTACAACGAAACCACCAGTTGTATATTCTTTTGACCTTAGAGTCGCGTTTGTATTATTATGGTTTTCTTGATGATTTGAGTTTTCTTTTGAGTTTTGATCCTCGCACTTTGGCGTCGTATATTATATTGTTTGCGTGGTTGTGACCGTCTTTTGGCGAAGAGCTAGCTCCCGCTTGGGGATGCCTTTATATATTATTCATGTTGTACCCCTTTTGGGGCCAGTATTGACATTGGAAACTCTGCCGAAATTTTCGAAAAAGATATGATGTTTTAAAAATGTTTACGACTTTTCAAAGTGATTATATGCAACTTTAAAACAAGTTTTCTTCACTTCTTACAAATGTTTAAAAGAGATACATAAGTCCTAATATCCCATAAAGGCACACATGCTAAAAAGTAACTAAAAGAAAAATAAACCTACGGATTACTGATCTTCGGCAAAGTCCTGATAGTCGTTGCGGTCCTGCTCAGCCTGAAAATCTGTCTCTAAATCTGAGAAGGCAAATCTCAGGGATGTCGGAACATCCCAGCAAGTACTCGACGTATAAGGTGTGTGTAGTATGATAACATGAGTATATGAAGGTATTGAAGCCCGTGTGTGCAAGAAAAACAAATATATAAATAAATACATCGATACTATGAAACAAACATGTAAGGGGTCAAGTCATAAGCTAATTGGTCACTAAAAGGTAAACTATCCTATCGTGAGTTCGAGTGTGTGCGTCAACCTTTGCGGGAGTATTCCTATCCCAAGAGTGGTGCCCCAGGGACTAGGAAACACGGGCCCAACAGTGGAATGAACAAGCGACCGATATAGCTCGGTACCAGCTGTAATCATGCGACCGATATAGCCCGGTACGAGCTGTAATAATATACGACCGATATAGCCCGGTACCAGCTGTAATAACATGCGACCGATATAGCCCGGTATCAGCTGCCGGCATGGGACTCCTGAGATCCTGTTGCACGAACGCACGCTCAAACTAACCCAACACCCGCGTATTTATAGCTACTATGGTAATGACTAAAGCACTAATTAAGAATGCTGAAAGGACTGGAACTTGTGATATTGGAATTGTATAGAAATGAAACCGGTAAGTAGTAGTGTGTCATGTCATGTAGTTCAGCATCTTAATCAGCGATCTCGTTCATAAGCACTAAGGTATCGAATAGTCATGACTTGTCAAATGTAATAGTTATCTGGTAATAGTAACTGCATGAAGGCGATGTACAAGCTGGTATGAGTCACAATTGTTATCTTTACCGTTAACCTTAATATGGGTATACTAATCACAATCTGACTAGAAATATATAAATGTGAGATAGGTTAACTTTAAAACTTCATTTGTAATTAAAAACACATCTATATATATATATATATATATATATATATATATATATATATATATATATATATATATATATATAACGAAAAATAGGTATTAACGCGTTTCTCTTTTATTCTAACAGGAATGCCGATGTACATCGACCGAAGATAGAGCAAGAATACTTGTCTGAGGATAAAGATCACGGGAAAACGATGTACAAAGATGCGAGGCACGATCTCAGCTAAAGTTCGACTTGGGATCTGAGTTATATGCTCCGCCTAGATAAATTTATCATCGGTTAAACTATAATTATTCTCATAAATACCATCACACAACCAAACGCAATTATATCAACTTTGAGTTTTAATTCTAATTTTCCCTTCCTTCAAATTCTCTGCTTTATTCTACCATCCAATATAATTTCACTGTCAAAATAAACTCCATGTACACATATATATATAACTTATAAACAACCCCGTCAACTTAAGGGTTTAAAACTTTCCTTTCCCCTTTCAATTTTCACTGTTTTCCTTATCATTTTATTTATTTATTTATTTTGTTTTAAAAAGAGGAATGAAGGAAAACTTACAGAGGATGGTGATGGTAACAATCTAGGGTTTGGATGGGTACTGCTCGAGTCGAGAAAGCGTCGAGGAGTGCTCGGATCTGGCGATGGAAGGGCTGTGATGGTGATGGGGCAGGGGACGTCGTCGGAGGAGGAGAGAGAGGAGCAGCTGCGAGGCGAAGACGAGGCCTGCGGCGACGGTGAGGGCTCGGTGCAGGTCGCTGGGGGTTGTGGTGGATTCGGAGATGGTGGTGCGAAGGGGACGAAGGCGATGGTGATGGGATGAGATGAGGGGGTCGAGGTTTGTGGCGGCGACGAGGGATGGAGGCGGCGTCGGTGGTATGAGGACGAGGGCGAGGGCGAAGGGGGAAGGAGAAGGAGGCGAGGGTCGGCGAGTGAGGAGCAGGAGTCGGGGGTTTGTGGCGGTGATGGTGGTGAGAGGAGGGGGAGTCGGGTAATGAAAAGGGAATTTGAGGAGCAGACGGAGGAGAGAGATGTGAGTATGAGAGAGAGAGATTGATTTGTATATATAAAAAATTATAAATATATATATAGATATATAGATATATAGATACATATCTTTAACCGATAGTATTTAAAGATTTGGCACAGATTTTTCTTGTTCTCATATTAACACCAAATAGGAGTTAGCCAAGCTAATATATGTATGCAAACCAAAGATTAATAGGTCAAATTAGGAATTTTAAGATATGCAGAATATTATTTTGCTGCCGCTAAGGAATTATTATATTATATAAAAACTGAAGATTTATCATATCAAAATTGTTTACGGCAAAAATTTAAAATAAAATATACTAGCAGCCAACTAAAAGTAAGTTCTAAAATTATGGTGGAAAAATCTCGATAAATCTTGAAGTACTGTATCCAAATAGGGTCGTTACATCCTACCCACCTTACAGAAAATTTCGTCCTCGAAATTGGAAGGACGGCTATAAGATCAAGAAAACAGGTGTGGGTACTTTTGACGAATCTCGTCCTCACGCCCCAAGATACAAGAACTAAAGGGATGATCTTGTTCCTCAACACCTTCTCTCTACGGTCGACAATGGCTGTAGGTTGCTCTTCATACGAGAAATCAGTATTCAAGGTTAATTTAGAGTGATCGAGAACATGATTGTCATCGCGACCGTACCGACGCAACTGTGATACATGGAATATATCGTACACACCAGCCAAAGAGGGTGGTAAGGCCAATCTGTATGCCACTACACCGACGCGTTCCATAATCTTGAATGGTCCGATAAATAGAGGACTGAGTTTTTCACGACTACCGAATCTAATCACTTCTCGAGTCGGCGAAATCTTAAGGAAGGCATGATCTCCTACTCCAAACTCAAGAGGTCTTCGACTAGTATCCACCCAGCTCTTCTGACGATCTTGTGCTGCCTTGATACGGTTCCTGATCAACTGGACCTTCTCAACGGTTTGGGTTACAAGATCCGGTCCTAGTAATCTTCGCTCACCCATATCGTCCCAGCAAAGTGGGGAACGACACTTACGTCCGTAAAGTGTCTCGAACGACGCCATCTGAATACTCGCCTGATAGCTGTTATTATACGAGAATTCCACCAAGTGCAGGTAATCCTCCCACGATCTCTTGAAATCCAGCATACAGGCTCTCAACATGTCTTCTAATATCTGTATCGTACGTTCAGACTGTCCGTTATTCTGGGAGTGGTAAGATGTGTTGTAAAGAAGACAAGTGCCTAAACTCTCTTGTAAGCTTCTCCAGAAATATAAGAGGAATCTCGTGTCCCGGTCTGATACTATAGTAATAGGCACCCCATGTAACCGTACAATCTCTTGCATATATCTCACTGCCAATGTCTCCGTCGATTGTCCCGCTCGAAAGGGTAGAAAATGAGCCGCCTTTGTGAAACGGTCGACGATAACCCAAATAGCATTATTGCCCTTAGGACTCTGCGGTAAAGCCGTCACGAAGTTTATAGTGATGTGTTCCCTCTTCCACTAGGGAATGGGAAGTGGTTGCAACAGGCCGGCCTCTCGTTGATGTTTGGCCTTCACCTGCTGGCAACTAAGCATTTCGACACATAAGCGGGCAACCTCCCTCTTCATGTCATTGTAAGTCCACGTTACCCGTCCCCGGTTCTTTGGGGTTGCGGAAATGGTGAAAACGATTTTTTCGGTGGAGGTAACATGGACTCAAAATACGGATGTTTGCTAAACAAACTATCTAACAACCTAGCTAAGAGTTTAGCTACTATGTTAGGGGTTATACCTAATCTTGAACTCCTTCTCTTCAACTCCTTGTGGTGGTCGTATCGGCCTCACCTCATCGTCTCCTTGTGCCGAAGATGGATCCACCCGAAAGCTTCTACCTTTGGCTCCAACCTCAATCTAGAGGAAACTAGAATACTTGGCGTGCTAGACCTTGTACACTATGATGAGTAGAGAGGTGTTTTGGGTTTTATCTTTATGGTTCTTGCTTCTCAACACATGAGACAATGGAACCATGAACTAGAGAAAGAGCAAGAGGAAGAGGGAGAGCTTGAGTATGAGAGAGAATGGGAATGATAGAATGAGCAAGACTTTCTCACCCTTGCTCTCATAATCCAAAATAATCATAACAAATAATAATAATTGAGTATTATGTGATGGTTGTTATCATATCAAATGGCAATATCATTTCATGCATTAAATGCAATTTGTGAACAAAACAAGCAAGCAAAGGTCAATGCCATGAAATGATAGCCATTGTCATAATGATGGTCAACAAGTCCAATCTAGTCAACCGGTCAACGAAGTCAACAAGTTAACAAAGTCAACCTTTCAACCCAACCATGGCACAATAATACTTAATTAATATTATTATTAATCATATTTCAAATTCTCATTAGGGTTTAGCAAAAGCCAACAGTCAACAACCCTAATGAGAATCCTCTGCCTCTGTCTCTGTCAGCCGTGCATACACACCCGCATCCGCGTTTCGAGGAACATGAATACAAACGAGATAAAACCAATCCCAAAACGTATACTAGGATCTGGCTTAAACCAAAGCCCGCTAGTAATAACTGTCCGGACACCAAACGTGCACAAGTGCACGGATACGACCGAACCCTGTCGCAAAACCATGCGACCTCTACCCTTTTGCCTAAAGGCGAATAGCTCTCTGTGTGGGACTCTAAAGACTCGACACTACGCTGGCAGTGGGTTTAACCACAGACCGCAAGCGGCACTAGCTGTGCGTAACGGCCCCCAGGTAGATGCCGATAAGAAGACGGACGAGGTGAAACCCATCTGAACTCCTACTGAGCCTGAATGTGACAGTCTCCGTACAGTCCGGTCTGTTCATTTGAGAATATCGCATGGTGGGCCTAGGGGGCGGTAAAAGTCAGTCCCCTAATAGCGGTACAAGTCATGTCGGAGTGTAGCCCAGAACCCCCTGAGATAACACTGGAAACCTACCAGTATATCTCGCTTGCCCTGGCCAGGGACGACTATGTGTAATGGCTCTCCATGACACAGCGCGATATCAACTCCCAATACCGGGAGAGACGAATCCTGTCTAACCGTCGCTGCCTCCAAGTGCTTCGGGACTGCACCCAACTACTACCTGTTTGCACGACTCCTTTGAGCCGTGGTAGGGTAGTAATCAAAGTTCGGTGGGAACACACTCGAGGCGAAGTGACAGTGTCAAGTCAGTGGACTAAGCTGTACTCATGTCACCTGGGAACTGACAACTGACGATAGGTATAGTACCAACCAATCAGTTCCCGACGAGTCCTGTCCAGTGTACTCGTAACCTAACGAGCACCTACATACTATCTCAAGTACGACGTACTGATGGCTGTGGACAGACCGTCTCTCCTACTGGGATGAGAAGCGCATACGCTAGTCTACTCCGGAGTATCGATGACATGTCTCGATAGTCCTACGACTAGGGACCTGTATAAGGATGTGCTTGTGGATTACCCAGCCCCCACGAGTGTGACTGCCATCACAACGTTGGTAATCAAGCAAAGATCCTAAGGGCTCTACTAATATGTATAAGCAATATGCTAAAAGAAACACATGCACATATTGAAGTAGAAACAAACCAAGTAGTATACTACCATTTTGAGCAAGATTGTCTATACAACTATGAATATCCCAAGCTTCCATTAAGTAATATACAAACTAGTATGATACAGTAATGGCCTCTAGGGCATATACACTAACAATCTCCCACTTGCACTAAGGCCATGTACTGGCGTATCGAAGACCTATCATCTCGATCAGCCGCTCGAACCGAGTCTGGGGTAAGGCCTTCGTGAGTGGATCAGCAGTGTTATCTTCTGAATTTACTCTCTTCACCTCGATCTCCCGGCGATCTAGATCTCCCTGATCAGGTGGTACCGCCTCAAAATGTGCCTGGATTTCTGATGGGACCTGGGTTTCTTCGCTAAAGCTATAGCGCCGTTGTTGTCACAATACAGCGGTATTAGATCAACAATGGTAGGAACCACCTGAAGCTCCGTAAGGAACTTCTTCATCCAGACAGCTTCCTTTGCGGCATCGCAAGCAGCTATGTACTCCGCTTCCATAGTTGAGTCAGCCACGGTTTCCTGCTTGGAACTCTTCCAGCAAACCGCCCCTCCATTGAGGGTAAAGACATAACCCGACATGGACTTGGAGTCATCCTTGTCACTCTGGAAGCTGGAGTCAGCAAAGGCCTCGATCTGGAGGTCTTTTCCGCCATACACCAAAAACATCTCCTTAGTCCTTCTCAGGTACTTGAGAATGTTCTTTACTGCTATCCGGTGTTTCTCCCCTGGGTCCGACTGATACCGGCTTACAACGCTCAATGCGTATGCTACATCTGGTCTGGTACATAACATCGCATACATTATAGAGCCTACCGCAGATGCGTAGGGTATGAATGACATGCGAGCCCTTTCCAAATCAGTCTTGGGAGACATCTCTTTGGAGAGGGTGATTCCGTGACAAGCCGGTAGATTACCGCGCTTGGAATCTTCCATACTGAATCGTTTCAGTAAGGTGTCAATGTACCTGGACTGTGAAAGTCCCAACATCCTTTTAGACTTATCACGATGGATCTGGATCCCAGAATGTAGTTGGCATCGCCCAGGTCCTTCAGGAGAACCTCTGTGACAAGAATTCTTTGACTGATTGTAACATAGGAATATTATTTCCTATTAGGAGAATGTCATCCACGTACAAGACGAGGAATACTACAGTTCTCCCTACAATCTTACTGTAAATGCATGGTTCATCTGGGTTTTTGATAAAGTCGAATTCTTTGACTGTATCATCAAAGCAGATGTTCCAACTCCGCGATGCCTGCTTCAGTCCATAGATGGACTTGAGCAACTTGCACACTTTACCGCTACTCCCACTCTGAATGAAACCCTCTGGCTGGTCCATATAGACGCACTGCTCTAAATTTCCATTTAGAAAAGCGGTCTTTACGTCCATCTGCCAAATCTCATAATCGTGGAAGGCAGCAATGGCAAGAAGGATCCGAATGGATTTGAGCATAGCTACTGGAGAAAAGGTCTCGTCATAGTCCAAACCAGGTCTTTGACGAAAACCCTTTGCAACAAGCCTAGCTTTATAGGTTTCGACCTGCCCATCTACACCAATCTTCTTTCTGAAGATCCATTTGCAGCCTACAGGTTTTACCCCTTCTGGAGCAAAGTCCAAAGTCCAAACTTTATTGGTGTACATGGACTCCATCTCGGTCCGCATTGCATCCAGCCATTTTACTGAGTCACCGCTCTGAATGGCTTGCTGGAATCTAGTAGGCTCATCATAATCAATGACGCATTCCTCTCTATCCCTGTCTATGAGAAAACCGTAGTATCTCTCTGGCGGATGAGACTGCCTACTACTCCTGCGGAGCGGCGCAGGAATGTCCGGTTCTCTTGAAACTTCTGGTTCTTCCAAGCTTTTAGTAATAGCTTGTGGCTCTGGAATTTCTTCCTGCTCTACTACGCTCCCACTTGTTCCTTTTTCTAAAAACTGATGTTCCAGAAAGTGGGCATGACGAGAAACAAAAACCTTTTGTTCCTCTGCGTAATAGAAAAAATACCCCCTGGAGTTCTTTGGGTATCCCACAAACTTACACAGTACTGAGCGTGCCTCGAGTTTGTCCGCATGCTGCTTTTTAACAAAAGCTGGACATCCCCATATCTTCAGATATTGAAGATGGAGTTTCTTCCCACACCACATCTGATATGGTGTGGTAGGCACAGTCTTAGAGGGAACCTTGTTCAAAAGATATGCAACTGATTCTAGTGCATAACCCCAGAAGGATCGCGGTAATTCAGCCTTACTCATCATGGAACGAACCATATCCAATAGGGTTCGATTCCGCCTTTCCGATACACTGTTGTGCTGTGGTGTGTATGGAGGAGTAAGCTGAGAAAGAATTCTATTCTCTTTTAAGTAGTCCAGAAACTCGGCACTCAAGTATTCACCACCTCGATCAGATCTCAGTGTCTTGATACTTTTGCATGTTTGTTTTTCAACTTCATTCTTGTATTTCCGAAATTTCTCAAAGGCCTCGGATTTGTGCTTCATTAAGAAGACATGTCCATACCTAGAGAAATCATCTGTGAAAGTAATGAAGTATGAATAACCACTTCACGCATGTGTAGACATTGGACCACACACGTCACTGTGTATAAGTCACAAGAGCTCGCTCGCTCTTACTCCGTGTCCAGTGAACGGGGTCTTTGTCATCTTTCCCATGAGACAAGATTCACAAGTGGCATAAGACTGATACTCGAACGGATTCAAGTATCCCTCTTTATGTAACTTTGTTAACCGTGTCTCATTAATGTGACCCAGTCTACAATGCCATAAGAAAGCCTGATTTAATTCCGGAGACTTTCTTTTAAGTGTGTTCTGGACACTGAAAATCTGAGCTTGATTCAACACGTATATCCCGTTTTCTAATGTACCTGGCCCAATCAGAACTTGATTTAGGTGGATGCGGACCACATCGCTTACAAAAGTAAAATCATATCCTTCCTTAGAAAGTAAGGATACAGATATGATATTACAAGTCGCACCTGGTACATACAAACAGTTACGCAGAATCAATATCTGCCCAGTTGTCAGTCCAAAATGATATTCCCCTACGGATTCAGCGTCCATGCTCATTCCGTTAGCAACCCTGAGAGTCATATCACCTTTCCTGATAACCCTACGGTTTCTCAAAGCCTGTAACGAATTACAGATGTGAGATCCTGATCCGGTATCCAATACCCAGGAAGTAGGGTTAACTGACATACAGTTCTCTACTACAAACACACCCGAAGCCAAAGTCATAACATACTTCAAATCCTGGCTACTGGCTTTGCTAGCCCTGCAATCCTTCTGCCAATGTTCATTCCCGTAACAATAGGAACGTCCCTCTTTTACTATATCTAGTCCCGAAACTTTTGCCCTTCCCTTTTCTTCTTCTTCCCTGGTTTCTTTCAGGGTATAAGCAGAGGGCAGAGACTGTAGAACCAGGTCAGTATTTGACCCATTCTCCAACGTGGTCTTCAGGTCCGTGAGCTCAAAATAGCTGGTCTCTGTAAGGACGTTGCCCCCTACAGATGACCCGACAGCCAACCTCGCTTGAAGCAATTCGTTCGAGATCTTATATCTTGCGATACGAGATTGCTCTCCATATAAATCTTTGTTATGGAGGAAGATAGAAACTAAGTCCATCTTCTCGTGCTGCCTCTGGTATGCACCATCATCTGAGGCTAACACGAGACACTTGGCTTTCGCACAGTCTTTTTCCGATGTCTTACGGATGTCAACATCCGCGACAGGGGAAACTGGTCCTGAGATGGCAGGGGTTTGATTAGTTAAGAGGTGTTCCAACTTGTCATGGGCAATGGACATCTGGACAGACCTTTGCCAATCATAACAGTCAGGTTCAGTCATTTAATTATCTAGATGTAACCTATGTGTGGTCACTGGGTCGCTGCAATTAAGAGAGAGAGAAGAAAACACTCAGCATGATGCTCTTGCAAGTTTAGATTGGTTTTTAATTTATCTAAACAGGATGGCTCCCACTGTTTCTCGAATCCCTCCTCAAACCAAAAAGGAAGAATTAGTCGGGATCAATCTCACCGTACAATACTTGCTTAACCGTTCAGCCAGGCCAGTGTTGGTACTTCGAGGGAGGTTTTCCAACGCTTTCGCGAAGCTCCTTAATTAAATAACCTCTTTTCCCTGGGGGCGTAGCCCCGCTAACACCTTTCTAGATACCTACTTGGTTTATAACATTGATCGTTAAGTGAGAAATTTCCTGAGGAGTAACATATACTCACAGTAGGATCGGGATCCAAATATCATTGCGTGATAAAACTGAAGGAATCCTACCAGAATCATCACACTCCAAATGGTATGCAGCGCTAGCAAGTTTCAGTTTCTTTAGAAACTCCCGATGTGGATTTTTGCCCCATGCTCTTATGACCTTGACGAAGGTCAACAAATCATAAGTCATATGTCAAGTTCTACCCGTCATTGTCCAAGTTAATTTGAACCCACCCGTACATACCCTTGATGAAGGCCAAAATAGTAGTACGACTGTCCCAAACCAACGCATCTATCTATGCTACAGATAAATATTCAGCAGCTACCAATCACTATGCCTTGGCGAAGGTCAAAATACATAGCTTGAATACTACTGAATATTTAATTGAAATGACGGAGGGCTACGAATGGTTTTGGCGAAACTGTGAACGTAGTGAACTTGATATAATCGATGGAACTTTGATAGCTTTTAAATGGAGTGGCTTAAGCTCCGCGTTTAAAAGTTGTTTTTGAAAAGAAACCGAGTGGTTTATGAAATTGTTCCAACGACTTTAACTTTGGTTTATTTTCTTGCATTAATTCTAATGTGTCCCATCATTTAATCCTATCATTGCAGAAAATAACGAAAATATGACGTACGCTTATGCCATCCGCATTCGCCACGGGGCCCCATCATTACCCGTTAGGTTACTTAACTAACGACAGAGCGGGGGCTAGACTAGCGCGGATGCAAAACATAAGCAATGCCTAAATAGATATCATATATAGATATATACATTCGTCAGATGCAATGATAGCCATTCCAGATCACAGATGAACACATTGGATATACTAGGAATCCACATTCCGTACGAGCCTGTAACGAAGAGCGGATTACACGGTCGCGATGAATAGCCAAGACCCCACCCAAGACCCCTACGGGTGCGGCAAACTACCCGCCAAGTACCCGAAGCGAAGCAACCTCCCTCAACACCGTAAGTAGGCCACTCGGCACTTCGAGATACCCGGTAGTTTGTGCACCCCACCTCGGGTCTATCCTAAGAGCAAAAACAGTAAAAGAAATTATACAATGACGGCTACAACCCCATCCTGGTTGTGCGGCCATATAAATAATATTACATCAATTACAAATTATATGAATTGAAAGATAAAGAAACTCTCATCTCACAACCCCCGGCTATTCATCCACGACAATCCAATGAATTCATATACACATACCATCAACATTACAGATCACAGATATGTATAACCCCCACTAATCGACGTATAGCGATTAGCAAACATTCAATACATATATCACATCACAGATATAACCCGTTAGATAAAGTCTTTAGAAGTTCGATCAAAATACGGATTTTTAAACCCCCAAAACAAATTTTTCTTTCTGTAAAATCTGGGCAGAAAAAACATATTGTAAAAATCCCAAAACACCCCCAGAAAAACACTGCAGGAAAATTGTGCCACGACCGAGTCAACCCGGCCGCGGATCCACGGCGGGAGCATGCTCCTGCCGCGGTTCTGCGGCGCCTTGACCGAGTTAGTGGAACATTTTTCTTGCTTGTTCTTTAAAAACCCTGAGCCGATTTTTAGTACATGATTTATTAATTTTTGAACAAAAAACAAAATCGGCAGAAAGTTCGTGTTCCGGGCATGTTTCGTGACTTTTTCTCCGATCGAACTTCTAGTTACTTTGCTAATATGTTAGATAGTGTTTAACTAGGCTCTGATACCACTATAAGTCCACGTTACCCGTCCCCGGTTCTTTGGGGTTGCGGAAATGGTGAAAAACGATTTTTTCGGTGGAGGTAACATGGACTCAAAATACGGATGTTTACTAAACAAACTATCTAACAACCTAGCTAAGAGTTTAGCTACTATGTTAGGGGTTATACCTAATCTTGAACTCCTTCTCTTCAACTCCTTGTGGTGGTCGGATCGGCCTCACCTCGTCGTCTCCTTGTGCCGAAGATGGATCCACCCGAAAGCTTCTACCTTTGGCTCCAACCTCAATCTAGAGGAAACTAGAATACTTGGCTTGCTAGACCTTGTACACTAGGATGAGTAGAGATGTGTTTTGGGTTTTATCTCTATAGTTCTTGCTTCTCAACACATGAGACAAAGGAACCATGAACTAGAGAGAGCAAGAGGAAGAGGGAGAGCTTGAGGATGAGAGAGAATGGGAATGATAGAATGAGCAAGACTTTCTCACCCTTGCTCTCATAATCCAAAATAATCATAACAAATAATAATAATTGAGTATTATGTGATGGTTGTTATCATATCAAAAGGCAATATCATTTCATGCATTAAATGCAATTTGTGAACAAAACAAGCAAGCAAAGGTCAATGCCATGAAATGATAGCCATTGTCATGATGATGGTCAACAAGTCCAACCTAGTCAACCGGTCAACGAAGTCAACAAGTCAACAAAATCAACCTTTCAACCCAACCATAGAACAATAATACTTAATTAATATTATTATTAATCATATTTCAAATTCTCATTAGGGTTTAGCAAAAGTCAACAGTCAACAACCCTAATGAGAATCCTCTACCTCTGTCTCTGTCAACCGTGCATACACACCCGCATCCGCGTTCCGAGGAACACGAATACAAACGAGATAAAACCAATCCCAAAACGTATACTAGGATCTAGCTTAAACCAAACCCCGCTAGTAATAACTGTCCGGACACCAAACGTGCACAAGTGCACGGACGCGACCGAACCCTGTCGCAAAACCATGCGACCTCTACCCTTTTGCCTAAAGGCGAATAGCTCTCTGTGTGGGACTCTAAAGACTCGACACTACGCTGACAGTGGGTTTAACCATAGATCGCAAGCGGCACTAGCTGTGCGTAACGGCCCCCAGGTAGATGCCGATAAGAAGACGGACGAGGTGAAACCCATCTGAACTCCTATTGAGCCTGAATGTGACAGTCTCCGTACAGTCCGGTCTGTTCGTCTGAGAATAAAGCATGGCGGACCTAGGGGGCGGTAAACGTCAGTCCCCTAATAGCGGTACAAGTCGTGTCGGAGTATAGCCCAAAACACCCTGAGATAACACTGGAAACCTACCAGTATATCTCGCTTGCCCTGGCCAGGGGACGACTATGTGTAATGGCTCTCCATGACACAGCACGATATCAACTCCTAATACCGGGAGAGACGAATCCTGTCTAACCGTCACTGCCTCCAAGTGCTTCGGGACTGCACCCAACTACTACCTATTTGCACGACTCCTTTGAGCCGTGGTAGGGTAGTAATCAAATTACAGTGGGAACACACTCGAGGCGAAGTGACAGTGTCAAGTCAGCGGACTAAGCTGTACTCATGTCACCTGGGAACTGACAACTGACGATAGGTATAGTACCAACCAATCAGTTCCCGACGAGTCATGTCCAGTGTACTCGTAACCTAATGAGCACCCGTATACTATCTCAAGTACGACGTACTGACGGCTGTGGGACAGACCGTCTCCCCTGCTGGGATGAGAAGCGCATACGCTAGTCTACTCCGGAGTATCTATGCCCTGTCTCGATAGTCCTACGACTAGGGACCTGTATAAGGATGTGCTTGTGGATTACCGAGCCCCCACGAGTGTGACTGCCATCATAACGCTGGTAATCAAGCAAAGATCCTAAGGGCTCTACTAATATGTATAAGCAATATGCTAAAAGAAACACATGCACATATTGAAGTAGAAACAAACCAAGCAGCATACTATCATTTTGAGTAAGATTGTCTATACAACTGTGAATATCCCAAGCTTCCATTAAGTAATATACAAACTAGTATGATACAGTAATGGCCTCTAGGGTATATACACTAACAGTCATTCCACCAAAAGTGTTGTTTAACATCCCTATACATCTTGGTGCCACCCGGATGCACTGAATAGGCTGAACTGTGTGCTTCTTTCAATACTTCCTCTCGAACCTTGCCCTTTGGCACGCATAGTCGACTGCCGAATCTTAAGGAACCATCTTCGTGTATTAATAGATCTTTTCTCAATCCGGCCTCTACTAACCCGCGGAACTTCTGCAATTGCGGGTCCCCAATCTGTGCAGCTTTAATACGAATTACTAACGAAGACTACACTTGCAGTTGCCAATACTGTCCATGTGTCCCCTGTTCTACCACTTCTAAATTGAGTCTCCGAAATTCATCAATGAGTTCCTTCTGGCCAGTCAACCACATAGTTGTTGGTCTCCGACTGAGAGCATCCGGTACCATATTTACCTTCCCGGGGTGATATTGCAAATCAATATTATAATCAGCCACGAGCTCCAACCACCTGTGCTGTCTCATATTTAGCTCTTTTTGCGTGAATACATATTTCAAGCTCTTGTGGTCCGTAAAAATTTTCACTCGTTCTCTCAAAAGATAATGCCTCCAAATCTTCAGAGCAAAGATCACTGCGGCTAACTCTAAATTGTGGGTTAGGTAATTTTTCTCGTGCGTCCTTAGTTGACGCGAGGCATAAGCGACAACACTCCCACGCTGCATCAAGACACAGCCTAGCCCCTTGCCGGAAGCATCACTATTAATCACCAGTCCTCCTGTCCCATCTGGTACGGTCAATATGGGTGTAGTTGTGAGTTTCTCCTTCAACAATTCCAACGCTCGGTTGCACTCTACTGACCACACGAACGGTACTCCCTTTCGAGTAAGTCTTGTTAACGGCTCAGCCGCTCGTGCAAAATCTTTAACAAATCTGCGGTAGTAGCCTGCGAGTCCCAAGAAACTTCTAATCTCTGCTACTGACTTTGGTGCTGGCCAATCATTCACTGCTTCAATCTTTGCCGGGTCTACTGAGATACCGTCTCCAGAAACGATGTAGCCCAAAAATCAAACTTGTTCAAGCCAAAATTCGCATATACTAAGCTTGGCGTATAATTTTTCCTGTCTCGGTATCTGCAACACGATCCTCAAATGCTCGGCATGCTCTTCCTTGCTTTTGGAGTACACAAGAATGTCGTCGATGAAAACTATGACAAACTGATCAAGGTACTGAGAGAAAACTCGGTTCATTAAATCCATGAACACGGCTGGGGTATTAGTAACACCGAATGACATTACTAAGAATTCATTATGACTGTATTGAGTTCTGAAGGTTGTTTTGCATACATCCTCCGTTTTAACACGAACTTGATAGTATCCCGATCGAAGATCCAACTTAGAGAACACTCGAGCACCATATAATTGATCGAACAAGTCATCGGTCCAAGGTATAGGGTACTTGTTTTTAATCGTAACCCGGTTCAACTCTCGGTAGTCAATGCACATGCGTAACGAGCCGTCCTTCTTCTTTACTAGTAAAACTGGAGCGCCCCATGGAGAGGTACTCGGGCGAATGAAACCCTTGCCGAGGAGGTCTTTTATCAGCTTTTTCAATTCTGCTAATTCAACTGGTGCCATCCTGTAGGGTGACTTAGAAATCGATGCCGTTCCTGGTAATAATTCTATCGAAAATCCTAAAGCATGAGGCGGGGGTAAGTCGGGTAAGTCCTCAGGAAAGACATCGAAAAATTCCCGAACTGCAACCGGTGCCGAACTCTTATCAATCTTCATTGATGCTAGTATGATGCACTTCGGCTTTGCTCTAAACTTAATGGGTCCCAAAGATTTGCTCCCCCCAGTGAACACGAACTCTGGGTGGTTAGGAATGCGAAAGATTACAGTTTTAGCCCGATAATCCATATGTGCGTGAAATGTGCCCAACCAATCCATTCCCTAAGACGACATTTGTTCATACCAGAATATTGCATTTTAATACCGCTCATTCATTATCTATTTTTTGTATTTATCGGTACTATTAACCAGTGTCTGCTCAGTAATACAGATTACAGGTATCCGTGACAAAATACTGGAAATACATTCAAAACCACGAATATATCATTTGTGAGCCGACACTGCAACCAGAACCGTAAACCGACAGATACTTCATGAGTTTCTTTTTGCAACAAGTTTGTATACACACTTTTCATCAAATGGTCCAACACATATAAGTGTGTACACAAGACTTTTTGGCACATGGACCATGGTGGGGGCAGCCATGAATCATGGCACAAGTGGGCATGGTGTGATGTGCATTAATGGAGCATTCAATGCATAAAGTGTTCATGTGATTCATAGCTACAAGTTTCCCTCCAAGCCCTGAGTACAACACAGAACTTTTTAGACTAAGCAAACAATATCAGAGTGATATGGGGGACAACACAAGCCAACACAACAAAAATGAGACCCAGAGCTTGGATTTGACCCGAGCTCAACATCATTGTGGCCGGCCACTTTTGCCCCAAAGGCTCCCAGACTTCTGTAGGCCCCCCATTGCCATCACGACAGCTCATTTTTATTGTTTGCTTATTTAGTTTTTGAGCCTATAAAAGCAGGCAGTGGGAAAGGGGTCAAGGGGTAATTCTTTTACTTACATTTTACACTTCTACTCTTTTGTTTTTCATTTTGTTCTCTTGTACATATCTAACCCCTTGAGTTTTTTGCCTTAACTTGATCTTGCAACCTCTTAATTGAGCTTGCAAGTTTAAGTTTAGGTATTTGAATCCATGGCTTGTATTGTGCTCTTTGGTTCCATGGTTCTTAATGTTTCTTTCTTGTCCTTTTCATTACTTGCTCTTTCATTACTTGTTCTTTACTTTCTTGCACTTTAATTACATGCTTTACTTACTTGCAATTTACTTTCCATGCAATTTACTTTCTTGTAATTTGTCTTCTCTTTTCTCTTTATCTTTTATTTGCTCTTTTTGGTTTGTTCTTGAGATGGTTGTAAATATGTGTTGTTCGGAAAAGAAACCGATATTGTAAGTTAACGTTTCGTTTATCATTTCCTTTTCCCGTATTTTCCATTGAACTCCGTCCAAGCGTTACACAAGTGCTCCGTTAGGCACCCTACTCTACCAAGGTAACGGTGATTCCTAACCGTGACCGGTTGCGTTCGGTTTGGTCGGAGGCGAAAGCAAGAGGCAAGAACGGAAGGACAAGGGTCAATAAGCCGGATTCCACGAATACCGTGCTTAAATCCCCTAATCCACGTTGTTGCCGATTGCTCTAGCTTCATTGGTTGAGTTCGGCTCAAAGTACTTGAAACGGAATCCATTAACTTACACTATCCTATCGTTTCCTAACAAGCTTTATACTTACATATAACACTTAAGATAGATACGAACAATCCGCCATGCGCATTAACTTGTGAGAACAAGAACATAAAACGCTCCGTTTCCCTGTGGATCGACCCGTACTCATCGCGGCTAGCTGCAAAGCGATACCGTCTTTATTGCGGTAACTAAAACTCTTTCAATCAAATGGCGCCGTTGCCAGGGAGACGGTAACGTTTTTATTTGTGTTATTTCGGATTAATCTTGTTAATATCCATCTAACACTTTTCTAAAACAAACATAAAAATTTCAAAAACCAAAACCAAAACAAAAAACTAACTTTTTTGTTCTCTGGAATTCTTACCTGTTTACACTCTGTAACTAAAATAAAAAATAAACAATAACAGTGAGATATTAGTTGAACATTGTGAACACAGAAGAAGTTTGGAGCCCAAAATCCAAAATTAGACCGGCGACATTCCATCTTCATCTGAGCTCGCCGGCCCAAGTTCCCCAATTGCTCCAAATTTTTGTTCTCTGCTCCAGTTTTCTGTTTTTCTCCTATTGTTATTATTTATTTATTTTTAATAATTTTTAGTGTGCAGGTATTTGGGCATCCATATTGCTTTTCCGCACTAATATTCATTTTTTCCCGACATTTGTAGATTTTTGCGGATTTGCGAACTACGATCATGGGGAGCAAAGTATACATTAAAAGTAAAGGTGATTGCGAAGAACAGTGCCAAAGATCCAGTTAGTTTGACCCGCGCAAGCGAACTTTCCAAACTATTCGGATTCAATTCAACTAGGGTTTCTTAACCCGAAAATTTATCGGTACGTACTTCGTTAACACCTTCTTTCTCAAATCTGATGTATCCAATATAACATCTTTGCAGGATTGTTTACAAGTTCGCTAGCAAACGCTAAAAATTAACTAACCCGTATTTGTTGCAGTGCGGGGCTTAAACATAAAAAATGATTGTTTGAAATTTTGAACAATTCTTTTTTATTAAATTGCGCATTGCATACATTAATACGGACTTAAGGGTAAGCGAACCACACAACATACGGTAAAGGATTTCATCACCTTTTCCGTGGCTCACAAATCACGAACATGAGCATAACGTTTACCCACACAAATTTTAAAAGAAACTAGATTTTAAACCTTTAAGGACTTCGCGCTCACTAGGAGAGGTTAATTGTGTTTAGAACACCGCTTAACGGTATATTGTTTACGGGGTGTCTAGGAAAGTGTTCACGGTGAAACCGCCAAAAAAGAAAGGGTTATTTAATTAAGGACCTTCGTGAAAGCGTTGGAAAACCTCCCCTTATCTCTGCACTTACCTGGCCTCGTGATCAGTATATCTTAAATCCGTTTCTCGACACAGTTTTACTTCGCCAATCAAGTTCTTGAGCAGGTCTAGTTGACCTAGGTGAACCCTAGACCGATTAGGTGTGTGGTATTTCTGTGTCGTGATTATTTTTGTCCAGATTCTTTTTGTGAGTATATTTCATTCTTTTGTTAATAACTAACTTTAAAAAAAATCCACATTCTTTTCCCCTCTTTTTCTCTTATTCTTCTTCCTCTCTTCATATCATGGGTACCCCACCTCGAAAAACTCCTGCCGAACTTTGGTACCCACAACCAGATATTACTTCCTACGGTTCTTGCTTTGGTCGAACGTCGAACGATCCCTCCATGCCTAAAATTTCTTTGAAAGATCGCATAAATGCGTCTAAGACAAACACTTGCACTCCGCAATCCACTTCGTATCAACCATATCAACCTTCCCCACCTTCTTACGTTGATACCCCTTTTGAGAGTCCAGTTGTAACTCTAAGACCTATGTCTCTTGCTGAACGTATTGAACAATCTCATAACCGATCTTTCACTCCTTTCACCACTGGGAATTCTTTGGACCAACAATTCCATTCACCTTCTTATCCGTATGTTGATCCTACCCCTGTCCAGCCATTCAATTCCTACCAGTCCTACCCAACTTTTACACCTTCCCTAGATATTGCTTCTCCACAGCCTTTTGGGGGTTTCCAGTCACAACCTATGTCTGGTCTGGAACAGTCGTTGGAATACTTTAGGGTAGCGTCATGCCAACAGATGATGGATTTGAATGCGTCCATGGCCGTCCTCATACAACCTAGTGACCCGGTAGCTAGTTTTCAACTAGCTCCAAATTTTCCAATGTATGATGAGGCGGTAGGATATGTTGAGAATTTGAGTGGAGAGAGTGAGTTGTACACCCTTCCAAATCAAACCTACCTATTGCAAATTGAATCGCACAACTCCAGTTTTGAATGTCTATCATGTGTCCCAAATGATTTACCAAGTGAAGATAGAATGTTTAATGTGTTGTGCGACTTTGTAGTGTTTGATTTACTAGATTGTGAAGGGTCCATATCAAGTGAAACTACACCAAATCCTTTTGACCTCTACACTTCCACTCTAGAACCTGAATTGATTAATATCCATGCTCTTGATGAGGTGTTTGAGAATATTGATTTTCACTTGATTGGGGATATTGACGCTGGGAATATTTTGGATGATGAACTCGCAATTTTGGATGAGTTTTTCTCTCCAATTCATCATCCCGAGTCATTAACTGTTTTTCCCGAACTTCATATGCGTCTTGATATTGATGAAAATTGAATGGATAAGCTGAATTTTGAGGAGAATATTGAGGAAATTTTTGAGGATGAACCAGTTTTTCTTGATGAGTTGGATTTTCCAATTCATCCTATCACTTTCATTGACTGTGTACACCCTTCTGAACCTTTGATACCCCTCCTCGATCACTCCCCTCCATCCTCTCCATTGTTCCGGCATTGCAAGAAACCGTATCACTTTCATTTACTGTGTCTGGCTTACCAAGTTCGGCGTACCCATGTTTTCTCACAAATCTTGAGGGATTTGACACCATCTCTCGACGGGTTGATAGATTAGCACAGTCGTTTTTTACACATCGGTCATTACAAATTGTGCTAATTTATTTATTCCATTTTCACCCTCAAGTTCGTACTCCATTTCTTTTTCCCTTCCGCTATTCTTCTCCTCATATACCGGGACTGTATACCACTTCTATCCCCATACGGTCCCGCGTATTCTCTATTTCTTTCCTCTCCGTATTTTTTCACCAACCAGCACACTACAGAGATAGATTTTTTGAATGGTTGGTGCTCACTTTTGGCCTATGTAAGGCCTTGTATAGTTTGAAACCGTTCTCTTTCCCCCTAAGTATTGAACTTCCCCGCTTAAACAATGGAAATACTGTTTCACTTAAGTTTGGGGGGAACCTTTTTGTGTATATATTTTTGTTTTGCTTTTTTGCTTTGTATATATTTCTTTTAGGAAGCGCTGAAAATTTTGACCCTCTTGGTGTAGCCTGACAGTGAGGGCACTGTCAAGTTTAAGTTTGGGGGTGTGCTCGGTAAGCTTTCTTCTTTCGCATTCATATGTATATTTCGCATTTGCATACTTATTTAAAAACCCATAAAAATCGAAAATTTTTACAAAAATATAAAAACTTTGTCGTCAAGTTAGCTAATAGGGTAACTTAGATTTTTATTCTAAAAGTTTAATTGATACGTTAGAAATAACTAAATCCTAGGCTTAGAAATTAAAAACCCTAAAAATAACCCTCCTTTTGTTTAATCTTGGTGATTATACGTCCTTATAGTTTTTTTATAAAAGTAGGTAATCTTGAGTTCAGTTCTTAAGTTATGTCGAGATGAAGGGAAAGTATTGAAGTTTTACTGAAAGATAAGTCTGAAAAATAGTTTCTATTCTTAAGTCCAAATTTAGAAAGTATATACCCTACAAACTGCACATACACGCACCTTGAAACTTGGGATAGTAGAGCATACCTAGAAATACTCTTGCCTGAAAACCTAGTATGAAAGAAAAAACGGTATTTAAAGCTAAACACCAAACAAAAGAGCATCATTGAAAAATATTTCCGGTCTTGAAAAAGAAAAAGAAAAAAAAAGAAAAATAAATAAAGTCAAGACCTGGAAACTGCTATTTACGCTTTAAACTCACACATTCAGTAATCGGCTGTTAGTATCTCAAGAAGCATTAATAGTTGCATGAAAAGTATGTAAGCAACACCGTCCATAATTAATAAAAAGAAGTAGTATTAGGTATTAGGGCAAGAGTACTATAGCTTGAATTGAATTCTTAAGTGTAGGGGTGAAAATTTACACACACGTAGAGGTATACAATCGATATTTGGAGGGAAGATAAAAATAAAGAATAAGATTTATGTTTTCCATAAAAATTGATAAAAATCTTTAATTTAAGACCGCGCTTAGAAGGAAAACTCAGGAGATACTAACATCTTTCTAAACCTTTTTGGAACGTATAGGATCTGAGGATAAATAGATAGGAGGTGTGAAATATAAGAGTTGAATATTTCTAACTTAGGATGATAAAGTTTCTAGCGTAAATACTAAACTGTAGGAGTAGAATCGATGTTAACTTATGAACTAGCTTGACGGGATTTTGTGGGTGTAATCCGCTGAAAACCCTCAGGAGACAACACTCCTCCTACTAGGGACAACTAATGGTTTAATGGCTTGTTGCACGCGCTCAGTGCAATCGCGTTCCCTGCGAAAGTGAAGCTATGATTTTGTTTTGTTCGGGACGAGCAAAAGATAAGTTTGGGGGTATTTGTTTATACCAGAATATTGCATTTTAATACCGCTCATTCATTATCAATTTTTTGTATTTATCGGTACTATTAACCAGTGTCTGCTCAGTAATACAGATTACATGTATCCGTGACAAAATACTGAAAATACATTCAAAATCACGGATATATCATTTGTGAGCCGGCACTGCAATCAGAACCGCAAATCGACCGATATTTCATGAGTTTCTTTTTGCAACAAGTTTGTGTACATATTTTTCATCTAAAATGGTCCAACACATACAAGTGTGTACATAAGACTTTTTGGCACATGGACCATGGTGGGGGCAGCCATGAATCATGGCACAAGTGGGCATGGTGTGATGTGCATTAATGGAGCATTCAATGCATAAAGTGTTGATGTGATTCATACCTACAAGTTTCCCTCCAAGCCCTGAGTGCAACACAGAACTTTTTAGACCAAGCAAATAACATTAGAGTGATGTGGGGGGACAACACTGTTAGTTATATGTATGCCCTAGAGGCCATTACTGTACATTGGATGTATATTGTAGTGGATGCTGGGACATATATAGGGAGGACTTTCTTGCTCGACATGATAGTATGCTATCTGGTTACTCTTTACCTTAACGTGTACATTGATTGTCTCTCTGTTACATGTTGGTAAAGCCCTTAGGATGTGTACTTGACTACCTGGACTATGATGCGGATCATACTAGTGGGGATATGGTAGTCCATAAGTACATCCTTCAAGGTCCCTAGTCGAGGGTATATGGAGACGGGGCATCGATATACCAGAGTAGACTAGCGTATACCTTCTCGACCCATACAGATGGGCGATGGATGATCCCATATCCATCGGTGTTTGACATCAGAGATGATATACGGGTGCTCAGTAGAGACTGGGTACACTGGACGGACTCGCCGAGAACTCCCAGATGGTATTATACCTTACGTCAGATGGCAGTTCTCTGGTGACACTGGTACAGAGTAGTCTGTTGACCCGAGATCGTCATAGAGTCTTGTGTGGTTCCCACTGTGCTTTGATTTCCATCTCACCACGTCCAAGAGGGCGTGCAAAACGGTGGTTTTTGGGTACAGTCCCGAGTCACATGGAGGCAATAAGCGATAGGAGGGGATTCGTCTCTCCCGGTATAGGGGGTTGATGTTGCGCTGTGTTCGATTGGCTATAACCGGAAATCCCTGGCCAGGGTTGCTGAGATTTACTGGTAAGTGTTACCTATAGTTTCTCAAACTGTTATAGACCTCATATCGACACGACTTATCGAGCTATTGGGGTCTGACGTTTACCACCCCTAGGCGAGATATGCGACATATCAGACGATCAGACCGGACTGTACGGTAGTGTTACTGGTTGGATTCACTGGAGTGTGAGCGGGCTTGCTCGTCGATCTTCTGATCGCTCAATACCCGGGTGGCCGTTACGTTTAGCAGACCGCTTGCGGCTTGTGGGTGTTTGATATGATCATCACCTGCTGCCGGCGTATTGACGAGTCTTTAGAGTCCTACACAGATGTTTCCTGGCTCAAGCGAAACGAAATAGGAGCGCATATGAGATATGTGGGGGACCGAGAATGATACCAGTATGTGATACTGTATTTGATTCTCGCGATATGTGACATTGCTCGGTTATATGCGATATAGCCGGGTTATCGGATCAAGTGTTGTTTCGATAAGTTGTTACTGATGATACTAGTCGGTTATATGTTATATGACCGGATCATTAAATCAAGTGTTGATTTAATGATTTAATGTATAATTATATATATGATATATTACTTTGCATTAACTAGTATCGGTTCACTTAAGATGGATTTTCTCACTCGGATGTGCGCATTGTATATGCGATATACTTTTGTGCACTTGATTGTATCATGTTTGATGATACATGCTTATTTGGTTAAGTGTAAAGAATTAAACCTTGGTTAAGTATATGGTTAGGTTTTTATTTATTTATCCATTCATTTATCTATTTATTTTGGATTAATAAAGAGGGAAGAAAACAAAATGGTTGCTTTGATTCATGAAGTTTCTTGAAGCTTCATGCAACTTTGACCATTTTGTCTTCATCTCCTTAACCTAACCATTCACTAACCCTAGTCTATTCTCTACACCTAACTATGGTTGGAATTATGATAAGGGTTCATTTTTCTTTTCAATTCTAATTAACTTATCATAATATTCTATCTTCTTCTTCTTCTTCTTCACATGAAGAAAGCTTGCCTCATCAATGGCAAGTGAAGAAAATGAGTGAGAAATCCAATTCTAAAGTCTACCCACTTCCTATTTCTTCATCCTCTACCTCTTGCCAAGTAGTAGAGTGTGTTTCCTTCACAAGTTTTCATGGCTTGGTGAAGGTGGAGCTTGATCTAGTGATGCCTCGACGTAGATCATCTTCGGCATCGTCGTCGATGACCTAGCCCGCTTTTTCTCTGATGAAGCCGACGCTAGAGCCCGGGTTTCCATTTGGACAGCGAGGAGACTTCATTGTGGAGCCGTGGAGGTGGAGGACCGGATCTACAAAGGTTGTATTTCCGTATTCTAGTAGTTAAGTGTTAACTAGTTTGCTTTGTCGCCTAAATATCTAGCCAACGATCTTGTTAGGGTTTCTCGGCACCGTTAAAATTTGAAATTGGCATGGTTGATACCTTGTGAGACCTCATTAGGGTGCCTAGGAACCTTTCACTGGTATCAGAGCCTAGCTAGAGCCTTAGGCGATGCGTAGACGCAATTTGAAGCCCGAACGAACCCGAAACCCTAAACCAAACATGCTCTCTGGACTTTTTCTAAAATCTGGGATTTTTCCACATTAAAAATATGCAGAAAAATCAGCAGAGAATTGTAAGAATTACTGTGAAGCCCGTACCCATGAATCCACTAAAGTGCGGCGGAACCGCGGCAGAAGCCTGGCTTCTGCGGCGGTTCCACGACCATATGGTGACATCATCAATTCCTGTTTGCACAGTAATTCCTCTTTTCTGGTGTTGGATTTTCTGGGAGTTTTTAATAATTATTCAAGAGTTGAATTTTCTGGGTTGTTTTGGGGATTCGAAGTTCGATCGGATTATCAAATTTTATCTGTGTGGCTTTCCGGATAATTTTTAGAATATGTTAAAAAGTTCGACCGGATATGAATACCCACTTTTTCTCCTATCGGGAAACTTCCAAGTGTTGGATCTTTCCGTAGTTTAACGACATTCTAAGTAGTGCAAGTAACTCGATGGACCCTCTAGAAGACAACAAACCTTAACTCGATTATGTGACCGTCTTGAACTGCCCTTTGAACCTTCGGGTTTGGGGCAGTACAGCGTGCCACATGTGAGGCGTTGGCTTGACCCTTCTACGGCTGGACCGTTGGTACTGAGGCACGAACTGAATGTTGTTAGATTTATTTCATGTGTTGATCTGTATCGGGAAAACTTGGGTGTTCGATTGTTCGATCGGAAAGTTTGACATTTTCTATTTATCCGGAATGGGATACAATAATTGGAATTCACAAGAAGTTATGAGATAACTGAATGAATGTTATAAATCTAGCGGTTTAGTCTCGAGTGATCGGTTGCCACGGAATTTTGATGTGATCAAAAGTCCGTCGCAATCACGTAGCGTACGCGGATACTCGCCGGATAAACTTAATAGACAACCTCACTCCATAGCCCCGACCAAGTGACTGTAGGAGAACCCCGTCGCCGAAAGCATCCATTCGGGTGCTCGCGGTAGCGGTGTTCCGCCTTGGTGCACTTCGTCGACGGTATTAGGGGTGCGGCCACCTACTGAAGTTTGCGACGAGCATTCGATCAAAATGTCGGGAATCTTGTTGAATTGCCCGACTTGATATTGAAAAGAGTTTTCGATTTTGAGACTAAAATGCGGGGTTTATAATTGTTAGGCATGCGATGTCTAAGTAATTCATTTGGTCAGGCATGCGATGTCTGAGGTGGTTGCGGATTCCAACTGTTGTAGTTTTACACTTTCTTTTCTGTGACCGTAAGTGTAATATGTGATATCGCCGGTTTCGTTGCTATATGTCAACGACAATTGGGATGCGCATATTTACTTACGCTGATGACATGTGATGTTATGTGTTGCTGGATATGTTATATTGGATCGTCGTGTTTGAATAGCCGGGGGGTTTTATGTGAGATTAGTGTTTTTCATTTTCATTCATGTAAAAACTTGTATGTAATATTCTTTTATTGGGGCACTTCCAGGTTGCGGAAGTTGTCACCGTTGTTGTATATTATTTACTTTTCCGCACTAGGATAGACCCAAGGAGGAGGGCACAAGTAACCGGGTTCTGGAGTCCAGTGGGAGACCAACTCGAGGAGTCGAGTCCGGGTCTCCTAACTCTAGAACTGGTAGGGTTGCTTGCCGCTCTCGTAGGGGTCTAGGGGTGTGGGTTTGGCTATTCATCACGACCGTGGAATCCGTGTTTTATACTGGCTCGTATTGAAAACACGGACGTCCTAGTATATCCAATATTTCATATGATTCTTCTGCTGCGATATCTGTGATGTGATCATGTGATGTTCTGTGATAGATGTAAGTCCATATTGCGACCCCCGGTTCTTACGGGGAGGCGGAAACGGTATAAAAAACAAATTTTTATCGCAAGAGGCAACATGGACTAAACAAGGTCGGGATCGTGTCTAAACTAAACTAGCATACAAGCTAAAGAGTCTTAGCTACTCGGATGAAGGTTATACCTAAACTTGAACTCCTTCTTCTTCAAACCTTGTAGAGGTTGATGGTTCTTGCCTTGTAGCCTTCTTCCGTCGAAGATGGATCCACCTCGAAGGTTCAACCTTTGGGCTCTTCCTCGATCTTTGAGTGAACTAGGGTTTCCGGCTTGCTAAACCTTGAACTCTAGAGAGAGTAGAGAGTGTCTAGGGGTTGTTTTCTTTTCAAGGTGAAGGATTCTCAACACATGAGAAGGAATCACCTTGAGCTTGAGGAAGAAGAAGATGAAGTGAGGAGAGAGAAGCTAAATGAGATAATGAGCTATATTTTTCTTTCTTGCAACCATAATGCCAAAAGAAAAAGAATTATCTAAATAATAATAATTCAAAATAAGAATAGTTGATGGTAATTTGGAATGACCACTATCATGCTTCATTAAATGAAATGTAAGCATGAATCAAGGAGGATCTTTACAAAGCATGATGGTGGTCAACATTCAACCATGGTCAACAAGTCAACCATGGTCAACAAGTCAACAAAATCAACCATAACTAAATTCTCATTTAATTACTATTATTAATAGATAATCCATAAATCCATTAGGGTTTGGAAAATGATAACTGTCAATTGTGCATACGCACCCGTTCCGAAACCCTAATGAAAGTCATCTTCCTCCTCCTCAAATAACTGTGCATACACACCTGCATTCTTGTTCCGAGGAACATGAATACTGAGAGATAAAAGCAACCCCAAAACATATACCAGTATCCGGCTCAAACCAGAGCCTGCTGGCAATATCCGTCCAGACTCCAAACGTGCACAAGTGCGCGGAGGAGAACGAACCCTGTCGCAAAACCATGCGACCTCTACTCTGTTTTGCCCAGAAGCGAATACCCTCTGTGTGGGACTCTAAAGACTCGACACTACGCTGGCAGTGGGTTTAACCACAGACCGCAAGCGGCACTAGCTGTGCGTAACGGTCCCCAGGCAGATGCCGACAAGAAGGCTGACGAGGTGAAACCCCATCTGTACTCCTACTGAGTCTGAATGTGACAGTCTCCGTACAGTCCGGTCTGTTCGTCTGATACATCGCATGTCGGGCCTAGGGGGCGGTAAAACGTCAGTCCCCCAATAGCGGTACAAGTCGTGTCGGAGTGAAGCCCAAAACACCCTGAGATAACACTGGAACCTACCAGTATATCTCGCTTGCCCTGGCCAGGGACTACTCGTGTAATGGCTCTCCTAGACACAGCGCGATGTCAACCCCCAATACCGGGAGAGACGAATCCTGTCTAACCGGCACTGCCTCCAAGTGCTTCGGGACTGCACCCAACCACCACCTGTTTGCACGACTCCTTTGAGCCGTGGTAGGGTAGTGATCAAAGTGCAGTGGGAACACACTCGAGGCGAAGTGCTAGTGTCAAGTCAGCGGACTAAGCTGTACTCACGTCACCTGGGAACTGATGACTGACGATAGGTATAATACCAACCTGTCAGTTCCCGACGAGTCCTGTCCAGTGTACTCGTAACCTAACGAGCACCCGTATACTATCTCTAGTACGACGTACTGATGGCTGTGGGACAGACCATCTCCCACACTGGGATGAGAAGCGCATACGCTAGTCTACTCCGGAGTATCGATGCCCTGTTTCGATAGTCCTGCGACTAGGGACCTGTATAAGGATGTGCTTATAGATTACCCAGCCCCCACTAGTGTGACTGCCATCACAACGCTGGTAATCAAGCAAAGATCCTAAGGGCTCCACTAATGCGTATAAGTGATATAGTAAAATAAACACAAGTACACATTGAAGTAGAAACAAACCAAGTAGCATACTACTATATTGAGCAAGATTGTTTATACAAGGTGAATATCCCAAGCTTCCATTAAGTAATATACAAACTAGTATGATACAGTAATGGCCTCTAGGGCATATACACTAACAATCTCCCACTTGCACTAAGGCCATGTACTGGCGTATCGAAGACCTATCATCTCGATCAGCCGCTCGAACTGAGTCTGGGGTAGGGCCTTGGTGAATGGATCTGCAGTGTTCTCTTCTGAAGCAACCCTCCGAACCTCGATCTCCTTGCGATCCACGATCTCCCTGATCAGGTGATACCGCCTCAAGATGTGCCTGGATCTCTGATGGGACCTGGGTTCCTTTGCTAAAGCTATAGCCCCGTTGTTGTCGCAATACAGAGGTATTGGGTCAACAATGGACGGAACCACCTGAAGTTCTTTTAAGAACTTCCTTATCCAGACAGCTTCTTTTGCGGCATCAGATGCAGCGATGTATTCCGCTTCCATAGTCGAGTCTGCAACGGTTTCCTGTTTGGAGCTCTTCCAACACACCGCCCCTCCATTGAGGGTAAAGACAAAACCCGACATGGACTTGGAATCATCCTTGTCACTCTGGAAGCTGGAGTCAGCAAAGGCCTCGATCTGGAGGTCTTTTCCGCCATACACCAAGAACATCTCCTTAGTCCTTCTCAGGTACTTGAGAATGTTCTTTACCGCTATCCAGTGTTTCTCCCCAGGGTTTGACTGATACCGGCTTACCACACTCAGTGCATAAGCTACATCCGGTCTGGTACACAACATCGCATACATTATAGAGCCTACCGCAGAAGCGTAGGGTATAATAGACATGCGATCCCTCTCCAAATCAGTCTTGGGAGACATCTCTTTAGAGAGGGTGATCCCGTGACAAGCCGGTAGGTTACCGCGCTTGGAATCTTCCATACTGAATCTTTTCACTATGGTGTCGATGTACCTGGACTGAGAAAGTCCTAATATCCTCTTGGATCTATCACGATGGATCCGGATCCCCAGGATGTATGAGGCATCACCCAGGTCTTTCATGGAGAACCTGTGTGACAAGAACCCCTTGACAGATTGTAGCATAGGAATGTCATTTCCTATTAAGAGAATGTCATCCACGTATAAAACGAGGAATACTACAGTTCTCGCTACAAATCTACTATAGATGCATGGTTCATCTGGATTTTTGATAAAGTCAAATTCCTTGACCGTCTCATCAAAACAGATGTTCCAACTCCGCGATGCCTGCTTTAGTCCATAGATGGACTTAAGCAACTTGCACACCTTTCCGCTGCTCCCACTCTGAATGAAACCCTCTGGCTGATCCATATAGACACACTCCTCTAAATTTCCATTTAGAAAAGCGGTCTTTACGTCCATCTGCCAAATCTCATAATCGTGGAAGGCAGCAATGGCAAGAAGGATCCGAATGGATTTCAGCATAGCCACTGGAGAAAAGGTTTCGTCATAGTCCAAGCCAGGTCTTTGACGGAAACCCTTTGCTACAAGTCTAGCTTTATAGGTCTCAACCTGTCCATCTACACCAATCTTCCTTTTGAAGATCCACTTGCATCCTACGGGTTTTACCCCGTCTGGAGCAATGTCCAACGTCCATACTTTGTTGGTGTACATGGACTCCATTTCGGTCCGCATTGCATCCAGCCATTTTACCGAGTCAACGCTCTGAACGGCCTGCTGGAAGCTAGTAGGCTCATCATCATCTATGATGCAATCCTCTCTATCCCCGTCTATGAGAAAACCGTAGTATCTCTCGGGCGGATGAGACTGCCTACTACTTCTGCGGAGCGGCGTAGGAATATCCTGTTCTTTTGAACCCTCTGGTTCCTCCAAGCTTTCAGTAATAGCTCGTGGTTCTGGAATTTCTTCCAGTTCTACTGTGCTCCCACTTATCTGGTTTTCCAAAAACTCAGTTTCCAAGAAGTAGGCATGACGAGAAACAAGAACTTTTTGTTCCTCTTCACAGTAGAAGAAATATCCCTTGGAGTTCTTTGGATATCCCACGAACTTATACTGTACTGAGCGTGCCTCGAGCTTGTCCGCATGCTGCTTTTTAACAAAAGCTGGGCGTCCCCATGTCTTAATGTGCTTAAGATAGGGTCTCTTCCCACTCCATATTTCATATGGTGTGGTAGGCACAGTCTTAGTAGGAACTCGGTTCAAAAGGTACGCAGCTGATTCTAGCGCATACCCCCAGAATGATCGCGGTAACTCAGCGTTGCTCATCATGGACCGTACCATATCCAATAGGGTTCGGTTCCGTCTCTCCGATACACCGTTGTGTTGCGGAGTGTATGGAGGAGTAAGCTGAGAGAGAATTCCGTTCTTTTTTAAATAATTCAGGAACTCGGCACTTAAGTATTCTCCACCTCGATCCGATCTTAGAATCTTGATACTTTTGCCGGTCTGTTTCTCTACTTCATTCTTATATTCCTGGAATTTTTCAAAGGCCTCGGACTTATGTTTCATTAAGAAGACATAACCGTATCTTGAGAAATCATCCGTAAAAGTAATGAAGTAGAGTAACCGCTTCGCGCATGTGTAGACATTGGACCGCACACGTCGCTGTGTACGAGTCCCAAGAGCTCGCTCGCTCTTTCTCCGTGTCCAGTGAACGGAGTCTTTGTCATCTTTCCCATGAGACAAGATTCACAAGTGGCATAAGACTGATACTCGAACGGATCCAAGTATCCTTCTTTATGTAACTTAGTCAACCGTGTCTCATTGATGTGACCCAGTCTACAATGCCATAAGAAAGCCTGATTGATATCTGGAGACTTTCTTTTGTGTGTATTCTGGACATTGAAAATCTGTGGTTGGTTCAATACGTATATACCATTGCTCAGTGTACCTGACCCAATCAGAACTTGATTAAGGTGAATGTTTACAACATTACTTACAAACGCAAATTCATAACCTTCTTTAGAAACCAAAGATACAGAGATGATATTACAAGTTGCGTTGGGTACAAAAAAGCAATTACGCAAAACCAAAACATGCCCATCTGACATTCCCAGGTGATAGTCCCCCACGGCTTTAGCATCCATGCTAGCTCCGTTTGCAACTCTGAGGGTTATGTCACCTTCCTTCAAAAACCTACGATTTCTCAACGCCTGCAATGAATTACAGATATGAGATCCTGATCCGGTATCCAATACCCAGGAAGTAGAGTTTATAGAAAGACAGTTTTCAATAACATACACACCTGAAGCTGAAGCCGCAGCCTGCTTCAGTTCCTGTGTCCTGGCCTTCCAAGCCCTGCAATCTTTCTTCCAGTGTCCACTTTTGTGACAATAGAAGCATTCCTCTTTACCCACAAGCTTCCCCGCGATCTTTGTTGCCATTTCTTTTCCCTTCGTACCCACTTTACTAACACCGCCTCTTGGTTTGGCGGGGGCTTTCTTCCTCTTTCCCTTGGCTTTCGCCTTGGACCTAGATGAAGAAGATCCTCCTACAAACAAAGCGGGTGTTTCCCTACCCTTCTGTAGGGTGCCCTCTGCGCTCCTCAGCATGTTGAGGAGTTCTGAAAGTTCAACTTCCTTTTCTTGCAAGTTGAAATTCAGTATGAACTGGGCGTAAGTGGATGGAAGGGACTGGAGAATTATATCCGTGTAGAGTTCACTGTCCAACGTGGTCCCAAGTTCCGCGAGCTCCTCAGTGTAGCCAATCATCTTAAGCACGTGGTCCGCTACCGATGATCCGACGGCCAATTTTGTCGAAAACAACTTCTTCGACACTTCGTATCTTGCGATACGAGACTGCTCTCCATACAGTTCTTTTGTATGAAGAAATATGGATTCCAAATCCATATTCTCGTGCCTCCTCTGATGTTCGTTGTCCATCGAGGCAAGTACGAGGCACCTGGCCTTCGCGCTGTCAATCTCCCAAGTCTTACGGATTTCCTTATCCGCGACGCTGGAGGTGGGACCTGGGACGGGGGGAGCTTTGGTGGTAAGAAGATACCCCAGCTTGTCGTAAGTGATTGCCAACTTGACATTTCTGAGCCAATCTTTGTAGTTTGGCCCTGTCAATATGTTTTTATCTAGAATCAACTTAAGTCCAGTCATTTCGATTTGGTCGCTGCAGGGGGGAGAGAAGAAACACTTTAGCACGATGCTCTTGCAAGTTTTAGAATGGTTTTTAATTTGTCTAAACAGGATGGCCCCCACTGTCTCTCGAATCCCTCCTCAAACCACAAAGGAAGAATTAGCCGGGATCAATCCCACCGTGCAATACTTGCTTAACCGTTCAGCCAGGCCAGTGTCGGTACTTCGAGGGAGGTTTTCCAACGCTTTCGCGAAGTTCCTTAATTAAATAACCTCTTTTCCCTGGGGGCGTAGCCCCGCTAACACCTTTCTAGGCACCTACTAGGTTTATAGCATTGATCGTCTAGTGAGAAATTTCCCGAGGAGTAGCATATACTCACAGTAGGATCGGGATCCAAATATCATCGCGTGACGAAACTGAAGGAATCCTACCAGAATCACCACACTCCAAATGGTATGCAAATCTAGCAAGTTTCAGTACTTATGAAACCCCCGATGTGGATTTTTGCCCCATGCTCTTATGACCTTGACTTTGGCCAACAAATCATAAGTCACATGTCAAGTTCTACCCGTCGTTCTCCAGGTTAATTTGAATCCACCCGTACCTACCCTTGACTTTGGCCAACAAGGCAGTACGACTGTTCCAAACCAACGCATCTATCTATGCTGCACATGAATACCCAATAGCTACCAATCACTATGCCTTGACTTTGGCCAACAAACACAGCTTGAATACTAATGACTATTCATGTGAAACGACGGAGGGCTACGAATGGTTTTGGCGAAACCGTGAACGTAGTGAACTTGATATAATCGATGGAACGAGATAGCTTTTAGAAGGAGTGGCTCAAACTCCGCAATTAAAAGTTAGTTTTGAAAAGAACCGAGTGGTTTTTCGAAAGTGTTCCAACGATTTTAACTTGGTTTATTATCTTGCATTAGTTCTTTTAATGCGTGATATTCTTGCATTAGTACTTTTAATGCGTCCCATCATTTAAATCCTACCATTGCAGAAAACAACCAAAATATGACGTACGCTTATGCCATTCGCATTCGCCACGGGGTCCCGTCATCACTCGTTAGGTTACTTAACTAACGACAGAGCGGGGGCTGGGCTAGCGCGGCTGTAAAACATAAGCAACGCCTAAATAGAAAGCAATGATAGACATTACAGATCACAGATGAATACATTGGATATACTAGCAATCCGCAATCCTTTCGAGCCTGAAACGAAAAGCGGATAACACGGTCGCGGTGAATAGCCAATACCCCACCCAAGACCCCTACGGGTGCGGCAAACTACCCGCCAAGTACCCGGCAGTTTGTGCACCCCTCCATGGGTCTATCCTAGGAGCAAAAACAGTAAAAAGAATTATACAATGACGGCTACAACCCCGACCCGGTTGTGCGGCCAAACAAATAATAATTATTACATCAATTTACATTTACAATGAATGAAAGAAAAACAAAAGCTCATCTCACATCCACCCCGGCTATTCACCCGCGACAGTCCAACACATTCATATACACATTCCAATATCAAACACAGATCATGTATAACCCCGACTAATCGTCTTATAGCGATTAGCCGACGTTCAATACATGCAAGCATCACAGATACAACCATCATAGTCAAAGTGCAGTGAAGCTCGGAAAAAATACGGAATTATAGGACTCCAAAAGCAAATTTCTGTTCTGGAAAATCTGGGCATATATAATATATTTTAAAAATCCCAAAACCAACACACAAACACACTGCACGAAAAACGATGCACAGAAGACGACAAACCGCGGCGCTTCCGCGGCAGATGCCTAGCTCGTGCGGCGGAAGGGTGGCGGTTTGAACGAATCACTGTGTCGTTTTTCTTGGGTGTTCATACAAAACCCTGAGCCGAATTTACAAGTATAAAGTTTTTCATTTAGAGCAGAAAAAATTTTAACAGAAACTTAGGGTTTTGTTTTTCCGGTTTTGTGACTTTTTCGGTTCCGAACTTCGTTACACTTCACTACCTAGCTAGTTTAAGTTTAGTTAGTCTCTGATACCACTGTAAGTCCATATTGCGACCCCCGGTTCTTACGGGGAGGCGGAAACGGTATAAAAAACAAATTTTTATCGCAAGAGGCAACATGGACTAAACAAGGTCGGGATCGTGTCTAAACTAAACTAGCATACAAGCTAAAGAGTCTTAGCTACTCGGATGAAGGTTATACCTAAACTTGAACTCCTTCTTCTTCAAACCTTGTAGAGGTTGATGGTTCTTGCCTTGTAGCCTTCTTCCGTCGAAGATGGATCCACCTCGAAGGTTCAACCTTTGGGCTCTTCCTCGATCTTTGAGTGAACTAGGGTTTCCGGCTTGCTAAACCTTGAACTCTAGAGAGAGTAGAGAGTGTCTAGGGGTTGTTTTCTTTTCAAGGTGAAGGATTCTCAACACATGAGAAGGAATCACCTTGAGCTTGAGGAAGAAGAAGATGAAGTGAGGAGAGAGAAGCTAAATGAGATAATGAGCTATATTTTTCTTTCTTGCAACCATAATGCCAAAAGAAAAAGAATTATCTAAATAATAATAATTCAAAATAAGAATAGTTGATGGTAATTTGGAATGACCACTATCATGCTTCATTAAATGAAATGTAAGCATGAATCAAGGAGGATCTTTACAAAGCATGATGGTGGTCAACATTCAACCATGGTCAACAAGTCAACCATGGTCAACAAGTCAACAAAATCAACCATAACTAAATTCTCATTTAATTACTATTATTAATAGATAATCCATAAATCCATTAGGGTTTGGAAAATGATAACTGTCAATTGTGCATACGCACCCGTTCCGAAACCCTAATGAAAGTCATCTTCCTCCTCCTCAAATAACTGTGCATACACACCTGCATTCTTGTTCCGAGGAACATGAATACTGAGAGATAAAAGCAACCCCAAAACATATACCAGTATCCGGCTCAAACCAGAGCCTGCTGGCAATATCCGTCCAGACTCCAAACGTGCACAAGTGCGCGGAGGAGAACGAACCCTGTCGCAAAACCATGCGACCTCTACTCTGTTTTGCCCAGAGGCGAATACCCTCTTTGTGGGACTCTAAAGACTCGACACTACGCTGGCAGTGGGTTTAACCACAGACCGCAAGCGGCACTAGCTGTGCGTAACGGTCCCTAGGTAGATGCCGACAAGAAGGCTGACGAGGTGAAACCCCATCTGTACTCCTACTGAGTCTGAATGTGACAGTCTCCGTACAGTCCGGTCTGTTCGTCTGATACATCGCATGTCGGGCCTAGGGGGCGGTAAAACGTCAGTCCCCCAATAGCGGTACAAGTCGTGTCGGAGTGAAGCCCAAAACACCCTGAGATAACACTGGAACCTACCAGTATATCTCGCTTGCCCTGGCCAGGGACTACTCGTGTAATGGCTCTCCTAGACACAGCGCGATGTCAACCCCCAATACCGGGAGAGACGAATCCTGTCTAACCGGCACTGCCTCCAAGTGCTTCGGGACTGCACCCAACCACCACCTGTTTGCACGACTCCTTTGAGCCGTGGTAGGGTAGTGATCAAAGTGCAGTGGGAACACACTCGAGGCGAAGTGCTAGTGTCAAGTCAGCGGACTAAGCTGTACTCACGTCACCTGGGAACTGATGACTGACGATAGGTATAATACCAACCTGTCAGTTCCCGACGAGTCCTGTCCAGTGTACTCGTAACCTAACGAGCACCCGTATACTATCTCTAGTACGACGTACTGATGGCTGTGGGACAGACCATCTCCCACACTGGGATGAGAAGCGCATACGCTAGTCTACTCCGGAGTATCGATGCCCTGTTTCGATAGTCCTGCGACTAGGGACCTGTATAAGGATGTGCTTATAGATTACCCAGCCCCCACTAGTGTGACTGCCATCACAACGCTGGTAATCAAGCAAAGATCCTAAAGGCTCCACTAATGCGTATAAGTGATATAGTAAAATAAACACAAGTACACATTGAAGTAGAAACAAACCAAGTAGCATACTACTATTTTGAGCAAGATTGTTTATACAAGGTGAATATCCCAAGCTTCCATTAAGTAATATACAAACTAGTATGATACAGTAATGGCCTCTAGGGCATACACTAACAATAGATACAGTATACAATATATATGATATATTATATAGGCGTTACTTATGTTTTACACCCGCGCTAGCCCTGCCCCGCTCTGCCGTTAGTTACCTAACCTAACGGTGCACGAGGGGACATCGAGGCGAATGCGGATGGCATAAGTGTACGTCGTATTTAACTGTGTTGTTTAGGTACTTAAATGATGGGACTTCATTAATGTGATTAATGAAATAAAAGAAACCTAAGATGTTGTAGAATCGAATTTCAAAATAAAACAGGTAGCTACAGTTCTTACTTTGCACAGCGGTATATATGATATATCCTGCACCTTATTCGATGAGGAAAGGACCGAGATCCCTTCACCGGGAGTGACTCCTTTAGCAATAACTGGCAGATGCTACACACTCGGTTTGTCTTTTGATTGCTTTTAAGAGTTTTTGCTATGCACGGTGATATATATGATATATCCCGCACCTCATTCGACGAGGAAAGGATCGACGATCCCTTCACCGGGAGTGACTCCTTTAGCAAAACTAGAAAAACCTCAAAGACACTCCATTTCAAAATTCATTCGATCCTACAACGATATCAAGTTCTTTACGCAATAGGTTTTCAGAAAAACCTGTCGTAGCCCTCCGTCATTTCAGATAAGTCCTACTTAGTATTCGTGCTACGTTTGTTGACCTCCGTCAAGGCGTAGTGCGCGGTAGCTAACTAGTATTTATCTGCTTATGCATATGATGCAGATTGGATTAGGGTAGTCGTGCGGCCTTGTTGACCTCCGTCAAGGGTCGTGCGGGTGGGTTTAATTCGATCAAGAAATGACGGGTTGAACTTGACTAGTAGCCTATGGTTTGTTGACCTCCGTCAAGGTCATAGGGTGCTGGGGGCAAAATATTATCGGGAATTTCAAGTGTTGAAATTTGCAATGAGATTGCATACCTTCTATGAGATAGTTGGATCCCGATACCCGCTGTGAGTAAGAGTTACTCCTGGAAGAGTTTTATATATTACAATTAGCCGATCAAGTAGGTGTCTAGAAAGGTGTCAACGGGGTTATGCCTCTGGGAAAACGAGGTTTACATTAATTAGGTTCGTGCGAAAGCACGGGGGACCTCCCTCAAAGTACCGACACTGGCCTGGCTGAAAGATTGACGAACTTGTAGTGTGTAATTAATCCCGGCTAGTCTTTTCTTTTAGGGTTTGAAGGAAGATTTGATAAAAAGCAGTGGGAGCCATCCTGATTAGATAAAATAATAACCAATCTATTCTTGCAAGAGCGCACGCTGAGTGTTTTCTTCTCTCTCTCTCCTGGTAGCGACCATATCACGCTTTAATCAAGATAATAATACGGATTATTGACCGAACCCGCTTGTTATACTGAGCTGGGGAACGTTGGTCCCGCTCCAACTTATAATTGTTATAAGACAGAGCAGGAAATTGGGGAATACCAGAATTCCCGTGCCGCCCAAACGAAGAAAGTGCATGAGATGCATCATCTTCGGGTGTGTTCATTATACAGAACTGTTTCTCAGTATCGTCCGCATCCTTGGTATATGATACCGGATCAGGATCCCAGATATGTAATCTGTTACATAGGGCTACAAAAGGGTAGAAAAACTGAGAACGGGTGATAAGTTTCATGAGACAGAAAACGGGGCAAGTGTTGCAGCCAAGTCTGTCGGTCACTGTCACCCTGTAATACCAATACATTGATTCTGAACGAATGCAATTAGATACCGAACCTGATATACAAAATCATATCAGTCTCTTTATTAGTAAAGAAATGATAAAATTTTGTATTGTTGGATAATGTTTTGAACATTTCCTATATCAAAAGTTGATCGGTTCAGGCACGTTATCTAAAAGCATTGATGTTCTAAATCAAACTACAGTTCCTAGTATACGGAACACACACAAGAGGAAGAGTTCAGAAATGAACGGATCCTTCTTGAGGTATTGTAGACCAGGTCATATCAATGCGACCCGAGTAGCTGGAGTTACATAAAGATGTATATTTAAATTAGTTTGAATTTACATCTTATGAAACTCGCCAGTCATGTCACAAAGATAAGATGACCATAGCTCCGTTTACAGGAAACAGAGAAAGAGTTAGTGAACTCTTGGGATTGATGCATGTTGATGTATGTAAGGTCCCCTGTCTACACATGCCAGGACTGGTTCTTTATACTTCATTACATTCTCTGATAATCTCTCAAGATTCAGTCATATGTTCCTGTTGAAACACAAGTCCGAACCTTTTGAGATATTCACAGAATATAAGTTAGAAGTAGAGAACCAAAATACGGGTATAAGTATTATGTCCTATGATGAGATCAAGGAGGAGAATACTTGTGCATGGAATTCCTGGACTATTCTAAAGGAGAATGAGATTCTCTCTCAGCATTACTCCTCTGTATACACCATAGCACGATGGTATATCGGGGCGGAGCAGATACACCCTATTTGATATGGTGTGCTCTATGATGAGTACTACTGAGTTACCTGTTTCCTTTTAGGGGGTTATGCACTTGAGAAGCTGCATACCTATTGAATAGGGTTCCAATCAAATCAGTTGCCTACCGCTTCATATGTGATATGGAATGGGAAGAGCCCATGTCTTAAGTCAGTTAAGATTTGGGGTTGTCCGGCCAATGTCTAAAAGCAAAATCTGGACAAGCTCGAGGCAAAGTCTGTTATGTAGAACTGGAAAGGTTCCAGCTATACAAAATACAGCAGATGATTTGGTACAACCAAAGGATTCAGTAGATACCAACGAACCTCAGCCTCTCCGCCGATCTAGTAGGGTTTCTCACCCACCTGAGAGATACTTTGGTTTCTCTATGACAGTGGGAGCGAGGATTGCATCATGAGATGATGACCCAACTATTTTCGAGCTGGCCATCAGGAGTGAGACTCTGTAAGAATGGCTGGATGTTTAGTGATCTGAGATGGAATCCTTATACACCAACAAAGTATGGACTTTGGTTGCAATATCTGAAGGGTTAAATCCCTATCAGGAGCAAGTATATCTTGAGAAGATTACTTGGTGTAGATGGAAAAGTTGAGACTTTCAAAGCTAGACTTGTTAAAGGTTTTCTTCATCAACCAGGCGTGGATAATGATGAAACCTTTTCTAAAGAGCTATGCTTAAGTCCATCCAGATCCTACTTGCCACGGCTACATACCATGACTACGATATCTGGTGGTTGGGTGTCATGACTGCTTTTCTAAATGATGTTTTAGAAGAGTGCGTCTATAAGTACACAGCCAGAGGGCTTCGTAGACAGTGGGAGCAGCGGAAACGTGTGCAAGATACTTTTTAGGATAAAGTAGGCATCGCGGAGTTGGAACATCTGTTTTGATGGATTAGTCAAAGAGTTTGACATCATCAAAATGGTAGATGAACCTTGTATAAACAAAATGGTAGTAGGGAGTATGGTAGTGATCCTCGTAGAATACGTGGATGACATACTCTTGATAGGGAAGGAGTTTCCTATGCTACGCTCGATCAATCTCCGCTTATCACAATGATTCTCCATATAGGATCAAAGTGATACCTCCTAAATCCTGGGTTTTGGATCTATGAGATAGATCTGATTGGATGTTAGGATACTCACTAGTTGTAGTGAGATGGTATCAATCGATCCTGGGGAGAATCACTGGAAGGGTTCCAGGGTGATAAAGACGACTGAATGTCAGTCACAGGCATTGTCTTTACCCTCAGTAAAGGGACGGTATGTTGGAAGAGTACCAAGCTAAATACCGTGGCATACTAGACGATAAAGGCAGGATACATCGCTACTTAAGATGCTACCAAAGAGGCTGTTTGGGTGTATATAGGTTCATGAGATGAACTATGTTCCTCCCATTGTGTGACAATGGAGTTGTGGCTTATGCCAAGGAACGCAGGTCCCATCAGTGATCCAGACATATTCTAAGGCAGTATCACTTGATCATGGAGATGGTTGATCTCTAAGAGATCGAGGTTACGAGAGTAGACTCAGAGGACAACACGGCGGATCCACTCACGAAGGCCTATTCCCAGAGAGAGACTTTTATGGGATGGTTGAGTATGAGATACTACAACCACTGTTACAGATGGCCCTAGTGCAAGTGGGAGATTGTTAGTTATATGTATGCCCTAGAGGCCATTACTGTACATTGGATGTATATTGTAGTGGATGCTGGGACATATATAGGGAGGACTTTCTTGCTCGACATGATAGTATGCTATCTGGTTACTCTTTACCTTAACGTGTACATTGATTGTCTCTCTGTTACATGTTGGTAAAGCCCTTAGGATGTGTACTTGACTACCTGGACTATGATGCGGATCATACTAGTAGGGACATGGTAGTCCATAAGTACATCCTTCAAGGTCCCTAGTCGAGGGTATATGGAGACGGGGCATCGATATACCAGAGTAGACTAGCGTATACCTTCTCGACCCATACAGATGGGCGATGGATGATCCCATATCCATCGGTGTTTGACATCAGAGATGATATACGGGTGCTCAGTAGAGACTGGGTACACTGGACGGACTCGCCAAGAACTCCCAGATGGTATTATACTTTACGTCAGATGGCAGTTCTCTGGTGACACTGGTACAGAGTAGTCTGTTGACCCGAGATCGTCATAGAGTCTTGTGTGGTTCCCACTGTGCTTTGATTTCCATCTTACCACGTCCAAGAGGGCGTGCAAAACGGTGGTTTTTGGGTACAGCCCCAAGTCACATGGAGGCAATAAGCGATAGGAGGGGATTCGTCTCTCCCGGTATAGGGGGTTGATGTTGCGCTGTGTTCGATTGGCTATAACCGGAAATCCCTGGCCAGGGTTGCTGAGATTTACTGGTAAGTGTTACCTGTAGTTTCTCGAACTGTTATAGACCTCATATCGACACGACTTATCGAGCTATTGGGGTCTGACGTTTACCACCCCTAGGCGAGATATGCGACATATCAGACGATCAGACCGGACTGTACGGTAGTGTTACTGGTTGGATTCACTGGAGTGTGAGCGGGCTTGCTCGTCGATCTTCTGATCGCTCAATACCCGGGTGGCCGTTACGTTTAGCAGACCGCTTACGGCTTGTGGATGTTTGATATGATCATCACCTGCTGCCGGCGTATTGACGAGTCTTTAGAGTCCTACACAGAGGTTTCCTGGCTCAAGCGAAACGAAATAGGAGCGCATATGAGATATGTGCGGGACCGAGAATGATACCAGTATGTAATACTGTATTTGATTCTCGCGATATGTGACATTGCTCGGTTATATGCGATATAGCCGGGTTATCGGATCAAGTGTTGTTTCGATAAGTTGTTACTGATGATACTAGTCGGTTATATGTTATATGACCGGATCATTAAATCAAGTGTTGATTTAATGATTTAATGTATAATTATATTTATGATATATTACTTTGCATTAACTAGTATCGGTTCACTTAAGATGGATTTTCTCACTCGGATGTGCGCATTGTATATGCGATATACTTTTGTGCACTTGATTGTATCATGTTTGATGATACATGCTTATTTGGTTAAGTGTAAAGAATTAAACCTTGGTTAAGTATATGGTTAGGTTTTTATTTATTTATCCATTCATTTATCTATTTATTTTGGATTAATAAAGAGGGAAGAAAACAAAATGGTTGCTTTGATTCATGAAGTTTCTTGAAGCTTCATGCAACTTTGACCATTTTGTCTTCATCTCCTTAACCTAACCATTCACTAACCCTAGTCTATTCTCTACACCTAACTATGGTTGGAATTATGATAAGGGTTCATTTTTCTTTTCAATTCTAATTAACTTATCATAATATTCTATCTTCTTCTTCTTCTTCTTCTTCACATGAAGAAAGCTTGCCTCATCAATGGCAAGTGAAGAAAATGAGTGAGAAATCCAATTCTAAAGTCTACCCACTTCCTATTTCTTCATCCTCTACCTCTTGCCAAGTAGTAGAGTGTGTTTCCTTCACAAGTTTTCATGGCTTGGTGAAGGTGGATCTTGATCTAGTGATGCCTCGACGTAGATCATCTTCGGCATCGTCGTCGATGACCTAGCCCGCTTTTTCTCCGATGAAGCCGACGCTAGAGCCCGGGTTTCCATTTGGACAGCGAAGAGACTTCATTGTGGAGCCGTGGAGGTGGAGGACCGGATCTACAAAGGTTGTATTTCCGTATTCTAGTAGTTAAGTGTTAACTAGTTTGCTTTGTCGCCTAAATATCTAGCCAACGATCTTGTTAGGGTTTCTCGGCACCGTTAAAATTTGAAATTGGCATGGTTGATGCCTTGTGAGACCTCATTAGGGTGCCTAGGAACCTTTCAAACACAAGCCAACACAACAAAAACGAGACCTAGAGCTCGGATTTGACCCGAGCTCAACACCATTGTGGCCGACCACTTTTGCCCTAAAGGCTCCCAGACTTCTGTGGGCCCCCCATTGCCACCACGATAACTCATTTTTATTGTTTGCTTATTTAGTTTTTGAGCCTATAAAAGCAGGCAGTGGGTAAGGGGTCAAGGGGTAATTCTTTTGCTTACATTTTACACTTCTACTCTTTTGTTTTTCATTTTGTTCTCTTGTACATAGCTAACCCCTTGAGTTCTTTGCCTTAACTTGATCTTGCAATCTCTTCATTGAGCTTGTAAGGTTAAGCTTTGGTTATTGCACTCAAGGGTTGTATCATTCTTGAAGATTAATAAAACTCTCTCTTTTGTGCTTCATTTTCCCTTGGGTTCTTTATCTTCACTTGATCTTGTAACCTCTTAATTGAGCTTGCAAGTTTAAGTTTAGGTATTTGAATCCATGGCTTGTATTGTGCTCTTTAGTTCCATGATTCTTAATGTTTCTTTCTTGCCCTTTTCATTACTTGCTCTTTCATTACTTGTTCTTTACTTTTTTGCACTTTAATTACATGCTTTACTTACTTGCAATTTACTTTCCATGCAATTTATTTTCTTGTAATTTTTCTTCTCTTTTCTCTTTATCTTTTATTTGCTCTTTTGGTTTGTTCTTGAGTTGGTTCTAAATATGTGTTGTTAGGAAAAGAAACCGATATTGTAAGTTAACGTTTCGTTTAACGTTTCCTTTTCCCGTATTTTCCATTGAACTCCGTCTAAACGTTACACAAGCGCTCCGTTAGACACCCTACCCTACCAAGGTAATAGTGATTCCTAACCGCGACCGGTTGCGTTCGGTTTGGTCGGAGGTGAAAGCAAGAGGCAAGAACGGAAGGACTGTTAGTTATATGTATGCCCTAGAGGCCATTACTGTACATACGATGTATATTGTAATGGATGCTTGGATATATATAGGGAGGACTTTCTTGCTCGACATGATAGTATGCTATCTGGTTGTACTTTATCTTAACATGTACTCTGATTGTCTTTATATTACATGTTGATAATGTTAGTTATATGTATGCCCTAGAGGCCATTATTGTACATTGGATGTATATTTTAGTGGATGCTGGGACATATATAGGTAGGACTTTCTTGCTCGACATGATAGTATGCTATCTGGTTGCTCTTTATCTTAACATGTATACTTTCTGTCTCCCTGATTACATGTTGATAAAGCCCTTAGGATGTGTACCCGACTTCCAGGACTATGATGCAGATTATACTAGTGGGGCCTGGGTAGTCAATGAGTACATCCTTCATTGTTCCTAGTCGTGGGAATATCGAGACGGGGCATCGATATTTCAGAGTAGACTAGCGTATATCTTCTCGACCCATGTGATGGGCAATGGATGATCCCATATCCATTGGTGTTTGATATCAGAGATGGTATACGGGTGCTCAGTGGAGACTGGGTACACTGAACGGACTCGCCGAGAACTCCCAGATGGTATTATACCTCACGTCAGATGGCAGTTCTCTGGTGACACTGGTACAGCTTAGTCCGTTGACCCGAGATCGTCATAGAGTCTTGTGTGTCTCCCACTGTGCTTTGATTTCCACCCTACCACGGCTCTACTGAGTCGTGCAAACAGGTGGTTTTTGGGTACAGTCCCGATTCACATGGAGGCAATGAGCGATAGGAGGGGATTCGTCTCTCCCGGTATTGGGGGTTGATGTTGCGCAATGCACGACTGGCCATAACAGGAAATCCCTGGCCAGGGTTGCTGTGATATACTGGTAAGAGTTATCAGTAGTTTCACGAAAGTTATGGACCCTACGTCGGCATGACTTATCAAGCTATTGGGGTCTGACGTTTACCACCCCTAGGAAAGATATGCGACATATCAGACGAACAGACCGGACTGTACGGTAAGTGTTACTGGTTGGATTTACAGGAGTGTGAGCGGGCTTGCTCGTCGATCTTCTGATCGCTCAATACCCGGGTGGCCTTTACGTTTAGCAGACCGCTTGCGGCTTGTGGGTGTTTGATATGATCATCATCTGCTGCCGGCGTATTGACGAGTCTTTAGAGTCCTACACAGAGGTTTCCTGGCTCAAGCGAAACGAAATAGGAGCACATATGGGATATGTGCGGGACCGAGAATAATGCGTGTATGTGATACCGTATTTCATTCTCGCGATGAATGTATCGATTAGTTATATGCGATATAACCTAGTTATCGAATCAAGGATTGATTCGATAAGCCGATACATTGGATACTAGCCGGTTATATGCGACATGACCGGATCATTGAATCAAGTGTTGATTTAATGATTTAATGTATAATTATATATTTGATATATTACTTTGCATTAACTAGTATTGGTTCACTTTAAATGGATTTACTCACTTGTATTGCACATTGTATATGTGATATATTTTTTGTGCACATGATTGTATCATGTTTGATGATACATTCTAGCTTGGTTTTGTGTAAAGTATTAAACCATGGTTAGTTAGTGGTTAGGGTATCATTTCTTTTACTTATTCTTTTATCTATTTATTGATTTATTATTTATTATTGGCCAAAGAAAAGAAAATGAAATGGTGGCTTGATTTGTTTGTAGTTGAAGATTCTTGAAACTTTAACTAAGCAACCATTTTGTCTTCATCTCCAAAACCCAACCATTCAACTAACTTGAGTTAACTCTCTACACATAACCATGGTTGCAATATGATACTTATCATATCATTTTTCTATTTTAGAAAAGACTTATCATATATTATCTTCTTCTTCTTCTTCTTCAAGAAGAAAAATGTTGATAGCTTCAATGGCAACTGGCCAAAACAAGAGAGAAATCCAATTCTAAAGTGAACCCACTTCCTATTTCTTCATTCTCTACCTCTTGCCAAGTAGTATAGGGTGTTTTCTTCACAAGTTTCATGACTTGGTGAAGTCGGAGTTTGATCTTGTGATGCCTCGACGTAGATCATCTTCGGCATCGAAGCCGATGATCAAGCCCGCCCATTCTTCGATGAAGTCGATGCTAGAGTCATGGGTTCGTTTTGGACAGCGGAGGGAGATCATCGCGGAGCTTAGGAAGTGGTGGACCGGATCTACAAAGGTTGTATCCCCTTTCCTTTAGCATTAAATTCGTTTATTTGCATTGCATCGCCTTGTTTTCTAGTTAACGATCCGTATTAGGGTTTGTAGGCACAAGGAAAATTTTGATTTGTGCATGTTTGATCACTTGTGAGACTTCTTTAGTGTGCTTAGGAACCCTACAGATAAAGCCCTTAGGATATGTACTCGACTACTGGGACTATGATGAGATCATACTAGTGGGGCCACGGTAGTCGACGAGTACATCCTATAACTGTTCCTAGTCGAGGGTGTATCGAGACAGGGCATCGATACACCAGAGTAGACTAGCGTATACGCATCTTGACCCATATGATGGGCGATGGATGATCCCATATCCATCGGTGTTTGACATCAAGGATGGTGTACGGGTGCTCAGTGGAGACTGGGTACACTGGACGGACTCGCCGAGAACTCCCAGATGGTATTATACCTCACGTCAGATGGCAGTTCTCCGGTGACACTGGTACAGAGTAGTCTGTTGACCCGAGATCGTCATAGAGTCTTGTGTGATTCCCACTGTGCTTTGATTTCCATCATACCACGTCCAAGAGGGCGTGCAAAAAGGTGGCTTTTGGATACAGTCCCGAATCACATGGAGGCAATGAGCGATAGGAGGGGATTCGTCTCTCCCGGTATAGGGAGTTGATGTTGTGCTGTGTTCGATTGGCTATAACCGGAAATCCCTGGCCAGGGTTGCTGAGATTTACTGGTAAGTGTTATCAGTAGTTTCTCGAACTGTTATAGACCTCATATCGACACGACTTATCGAGCTACTGGGGTCTGACGTTTACCACCCCTAGGCGAGATATGCAACATATCAGATGACGAGACCGGACTGTACGAGAGTGTTACTGTTTGGATTCACAGGAGAATGTACAGGCTTGCTTGTTGATCTTCTGAGCGCTCAATACCTGGGTGGCTGTTACGTTTAGCTGACCGCTTGCAGCTTGTGGGTGTTTGATATGATCATCACCTACTGCCGGCGTATTGACGATTCTTTAGAGTCCTACACGGAGGTTTCTTGGCTCAGGCGAAACGGAGTAGGGGCACATATGTGATATGTGCGGGACCGAGGATAATGCGGTATGTGATATCGTATTGTATTCTCGCGATATTTGATATCAGCCGGGTCATCGGATCAAGAGTTGATTCGATGAATCGGTACGGATAAATATTAGTCGGTTATATGCGATATAGCCGGATTGTCGGATCAAGTGTTGATTCGATAATTTAATGTATAATAATATATATGATATATTAAATTGCATTAACTAATATTAGCTCACTAAAAGATTCTTTTTCTCACTCGGGTAATACATTGATATATATGCGATATATGTTAAATATATTATTTTATTTTGTTACGATAAATATTATATATGTGATATATAATATTGTAACATGATATGATAACTAATGCAACATGTTTAGTGGAGATTAAACAAGGTTAGGGTTTGATTAGGGTTAGCTCTTTCTAAATGTTTCTAGAAGGTTTTTATTTTGTCATGATGAAGATATTTGTGTGTGACTCATCTTTAACCTAACCCAAACCCTAACCCTAGTTAATTCTCTACATGAGTTTGCTTGACCATGGTTGCATTATTCATCATATTAATTCTTTTTCTATTCATCACAAAAGGAATTCAATTATTATTCATCTTCTTCTTCCTTCTTCTTTCTTCATGGAAAAAGCTTACTAGTTTTTTCAAAGTGATGAATAAATGTGAGAAAAAGATAAATAAAGAGAGCAAAAATCCTACTTCATCATCCTCATCTTCCTTTGCCCTTTAGATGAGAGTGTTCACTCAATTTTAGTGAGTGTTAGCTTGTGTTAATGAAACTTCAAGGTAGATCATCTTTGTATCGAAGATCGGAAGCAAGACTGCACCTTTCTCTTCGTGGAGCCTCTCGAGAGTCCGGAGCATGATGATCGCAGCGAAGGGACTTCAACATGGAGCTTATGAAGTGAAGGACCGGATCTACAAAGGTTGTAATCCCTCTCACTTAGTGTTAAAGTGTTTAGCATGTTAGTTTTCGCCTAATCTCAAGTTTAAAGATCCGTATTCGGGTTGTTCGACACGGCTAAAATTTTAATCGGGCATGGTTGATGCCTCGTAGACCCTTGTGCGCGTGCCCAGCAACCCTACAAGGACAAGGGTCAATAAACCGGATTCCACGAATACCGTGCTTAAATCCCCTAATCCACGTTATTGCCGATTGCTCTAGCTTCATTGGTTGAGTTCGGCTCAAAGTACTTGAATACAGAATCCATTAACTTACACTATCCTATCGTTTCCTAACAGGCTTTATACTTGCATATAACACTTAGGATTGATACGAACAATCCGCCACGCGCATTAACTCGTGAGAATAAGAACATAAAACGCTCCGTCTCCCTGTGGATCGACCTGTGCTCATCACGGCTAGCTGCAAAGCGACACCGTCCTTGATCGCGGTTAAAATTTAGAACTCTTAAAACTCGACACGCCAAAAGCGTGCAATCAACATCATAACTACCGGTCCCAATCAGCAGGAAATCTGCGAAAAGCTCCCTGCCGCAAATCACTACCGGACAAAGCTTGCACTCTAGGTTGGTGGTAACTACTCCATTTCCAGTGTGACTGTCCCAATCTCGATTCAGTGTTTTGTGTGTAATTGATGTGTTGTGGCAAAACCCAAAGACATAAAATAATGTGAATCCCCGGAATTGAAAAGTGCTATAGCAGGAACATAACAAATTAGGATGGTACCTGAAACGACATCCTCCGACGCCTTCGCCTGCTCAGCTGTCAGGGTAAAGGCTCGCCCCTGTCCACGACCTGTGTTGCTTCGTCTCTGATCAAAAAGTTGCTTCTGAGGGACAATTCCTTTCTGAGGTTGGTTGCGCTCTGCTCTCCTAGGACAACTGATTGATCATCTTCGTGTATATTTGGAAATGTTTCATAACCAAAGAAATTTATACCGCAATCAATTGACGGTATCTATTGTAGTTTTCGTCAATGAGAACGGATCGTCCACTGAGAAAGTGTGAATTTGTTTGAATTCGTTTTATTTGAGTTGAAAAGAAAAGGTAAAAGAAAATGATTCAAGATTTGTGAGATTTGATTTTAAGAAAACATAAAGAATTTAGATCTAGAATCAAGAATCAAGAAATGTCCCAATCAATTTTAGTTATCAAGATTTGTAAAGTAGTTTGTAGGAGTCGATCCAATTGATAGTGATGATGAATACTAATGATTACTAATTCTTATCTATTGAAAATTTGTTGCTATATCGATGACGATCAATGAGGTTTAGGGATCTATTGAAGAAACTAGGGTTTCTCCATCATCACCCCTTGTCCTTTCATTGATTATCATTCAAATTCTAGCCCCTAGCAAATTAAATCACCGATCGTTGATCTCTAATTTGGAGCGAAAACATTCAAGCGATCTTGCTCAAATTAGGTTTTCGATGATTCAATCTCCTAAAGTTTACAAAACTCATAAGACTTAAGAATTGTTCAAGAATTTCATCATCGTCATCTACCTATTCTCTCGATTCCGCTTCAAGCGGAGTTTTCACTCAAACATCATGAAAAAGAAAAGAATCAAGAATCTATAACTCTTCATAATGCAAGAATGTAAATAAAAGCAAGATTTAGAATTTTCACCTTTAATTAATCAACGCTTAAGTACAATTCACTCAAAGATTACAAGATTTGAGGAAGAACTAAATCGTCGAAACTAGCTTCGCTTCGGTCTTCTTGAGTCGAGGATGTAGGGTTCCTAGGCACACTAAGGAGGTCTCACAAGGCATCAACAATACCAATTTCTAATTTTACAAGTGCCGAGAAACCCCAATACGGATCGTTAACTAGAATTTTAGGCGAAACAAGCAACTAGTTAACAATTTAACTAAGTGAACGGAAATACAACCTTTGTAGATCCGGTCCTCCACCTCCATAGCTCCATGATGAAGTCTCCTTGCTGTCCAAATCGAATCCCGGGCTCTAGCGTCGGCTTCATCGAAGAAATGGGCGGGCTAGGTCATCGACTACGATGCCGAAGATGATCTACGTCGAGGCATCACAAGATCAAGCTCCCACTTCACCAAGTCATGAAACTTATGAAGAAAACACCCTATACTACTTGGCAAGAGGTAAAGGATGAAGAAATAGGAGGTGGGTTCACTTTAGAATTGGATTTCTCACTCTTTTCATCAAGTTGCCATTGATGAAGGCAAGCTTCTTCATCTTGAAGAAGAAGAAGAAGAAGAAGATGATAATATATGATAAGTTAACTAAAAATAGAAAAGAAAATGAATACTTATCATAATATCAACCATGGTTAGGTGTAGAGAATTGACTAAGGTTAGATGAATGGTTAGGGTTAAGCATGAAGACAAAATGGTCACTTTAGTCAAACCTTCATGAAGCTTCATCTTTGAAAGCAACCATTTTCTCTTTTTCTTTTGTCAAAACAAAATAAATAAATGAATAAATAAATCAAATGAAACCCCAACCATTAACTAACCATGGTTTAATCATACACTTAACCAAGTTAGCATGTACCATCAAACATGATACAATCAAGTGCACAAAAGTATATCACATATACAACTTGTGCAATGCAAGTGTGAAAATCCATTTAAAGTGAACCAATACTAGTTAATGCAAAGCAATATATCAAATATATAATTATGCATTAAATCATTAAATCAACACTTGATTTAACGATCCGGTCATATCGCATATGACCGACTAATATTCAATGTATCGGCTTATCAAATCAATCCTTGATTCGATAACTAGGTTATATCGCATACAACCAATCGACACATTCATCGTGAGAATAGAATACGGTATCACATACATGCATTATTCTCGGTCCCGCACATATCTTATATGCGCTCCTATTTCGTTTCGCTTGAGCCAGGAAACCTCTGTGTAGGACTCTAAAGACTCGTCAATACGCCGGCAGCAGGTGATGATCATATCAAACACCCACAAGCCGCAAGCGGTCTGCTAAACGTAACGGCCACTCGGGTATTGAGCGATCAGAAGATCGACGAGCAAGCCCGCACACACTCCTGTGAATCCAACTAGTAACACTTAACGTACAGTCCGGTCTCGTCGTCTGATATGTCGCATATCTCGCCTAGGGGTAGTAAACGTCAGACCCTAATAGCTCGATAAGTCGTGTCGATATGAGGTCTATAACAGTTCGAGAAACTACAGGTAACACTTACCAGTAAATCTCAGCAACCCTGGCCAGGGATTTCCGGTTATAGCCAATCGAACACAGCGCAACATCAACTCCCTATACCGGGAGAGACGAATCCCCTCCTATCGCTCATTGCCTTCATGTGACTCGGGACTGTACCCAAAAACCACCGTTTTGCACGCCTTCTTGGACGTGGTAAGGTGGAAATCAAAGCACAGTGGGAACCACACAAGACTCTATGACGATCTCGGGTCAACAGACTACTCTGTACCAGTGTCACCAGAGAACTGCCATCTGACGTAAGGTATAATACCATCTGGGAGTTCTCGGCGAGTCCGTCCAGTGTACCCAGTCTCCACTGAGCACCCGTATATCATCTCCGATGTCAAACACCAATGGATATGGGATCATCCATCGCCCATCTGTATGGGTCGAGAAGGTATACGCTAGTCTACTCTGGTATATCGATGCCCCGTATCGATACACCCACGACTAGGGACCTTGAAGGATGTACTTATGTGTTAGTTATATGTATGCCCTAGAGGCCATTACTGTACATACGATGTATATTGTAGTGGATGCTAGGACATATATAGGGAGGACTTTCTTGCTCGACATGATAGTATGCTATCTGGTTTTACTTTATCTTAACATGTACTCTGATTGTCTCTATATTACATGTTGATAAAGCCCTTAGGATATGTACTCGACTACTGGGACTATGATGAGATCATACTAGTGGGGCCACGGTAGTCGACGAGTACATCCTATAATTGTTCCTAGTCGTGGGTGTATCGAGACAAGGGCATCGATGCACCAGAATAGACTAGCGTATATGCATCTTGACCCATATGATGGACGATGGATGATCCCATATCCATCGGTGTTTGACATCAAGGATGGTGTATGGGTGCTCAGTGGAGACTGGGTACACTGGACAGACTCGCCGAGAACTCCCAGATGGTATTATACCTCACGTCAGATGGCAGTTCTCCGGTGACACTGGTACAGAGTAGTCTGTTGACCCGAGATCGTCATAGAGTCTTGTGTGATTCCCACTGTGCTTTGATTTCCATCATACCACGTCCAAGAGGGCGTGCAAAAAGGTGGCTTTTGGGTACAGTCCCGAATCACATGGAGGCAATGAGCGATAGGAGGGGATTCTTCTCTCCCGGTATAGGGAGTTGATGTTGTGCTGTGTTCGATTGGCTATAACCGGAAATCCCTGGCCAGGGTTGCTGAGATTTATTGGTAAGTGTTATCTGCAGTTTCTCGAACTGTTATAGACCTCATATCGACACGACTTATCAAGCTACTGGGGTCTGACGTTTACCACCCCTAGGCGAGATATGCGACATATCAGACGACGAGACCGGACTGTACGGGAGTGTTACTGTTTGGATTCACAGGAGAATGTACAGGCTTGCTTGTTGATCTTCTGAGCGCTCAATACCTGGGTAGCTGTTACGTTTAGCTGACCGCTTGCAGCTTGTGGGTGTTTGATATGATCATCACCTACTGCCGGCGTATTGACGATTCTTTAGAGTCCTACACAGAGGTTTCTTGGCTCAGGCAAAACGGAGTAGGAGCACATATGTGATATGTGCGGGACTGAGGATAATACGATATGAGATACCGTATTCTATTCTCTCGATATTTGATATCAGCCGGGTCATCGGATCAAGAGTTGATTCGATGAATCGGTACGGATAAATATTAGTCGGTTATATGCGATATAGCCGGATTGTCGGATCAAGTGTTGATTCGATAATTTAATGTATAATAATATATATGATATATTAAATTACATTAACCAATATTTGCTCACTAAAAGATTCTTTTTCTCACCAGATTAATACATTGATATATATGCGATATATGTTAATTGTATTATTTTCTTTTGTTGCAAATATATAATATATATGTGATATATATTATTGTGACATGATATGATTTATTATAAAACATGTTTAAGGATGATAATAAGGGATTAGGGTTTTATTAGGGTTAGCACCTTCTTGTTCATTCTAGAAGGATTCTATTTTGTCATGATAAAGATATTTTGTTATGACTCATGCTTTGACCTAACCAAACCCTAACTCTAGTTTATTCTCTACATTGGTTTAACCTCTCATCCTTGACTATGGTTTGATAATCAATCATATATTCTTGATTACTATTCATCACAAAAGGATATTCATCATTCTTCTTCATCTTCTTCCTTCATCTTTCTTCATGGAAAAAGCTTGCTAGCCTTTTTCCAATGTGATGAATAAATGTGAGAAAAAGATAAATAAAGAGAGCAAAAATCCTACTTCATCATCCTCATCTTCCCTTGCCATTTAGATGAGGGTGTTCACATCATTTCATGAGTGTTAGCTTGTGTTAATGAAACTTCAAGGTAGATCATCTTTGTATCGAAGATCGGAAGCAAAGGTTGCATCTTTCTCTTCGTGGAACCTCTCGAGAGTCCCGAACCCGATGATCGCAGCGAAGGGACCACAACAAGGAGCATATGAAGTGAAGGACCGGATCTACAAAGGTTGTAATCCCTCTCACTTAGTGTTAAAGATGTTAACATGTTAGTTTTCGCCTAATCTATAGTTTAAAGATCCGTATTCGGGTTGTTCGGCACGGCTAATTTTTAAATCGGGCATGGTTGATGCCTCGTAGACCCTTGTGCGCGTGCATAGCAACCCTACAGTGGTATCAGAGCCAAGCTAGAGCTTTAGGCGAAGTCTAGACGAAGTTTAAAGTCCGATCGAGCCCGAAAACCCCGACACGAACCCTTCTCTGTACATTTTCTGAAAATGTGGTTTTTTCCAGATTAAAAATTGCTAAAAAATTCAGCAAGGTCTTAGATGAATTACTGTGAAATTCGAGGGGCTAACTCATCTAAAGCGCGGCGGAACCGCGGCATAAGCATGCCTTATGCGGCGGTTCCGCGGCCATATGATGACGTCAGCCCTCCATATTTGCACAGTAATTCCTCTTTCACAGTGCTGAGTTTTATGGGAATTTTTAATATTTATTCAAGAGTTGAATTTTCTGGGGTTGTTTTGGGGATTTGATGATTCGATCGGATTATCAGATTTTGTCTATGTGTTTTCCGGATAACTTTTAGAAACTGTTAAAAAGTTCGAACGGATATCAATAACTCACTTTTTCCCCTGTCGGAATTTTTTTCAAAAGTTGGATTTTTTTTCTCGTGTTTAAGAACGTTCTAAGTCGTGCAAGTAACTCGGTGGACCCTCTAGAAGACAACAAACCTTAACTCGATTATGTGACCGTCTTGCACTGCCTTTTGAACCTTAGGGTTTGGGGCAGTACGGCGTGCCACATGTGAGGCGTTGGCTTGACCCTTCTACGGCTGGACCATTGGTACTGTGGCATGTGATGGATGTTTTTAAACTGATTTCAAGTGTTGAGATATATTGGGGAAATCTTGGGTGTTTGATGATTCGATCGGAAAGTTTAACTTTGTCTATTTATCTGGAATGTGATACAATATTTGGAATCCACAGGTAGTTATGAGATAACTGATTTGAATATTATAGACATAGCAGTTTAGTCTCAGATGATCGGTTGCCACGGAATTTTGATGTGATCAAAAGTCCGTCGCAATCACGTAGAGTACGCGGATACTCGCCGGGTAAACTTAATAGACAGCTACGCCCCATAGCCCCGACCAAGTGACTGTAGGAGAACCCTGTCGCCGAAAGCATCCGTTCGGGTGCTCGCGGTAGCGGTGTTCCGCCTTGGTGCACTTTGTCGACGGCTTCGGGGGTGCGGCCGTCTACTAAAGTTTGCGACGAGCATTCGATTAGGATGTCGGGAATCTTGTTGAATTGCTTGACTTGATATTGAAAAGAGTTTTCGATAATGAGACTAAAATGCGGGGTTTATAATTGTTAGGCATGTGATGTCTAAGGAATTCATTTGGTTAGGCATGCGATGTCTAAGGAGGTTGCGGATTCCAACTGTTGTAGTTTTACACTTTATTTTCTGTGACCGTAAGCGTAGTATGTGGTGTATCGCCGGCTTCGTTGCTATACATCAACGACAATCGGGATACGCATACTTGCTTACGTTGATGATATGAGATGTTATGTGTTGCTGTGATATGTTCTATTGGATCGTCGCGTTCTGAATAGCCGGGGGTTTTATGTGAGACGGGAGTTTTTTCTTTTTCATTCATGTAAAATTCATTTGTATGTAATATTCTTTTATTGGGGCACTTCCAGGTTGCGGAAGATGTCACCGTTGATGTATATTATTTACTTTTCCGCATTAGGTAGACCCAAGGCGGGGAGCACAAGTAACCGGGTTCTAGGGTCCAGTGGGAGACCATCTCGAGGAGTCGAGACCGAGTCTCCTAACCCTAGAATTGGCAGTGTTACTTGCCGCTCTCGTAGGGGTCTAGGGATGTGGGTTTGGCTATTCATCGCGACCGTGGAATCCGTGTTTTATACAGGCTCGTATTGAAAACACGGACGTCCTAGTATATCCAATATTTCATATATGTTTCTTCTGCTGCAATGTTCTGTGATGAGATCATATTACTGCCTTTGACGAATGTTTATATTATATATATGAGATATATGTTATATTGCAGATTTCGTTTCAAAAGAGATGCATGTGAAGCATATTAAAATGGGACTTCATTAATGAGATTAATGAAATAAAAGAAACCTAAGATGTTGTAGAAACTTGTTTAATAAAAACTGGTAGCTCTAGTTCTTGCTTTGCATAGCGGTGTTCCTTGTAGAACATCCAGCACCTTATTCGATAAGGAAAGGACCGAGATCCCTTCACCGGGAGTGACTCCTTTAGCAATAACTGGCAGATGCTACAAACTCGGTTTGTCTTTTGATTGCTTCTATAGTTTCTGCTTTGCACAGTAATATATATGATATATCCCGCACCTCATTCGACGAGGAAAGGGCCGATGATCCCTTCACCAGGAGTGACCCCTTTAGCAAAACTAGAAAAGCCTCAAAAACACTCCATTTAAAATTACTCGATTCTACGACGATATCAAGTTCATTATGCAAAGGGTTTTCTTAAAAACCTGTCGTAGCCCTCCGTCATTTCAGATAAGGACTGTTTAGTATTCGTGCTGCGTTTGTTGGCCTTTGTCAAGGCGTAGTGTGCGGTAGCTGAATAGTACTTATCTGCTTATGCATATGATGCAGATTGGATTAGGGTAGTCGTGCGACCTTGTTGGCCTTTGTCAAGGGCCGTGTGGGTGGGTTTAATACAATCAAGAAATGACGGGTTGAACTTGACTAGCAGCCTATGGTTTGTTGGCCTTTGTCAAGGTCATAGGATGCTTGGGGCAAAATATTATTGGGAATTTCAAGTGTTGAAATTTGCAATGAGATTGCATACCTTCTATGAGATAGTTGGATCCCTATACCCGCTGTGAGTAAGAGTTACTCCTGGGAGAGTTTTACACATTACAATTAGTCGATCAAGTAGGTGTCTAGAAAGGTGTTAAAGGGGTTATGCCTCTGGGAAAATGAGGTTTACATTAATTAGGTTCGTGCGAAAGCATGAGGAACCTCCCTCAAAGTACCGACACTGGCCTGGCTGAAAGATTGGCGAACTTGTAGCGTGTAATTAATCCCGGCTAGTCTTTCCTTTTAGGGTTTGAAGGAAGATTTGATTAAAACAGTGGGAGACATCCTGATTAGATATATTAGATAACCAATCTAATCTTGCAAGAGCATACGCTGAGTGTTTTCTTCTCTCTCTCTCCAGGTAGCGACCATATCACGCCTTAATCAAGATAATAAAACGGATATATTGATCGAACCCACTTGTTATACTGAGCTGGGGAACGTTGGTCCCGCTCCAACTTATAATTGTTATAAGACAGAGCAGGAAATCAGGGATTACCAGAATTCCCGTGCCGCCCAAACGAAGAAAGTGCATGTTGATGCATCATCTTCGGGTGTGTTCATTACACAGAACTGTTTCTCAGTATCCTTTACGTCCTAGGTATGTGATACCGGATCAGGATCCCGTATATGTAATCTGTTACATGGGCTACAGATAGGTAGAGAACTGAGAACGGGTGATAAGTTTCATGAGACAGAAAACGGTGCAATTGTTGCAGCCAAGTCTGTTGGTCACTATCACCCTGTATTACCAGAATACATCGATTCTGAACAAATGTTATTAGATACCGAACCTGATATACAAAATCATATCAGTCTCTTTATTAGTAAAGAAAGGATATAATTTTGTATTGTTGGATAATGATTTGAACATTTCCTATATCAAGAGTTGATCGGTTCAGGCACGTTATCTAAAAGCATTGTCGTTCTAAATCAAACTACAGTTCTTAGTATACGGAACACACACAAGAGAAAGAGTTCAGAAATGAACGAATCCTTCTTGAGGTATTGTATACTAGGTCATATAAATGCGACCCGACTAGCTAAGTTACATATAGATGCATATTTAAAATTAGTTTGAATTTACATCTTGTGAAACTTGTCGGTCATGTCACAAAGATAAGATGACCACAGCTCTGTTTATTGGAAACAGAGAAAGAGTTAGTGAACTCTTGGGATTGATACATATTGATGTATGTAAGGTCCCCTGTCTACACATGCCAAGATCGGTTCTTTCTACTTCATTACATTCTCTGATAATCTCTCAAGATTCAGACATATGTTTCTGTTGAAACACAGGTCCGAACCTTTTGAGATATTCACAGAATATATGTTAGAAGTAGAGAACCAAATACGGGTATAAGTATTATGTCCTTTGATGAGATCAAGGAGGAGAATACTTGAGCACGGAATTCCTGGACTATTCTAAAGGAGAATGAGATTCTCTCTCGGCATTACTCCTCCGTATACACCACAGCACCTCGGTGTATCGGGGCGGAGCAATAGCACCCTATTTGATATGGTGTGCTCTATGATGAGTGCCGCTGAGTTTCCTATTTCCTTTTGGGAGTTATGCACTTGAGAAGCTGCATACCTATTGAATAGGGTTCAAATCAAATCAGCTGCCCACCACTTCATATGTGATATGGAATGGGAAGAGCCCATATCTTAAGTTTGTTAAGATTTGGGGTTGTCCGGCCTATGTCTAAAAGCAAAATCCGGACAAGCTCGAGGCAAGGTCTGTTATGTAGAACTGGAAAGGTTCCAGCTATACAAATTGCAGCTGATGATTTGGTAGAACCAAAGGATTCAATAGTTTCCAACGAACCTCAGCCTCTCCGCCGATCCAGTAGGGTTCCTCACCTACCTGAGAGGTACTTCGGTTTCTCTATGACAGTGGGAGCGAGGATTGCATCATGAGATGATGACCCAACTAGTTTCGAGCTGGCCATCAGGAGTGGGACTCTGTAAGAATGGCTGGGTGCTTATCGATCTGAGATGGAATCCTTATACACCAACAAAGTATGGACTTTGGTTGCTTTATCTGAAGGGTTAAATCCCCATCAGGAGCAAGTATATCTTGAGAAGATTAGTTGGTGTATATGGAAAAGTTGAGACTTTCAAAGCTAGACTTGTTAAAGGTTTGCATCATAGACCAGGTATGGATTATGTTGAAACCTTTTCTAAGGATCTATGCTTAAGTCCATCCAGATCCTACTTGCCACGGCTACATACCATGACTACGATATCTGGTGGTTGGGTGTCATGACTGCTTTTCTAAGTGATGTTTTAGAAGAGAACGTCTATAAGTACACAGCCAGAGGGCTTCGTAAACAGTGGGAGCAGCGGAAACGTGTGCAAGATGTTTTATATGATAAAACAGGCATCGCGGAGTTGGAACATCTATTTTGATGTGGTAGTCAAAGAGTTTGACTTCATCAAAATGGTAGATGAACCTTGTATATACGAAAAGGTAGTAGAGAGTATGGTGGTGATCCTCGTAGAGTACGTAGATGACATACTCTTGATAGGGAAGGAGTTTCCTATGCTGCGCTCGGTCAATCTCCGCTTATCACAAGGATTTTCCATATAGGATCAAAGTGATACCTCCTAAATCCTGGGTTTTGGATCTATGAGATAGATCTAATTGGATGTTAGGACACTCACTAGTTGTAGTGAGATGGTATCAATCGATCCTGGGGAGAATCACTGGAAAGGTTCCAGGGTGATAAGGACGACTGAATGTCAGTCGCAGGCATTGTCTATACCCTCCGTGGAGGGACGGTATGTTGGAAGAGTTCCAAGCTAGATACCGTGACATACTAGACGATTAAAGGCAAGATACATCTTTACCAAGGATACTACCAAAGAGGCAGTCTGTATATTAATTAGTTCATGAAATGAACTCCGTTCCTACCATTGTGTGACAATGGAGTTGTGGCTTTAGCCAAGGAACTACCGTCCTATCAGAAATCCAGATATAATTCTTAGGCAGTATCACCTGATCATGGAGATGGTTGATTTCCAGGGAGATCGAGGTTAGGAGAGCAGACACAGAGGACGGCAGCGCGGATCCATTCATAAAGGCCTTTTTCCCAGTAGAGACTTTTATGGGATGGTTGAGTATGAGAAACTTCAACCGCAGCTAATTGTTGGGTATGCGATACCATAACAGATGGCCCTAGTGCAAGTGGGAGATTGTTAGTTATATGTATTCCCTAGAGGCCATTACTGTACATACGATGTATATTGTAGTGGATGCTAGGACATATATAGGGAGGACTTTCTTGCTCGACATGATAGTATGCTATCTGGTTGTACTTTATCTTAACATGTACTCTGATTGTCTCTATATTACATGTTGATAAAGCCCTTAGGATATGTACTCGACTACTGGGGCTATGATGAGATCATACTAGTGGGGCCACGGTAGTCGACGAGTACATCCTATAATTGTTCCTAGTCGTGGGTGTATCGAGACAGGGGCATCGATGCACCAGAGTAGACTAGCGTATACGCATCTTGACCCATATGATGGGCGATGGATGATCCCATATCCATCGGTGTTTGACATCAAGGATGGTGTACGGGTGCTCAGTGGAGACTGGGTACACTAGACGGACTCGCCGAGAACTCCCAGATGGTATTATACCTCACGTCAGATGGCAGTTCTCCGGTGACACTGGTACAAAGTAGTCTGTTGACCCGAGATCGTCATAGAGTCTTGTGTGATTCCCACTGTGCTTTGATTTCCATCATACTACGTCCAAGAGGGCGTGCAAAAAGGTGGCTTTTGGGTACAGTCCCGAATCACATGGAGGCAATGAGCGATAGGAGGGGATTCGTCTCTCCCGGTATAGGGAGTTGATGTTGTGCTGTGTTCGATTGGCTATAACCGGAAATCCCTGGCCAGGGTTGCTGAGATTTACTGGTAAGTGTTATCAGTAGTTTCTTGAACTGTTATAGACCTCATATCGACACGACTTATCAAGCTACTGGGGTCTGACGTTTACCACCCCTAGGCGAGATATGCGACATATCAGACGACGAGACCGGACTGTACGGGAGTGTTACTGTTTGGATTCACAGGAGAATGTACAGGCTTGCTTGTTGATCTTCTGAGCCCTCAATACCTGGGTAGCTGTTACGTTTAGCTGACCGCTTGCAGCTTGTGGGTGTTTGATATGATCATCACCTACTGCCGGCGTATTGACGATTCTTTAGAGTCCTACACAGAGGTTTCTTGGCTCAGGCAAAACGGAGTAGGAGCACATATGTGATATGTGCGGGACCGAGGATAATACGATATGAGATACCGTATTCTATTCTCGCGATATTTGATATCGGCCGGGTCATCGGATCAAGAGTTGATTCGATGAATCGGTACGGATAAATATTAGTCGGTTATATGCGATATAGCCGGATTGTCGGATCAAGTGTTGATTCGATAATTTAATGTATAATAATATATATGATATATTAAATTACATTAACCAATATTTGCTCACTAAAAGATTCTTTTTCTCACCGGATTAATACATTGATATATATGCGATATATGTTAATTGTATTATTTTCTTTTATTGCAAATATATAATATATATGTGATATATATTATTGTGACATGATATGATTTATTATAAAACATGTTTAAGGATGATAATAAGGGATTATGGTTTGATTAGGGTTAGCACCTTCTTGTTCATTCTAGAAGGATTCTATTTTGTCATGATAAAGATATTTTGTTATGACTCATGCTTTGGCCTAACCAAACCCTAACTCTAGTTTATTCTCTACATTGGTTTAACCTCTCATCCTTGACCATGGTTTGATAATCAATCATATATTCTTGATTACTATTCATCACAAAAGGATATTCATCATTCTTCTTCATCTTCTTCCTTCATCTTTCTTCATGGAAAAAGCTTTCTAGCTTTTTTCTAATGTGATGAATAAATGTGAGAAAAAGATAAATAAAGAGAGCAAAAATCCTACTTCATCATCCTCATCTTCCCTTGCCATTTAGATGAGGGTGTTCACATCATTTCATGAGTGTTAGTTTGTGTTAACGAAACTTCAAGGTAGATCATCTTTGTATCGAAGATCGGAAGCAAATGTTGCATCTTTCTCTTCGTGGAACCTCTCGAGAGTCCCGAACCCAATGATCGCAGCGAAGGGACCACAACACGGAGCATATGAAGTGAAGGACCGGATCTACAAAGGTTGTAATCCCTCTCACTTAGTGTTAAAGATGTTAACATGTTAGTTTTCGCCTAATCTCTAGTTTAAAGATCCGTATTCGGGTTGTTCGGCACGGCTAATTTTTAAATCGGGCATGGTTGATGCCTCGTAGACCCTTGTGCGCGTGCATAGCAACCCTACATTATGGACCACCATGTCCCCACTAGTATGATCCGCATCATAGTCCAGGTAGTCAAGTACACATCCTAAGGGCTTTACCAACATGTAACAGAGAGGCAATCAGTATACACGTTAAGGTAAAGAGTAACCAGATAGCATACTATCATATTGAGCAAGAAAGTCCTCCCTATATATGTCCCAGCATCCACTACGATATACATCCTATGTATATCAATAGCCTCTAGGGCATACATATAACTAACAGAGGATCGTCGTGGAACTCTTGCTCGGATTAAGATCGGCGTTGCTTCAAAGGCTCGTTGAAGGCTTGCTTGATTTGGTACTCGATGAATTTTGATTTGGCTCTCGATGAATTTTGATTTGGCTCAAATTGTGTCACCCAATTTGGTTTGAATTGATTTGGATCTTTGCTAGAATTTTTATTCTAATTGATGAACAACCTTTGTAATGAAGCCCTAGGTCCCTTTTTATAGTTTTCCCTTTAGCTTCCCTTAGAAGTTTGGTTTATCTTCTACTAGAAGCTAGGTTGTTATGAAGCTTACATGAGAAGCTTGGTAGGTATCAAACTAGAATAAGAAGCTTGGCTGTTAGAAGGGAAGCTTCTGGAGAAATCTACACAATTCGAAGCGTCTTGGAGAAGTTTTGCCGTTGATAAGAAGCTACGTGGAGAAATTTCAATCGCCAATGAGTCGGATCGGCCGCGGATCCGCGGCGGATCAGCCTGACTCGGCCGCGGATCTGCGGCCATATAGGGAGCTCTCTGGTTGAAATCTTCAGGGGTATTTTGTGTTGACTTTTTGGAACTTTCCTAATGTCTGGAATATTTTTATACTTTCTTGTTTACTGCCAGATTATAAGTCTTGGACTTGATGTATTTTATCAGCACTTTTAGCAGTTCCGGCTCTTTTACCTGGAGAGTTTTCTGCACACAATCTCGAGACAAGTTTTTGATATACAAAGATCATGCATGTAATAATAAACACACAATTTCCCTCATAATACCGGTTATAATGTATAACACATGTTATTTGATATTTTGCAGATGGATTGCTAATAGGTGCTATATTTATACCAAACACCTTTAGATGATTACAAAGAGTAGGGAAATTGATGTGTTTAGAATGCAATGTTTTCGACTGATCAACAACTCCCAATCTGATGGTCACTAGCACCACAAATCAGACATAGACCCTTGGCCCGGCGGCAATTTCTCTCAATGTGTCCCGGTATCTGATAGTATCCATAAACCAGAGGTTCTCGTTGTGGTGGGGTTGCGGTATGCTTCATCTGAACTCCTTCATGCTGTCTAACTGGAATTCTCCCTGAAATTTGATTCATCGGCCGTTTGAATCCTCCACTCTGAAGTTTCTTCCTCTTATCCATAACTGTCTCAATTCTGCGGGCCGCATTTAATACCTCTGAATAAGTCCCCAAATCATGTGAAGCTAGTTTCTCCTGTATTTACAGAGTGAGGCACTGTAAAAATCTTATGGCTCTATCCTCCTCCTGAGCTACCATCGAAGGAGCGAAACGACTGAGTCGGATAAACTCAGCCGCTACCTCGTCCACTGTGCGATCTCTCTGATGAAGACTGATAAATTGTTGTTCCATCTCGATCCTAGCCGATTTGGGAAAGAATTTCTCAAGAAAAGCTGTAGAGAAATCAGTCCATGCAATTGGTCTCTTCAACCTATTCTCTTCTGCGACCCACCAAATTCTAACCACATCTTGCAGCTGAATCTTGACTATATCCACTCTGTCCTCTTCAGGAACCCGGGTTGCTGATAGCAAATTCTCTATGTTGACAATCCACTGCTTAGCATCCAGTGGACCGCCCACGCCAGTGAAAACTGCCGCCTGTAGTCTCCTTAAATCGGCGACGCTGCCCGGACGTCTACCTTCACGAACCTCAGCCACCTTGTTCAGGGCTGCAGTAGCGGTCTGCTGAGAAGCAAGTAGGCCCTCCTGTAGCAATTCGGTCTGCTGCTGTTGGCTCTCTATCATGCTACGTATAACTCCAAGTAATGCAGCATTGTGGTCACGCCTTCCATACACTCGCAAATTTTCTTCTGCCATGATTCTGAAATCAAAACGAACGACGAGGTTTAGCAACAAAAACGAGGTTTAAATTCAGAATATTAAAACAACTGAGCGAAGCAAAGAGATAATGCAATAATCAATTCAAAGAATACGAATTAAGTGTAGGACTCTAAGTTGTTAGTTGTATGTATGCCCTAGATGCCAGTATTGTACAGATGATGTATATTATATTGGATGCTTGGACATATATAGAGATGACTTTCTTTCTCGATATGATAGTATGCTATCTGGTTGCTCTTTATCTTAACATGTATACTTGTCTCTTTATACTGTCTTAGAGTTACATGTTGGTAAAGCTCTTAGGATGTGTACTTGACTACCTGGACTATGATGCGGATCATACTAGTGGGGACATTGTAGTCCATAAGTACATCCTTCAAGGTCCCTAGTCATGGGTGTATCGAGATAGGGCATCGATATACCAGAGTAGACTAGCGTATACGCTTCTCGACACATGAGATGGGCGATGGATGATCCCATATCCATTGGTGTTTGACATCAGAGATCGTATACGAGTGCTCAGTGGAGACTGGGTACACTGGACGGACTTGCCGAGAACTCCCAGATGGTATTATACCTCACGTCAGATGGCAGTTCTCAGGTGACACTTGTGCAGGTTAGTCTGTAGACCCGAGATCGTCATAGAGTCTTGTGTGATTCCTACCGTGCGTTGATTTCCACCTTACCACGTCCATAAGGGCGTGCAAAACGGTGGTTTTTGGGTACAGTCCCGAGTCACATGGAGGCAATGAGCGATAGGAGGGGTTTCGTCTCTCCTGGTATTGGGGGTTGATGTTGCACTGTGCTCGATTGGCCATAACAGGGAAGTCCCTGGCCAGGGCTGATTGGAGATTTACTGGTAAGTGTTACCAGTAGTTTCTCGACCCGTTATGAGCCTCACATCGGCATGACTTATCGGTTATTGGGGTCTGACATTTACCACCCCTAGACTTGATATGCGACATATCAGACGAGGAGACCGGACTGCACGGTAGTGTTGCCGATTGGCTCGACGGGAGTTGTAGCAGGTTCGCTTGTTCTCTTCTGATCGTTCAATACCCGGGTGGCCGTTACGTTTAGCTGACCGCTTGCGGCTTGGGGGTGCTTGATATGATCATCACTCACTGCCGGCGTATTGACGAGTCTTAGAGTCCCACAAAGGAGTTACCTAGTCCAGGCGAAACGTTGTGGTGCGTGTATGCGATAGGCGCATGGACCCGATTAAAATGCGCGTATAGGATACCGTATATTGATCGGGCAGCTTGCTTTTGGTAGGGGTCATATGTGATATGGCCGGATTGATAAATCAAGTGTTGATTTATCATTTAACCATTAGCTTCTCACTTGAAATCCTTTCTTGAGTTTGATGGATGTATGCATGCATGTATGCTTTCTTTATAGATTCATGCACATATGGATGTACATACACACATATATACATACATCCTTCATGGTTGTACATACATGAAAATGGTGGCAATATAAGACTCACACCATGGTTTTATATATGGATTTTATTGCATTTGATTTAAAACAAAAAGGAAAAAAGGGAAATGGTTATCATTGATTTGTTTCTACACTCTTCTTTTGACCTAACCATCCTCACCCACCTTTTAACCTTGGGTAAACATTCCTTTTGTGTTTTAACTCAAGTTCAATAATATATTCATTGTTTAACTATGGTTTGAGATGAGAACAAGAAAATATATATACATATATTTTCATTTTTCTTTAACAAGAGTTATTCTTTTCACTCTTGTAAAAGAATAGCCATCATCTTCTTCTTCCTCTCTCATTTTGCTCTCTAGATTTTTGTAGTGAGCAATATACTCAACAAGAAAGGATTTTGAAGTGAGAAAGAGAACCACAACACCATTCTACACAAGTCTAGCCCACTTGTTTGGAGTGTTAGCTTCGTTTCATTCTCTTGATCGGGTGAAGTTGCAAGCTTGGACAAAGCGGACTCCGGGTGGATCATCGGTGACCTAGAGGAGTTCAAGCGGAGCTTTTCCAAACCCCAAGTAGCCGAGGAGTCTAGCGTAGGGAGCTACAAAGGTTGTACTCTCAAAACCCTAGCATTTCTTGCTTATGTTGATGTGCAAAAATTTGAAACCCTAATTTTCTAGGAACGATTCTATGTTCGTTAACTTAGCACCCTAAAAATTCAATCTTTGGTTCATGTGATGCCTCCAAACCCTTCATGAGGTGCTAGGTAAACCCAACATAAGTTACTCATACAGAATACCGTATTGTATCCATGCCGTGGTACATAGGCACAATATCGTAACTCTATGTAAGTCGCCCGAATCATATAATCAGAGTCAACGGAATCTGCAGCATGACAAACATGGGAATTGATTGATCGTTTTTTTTCCGTTGTGTAGTATGAATCAATTCAAAAGGTCCTAAAACGGCACCATTTTGATTTAAACTGTTTCTTGTGTCGGTATTTAGAAAATTTATAGAGAACTTCACAACCAAAAAATTATTTTGACAGCAATCAAACTACGGTGTCAATTGTAGTTCATGAATGAGTGCGGATCGTCCACAGGGATTGCACGATTCGTTGTATTGATATGCTTGAATTGAAAAGTTAAGCTAAAATAAACGAAAACATGATTCAAGAGTATTGATTTCCAAGTGTCACTATTCTATTCAAGAATCAAGAAAAAGATAAACAATCAAGAATCGGTGTATCGATGATATTTCCAATCAACAGTCAAGAATCTAAAAGAGGCTCGTAGGAATCGATCGGGTCTATAGACGTGATGTAATCTCTAGATTTCGTGTTCTTGTCCTTCGAAGGATTGATACTAGATCGATGATCATCGACGAGAGTTAGGGTTTTCTCGTGAAACTAGAGTTTCATCTTATCCCTTGTTCTGTTGTCAATATCATTCACATTCTAGCCTCTAGCAATTTCAAGAAACGATCCTAACTCCCCAATTTCGAGCGATATCATTCAAGGAAGCATCGTAACGAAATGGGTTGTCGGTTCTTGAACTTGCTAGGGTTTACAAAACTTGTAGGAATCAAGAATCGATTAAAGCTATGTTACATCCTTATTCTATTGACCGTCTCGACTCCTCGACGAGCGGAGTTTTATTCACACATCACCACACAGAAAATATTCACGAATTGTAAAGATGTCATGATGCAGAATTTAAAGAAAACAAGATAAAAGAATATCACCTTTATTTATCTCAACAATTTTGATTACATTCGCTTCAAGAACTACAAGAGGAAGAATCAAGATTGTTGATCGGGCGTCGCTCGGCTTCATGAGTCGTGGATCGGCTCGGATCACTTGCTCCGTTGAAGATCGGCTCCGCTCCTAAAGGTTGTAGGGCTTCTTGCTTAATGGGTACTCGGGATCTTGGCTTTTGGAGTTGGAATTAGGGTTAGGGTTTCGCACAAGCCCTGTCACTAGACTTGTGGAAGAAGACAATGAAGGGGGTAAAAATGAAGAAGTATCTAAGTCTTGGATAATGGATCCAAGTATCAAGTATCTCTTTAACCCTAGGTTTAGGCTTCTATTTATAGACTTCCCAAACCCTAGGTCTAGGTTTGAAATGGTAGTTCCCTCCAAAAGTTTGTTGAAGAGTTTCTAGAAAGAGTTTGTTAGGAGCTAGCTTAGGGTTTAAGCTAGGGTTTAGGGGGAAAGTTCTAGAATGATAGGCTAGTTTAATGTGGATCAAAGTGTTTGCTGATCTGGTAGAAACCCCTGGAGTCTTCTGGAAGTTGGAGTGCATTTCTGAACTGTAGCCACTGATATAGGAGTTTTGGTGCAAATTTGGGAGGCTAACTCCATGGACCCACCGCGGATCCGCGACACAAGCAAGCCATTGCCGCGGATTCGTGGCTCTTTAATGAGCTTGGACTTTGGGTCTTCTGGTGTGGTCTTGGACTGCTGTTTAGGGCTTTGTCTGATATGCTGATTTGTGATTGTCCTTTGGGTTGATACCAGATTTGAAATTAGTGAGTTGACGTATCTTTTGAGCGGTGTAATGTTCGAGCAAGCTTTCCTTTTCCTGCACAGACTTCGAAACACGGGTTGCGACATATAGAAATATTGCGATGCCATGCAATGCAGTCAATTTCCCTAGAAATGCTGGTTTTAAGGTCTAATACATGTAATCTGATATTTTGCGATAGTTTTGCTAATATGTAAAATATGAATGCCGTACACTTCTAATTGAGTGCAAATGATGAGGAAATTGCCGGCTAAAATATACAATATTTTCGACTGATCAAATACCCCCAAACTTAATTTCGATCGTCTCGAGCGAATGTTTTATTAAAAAGAGAAGGAGAAAATAAAGAAAGAGAAAAACTAACTAGCACATTTTCGTAGGCAACACGATTGCACTGAGCACGTGCAACAAGCCTTTAAACCTCTAGGTGTCCCTAGTAGGAGGAGTGTTGTCTCCTGAGGGTTTTCAGCGGATTGCACCCACAAAATCCAATAATAAAAGCAAGATCATGAATATTACATTTAAAGATAAGAATTGTAGAAGAAAAGCCTTGAAAATTAGGGTTTCCAACTAAGCTAGTTTTTCGGTTGTCATGAGCTCTATCTTAATGGTCATGAAAATATGTTAGAAATCACGTCCTCCCTCAATAAAACATCGTCTTATTCTTCATTCATATCTTTCTTCCAAACATCGATCATATAACCCTGCGTGTGTGTAAAGACATCCCTACACCCGGAGAATTCAATTCAAGCTATCATACTCTTGCCCATCAGCCTCAGTACTTTTTAATTAATGAATATTTAGATGAGATTGCTCACACACTTTCATGCGACTGTTAATACTTCTTGAGGTACTAACCGACCGATTACTCATGTGCTTGCTTATTTGGTGTATTTTCCTCGTCTTGCACCACCTCAGGCATAGCAGTGACTCCCAGACCAGTTGGCCTTAGGGCACTAGGTGAAGAAGCACCCTCGCTATACATGTTTCTCTCCCTCGGTGATAACAAAACCAGTGTCCATTTTTCTCACCACTTTATATTTTTTTATTCATTTATTCATTTTTTTTATTTCCTTCATACTTTTGGCTTTAAGATAAGAGCATTTCAAGGTATCCTCTACTATCCCAGGCTTTAAGACGTGTGTAAGTGCGAATAGCAGGGTATCAACGTTCAAAATGTTTGGCTTCCAGAATAGAAACTATTTTTCAGACTTATTTTTATCCTCAGATTAGTGACGTCCTTCATCTTACTAACCCTTGGGACAACGGCTCATAACTACTTATTACTAGTTCGCATAAAAAAACTTCTAATTTTCTTAGTTTTTTAAAATTTTTCCAATCTCATGGATGTAATTTTTCACTATCTAAACTTTCATTATCTTATTTATATACAAAAAGTGTAAATATTAAAATTATTTTTATATTTGAAATTTTTTTTATGGGTTTTGAAATTTTTTCAATTTTTATAGATTTTTAAGAGAAATGTTTTGTGCTTATGCAAATGATATGCAAATGATGCAAAAATAAGCACAAACCTCCCCCAAACTTGTTTTCAACAGTGTCCTCACTGTTGCCTTCCGCTAAATCTCGAAAAAACCTGTAAGCTTGGGAGGAATTTATTAATGTGGGCAAAATATTTAAGTGAAGAACCTCCCCGAAACTTATTTTTGGCTAAAATTTTGTAAAATTTTTCTTTTCAAGAGCCAGAAAAAAATATACCCTCCCAAACTTGAGTTATGCAATGTTAAACTTTAAAAATCACAAGTGGGGGTTAAAAATCAGTGGTCGATGCCAAACTTTGCAAAGACCAAATGTTAACACCAACCATTCAAAATTTTTATCAATGCAGTGCTCGGGTTGGTGGAAGAAGAAGTGGGGAAAAGGTAAGTGGTGGAAGAGAATGTGTGTGCGTCTCATTTTGGAGAGACGATGCAGTGAATATGATGGATTACTCGCATTCTTTTTACATTTCAGAAGAAGGGGTGGAGGTTCAATTTCATTGATTTGGACATGATTCATCTTAACACCCGTATCATTCAAAAATGCGAGTTCATCAGCGAAGATCTCCTCAAATGTTTCATCTATACCCCGAAAAATAATGTCATCACAAAGTGCGGGGTGATCTTCAGACTCTAAAATCAGTTCATAATCCGTGTTAATTGTTGACCCGGACATCTCGGTGGAAGAGTCCGTATGTGTATGATACATAGTTGGGTCAAACAACAACGTATGAAAAGAGTCAAGATCGGTATCAGGAGGATCATTAAATTCGCTGCTGTCGACATCCATTAAGTCGACAGAACAAACCTGAGCAGTAGGTTCAGAGGGTACACTTCCTAACTTGTAAATGTTCATCTCAATTGTCCTCTTCCCGAAGGATAGGGTCATAGAACCGTTACGACAATTGATGATAGCATTGGAAGTGGCCAAAAAGGGGCGACCTAAAATCACCGGAATTTGATTCCGTGAGTTCGCTACAGGCTGTGTATCAATTACAATAAAGTCCACAGGGAAGATAAATTCCCCGATTTTTATTAACACATCCTCTAGTTCACCCCTAGGTCTGGTGATTGATCGGTCAGCCATCTGGAGAGTGCATGGAGATGGTTTTAACTCTCCGATCCCTAATTGCTCATAAACTGAGAAAGGAAGCAGGTTAACACTTGCTCCAAGATCTAATAGAGCACGGTTAATGTGTTTCTCCCCAATAGAGATGGAAATCGTAGGATAGCCAGGATCCTTACGTTTCCTCGGTAATTGCTGGGGGAAAGCTGTGTCTACTGTTTTTGCCATGAATATTTTCTTGGGCATTTGTTTCTTCCTCTTTCTAGTGCAAAAGTCTTTAAGAACTTTTGCATATGCAGGGACTTGTTGGATAGCATCTAGAAGAGGGATATTGATGTTAACCTATTTAAACATCTCAGTGATCTTTTCCATTTGTGGACTTGGTGTGTTAGCCCTTAACCGATTAGGATAAGGTGCTTTAGCAATAAGCGCTGGGTCCATTATAGGAGAAGGAAGTGTGTGTGGAACTGATCCCAGAATAGAAGTGGGAATCGTCCGTGGAGGGGTAAAAGAGGTGGGCTGTAGTGGCGAGCCTTTTGGGAAATGGAGAATAGGCTCGGAAGATGGTGGTGGGGTAGAAGAACTGGGGTCAGAAGTGTGTGTGTGAGGAAAGGTCTCAGCCGGGGTGTTGATATGATTTTCAGTATCATCAACTTCTTCCCCAACATGATTGTCAAGCACTCTTCCAGATCTCAACGTGGTGATTGCATTCACATGATGTGAATAACCAGGATTGGGTAAGGGTTGAGCTGGAAGTTTCCCTTTCTCTCTTGCATTCATTTCGGCTTTTAATCGTGCAATTTCTTCTTCCATCGATTTAATAGTCTCGCTTTGGGACGCAGAGTTTCTCTTTATGTCATCGACGGAAGACTTCATTTCAGCCGAAACTTGCATGATATTTGTTAAGATCAAATTCATGTATTGTGCAAAAGAAAAGGATTCATCAGTTCCGGTCAACTGTAAAGGACTAGACAGTGCAGGTGTATTGACCTAATTTTGAAAATTATGTGCTTGAAAGGGGTGCTGACTCAATTGAAGTTGTGGCTGCTGTTGTGGTGGAGGGACCCTTTGAAAATTGTTTTGGTTTGGAACCGTGTTTTGTGATTGTGATTGGTTCCAAGCAAAATTAGGGTGATTCCTCCAACCCTGATTATATGTGGAAGAAAAAGGATCGTTTCTCGGTCTTTGAAATGTGGCATTGGTATGCTCACGACCTTGAAACGGACATTCTTCCGTCAAGTGAGACGGATCAGAACAGCAGCCACATACAGTTTTGGGGAGTGACACTGGGTTTAGGGAGGCTGCTGCAAATTTGTGTTCCATAGCGTCGAGTTTCTTTTGCATTGCTGCCATCTCAGCTTGAACACCTATGGACACATCTATTTGGTGAACGCCACCCCTATTCAATGGTTGGGTTCCACTCTCCCACTGTAGTGATTTTTCAGCGAACTCTTCTAAGTATCGCCAAGCTTCCCTATCATCCTTAGACATAAAAGTACCTCGACACATGTTTTCAAGGCTTTGTTTAGTGCTTGGGTTACTACCCTCATATATGATTCGGCAAAGCTCCCATCTCGGGATGCCGTGATGAGGACATTGAACCAATAGATCCTTGAAACGTTCAAAGTATTTTGAAAATGGTTCGGCAGGGAGCTGGGCAAATTGGTTCAGTTCGCTACGGATTCGAGCCGTCTTTTGGATTGGGTAAAATTTCTTAAGGAATGCAGCGACGAATTCTTCCCAATTCGTAATAGAATGTGCGGTAGTGTTATATAGCCACTTCTCGGCTACATCGCACAATGTAAATGGAAGAAGTCATAGACGCATCGCATCCACTGAAAGTTGTGACGTACCCATCATTGCGCATACGTTTTCAAATTTGGTAATGAAAACGTAAGCGTCCTCAGTCTCGAGTCCGTGGTATTTGGGTAAAAGATTGATATACTGGGGCTTAATTTCAAAGTTATCCCCATTGGCTGGTGGTGTGGATAAGCAGGTCGAAAGAGGACCTCTATGTGGATAGCATCTTTCCTGGAGAGAAATGTGGGGTGGATTCTGCGCACCAACGGACGGCGGCAGATTAGGGTTAAAGAAGTTTGATGGATTCGGGTCCATCAGGGTGGGTGTGGTATTAGGTAAAGAAAAGGTAAATGGAGAAATATCGACTTCGGAGTCGATAAGGGGTACGCGGACTAAACGGGCACTAGAATCCCGTGTCCAGCCTATCTTGTACTAAAACAGGTTAGTACAAGTGGCAGCGTTGGCTTATAATTAGGGGTAAATGAATGCGGTGTTTGCTTTTGAAAAAGGGACGGATTTTTGAAAAAATGATGCGACAAAACAAATGCAGCACACAAACCCTAGAATCTAGTGGTCACCTAGGTCCGGCTCTAGACCGCTCCTAACTGCCAAAAGACAAGTCGCAGGATAGAATCCTCCACTGCCTCGTTGTCCCCCTGTGGCCGGATAAGTGCCAGGTAAGTGGGAAGTGGGAAGGTACTCCACTACGTAAGTAGTGGGCCTAATTAAAAACCACTAGCCTTAGACACACTCGCCTTAGGCACCACAAGAAAACGCGGATAAGCAATGAATTACCCACGGCCCTCTTCTGTTCTAATTGAGCGCGACAGTCCTTAGAGTCATCTCTAGATTTCTTTTAGTTAATGTGGGTCAACGCGGATGCAAGTTTGGTGATTTTCGGGGCCTAGGAAGGGTAATGAAATCCCCACCTAATTTGGATTTGGCCGTGCCCCTTAGTATCCGTATTTAGAATGCAAAACAACCAAGAAATAAAATCACGCACAATTTTAATTTGCAATTTGCGAGCTGCGATTATTTGCAAAGAATCCTGCAGCAAAGTGTTAGTTGGAGCTAAAAGGGGAGAGGGGAGAGAGCAAGAAGTCACCTGCACTAAAACTTTTTGAGAGATCCCTCAAGTGCGCGGCGGTTCCGCCGCAATTGGTAGGCAATGGCCACGCTTCCGCGGCTTCTTGATGGGTTCACTTCACAAGATTTCAACAGCTGCTTTCTGTTGCCTCCCTCAGCTCTCTGGTATTTTCCAAAATTTTTTATCAATTTCCTGCAAGCTCCAGATCTCCTTGCAATGAAACACGACAAATTGTTTAGGGTTTGCACGAATTTTGATCACAAAATAACAATGGAATAATTCTTTCAATTCAAACTATAAAATGTAAACGAATTAGCGCGCGATCCCCGGCAACGGTGCCATTTTGATTGATCGTTTTTTTCCGTTGTGTAGTATGAATCAATTCAAAAGGTCCTAAAACGGCACCATTTTGATTTAAACTATTTCTTGTGTCGGTATTTAGAAAATTTATAAAGAACTTCACAACCAAAAAATTATTTTGACCGCAATCAAACTACGGTGTCAATTGTAGTTCATGAATGAGTGCGGATCGTCCACAGGGATTGCACGATTCGTTGTATTGATATGCTTGAATTGAACAGTTAAGCTAAAATAAACGAAAACATGATTCAAGAGTATTGATTTCCAAGTGTCACTATTCTATTCAAGAATCAAGAAAAAGATAAACAATCAAGAATCGGTGTATCGATGATATTTCTAATCAACAGTCAAGAATCTAAAAGAGGCTCGTAGGAATCGATCGGGTCTATAGACGTGATGTAATCTCTAGATTTCGTGTTCTTGTCCTTCGAAGGATTGATATTAGATTGATGATCATCGACGAGAGTTAGGGTTTTCTCGTGAAACTAGAGTTTCATCTTATCCCTTGTTCTGTTGTCAATATCATTCACATTCTAGCTTCTAGCAATTTCAAGAAACGATCCTAACTCCTCAATTTCGAGCGATATCATTCAAGGAAGCATCGTAACGAAATGGGTTGTCGGTTCTTGAACTTGCTAGGGTTTACAAAACTTGTAGGAATCAAGAATCGATTAAAGCTATGTTACATCCTCATTCTATTGACCGTCTCGACTCCTCGACGAGCGGAGTTTTATTCACACATCACCACACAGAAAATATTCACGAATTGTAAAGATGTCATGATGCAGAATTTAAAGAAAACAAGATAAAAGAATATCACCTTTATTTATCTCAACAATTTTGATTACATTCGCTTCAAGAACTACAAGAGGAAGAATCAAGATTGTTGATCGGGCGTCGCTCGGCTTCATGAGTCGTGGATCGGCTCGGATCACTTGCTCCGTTGAAGATCGGCTCCGCTCCTAAAGGTTGTAGGGCTTCTTGCTTAATGGGTACTCGGGATCTTGGCTTTTGGAGTTGGAATTAGGGTTAGGGTTTCGCACAAGCCCTGTCACTAGACTTGTGGAAGAAGACAATGAAGGGGGTAAAAATGAAGAAGTATCTAAGTCTTGGATAATGGATCCAAGTTTCAAGTATCTCTTTAACCCTAGGTTTAGGCTTCTATTTATAGACTTCCCAAACCCTAGGTCTAGGTTTGAAATGGTAGTTCCCTCCAAAAGTTTGTTGAGGAGTTTCTAGAAAGAGTTTGTTAGGAGCTAGCTTAGGGTTTAAGCTAGGGTTTAGGGGGAAAGTTCTAGAATGATAGGCTAGTTTAATGTGGATCAAAGTGTTTGCTGATCTGGTAGAAACCCCTGGAGTCTTCTGGAAGTTGGAGTGCATTTCTGAACTGTAGCCACTGATGTAGGAGTTTTGGTGCAAATTTGGGAGGCTAACTCCATGGACCCACCGCGGATCCGCGGCATAAGCAAGCCATTGCCGCGGATCCGCGGCTCTTTAATGAGCTTGGACTTTGGGTCTTCTGGTGTGGTCTTGGACTGCTGTTTAGGGCTTTGTCTGATATGCTGATTTGTGATTGCTCCTTTGGGTTGATACCAGATTTGAAGTTAGTGAGTTGACGTATCTTTTGAGCGGTGTAATGTTCGAGCAAGCTTTCCTTTTCCTGCACAGACTTCGAAACACGGGTTGCGACATATAGAAATATTGCGATGCCATGCAATGCAGTCAATTTCCCTAGAAATGCAGGTTTTAAGGTCTAATACATGTAATCTGATATTTTGCGATAGTTTTGCTAATATGTAAAATATGAATGCCGTACACTTCTAATTGAGTGCAAATGATGAGGAAATTGCCGGCTAAAATATACAATATTTTCGACTGATCAGGAATACCTAGACATGTGATTCTAACCCTAAAGGTCGGCAGAACCCAGACTAACTTTTGATGTCAGCCTGGCTCTGATACCAACCAAACCCTGCCACGCCCCGCTTCCCAAAATACGGAATACGGAAAGCAACAAAGGCCAGTCGTGCTACCTACGGTAAGGAAGGATCCTTCCATAGTCACATAAGGCTGTCTAGCTTAACCTGTCAAAAATAAAACTAATACCAAAAGAAATAATACTGATAATCATGCTGCAATGAAACCACAAAGAATACTAAAAATGGGTCCACTAGATAATCGATGCAAATAAAGATCTGATACAATAGATTCGAAATAAAGAAAAGATCAAAAAGAGATACATAAGTCCTAATGTCCAATAAAGGTGCACATGCTAAAAACAAACTGAAAGGAAAATAAACTTACGGGTTGCTGATCTTCGGCAAAGTCCTGGTAGTCGCTGCGGTCCTGCTCAGCCTGAAAATCCGTCTCTAAACCTGAGAAGGCAAATCTCAGGGATGTCAGAACATCCCAGCAAGTACTCAACGTATAACTTGTGTGTAGTATGATAACATGAGTATATGAAGGTAGTGAAGCCCGTGTGCGTAAGAAAAACAGATATATAAATAAATACATCGATACTATGAAACAAATATGTAAGAGGTCAAGTCATAAGCTAACTGGTCACTAAAAGGTAAACTATCCTATCTTGAGTTCGAGTGTGTGCGTCAACCTCTGCAGGAGTATTCCTACCCCAAGAGTGGTGCCCCAGGGACCAGGAAACACGGGCCTAACAGTGGAATGAACAAGCAACTGATATAGCTCGGTACTAGCTGTAATCATGCGACCGATATAGCCCGGTACGAGCTGTAATAATATGCGACCGATATAGCCCGGTACCAGCTGTAATAACATACGACCGATATAGACCGGCACCAGCTTCCGGCATGAGACTCCTTAGATCCCATTGTACGAACGCACACTCAAACTACCCCAACACCCGCTTATTTATAGCTACTATGGTAATGACTAGAGCACTAATTAAGAATGCTGAAAAGACTGGAACTTATGATATGGGAATTGTATAGAAATGAAACCGGTAAGTAGTAGTGTGTTATGTCATGTAGTTCAGCATCTTAATCAGCGATCTCGTTTATAAGGACTAAGGTGTCGAATAGTCATGACTTGTCAAATGTAATAGTTATCTGGTAATAGTAACTGCATGAAGGTGATGTATAAGCTGGTATGAGTCACAATTGTTATCTTTACCGTTAACCTTAATATGGGTATATTAATCACAATCTGACTAGAAATATATAAATATGAGATAGGTTAACTTTAAAACTTCATTTGTAATTAAAAACACATCTCAAGTAAAATTTTCTTACTTGTCGCATAAAAGTTTGCATATATATATATATATAGTACGATATAACGAAAAATAGGTATTAACGCGTTTCTCTTTTATTCTAACAGGAATGCCGATGTACATCAACCAAAGATAGAGCAAGAATACTTGCCTGAGGATAAAGATCACAGGAAAACGATGTACGAAGATGCGGGGCACGATCTTAGCTAAAGTTCGACTTGAGATCTGAGTTATATGCTCCGCCTAGATAAATTTATCATCGGTTAAACTATAATTATTCTCATAAATACCATCACACAACCAAACACAATTATATCAACTTAGAGTTTAATTCTAATTTTCCCTTTCTTCGAGTTCTCTGTTTTATTCTACCATCCAATATAATTTCACTGTTAAAATAAACTCCATGTACACATATATATAACTTATAAACTGTAGGGTTCCTAGGCACACTCAAGTGGTTCCACAAGGCATCAATTATGCCAAATTAAAAAATTTTCTAGGTGCCGAGAAACCCTAATGCGATCGTTAACTAGAGGATAGGCGAAAACGATATAAGTTAACAACTTAACTAAGAGTGAACGGAAATACAACCTTTGTAGATCCGGTACTCCACCTCCATAGCTCTGTGTCGATGTCCCTTCGCTGCGATCATCGGATCCCGGACTCTAGCGATGGTTTCGTCGAAGAAATGATCAGGCTAGGTCGTCAACTTCGATGCCGAAGATGATCTACGTCGAGGCAACTCAAGATCAAGCTACAACTTCACCAAGTCATGTACTTGTGAAGAAAACACCCTATACTACATGGCAAGTGGTTGAGGATGAAGAAATAGGAAGTGGGTTCACTTTGGATTTGGATTTCTCACATGATTTCATCACTTGATAATTTTCAAGCAAGCTTCCTTTTTCTTCTTGAAGAAGATGAAGAAGAAGCAAGAAAAGGAATTGTATTTTCAAATATAAAATCAAGTGAAAGTATATCATAATGCAACCATGGGTAAGTTTTACTCATGTAGAGAATAAACTAGGGTTTAGTTAAAGGGTTAGGGTTAAGGACAAAACAAAAATGGTAGACTTTTTCAAAGATGCTAGAAAAGCTTCATGAAGCTTCAAGCATAACAACAAAAGAAAGCCACCATTTATTTTTGCCAAAAATAAATGAATAAATAAATAAGTGAAATGAAACCCTAACCATTTACTAAACATGGTTTAAATCAAACATACACCCAAGTTAGCATATATCATCAAACATGATACAATCTAGTGCACAAAACTATATCATATATACAATGTGCACATCAAGTGAGAAAATCCATCTTAAGTGAACCCATACTAGTTAATGCAAAGTAATATATCAAATATATAATTATACATTAAATCATTAAATCAACACTTGATTTAACGATCCGGTCATATCGCATACGACCGACTAATATCCAATGTATCGACTTATCGAATCAAACCTCGATTCGATAACTAGGTTATATTGCATACAACCAATCGATACATTCATCGCGAGAATAGAATACGGTATCACATACACGCATTATTCTCGGTCCCGCACATATCTCATACGCGCTCCTATTTCGTTTCGCTTGAGCCAGGAAACCTCTATGTAGGACTCTGAAGATTCGTCAATACGCCGGCAGTAGGTGATGATCATATCAAACACCCACAAGCCGCAAGTGGTCTGCTAAACGTAACGGCCAGCCGGGTATTGAGTGATCAGAAGATCGACGAGCAAGCCCGCTCACACTCCTGTGAATCCAACCAGTAACACTTGCCGTACAGTCCGGTCTCGTCGTCTGATATGTCGCATATCTTGCCTAGGGGTGGTAAACGTCAGACCCCAATAGCTCAATAAGTCGTGTCGATATGAGATCTATAACAGTTCGAGAAACTACTGGTAACACTTACCAGTAAATCTCAGCAACCCTGGCCAGGGATTTCCGGTTATAGCTAATCGAACACAGCGCAACATCAACTCATTATACCGGGAGAGACGAATCCCCTCCTATCGCTCATTGCCTCCATGTGATTCGGGACTGTACCCAAAAACCACCGTTTTGCATGCCCTCTTGGACGTGGTAAGGTGGAAATCAAAGCACAGTGGGAATCACACAAGACTCTATGACGATCTCGGGTCAACAGACTACTCTATACCAGTGTCACCAGAGAACTGCCATCTGACGTGAGATATAATACCATCTGGGAGTTTTCGGCGAGTCCGTCCAGTGTACCCAGACTCCACTGAGCACCCGTATATCATCTCTGATGTCAAACACCAATGGATATGGGATCATCCTGTTGCGCCACGGCAGCGCCCCGGCCTCGTACTCGAGGCCAAAATGCGGAATCAAAATTTTTTCCTTACTCGGAAACCGGCGCTACCGCGGACAAAGAAAACCCGGATCGTAACCATTAACCTAATGCTAGCAATCAAGAGATAGGATGAGAAGTATACCGAGTGATCCGAGTCCTCCGGTCTTCTCGTCATCGTCCCGATCTCCCGCGGAAAGTGTAGTCTCCATATCGTCGCCTCCTTGCCGGAAAGGGCACCACATCGCCTGCGTCTTTTACGGGCTCCCGCCTCAATACCGAGGCAACTCGGGCATGAAGCCGGCAACTCGACATGCTCAAGATATGCTGTAGAATGTGTAGTGTAGAGGGTATGTCTCTATTGGGGTTATGTTGTTGCCATTGATGGATGGAGGAAGAGGTGAAGAAAATTGGTGCTTTCAATTTTCTAGCAAGAAGAAGATGGGATGAAGAAATCCTCACATCACTAGAATGAACTCTCTCTTCTTCTTCTTTCAACCATGAAAAAAAACTTATCTCTCTTTTGAAATGGTGGAGGAAAAACAATATGAAGCAAGAAGGGAGGTGAGTGTAGTGTAAAGCAAGTGGTGACCACATCCTAAACACATGATCACAAAATCAACATCAAACCTCAAATCCATTTCAAATCCATTCTTATCATAATAAATGCATGAAAAGCAAAGATGCTTATCATATCAACCCTTATGCAAATAAGTCCTCCACAAAGTGTTATTTGCAAAACTGCAAATAACCCCCTCCATCAGAAAAGTCCGGCCGGGAAAGAACAAAGGAAAACCGGCCGGAACGGAATGCAAACTGGCAACTTCAGAAAACTGGTCCCGTAATAAATTACAGGAAAACCCCATACTGTGCATACACACCCGCATCTGTATTCCGACCGGATACAAATGCAATGAGACAAAATCTACACTGTACTAAACTAGTACCGGCTTAAACCAAAGCCGGCTAGTAATATCCGTCCGATCCTGATCCGTGCAATACCGCACGTATCTGATCGGACCCTGCCATATCTCCATACGGCCTCTACAGCGTTTCGCCCGAAAGCTTGAGTAACTGAAAGTGTGGTGGACTCTAAAGACTCGTCAATACTATGGCTGTGGATTTAACCACTAGCACGTCAGAGGTATTAGCCAATACGTGACGGACCACCAGCTATTGACCAAAAGGGACGTCGATGAGCGAACTCATCCTGACACCCTACTGAGCCTGTCAGTGACAATATCCGTACAGTCCGGTCCGTTCGTCTATGAGTATCGCATGTCGGGCCTAGGGGGTTGGTAAAAGTCAGACCCCCAAAAGCGGTACAAGTCATGTCGGAGTGTAGCCCAGAACGCCCTGAGATACTACTGGAATACCTACCAGTAAATCTCCTGCCTCGGCCGAGGGCTTTGCGTAATGGCTCTCCTAGACACAGCGCGACCTCACCCCCAATACCGGGAGAGACGAACCCCTGAAGATCCGCTCACTGCCTCCATGTGGCTCGGGACTGTACCCAACTAAAACATGTTTGCACGACTCCTTTGAGCCGTGGTAGGGTAGTAATCAAAGCACAGTGGGAACTCACACGAGACAAATGACGATCCTCAGGTCGATGAACTAACCTGTACACATGTCACCAGGGAACTGCTATCTGACGTCTGGTATAAGACCAACTAGCAGGTTCCCGGCGAGTCCTGTCCGGTGTACTCATAACCCAATGAGCACCTGCATACATCTTAGGTGAACCAACTGACACCAGTGGCTTGTGAGACCGGCCACCACCCCTCGTCGGGGTCTCGACTGTATACACTAGTCTACTCCGGAGAATCGATGCCCTGTCTCGAAACTCCCACGACTAGGGACCTTTTAAGGATGTGCTTGTAGACTACCAGCTCCCACGTATATGATCGCCATCATACTGCTGGTGGTCAAGCAAGAATCCTAGGGGCTCTATCAACGTGTAATAGCGACATGTCAGGTCACCTAAAGCAGTACACGATGATAAAGATAAACCAGATAGCATACTATCATCTCGAGTAAGACTGTCCTACCGGGATAGGTCCTCCCTCAATCATTGCAATCACGTACCTGTGATCCAATAATTGACTCTGAGGGCACTATCTCCAACAATCTCCCACTTGCACTCAAGGCTAATTATTGCGATGCCGCATACTCACAGCCCGTGTGATACCGAACACCCAACTCCTCTACTAGTCAGTCTCACAAAACCCGTTTGCGAAACTATTGCGTTCGAGGAATAGCCTCAGTGAGTGGATCCGCAGTGATGTTTCTTTCTATGTCTCTCTATATCTCAAGTTCGCGGAGAAAGCCATCTCCCGAAATGAGCAATACCTGTCTTAGAATGTCTGGATGTCTGATGGGACCTAGCTCATAAATGAACTCCAAATCCAAACTTCTTAGACTGTATCGTCAACTGAATTTAATCAGTATCCTGCGCCATGCCACCCTCAGTATTGCCTTGGACCACCTGTCCAAAATACTGCCCCTCGTCAGAAGGGAAAACTATAACTCTGACAACCTCCTTGTCGTCCATGTCACCTTGGAAGCCTGGAATGATAACCGTCTCCTAAAAGGAGGCTGCCGTTATCATATCCCTAGAACACCAACTTATGTTCTAAAGCTGCTTCCGACCGTTTCTCCAGGATTGGATTAATATCAACTTATTGCATCTACTGCAAGAACAACATCTGGTGTGGTACTTGACATCTCATGATTGACTCAATTGCCTAAGCAAGTGATCTGTCAATCATGCGTATCCCTCTCCCCTTTAGTCTGTAAGACACCTTTAGAGAGGGTGACTCCATTACCTGCAGGTGTACTACCGTGCCAGGAGTCGTCCATTCTAAATACTCATAGAATGCTGTCAAGGTACCCAGATTGGGAAACTACCCAAATCTAGATCTAAAACCATAGATCTAGTAACCAGAATGTCTGATATAATATCCAAGTCCTGTATGGAGAAAACACTGTGTGACGACCAAAGTATAACCGATCGTAGTATAGGAGTGTCACTTCCTACTACCTTCTCAACAGATCCATCCCCTATTCTGATGACGTCAAACCTATGACTGTCACATCAGAAATAGATGATCTATCTCCGCTATATCTGCTTTAGTCTATAAGTAGACATAAGCCTGATGTCCACCAATGTTTCCGCTGCTCCCACTGACTACGACAACCCTCTGGCAGAGTCATATAGACGTGCACTTCCAAAGCTAGTTTAGAACGACGCTATACTCATCCTCCTGCCGGGTCTCGCAGCCTGGAACAACAACAATGGCAAGTGTGGGTAAACAAGAACTTCCATATCACCGTCCTTGAGGCTACCGGAGTACCTCTCGGGTGCCTGAAGTTACCCACCTTATCTGCGGAGTGGCCAATGGAATGTCAAATCAGATTGAATCTTTAGGTTCCTTATCAAATCTTCAGTAATCGTTTGCGGTTCTGGAATCACTTCCAGTTCTACCATACTCCCACTACTGTTTTTGAAAAAAATCCATTTTTAATAAAACTGTGGCGAGTCTAGAACAATATATCTATTGATCTGCCAGATGGTAGAAAATCAACCCTCGTCATAGCCTGGGTCAACCCACAAACAGCCATTACAGAAACGTGCCTTGAGTTGTCCAGTGTCTGGTTTTAAGCATAAGCCGGACAACTCCCCGTACCTTAACATCGTTAAGATATGAACTGTTCTATATCCAATATAGAAACAGAGGCACTGATTTAATTGAACCAGATTCAAATCATGCAGCTGTCTCCAGTGCATGTCAACTAAATGGAAGGAGGCCGATCAGCGTTACTCAACTTAGGAATGTTTCCAATTATGAGTAATCTGAAAGAGAAGCTAGTTCTCTTAATCATTACTATTAACTGAACACCATACACAAGTATCTACATCTTCGATCACTTTGAAGAATCCCGATACTTTCTACACCTGGTTCTCTACTCTATTCAAATACCTATAACTCCTCAAAACTTAGACCCTGTGTTCCTACGAAACACATGTCTAAGAACTAGAGAAGTTAAAAGTAAACAAAATATAGTATGAGGACCAACCCCTCTGTCCTAATGGACACTGGACAACATACAATACTCTGTATATGTTCGCTGAGTCTAACAACTCTTTCACTGTGTGTCGTAGGTTGAAAACTGTACTTATGGTTAAGAAGAATTACACCGCTGTTTAATGCTCCTTACCTAACCATCCACTGATATAGGTAAATGTCATCGACATAATATCAAAAGGTATATCTCACTCTATGAAAATAGACGTACAGATATATCAACTTGAAATTGGTGCACAACAGCGGATATTCAAAACCAAATATTTGCCGACCGGCAAACAGCCCAGATGATCTCCTCAAATATCACAATGAGGATGATCACCCTATTCCCAATAACTTACTCCCACTCAGCATCTGTAAAACCATACAGATGTGAGAATCATACCTGGTAAATACATACCCTGGAGCAAGTGTCTAATCGGGAAATCAGTTTTCTATTAACAGTACACGGTGAAACTGAAACATTGAAATGTTTCGTTGGGGTATCCTGGTATTCCTAGTAATGCCTCTTCCATTATCCAGATTCACAACTGTAACCGTATAATTCTTTTCCACTTCTCCAAATCCCTTTATATGTCTTTAGTCATTACCTTCTGTACACCCCATTAGGCCAAATGGTTTTCTTCCTTCCCTACCGTTCGGCACCAGCCTATGGTTTGGAAGAAGACTATCCAATAAGCATAGAGGGTGTACTGTCCTAATCCTAGGAACACTCGCACCGCGAGAGAAGGTGAAGATAAAAGACACCTGAATGTACTTTATTCCTATTTCTCCTGAACCAGAATCCATCCCCGAACTGGAACAAGTTCCTTTCGAGTTCGTATATAACCATACGATGGAGTATCCAATAAACTGTGGATCTTCGTAGTGATACGGAGTGTCCTGGAGAAATACAAAGGTGATTTAGGATTGGCGAAGAAATACTTGGTTTGGTCGTGAATATCAGTCGCAATTTACTTTGCCCTCCTACTAATCCCTTGCTTTGTCTTAACTTAATACCTTCTGCACACCATCGTTATGCTAATTGGTTTTCTTCATTCCCTACCGGTCGGCACCAGCCTAAGGTTTGGAAGAAGACTATCCAATTTGCGTAATAGGTGTACTATCTCCTAAACCAAGGAGTACTCACAACTTGAGAGAAGGTAAAAGGGAAAAGACAACTGAATAATCCTATCCGTTTTCTCCAGAACCGGAAACCATCCTCGAATTCCTTCGAGTTCGTATCTAACCATACGATGGTTTTGTCCAATGGAAGTGGACGTTCGTAGTAATACGGGGTGTCCTGGAGAAAAGGGTAAAAGTAGGAGTGGCAATGAGGTCTGCAACTCTGATAATCCAAAAGCCTGTGTTAAGAAGGTTCGGTCAACTTGGTCACTGAGTCATAGTCTTAGGGTCGGGTCAATGGTCGCTGCCAGAGAGAGAGAAAAGAAACACTCAGCGTGCACTCTAACCTAGATCAGAACGGTTATCACTTTATCTAATCTGGAAACCTCCCACTGTACCTCAAATTCTCCTCCAAACCTGAAAGAAGAATTAGTCGGGATCACCCGAGGAGTAAACCAACTCATCAGTGGAATCGGGATCCAACTATCATCGCATGATAACGTGACGGAATCCACTCACGTCACTACACTCCAGAAGGTATGCGCATGCCTGGCAAGTTTCAGTTCTTTTGAAACTCCCGATGTGATTTTTACCCCAAGCGGTTTATGACCTTGACTAGGTCAACAAACCATAAACCGCAAGTCAAGTTCAACCCGTCATTATTCTGGATTGCATTAAACCCACCCGTACGTGCCCTTGACTAGGTCAACAAGGCCGCACGACTGTCCTAACCAATCCCACTTATGCAACAAACAAGTACCACTCAGCTACCGAACACTACGTCTTGACTAGGTCAACAAACGTAGCACGAATACTAAATAATACCTGTAGGAAATGACGGAGGGCTACGAATGGTTTTTGGCGAAAAACCTTTAACGTAATGAACTTGATATCGTTGAAGGAACTGCATAGCCTTTTTATAAAATATAGTGACGAAAACCTTTACTAAAGAGGTCACTCCCGGTGAAGGGATCTCGGCTCTTTCCCCGTAGAATGAGGTGCAGGATATTCCAACTGAATACCACGATGCAAAGCAAAAGTAATCGGCTATAGTGAAGTTATTTCCCTGACGCAAACTTCTGTCCAAGGGGTCACTCCCGGTGAAGGGATCTCGGCCCTTGCCTCGTCGACTGAGGAGCAGGATATTCCAAATGAATACCACGATGCAAAACAAAAGTGAACGTCCTTGCAATAACAGCTTTTAGAAAAATGTTCCAACAACATCAGAATAGGTTTGTTTATCTTGCATTGATCTGAATCAACGCAGTCCCATCAATTAATCACACCACAAAGAACGAAAATATACTGACGTACGTATATGCCATCCGCATTCGCCACTGGGTCCCGTCATCACCCGTTAGGTTAGCTAACTAATGGCAGAGCGGGACTGGACTAGCGCGGATGTAAAACATATACAACATCTACTAATATATATACCAATATATTATATTTCGCTCAAGGCGTGAAAAAATGCAACATCACAGAAATGTACAGCATCACAGAACAATACAGATATCTGGAAGCCCCGGGTTTCACAGAGCCGCTGCTGAAACCCGACGTTCCCCTGGTCGTGTGGATAGCCTGTGCAATGAAATCCTAGACCCCTACGGGTGCGGCAAGTCACCCGCCAAAACCTGAAGCGAGGCAGCCCCCTTCAGCTCCGTGAATGGACCACCCAGCACTCCACGGAATCCGGCAACTTGGGCACCCCTCCTGGGTCAACCTGTACCCCCTACGAGTGCGGCGAATAGCCCGCCAATCCCAGAGTGAAACCCCCTCCGTCTCAATGCCATGAGATGCGGGCTTGTTGCCCTCCAGAACCCGGCTATCCGTGCACCCCGCCGCGGGGTAATCCTAGTACAGAATGTAAAATATACATACACCGGGTACATCGACCGCAACCAGGTCGTGCCCCAAAAGAATAATACAAACAGGCAGTGACGGCAGTCCACATGTCGGACGCTCGCCCCGCAATATCAAATGTACATAATACAACAACACAGTACTACCATTGCATCCAGGCTATCCCCCACGACCGATCCGCAACATCACAGCATAAACATAGAACATCAACGTGAAAGTCACGTTCGCAAATCTGTCTAACCGGGCTATAGCAGTTAGACGGGATTTACCGATCAAGTGACATTCACGGTCGCAGATATAATGTAAATACTGTGAAATAATGTGTTTAAAATATCCGATCGATCAAATAATTAACAAGCGGGCCCCAAATGAAAACTGTAGCACTCACAGAAATAACTGGCCCAATTTTAATATCCCAAAAGCCCTATTTTCAGCCCAGAAAACAACTGAAGAAAAACGACGAAGTGGGCCCACCATAGTGCGGCGGAACCGCGGCCCAAAGGGGGTTTTGGCCGCGGTTCCGCGCTCCAAACAGGGAATCATTTTGTCGTTTTTCTACAGTAGCGTTATCTTTCCTGCACATCATTTTTCTGCAACCTGAAAAATTTTTAGACACCAAAAAATTTCAACAGAAACTGATGTGAACAAAAATGAGGTTTTTGGAATTTCGGTCGATCGGAAATGCAAAACACATTAGAACAAGCTAGGTAAGGTTAATGGCGTTGCTCTGATACCATGTTGCGCCACGGCAGCGCCCCGGCCTCGTACTCGAGGCCAAAATGCGGAATCAAAATTTTTTCCTTACTCGGAAACCGGCGCTACCGCGGACAAAGAAAACCCGGATCGTAACCATTAACCTAATGCTAGCAATCAAGAGATAGGGTGAGAAGTATACCGAGTGATCCGAGTCCTCCGGTCTTCTCGTCATCGTCCCGATCTCCCGCGGAAAGTGTAGTCTCCATATCGTCGCCTCCTCGCCGGAAAGGGCACCACATCGCCTGCGTCTTTTACGGGCTCCCGCCTCAATACCGAGGCAACTCGGGCATGAAGCCGGCAACTCGACATGCTCAAGATATGCTGTAGAATGTGTAGTGTAGAGGGTATGTCTCTATTGGGGTTATGTTGTTGCCATTGATGGATGGAGGAAGAGGTGAAGAAAATTGGTGCTTTCAATTTTCTAGCAAGAAGAAGATGGGATGAAGAAATCCTCACATCACTAGAATGAACTCTCTCTTCTTCTTCTTTCAACCATGAAAAAAAACTTATCTCTCTTTTGAAATGGTGGAGGAAAAACAATATGAAGCAAGAAGGGAGGTGAGTGTAGTGTAAAGCAAGTGGTGACCACATCCTAAACACAATGATCACAAAATCAACATCAAACCTCAAATCCATTTCAAATCCATTCTTATCATAATAAATGCATGAAAAGCAAAGATGCTTATCATATCAACCCTTATGCAAATAAGTCCTCCACAAAGTGTTATTTGCAAAACTGCAAATAACCCCCTCCATCAGAAAAGTCCGGCCGGGAAAGAACAAAGGAAAACCGGCCGGAACGGAATGCAAACTGGCAACTTCAGAAAACTGGTCCCGTAATAAATTACAGGAAAACCCCATACTGTGCATACACACCCGCATCTGTATTCCGACCGGATACAAATGCAATGAGACAAAATCTACACTGTACTAAACTAGTACCGGCTTAAACCAAAGCCGGCTAGTAATATCCGTCCGATCCTGATCCGTGCAATACCGCACGTATCTGATCGGACCCTGCCATATCTCCATACGGCCTCTACAGCGTTTCGCCCGAAAGCTTGAGTAACTGAAAGTGTGGTGGACTCTAAAGACTCGTCAATACTATGGCTGTGGATTTAACCACTAGCACGTCAGAGGTATTAGCCAATACGTGACGGGCCACCAGCTATTGACCAAAAGGGACGTCGATGAGCGAACTCATCCTGACACCCTACTGAGCCTGTCAGTGACAATATCCGTACAGTCCGGTCCGTTCGTCTATGAGTATCGCATGTCGGGCCTAGGGGGTTGGTAAAAGTCAGACCCCCAAAAGCGGTACAAGTCGTGTCGGAGTGTAGCCCAGAACGCCCTGAGATACTACTGGAATACCTACCAGTAAATCTCCTGCCTCGGCCGAGGGCTTTGCGTAATGGCTCTCCTAGACATAGCGCGACCTCACCCCCAATACCGGGAGAGACGAACCCCTGAAGATCCGCTCACTGCCTCCATGTGGCTCGGGACTGTACCCAACTAAAACATGTTTGCACGACTCCTTTGAGCCGTGGTAGGGTAGTAATCAAAGCACAGTGGGAACTCACACGAGACAAATGACGATCCTCAGGTCGATGAACTAACCTGTACACATGTCACCAGGGAACTGCTATCTGACGTCTGGTATAAGACCAACTAGCAGGTTCCCGGCGAGTCCTGTTCGGTGTACTCATAACCCAATGAGCACCTGCATACATCTTAGGTGAACCAACTGACACCAGTGGCTTGTGAGACCGGCCACTGCCCCTCGTCGGGGTCTCGACTGTATACACTAGTCTACTCCGGAGAATCGATGCCCTATCTCGAAACTCCCACGACTAGGGACCTTTTAAGGATGAGCTTGTAGACTACCAGCTCCCACGTATATGATCGCCATCATACTGCTGGTGGTCAAGCAAGAATCCTAGGGGCTCTATCAACGTGTAATAGCGACATGTCAGGTCACCTAAAGCAGTACACGATGATAAAGATAAACCAGATAGCATACTATCATCTCGAGTAAGACTGTCCTACCGGGATAGGTCCTCCCTCAATCATTGCAATCACGTACCTGTGATCCAATAATTGACTCTGAGGGCACTATCTCCAACACATCCATTGCCCATCTGTATGGGTCGAGAAGGTATACGCTAGTCTACACTGGTATATCGATGCCCTGTCTCGATACACCCACGACTAGGGACCTTGAAGGATGTACTTATGGACTACCATGTCCCCACTAGTATAATCTGCATCATAGTCCAGGTAGTCAAGTAAACATCTTAAGGGCTTCTCCAACATGTAGCAGAGAGACAATCAGTGTACACGTTAAGGTAAAGAGCAACCAGATAGCATACTATCATGTCGAGCAAGAAAGTCCTTCCTATATATGTCCAAGCATCCACTACAATATACATCCTATGTATAGTAATGGCCTCTAGGGCATACATATAACTAACAATCTCCTGCTTGCACTAGGGTCATCTGATAGCAGTGGTTGTAGTATCTCATACTCAACCATCCCATAATAGTCTCTCTCTGGGAAAAGGCCTTTGTGAGTGGATCCGCCGTGTTGTCCTCTGAGTCTACTCTCCTAACCTCGATCACCCTAGAGATCAACTATCTCCATGATCAGGTGATGCTGCCTCAGAATACGTCTGGGTCACTGATGGGACGGACGTTCCTTGGTATAAGCCAAAACTCCATTGTCACACAATGGGAGGAACTAAGTTCATCTCATGAACTAATATACACCCAGACAGCCTCTTTGGTAGCAACTTAAGTAGCGATGTATCTTGCCTTTAATCGTCTAGTATGTCACGGTATCTAGCTTGGAACTCTTCCAACATACTGTCCCTCTATTGAGGGTAAAGACAATGCCTGTGACTGACATTCAGTCGTCCTTATCACTCTAGAACTTTTCCAGTGATTCTCCCCTGGATCGATTGATACCTTCTCACTACTACTAGTGAGAATCCTAACATCTAATTACATCTATCTCATAGATGAAAACTCAGGGATTAGGAGGTATCATTTTGATCCTATATGGATAATCCTTGTGATAAGCGGAGATTGATCGAGCGTAGCATAGGAAACTGCTTCCCTATCAAGAGTATGTCATCCATGTACTCTACGAGGATCACCACCATACTCTCTACTATCTTTTTGTATATACAAGGTTCATCTACCATTTTGATGATGTTAAACTCTTTGACTAACTCATCAAAACAGATGTTCCAACCCCGCGATGCCTGTTTTATCACATAAAACATCTTGCACACGTTTCCGCTGCTCCCACTGTCTACGAGGCCCTCTGGCTGTGTACTTATAGACGCTCTCTTCCAAAACATCATTTAGAAAAGCAGTCATGACACCCAACCACCAGATATCGTAGTCATGGTATGTAGCCATGGCAAGTAGGATCTGGATGGACTTAAACATAGATCCTTAGAAAAGGTTTCAACATAATCCATACCTGGTCAATAATGCAAACCTTTAACAAGTCTAGCTTTGAAAGTCTCAACTTTTCCATGTACACCAAGTAATCTTCTCAAGATATACTTGCTCCTGATGGGGATTTAACCCTTCAGATATAGCAACCAAAGTCTATACTTTGTTGATGTATAAGGATTCCATCTCAGATCGCTAAGCATCCAGCCATTCTTACAGAGTCCCACTCCTGATGGCCAGCTCGAAACTAGTTGGGTCATCATCTCATGATGCAATCCTCGCTCCCACTGTCATAGAGAAACAGAAGTATCTCTCAGGTGGGTGAGGAACCCTACTAGATCGGCGGAGAGGCTGAGGTTCGTTGGTAACTATTGAATCCTTTGGTTTTATCAAATCATCTGCTGTAGTTTGTATAGCTGGAACCTTTCCAGTTCTATATTACAGACCTTGCCTCGAGCTTGTCCGGATTTTTCTTTTAGACATAGGCCGGTCAACCCCAAATCTTAACTAGCTTAAGACATGGGCTCTTCCCATACCATATCTCATATGGAGTGGTAGGCTGTGATCTGTTTCGAACCTAATTCAATAGGTATGCAGCTTCTCAAGTGCATAACCCCCAAAAGGAAATTGGAAACTCAGTAGTACTCATCATAGAGTACACCATATCACATAGGGTGTTATTGCTCCGTCCCGATATACCATCGTACTATGGTGTATACGGAGGAGTAATGCTGAGAGAGAATCTCATTCTCCTTTAGAATAGTCCAGAAATTCTATGCACAAGTATTCTCCTCCTTGATCTCATCAAAGGACATAATACTTATACCCGTATTGGTTCTCTACTTCTAACTTATATTCTGTGAATATCTCAAAAGGTTCGGACTTCTGTTTCAACAGGAACATATGACTGAATCTTGAGAGATCATCAGAGAATGTAATGAAGTACAAAGAACCGGTCCTGGCATGTGTAGACGGGGAACCTTACATACATCAACATGTATCAATCCCAAGACTTTACTAACTCTTTCTCTGTTTCCAATAAACAGAGCTATGGTCATCATATCTCTGTGACATGACCAGCAAGTTTCACAAGATGTAAATTCAAACTGATTTAAATATACATCTATATTTAACTTCAGCTAGTCGGGTCGCATTAATATGACCAAATCTACAATACCTTAAGAAGGATTCGTTCATTTCTGAACTCTTCCTCTTGTATGTGTTCCGTATACTAAGAACTGTAGTTTGATTTAGAACATCAATGCTTTTAGATAACGTGCCTGAACCGATCAACTTTTGATATAGGAAATGTTCAAAACATTATCCAACAATACAAAATTTTATCATTTCTTTACTAATAAAGAGACTGATATGATTTTGTATATCAGGTTCGGTATCTAATAACATTCGTTCAGAATTAATGTATTTAGAATACAGGGTGACAGTGACCAACAGACTTGGCTGCAACACTTGCACCGTTTTCTGTCTCATGAAACTTATCATCCGTTCTCAGTTCTTTACCTATCTGTAGCCCATGTAACAAATTACATATGCGGGATCCTGATCCGGTATCTCATATCCAGGACGTAAAGAATACTGAGAAACAGTTTTGTATAATGAACACACCCGAAGATGATGCATCAGTATGCACTTTCTTCGTTTGGGCGACACGGGAATTCTGGTAATCCCCAATTTCCTGCTCTGTCTTATAACAATTATAAGTTGGAGCGGGACCAACGTTCCCCAGCTCAGTATAACAAGCGGGTTCGGTCAATATTCCGTATTATTATTTTGATTAAGGCGTGATATGGTTGCTACCTGGAGAGAGAGAGAAGAAAATGCTCAGCGTGCGCTCTTGCAAGAATAGATTGGTTATTATTTTATCTAATCAGGATGGCTCCCACTGTTTTTATCAAATCTTCCTTCAAACCCTAAAAGGAAAGACTAGCCGGGATTAATTACACGCTACAAGTTCGCCAATCTTTCAGCCAGGCCAGTGTCGGTACTTTGAGGGAGGTCCGCCGTGCTTTCGCACGAACCTAATTAATGTAAACCTCGTTTTCCTAGAGGCGTAACCCCGTTGACACCTTTCTAGACACCTACTTGATCGGCTAATTATAATGTGTAAAACTCTCCCAGGAGTATCTCTTACCCGCAGCGGGTATCGGGATCCAACTATCTCATAGAAGGTATGCAATCTCATTGCAAATTTCAACACTTGAAATTCCCGATAATATTTTGCCCCTAGCACCCTATGACCTTGACGGAGGTCAACAAACCATAGGCTACTAGTCAAGTTCAACCCGTCATTTCTTGATTGAATCAAACCCACCCACACGACCTTTGACGGAGGTCAACAAGGTCGCACGACTACCCTAATCCAATCTGCATCATATGCATAAGCAGATAAATACTAGTTAGCTACCGCACACTATGCCTTGACGGAGGTCAACAAACGTAGCACGAATACTAAGTAGGACTTATCTGAAATGACGGAGGGCTACGGCAGGTTTTTCTGAAAACCTATTGCGTAATGAACTTAATATCGTTGTAGAATCAAATGATTTTAAAATGGAGTGTTTTTGAGGCTTTTCTAGTTTTGCTAAAGGGGTCACTCCCGGTGAAGGGATCGTCGGCCCTTTCCTCGTCGAATGAGGTGCGGGATATATCATATATATCACTGTGCAAAGCAGAAACTATAGAAGCTATCAAAAGACAAACCGAGTGTGTAGCATCTGACAGTTATTGCTAAAGGGGTCACTCCTGGTGAAGGGATCGTCGGCCCTTTCCTCATCGAATATGGTGTAGGATATATCATATATACCGCTGTGCAAAGCAGAAACTGTAGCTACCTATTTTAATTTTGAAATTCGATTCCACAACATCGTTAGGTTTCTTTTATTTCATTAATCATATTAATGAAGTCCCATCATTTAAGTTACCTAAACATCACAGATAAATACGACGTACACTTATGCCATCCGCATTCGCCTCGATGTCCCCTCGTGCACCGTTAGGTTAGGTAACTAACGGCAGAGCGGGGCAGGGCTAGCGCGGGTGTAAAACATAAGTAACGTCTATATAATATATCATATATACTATATACAGTATCTATCACAGAACAATATCACATGATCACATCACAGATAACGCAGCAGAAAATATCATATGAAATATTGGATATACTAGGACGTCCGTGTTTTTAATACGAGCCAGTATAAAACACGGATTCCACGGTCGCGATGAATAGCCAAACCCACACCCCTAGATCCCTACGAGAGCGGCAAGCAACCCTACCAATTCTAGAGTTAGGAGACCCGGACTCGACTCCTCGAGTTGGTCTCCCACTGGACTCCAGAACCCGGTTACTTGTGCCCTCCTCCTTGGGTCTATCCTAGTGCGGAAAAGTAAATAATATACAAATGGTGACAACATCCGCAACCTGGAAGTGCCCCAATAAAAGAATATTACATATAAGTTTTTACATGAATGAAAATGAAAAACACTCATCTCACATAAAACCCCCCGGCTATTCAATCACAACGATCCAATATAACATATCCAGCAACACATAACATCACATGTCATCAACATAAGTAAATATGCATATCCCAATTGTCGTTGACATATAGCAACGAAACCGGCGATATCACATATTACACTTACGGTCGCAGAAAAGAAAGTGTAAAACTATAACAGTTGGAATCCGCAACCTCCTTAGACATCGCATGCCTAATCAAATGAATTACTTAGACATCGCATGCCTAACAATTATAAACCCCGCATTTTAGTCTCATTATCGAAAACTCTTTTCAATATCAAGTCGGGCAATTCAACAAGATTCCCGACATCCCGATCGAATGCTCGTCGCAAACTTTAGCAGGCGGCCGCACCCCTGATACCGTCGACGAAGTGCACCAAGGCGGAACACCGCTGCCGTGAGCACCCGAACGGATGCTTTCGGCGACAGGGTTCTCCTACAGTCACTTGGTCGGGGCTATGGAGCGAGGCTGTCTATTAAGTTTACCCGGCGAGTATCCGCGTATGCTACGTGATTGCGATGGACTTTTGATCGCATCAAAATTCCGTGGCAACCGATCAAGTGAGACTAAACTGCTATGTTTATAACATTCATTCAGTTATCTCATAACTACTTGTGGATTCCAAATATTGTATCACATTCTGGATAAATAGAAAATGTTAAACTTTCCGATCGAACAATTGAACACCCAAGTTTTCCCGAAACAGCTCAACACATGAAATAAGTTTAAAAAAAACATTCACTTCGTGCCTCAGTACCAACGGTCCAGCCGTAGAAGGGTCAAGCTAACGCCTCACATGTGGCACGCCGTACTGCCCCAAACCTTAAGGTTCAAAGGGCAGTTCAAGACGGTCACATAATCGAGTTAAGGTTTGTTGTCTTCTAGAGGGACCATCGCGTTACTTGCACTACTTAGAACGTCATTAAACTACGGAAAAATCCAATAATTGGAAATTTCCCGGCAGGGGAAAAAATGGGTATTTATATCCGGTCGAGCTTTTTAACATATTCTAAAATTACCTGGAAAAACACATAGACAAAGTTTGATAATCCGATCGAATCTACGAACTCCCAATACAACCCTGAAAACTCAACTCTTGAGTAAACATTAAAAATTCCCAGAAAACTCAGCAATGAAAGAAAGAAATTACTGTGCAAAAAGTAATGGAAAAGGTGACTATAGCGTCGCGGAACCGCCGTAATGCGATCGTTAACTAGAGGATAGGCGAAAACGATATAAGTTAAAAACTTAACTAAGAGTGAACGGAAATACAACCTTTGTAGATCCGGTACTCCACCTCCATAGCTCCGTGTCGATGTCCCTTCGCTGCGATCATCGGATCCCGGACTCTAGCGATGGTTTCGTCGAAGAAATGATCAGGCTAGGTCGTCAACTTCGATGCCGAAGATGATCTACGTTGAGGCAACTCAAGATCAAGCTACAACTTCACCAAGTCATGAAACTTGTGAAGAAAACACCCTATACTACATGGCAAGTGGTAGAGGATGAAGAAATAGGAAGTGGGTTCACTTTGGATTTAGATTTCTCACATGATTTCATCACTTGATAATTTTCAAGCAAGCTTCCTTTTTCTTCTTGAAGAAGATGAAGAAGAAGCAAGAAAAGGAATTGTATTTTCAAATATAAAATCAAGTGAAAGTATATCATAATGCAACCATGGGTAAGTTTTACTCATGTAGAGAATAAACTAGGGTTTAGTTAAAGGGTTAGGGTTAAGGACAAAACAAAAATGGTAGACTTTTTCAAAGATGCTAGAAAAGCTTCATGAAGCTTCAAGCATAACAACAAAAGAAAGCCACCATTTATTTTTGCCAAAAATAAATGAATAAATAAATAAGTGAAATGAAACCCTAACCATTTACTAAACATGGTTCAAATCAAACATACACCCAAGTTTGCATGTATCATCAAACATGATACAATCTAGTGCACAAAACTATATCATATATACAATGTGCACATCAAGTGAGAAAATCCATCTTAAGTGAACCTATACTAGTTAATGCAAAGTAATATATCAAATATATAATTATACATTAAATCATTAAATCATTAAATCAACACTTGATTTAACGATCCGGTCATATCGCATACGACCGACTAATATCTAATGTATCGACATATCGAATCAAACCTCGATTCGATAACTAGGTTATATCGCATACAACCAATCGATACATTCATCGTGAGAATAGAATACGGTATCACATACACGCATTATTCTCGGTCCCGCACATATCTCATATGCGCTCCTATTTCGTTTCGCTTGAGCCAGGAAACCTCTGTGTAGGACTCTAAAGACTCGTCAATACGCCGGCAGTAGGTGATGATCATATCAAACACCCACAAGCCGCAAGTGGTTTGCTAAAAGTAACGGCCACCCGGGTATTGAGCGATCAGAAGATCGACGAGCAAGCCCGCTCACACTCCTGTGAATCCAACCAGTAACACTTGCCGTACAGTCCGGTCTCGTCGTCTGATATGTCGCATATCTTGCCTAGGGGTGGTAAACGTCAGACTCCAATAGCTCAATAAGTCGTGTCGATATGAGGTCTATAACAGTTTGAGAAACTACTGGTAACACTTACCAGTAAATCTCAGCAACCCTGGCCAAGGATTTCCGGTTATAGCCAATCGAACACAGCGCAACATCAACTCCCTATACCGGGAGAGACGAATCCCCTCCTATCGCTCATTGCCTCCATGTGATTCGGGACTGTACCCAAAAACCACCGTTTTGCATGCCCTCCTGGATGTGGTAAGGTGGAAATCAAAGCACAGTGGGAATCACACAAGACTCTATGACGATCTCGGGTCAACAGACTACTCTGTACCAGTGTCACCAGAGAACTGCCATGTGATGTGAGGTATAATACCATCTGGGAGTTTTCGACGGGTCCGTCCAGTGTACCCAGACTCCACTGAGCACCCGTATATCATCTCTGATGTCAAACACCAATGGACATGGGATCATCCATCACCCATCTGTATGGGTCGAGAAGGTATACGCTGGTCTACACTGGTATATCGATGCCCTGTCTCGATACACCCACGACTAGGGACCTTGAAGGATGTACTTATGGACTACCATGTCCCCACTAGTATGATCCGCATCATAGTCCAGGTAGTCAAGTAAACATCCTAAGGGCTTCACCAACATGTAGCAAAGAGACAATCAGTGTACACGTTAAGGTAAAGAGCAACCAGATAGCATACTATCATGTCGAGCAAGGAAGTCCTCCCTATATATGTCCAAGCATCCACTACAATATACATCCTTTGTATAGTAATGGCCTCTAGGGCATACATATAACTAACATAAACAAACCCATCAACTTAAGGTTTTAAAACTTTCCTTTCCTCCTTTCAATGTTCACTGTTTTCCTTATCATTTTATTTATTTATTTATTTTGTTTTTTGTTTTAAAAACAGGGATCAAGGAAAACTTACAGAGGTTGGTGATGGTAACAAGCTAGGGTTTGGATGGGTCCTGGTCGAGTCGAGAAAGCGTCAAGGTGTGCTCGGATCTGGAGATGGAAGGGCTGTGATGGTGATGGAGCAGGCAACGTCGTCATCGAAGGAGAGAGGGGAGCAGCTGCGAGGCGAAGATGAGGGCTGCGGCGACTGTGAGGGCTCGGTGCAGGTCACTGGGGGTTGTGGTGGAGTCGGAGATGGTGGTGCGAAAGGGATGAAGGCGATGGTGATGGGATTGTTTCCCCCAATCAGAGCAAGGCTCTGTTGAATTTTGAAAATTCAAAATTCGAAGCAACGCTTCGGTTTCCGTGCGCAGCGCGCAATTTGCCACGTGGCAGAAGCTGAATGGGCAGCGTAACGCCCGAGACAGTGCGTCCCATCAGAGCAAGGCTCTTCAGAAAACGTAATTAAAGACTTAACTGCGCAAACGCACGGATGCGCGACACGTGTCTGCGCAAGCGCATGGATGCACGACACGTGTCTGCGCAGTTGCGCAGTCGCAACTGCGCAAACGCACCGATGCGCGACACGTGTCTGCGCACGCGCACCGATGCGTGACACGTGTCTGCGCAGTTGCGCAGTCGCAGCTGCGCAAACGCACCGATGCGAGACACGTGTCTGCGCAAGCGCACGGATGCGGGACACGTGTCTGCGCAGTTGCGCAGTCGCAGCTGCGCAAACGCACGGATGCGCGACACGTGTCTGCGCAGTTGCGCAGTCGCAGCTGCGCAAACGCACGGATGCGCGACACGTGTCTGCGCAGTTGCGCAATCGCAACTGCGCAAGCGCTCGATGCGCGACACGTGTCATTTGCTGGTGAGTTGCGCAGCAACTGAATGAAGATTTAGATAAATCTTTTCTGTTCTCCTGTAAAACAGGAACCCTTGGATCAAAAATCCAATGGTGGGAAAATTCCCAAAATTATTCAGGAAAGATTTTGTTAACAAATCCAACAAATTTGTGGGCACTATAAATAAGACCCCAAGGCTCATTCAAAAGGCATCAATCAGATAATCAGAGAGAAAATCAATCATCAAGAGAAGGATAAACTTCTGAAAAAAAGGGCTCTTGAAGATTAATCAAGAACAAAAAAAAGAAGAAGGTAAAATTTCTGAAGAACAAAAAATAAATAGTGCCTTGCACTTGATATGAACCCCTGGTTCTAAAGAAAAAAATAAATAAAAGAATAATAAATAGTGCCTTGCACTTAATATGAACCCTCGGTTCTGTATGATCAGGAAAAAACAAGAACTTGTTTTTCCTTTGATCCAAATTCAAATCAAAAGTGCCATGCACTTGTGTTCTTCAATCTGAAGATTTCTAGGGTTTCTGCAACCCCTTGTTTTGGGCCAGGCCCAAATTAAATTGAAATAATAAAAGGGCAAGGCCCTGTCCTGAGTTTCTGCAAACTCATTATTTAAAAGGGCCTGGCCCAAACTAAACTGCAGAACAATAAAAGGGCAAAGCCCTGTTTGTAAAAATTTCTTGAGTGCCTGCAACTCATCATTTAAAAGGGCCTGGCCCAACCCAAGGAAATTATTGAGTTTCTGAAACTCATTATTTAGAAGGGCAAGGCCCTGTTTGGAGAATTTCTGAGTTCTTGTAACTCATTAAAAGGGCCTGGCCCAAACCAGACTTGCAGAATAATGAAAGGGGCAGAGCCCTGTTTAGATCGATTCTTCTAATCGGGCAGAGCCTAAAAATAAAAATTGGACTTAACCAAATCCTGGCTGTAAGTCCTTAAATTAAATGCCTCCCATAAAACAAGTCATGACCGGTTCGAGGGTACATCTCCGAACTCCTTTGACATCTGTCGTTGTAATTCCTCAACGACGTCAAAGAGGCGACGAGTCCCAACGACCATTCATCTAAAAACGGACCGAAACGTCCCTAAACTAATATCGGACCGAAACGTCCCTAAACTAAAGATGGACCACCACGTCCTTAAACTGGCGATGGACCGAAACGTCCCTAAACTAATATCGGACCGAAACGTCCCTAAACTAAAGATGGACCACCACGTCCTTAAACTGGCGACGGACCGAAACGTCCTTAAACTAATATTCACTCCAAAATGAGAATATCGGACCGAAACGTCCCTAAACTAATAATGGACCACTACGTCCCTAAACTGGCGACGGACCGCCACGTCCCTAAACTGGAATATGGACCACTACGTCTTTAAACTGGCGATGGACCACCACGTTCCTAAACTGGAAAGTGGACCACTACGTCCCTAAACTGGAACAATAGAGCCAATTGCTCTTTTGTCGGATCGAAACGGTCCCGCCTAAGTTGATCTTAACCCCAAATACGGTTAACGTGTCCTTAGACATTTAAATAAACAATAAAACTCCAAATTAACTTTGGTTCAAGGGTACATCTCTGAACTCCTCAGACGCCTGTCGTTGTAATCCCTCAACGACGTCAGAGAGGTGAAGAGTCCCGACGGCCGGATAATTAAATCAATCATGATGTTAAGTTGATCTTAGTCTAAAACAGGACTAACGTATCCTTAACAAATGTTTAAGTCGATCTTAGACGCAACGCGACTAATGCATCCTTAAACTAAAAACACCAAACCCAAATCTAAGTAAATACGGATTTGGACTAATCTACGTCCTACGGGTGACGACATCACTCAGTCTCCGTATACAATCCATGGGCAATCACAAACAAGACAAACACACACGACACGAAGTGAAATTCTGGAGAAGGAGAAAGTTGTTACCGTGATGCGGTAGCGTAATTAACTGCAGGGGCTTGCGCCTGCAGGGAAGAGCGTCCCCACAATCAAAAACCCCTCACCCTGAGGGGGAATCTGACGAAGTCTGCTACATCGGCCGCATCCGTCTAAACCTCCGATACACGGTGCCATAAATCAACTTGGCATCTTCGGAGAGATAGACGGATAAAACCAAATAGCATCTGCCCCGAACCCCAGGCCACGGACGTCCTAACGTCTCGGCCGCCGTTCGGAGGGGAACAGATTCTGGCACGCCCGGTGGGACCTCTTCCTCTTTCCACTCCACACTTCGTGTGTCGTCTTCGCGAACCAATCGCGGTTTGTTAAATGATTGCCTTTGGATTTCAAGTTACTAAGATTTGGTCTTTTGTTTGGTACAGAACTCAAGCATTCAATGGCCACCAACTGCACCAACTGCTCGAAGTGCAACTGCAACGGACGCTCCACCTCACCTAAAGGTGTAGCATATGGGCCCCAGGCGGCTTCCTTCCTGACACTGCCGGTAGGCCAGTTGACTCAGGCCACCACCGGCTTGTTCTTCGGGACCATGGTCTCACCTACAAGCTTCTCGGCGCCGATACCCACACCGGAAGTGAACAAGAAGTCGGTGTTCGACCGGCTTACTGCTACTGCGATCCCTGTCAGCGGGTCGCCTGCTATTGGACCAACAGCCTCCGTTTTCACCAGGCTGGGTCAGAACTATAAAGTGGCTGTCCCAAAGAGGGCAACGACCGCTGCTTTGGAAGTCGTTAAAGCGGCTTCTCCTATCAGAGAGTCAGTCTTCACAAGATTGACGGTTCCTACTCCTCCAGCTGGTCAGAAGGCATCAGTCTTCGATAGGCTGACATCAACAGTTACCCCACGCTCAAACAGGGGGCAACAAGAAACCATCTCAATCTCCGAGCCAATCCCGGCGGCTCGTCGCGCGCGACGTCGCCATTGGCAGAGAGTAAGGAAAGCAGGGGGCAACTCCCCCTCTGGGCTAACCCCACCTGCTCCGACGGTGGAAGTCGATGCTGCTGTTCCAACTGGGAACAGCTTTGAAATGCCGAGGAAGGTGAAAAAGAACTCCCCAGTGGCTACGTTGAAAAGGTCTCCTCCACCCAGGGAAAAAGCTCCGGAGATGAAACAGGAACAGCCCCCTCAACGGCTGTCAGCGAAAGTTTATAAAGTTTGGCGGAGGGTTCAAGACTCCGTGATTGACTCAAACCACTTCCGTCGCCAGAACAGGGCAAGAGTGGAAAAAGACAAAAACCGCCCCGCTCAACGGCAGGGGGCAACAAATGCTAGGACGCCCGCTTCAACGGCTCCTTCAACCTCAAAGGCCCATAAAAGGAAGAGGCCAGAAAAAGCTCCTATGACGCTGACAAAATCTAAGAGCGGTGAACCTAAACGCCCCAAGTCAGGGGGCATCACAGTTCATACGGTCTATATGGCTTCGGGGAAAGAAGAAAGTCGTACTTCTATGGGTCACCGACCGCTTACCCGGTCAGTGACCAAGTCTCAGGAGCAGCAACAAAAGCTCCAGGAGATGATGACTACAATGGCTGCACTCACGGGGCCAAAAGAGAATCCTGAGACGTCCTTAGATGAACGTCAAGAAGAAGAGACCGACGCCGAGTTCCTTCGCCGAATGCTCGAAAAGAGAGACCAAGAGGCTGCTGAACAAGCAGCCAATATACAGCGCATGGGCCTTCTCTTCCAGGATATGATAGGGATGATGATACAACCAGAATCCCCGACTGAAGAACCCCCGATCGTCCTTGGGGATGATAGGGGAGAAACATCAAACCCTCAGCCCGTTCTATCGACGGCAAAAGAAGACACAATCTCTAAAATAGATCTGGACGAATATATAGCCCAGCAGATAAAAGTTCATCACGCGGCCGAAGCAGCCGGCCACGTTGTAAAAACGGGACGGCCATATCCGGGCTGGTATGACCAAATCAAATACCCGCCGGGTTACACAATTCCAAAGTTTCATGTCTACAAGGGGACCGGCAATCCCCATCAACATGTTGCCCAATTCAGGGCGCTTTATGGTAACACTGGAGGCGACGACAAGCTCTTGTTGCGCCAATTTGTTGGAAGTTTATCAGATACGGCTTTCGAGTGGTATTCCGAGCTCCCCAACGACTCCATTAAAACCTTCGCAGAGATGGAGCTGCTCTTCACCCAACGCTTTGCAAGCGCCAGCGAACGTACTCCGATGACGGCGCTGATTAACGCCAGGGTAAAGCCCGGCGAGACATGGGTCCAGTACGCTATACGGTGGCGTAATTTATGGTCTAAATGTGAACAGCGTATAGAAGAAGCCCCTGCGGTGGGAATGTTTGTTGGAACCCTTGATCCACAAGCAACCATTTCACAGTTTATGATGTTCTTCAAGCCGACTTCTTTCCAGGCTTTGATCGACAAATTGGCGCAGATGGACCAGATGGGCCATAAACCCCCTCTCCCGAAGCCCGACTCTCGAAACGACAAAGGAAAGGGAAAAGCTATCATCGTCGCTAATGCCCAACAGCAACCGAACGACTCGAAGCCGGTTGCTCGTCCAAATAACACGCGCCCGTACGTACCCCTTGAGGACAGGATGGGACGTGCTTACTCCTTCCCCCGTGATAAAACAAGGAGGTTATTTGAGTTGGCATTGCGCAATAGGCTTATAAATCTGCCGGATCCAAAACGTCCGTCACAACCAAGTGACGTCAACGATCCTAATTACTGCCCTTATCATAGAGTGCTAGGACATCCGATCGAAGACTGTTACGTGTTCAAAAATTGGCTCGAAAACCAGTACCGTCAGGGCAAGTTTGCGCTATCCGACAAATGGAAGGTGAATCCTCCGCAACCCCACACCTATAAGGGAACGAATACGCCAGGGGCAACATGCTCCGTCATTGAAGAAGCTCCCTGGGAGGTTGTATTATCAGCCAAAACGAGGAGAATGCTAAATGATCTGCAGACCTGCCCAGCGGTCAAGTGGAAGAACCCCTTGGAGCCGCAGGTTATTGAGGGGATGTTGAGACCACGTCCGACTCCGAAGGCCGATGGTGGTAGTTCAAGCGTTCATAACCAGCCGTCAAAATCTTCGAAAAAGAAGAAGAAGAAATCTAAGAAGCCCGTGAAGCCCAGCGACAAGCGGACGGACTTACAGAAGCAGATTGACGCACTGGACGAGTATAACCAAAAGGCGCGAACTCCCATTACGCTCCAAGATTTCCTTGATCACGGCTTTCAAAAAGAAGAGGAGGAAGAAGCTTCATCGGATGAGTCCGACGGAGATATGGCAAGCTGTCATATGATCTCTCACTCGACCTCGAACGATGAAGGGACTTCTAGCACCAAGACGCCGGGGGCAAATACTGAGTCAAGGGTTCCGGAATTATCAATAGAAATGATTGACGCGTTTCTTAGTGAAGCTCGATTGAAAAGTAAAGCTGATCAAGAACGCGAGACGGCGATATTCGAAACGGCCAAGCGCCAGCGACTTGAGGGAGGAGCTGAGATGATCCCACTGGAGCAAAATGCCTCCACCGCTGACAAAAGCCAATTTAAGATAAAAAAGAAGTTCGCCAAGGCCATATCGATGGGCATGAAGCTACCACCCTCAGAAGAAAGAGTTACTAGCGTGGTAGAAATGCATCCCTCTTATTGCTTATATCATCAGAAGGTCTCACATTCTACCCAAGAGTGCAAAGCGTTCGATAAATGGTGGCAAGGATACGTTGCTAATCAACAACGCTTTAAACGGGAAAAGCGCAAGGTTCGTCGGGAGCAAAGAAACACGACCAAAGCGCTTGAAAGAACTGCCGGCAACTGTCACATGGTTAACACTACCAGGTCACAAGTGCCCACATTTGGGAGTGACTCTGATGAGGAACTAGAGATTGCCCCTCTCTTTAAAGAGTCAACTTCGGGAAAAGAAGAAGAACCGAAGTCTTGCGAAAATATACAGCTGCGGAATCGGACACTGCCTGAAAAGAACCTCGGACCCTCGAATAGAAAAGACAAAGGGAAAGAGAAGGTCTCTGAAGACATCACTTTGGATGACCAAGTCGCGGAAGAGTTAACCGCCAAAAATCCGCCAAAGAGGAGTAAGGTGGATTACAATGTCTTAGCGCATCTGAGGAAGCTACCCTCACAACTCAGCATCCTCGATGCCTTGTTACTATCAAAGGAGGCGAGAGACTCTTTGATTAAGGCGCTACAAGATCCGGACCAGTTCCAAGCCTTCTTGGCCGAAGAAAAGATGAAAGACGAATTGGAAGAAGTGCACACAGCCGACGTTGCTTTTGGTGATGAAGACCTTCTCCTCGGGACGTGTGAACATAATCGCCCTCTTTATGTCTCAGGATACTGCCATGACATAAAGATAGGTAAAATCTTGGTCGATAACGGATCGTCCGTCAATTTACTCAATGTACGAGTGTTAAAGGAGATTTGCATGAGTGTCCAACACCTCGCCCGAGACAAGATCACTATCTCCGGTTTCGACTCTCAATCCTCAAAGACTCTTGGATCTGTGATATTGACGCTACGCTTCGGTTTGCTCGTCACAGACATCAAATTCCATGTTATAGATGCCAAGACGTGCTACAATGCTCTGCTCGGCCGACCATGGCTACACGAGTACAATATCATCCCTTCTACACAGCATCAGTGCATGAAGTATTCCAGGGATGGCCTCGAGTACACTGTGGCCGGAGAGTTGAATCCGTTTTCCGTGAACGAAGTTCGCAAGTATGAAGATGCCAAATACTTCTTGCCGAGCTTCGAAGACACGGAAAGGTGTCACAAACCGGAGAACAAAACTAATGCCACCATCCCTGTCTTCGGCAGTGACACCGAGGAGGAGGATATAATTTATTCAGGTCCATCCCAATCTACCAGGCCAAGACCATCCGTTCCTTCGTTGATCTTCGGTAGTGATTCAGAGGATGAAGTTCATGCTATATTCCCTGCTCGGCCTTCGATACGGATTTCCGATGATGAAGAGCGAAGTCTGCAGATAACCATGGTGCCACTCGAACATTACAAAGAACTGGATGTACTCGACACCAACAGCGTAGAAGAATTGCAGACATTCTATATCCCTCCCGGACGAAGAGGCGAGAAGGCAATCTTATTCTACCGTTCTGAAGAAAACAAAGTAGAAAAAGAAGTTTGGCATGGCGTGGATCCCACGCTCGACAGGCTTCAGCCTATCCATCTTCCCCGATATTATACCGAAGGTTTGAAGAAACTGCTAAAACGCCAGGGGATGTCCTTCACACAGACCGTTAGAAAAGCCAAATTCTATGACAAGGTCTGGAACATTCCCGGGACCCAATGCAAACTGCCTAATGGGAAAGTAGAAACCAAAGGGCTTGGGTACATCCGGCCAAAAAAGCGGGAGCTAGTAAACAGCTGTTATGCCATGTATGACTTCGATGAAGAGGCGGACGCTCAATGGGAGGATGCTAATCCTGAGCCAACAAAAGTTCCTGATGCAAAACCGCCCAGTCCATCGTCCGAAGACCAGATGAGCAAACTTATAAGGGACGCGAGTCAAAAAGCCCGAGATGATCACGATCGTGAAATGGCAATCTATGAGAAAGCTAAGACACAGCGCCTCTACCAACAGGCAGTAAAGAACGAAGATGCCGCTCCTTGTCAACCTGCTACAAAAAAGGTTCGACGCGAGAACAAAAACAAGTCGAAAGGCAAGAGAGGCGCTCGACAACTACAAAGCAGAGCTAAGAAGCCGCGCATCCGAGAATCGAGCGTTATTGACTTAGCCCTCGGGAAGAAAATGGGTCGAGCATACTCTTTTCCTCGGAACAAAACAAGGAAAATATTCGATCTCGCTCTAAAACATCAAATGCTTACGTTGCCAGAGTCTAAACACCCTGAACAAGCAGGCGAAGTCTCCAACCCGAAGTATTGCTTTTACCATCGAGTAGTAGGGCATCCGCTTGAAGATTGCTTCACCTTTAAGAATTGGGTTGAGGACCATTACCAGCTTGGCAAATTCGCGTTGTCTGACAGTTGGAGGGTAGCGCCGCCGCAAAAGCACGAACCCGAAAATACAAGAATAAAACCAACTCCGCATTGGGATTGGCAAAAAATTCACACCTGCCATGTGATAACAATATTAAAAGAAGGGGCCGAAGACATGAACAATCTCCCTTGGTGCTTTGAAAGCGGCAGCGATGAGGTAATCTTAGAATTTCCCCCAGCTCCGAAAGAACTGGAGGACGGAATACATACCACTGCAGATAATCTCAAGAAAATTGAGTTGGGGACGGAAAATGACCCGCGACCGACATTCAGCAGCGAGCTGCTATCTGAAGAAAGGGTGGCTGCATTAAAGGACGTGCTTCTGCAGCACAAAGATTGCTTCGCGTGGAATTATTCCGAAATGCCGGGACTAGATCCAGAAATTGCTGTACACAAGTTGGCGATATCCCCAGACATTAAGCCAGTCAAACAAGCGCCGAGAAGAATGCGACTCGAGCTTGAGATGAGCATCAACGCCGAAGTCAAAAAGCTGATAGATTCAGGCTTCATCCAAGAAGTCCAATACCCTGAATGGATCGCCAACATCGTCCCGGTGATGAAGAAAAATGGGACAGTGCGCATATGCGTAGACTTCCGGGATCTTAATAAAGCTTGCCCGAAGGATGATTTCCCAGTGCCAGGCACTGAACTGATGATAGACAATACATCCACTCATGAGGTTTTCTCCTTCATGGATGGCTCATCGGGATATAATCAAATAAAAATGCACCCTGAAGATCAGAAGCACACGGCCTTCAGGACTCCGCTTGGTATCTTTTGTTATAAAGTGATGCCCTTCGGTTTGAAGAATGCCGGCGCCACTTATCAGAGGGCCATGACGAAGATCTTCGACGACCTTATACACGAAATCGTCGAATGCTATATCGACGATCTCGTGGTCAAAAGCAAATCATACGAGGAACATCTCGAGCATCTGAAGACTGTATTTCAACGCCTTCGGCAATACAACTTGAAGATGAATCCTCTTAAATGTGCGTTCGGGGTTTCCTCAGGCAAATTCCTGGGATTCGTCGTTCGACACCGAGGTATTGAAATAGATCCGTCAAAGATCAAAGCGATCATGAAAATGCCTCCGCCGAGGACTCTCAAACAGCTGCGGTCTCTCCAAGGGAAACTCGCGTATATACGGCGATTTATAGCCAACCTTTCAGGAAAGTGCCGTCCTTACAGCCACCTGATGAAGAAGGGAACCCCATTCGTCTGGGACCAAAAATGCCAAGGCGCACTGGATGAGATCAAGCAATACCTGCAGAACCCGCCGGTGTTGGCTGCTCCGGTTAAGGGAAAGCCTCTTATCCTTTATACAACCGCCCTCGAAGGTTCTTTAGGCGCATTATGGGCACAAGAGAACGATCAAGGGAAAGAAAGAGCGCTCTACTACTTAAGTCGAGTCCTGCTGGGGGCAGAAAGCAACTACTCTCCCATTGAAAAACACTGCCTGGCGTTGATCTTCGCAGTAACAAAGCTTAGGCACTACGCGTTGGCGCACGAGGTCCGTCTGATTTCAAAAGTGGACCCTCTTAAATATCTAATGTCAAAAGCCATATTGACAGGACGACTCGCTAAATGGGCCCTGCTCTTGATGGAATTCTCGATAACGTATCAACCTCTCAAGGCAGTGAAAGGCCAGGCCATCGCCGACTTCCTCGCTGAGCATCCGATACCCGCCGATTCTCCTCTGAATTGCGATCTTCCAGACGAACATGCGTTCGATGCGATCGACGGTGATGATATCCGATGGGAGCTTTATTTCGATGGAGCATCTTCCATGAAGAAACGTAAACAAAGTACCCCTATAATTAAATCGGGGGTAGGACTCATCTTTGTAACTCCACAAGGAGGGATAATGCGCTACGCGTTCTCCCTAACGGAGCTGAGAACAAACAATGAAGCTGAATACGAAGCTCTGATAGCAGGCCTCGAGATCGCCATTGACATGGGAATTGAAGATCTCCTCATATACGGCGATTCCCAACTGGTCGTTAGTCAAATAAACGGCGACTACCAAACGTGCAAACCGGAATTGGTAAAATACGGTGAAAAAGTGCAGCAACTGCTAACCCAAATTCCCTTTTACACGTTGGAAAGTATACCGCGTGCGGAAAACAGCAAAGCGGACGCACTGGCCAAACTTGCTAAAGAATTGGCTGACGAGAACCTCGATGACGTTAGAATCGTGATACAAAGCCGTCGAGTGCTCGCCCCAACAGAAATATCTCCGAAATCGTCTGAAGAAAAAGGAGCGAAAGAGGAGACAACCCTGCAAATAAAAGACTGGGAAAATACCGAGGACTGGAGAGAAGTCTTCATAGACTATTTCAAGTTCCACCGAATACCTGAAGAGGCGTCCACGCGACATCAGCTCACGAAACGAGCTCTGTCTTTCGCCTTCGTCAATGATACTCTATACAAGAGGTCATTCGACTCTCTGTGGTTGAGATGCTTAGGACCTGACGAAGCGAGAAGGGTCGTCCAAGAAGTTCACGACGGACTCTGCGGTTCCCACCAAGCAGGCCCTAAGATGAAGTTGAAGATAAAGCGGATGGGCTATTACTGGCCCACGATGATGCAGGATTGCCTGGATTACGCGAGGCAATGTCATCCATGCCAAATTCATGGGGACTTCATCCATCAGCATCCCAATCCACTACATCCAACAATGGCTAGTTGGCCATTCGAAATATGGGGAACCGACATAGTCGGTCCCATCGAACCAGCATCGTCTAGAGGACATCGTTTCATCTTGGCGACGACTGATTACTTCTCCAAATGGGCAGAGGCAGTACCATTGAGGGAAGTGAAGACGGAGAACATCCTCCATTTCTTCAAAACGCATGTCATCTACCGGTTTGGAACCCCGAGAAGAATCATCTCTGATAATGGGCCAGCCTATCGAAGTCATAAAATTAGCCGTTTTGCACAGCAGCACAATATAGACTGGATATATTCCTCAGTTTATAACCCGCGAGCTAACGGTCTAGCTGAAGCCTTCAACAAGACCTTGACGAAGATCATAAAGAAAACAGTGTCACGAAATAAGAAAGATTGGCACGAAAGATTGCAGGAGGCTCTTTGGGCGTATCGGACTACGTTTAAAACGGCCACGAACACAACGCCATACGCGTTGGTATTTGGGACGGAAGCAGTACTCCCTCTCGAGATAGAATTACCCTCTCTACGAGTGGCGGTCCACTACGAGCTGACAGACGAAGAAAATGCTCACCTTCGGTTTGAAGAGCTTGACGCCCTTGATGAAATCCGGCTTCTAGCACAACAAAATCTGGAAGCCTATAAAGCAAAGATGACGCGCTCATATGAAAGATTGAGCCGCCCGAGGACATTCCACCAAGGCGAACTCGTGCTAGTGGTCAAAAGGCCCATGATCCCCAATCGCGCCAAGCGGGGAAAGTTTGAGCCAAACTATGAAGGACCGTATATCATTGATAAGGTCTACCAAGGTGGGGCCTATCTACTTATGGACATGCACGGTGAAAGGCCTTTCAGGCCAATAAACGGACGCTTCCTAAAGAAATACTACGCTTAATGAGCTACAGCCTAGGTCAATGGTAGATGACGACGACTATGTCCGCTCGCTATCTTCCTAGGCTCAGGCTTTATAAGTAGTAGCCAACCCTCTTAGTGATGGACCGAAATGTCCTTAAACTAATAGCAGACCGAAAACGTCTTTAAACTAATACTGCAGCATCCTTGGGCTGACGAGATGAATAAAAATAAATAAAAAAAAAATAATAAAAAAAAAAATAAAGAAAAACGGTATGTCCATAAGCAAAAGGGGCGCGGACGAAAACCCGAAAGGGCTCCGTGAGTAAAAACAGCAGGACTACCGGCGAGTGTTTGTGAAAACCTGAAAGGGCGCAACCTCGTTAAGAACACTTATAGGGTCTTCTCGACCTTGTAGGGAGAAACCACCTGCGTGAGATCCTTACGACTCACAAAGGAGCAGCACACTTAGGAATCCCCACGATTCCTAAGGAGAAAATACGCTTACGAGATCCTCACGACTCGTAAGGAGAGCTCTCTTATGGGACCCTCACGGCTCATAGGATTTGAAAGTCTTAAGTCACAGAGACCTAAACCTGTGCTTAAGCAAACCCCCGCAAACTTCCAATATTGCCCTACAAGTGGTCCTATATTGGCCCTTGTATACAATCCACGGGCGCGAATAAACGTTTCCCTAACCAAGGTCCATCCATGACTGGGAATACGTTCGTATGGTAAACAACCCTTATAAATCCCCTCGATTTATGAGGAGAAAACCTTCCTGTAGGATCCTTACGACTTACAGAAGAACAAAACACTTAGGAACCCTCACGGTTCCTAAGGAGAAAATACACTTACAAGGTCCACACGACTTGTATGGAGAAATACCTTCACGAGACCCTTACGGCTCATGAAGTCAAAAGCCTTAGCCGACGGGACCTTAACCCCGGTCGCTAAGCCTCCTTTTTTCAACAACGATAGAGGCAAATGATGATTCGCTCCTGGTAATATCCCAGTTGCAGCGGTGCTGATGCCGAAATCGGTGTCCAATTTCAGGTTGACGGCGAAAGCCAGTAGACCGCTCATGCATACGAAATAGCCGAAATGATAGGGCAACTTGCAATAAAAAGCAGCAAGTAAAATGTATGCATGCAAAATAGCCGAAATGATCGGGCAACTCGTAATAAAGAGCAACGAGTAAAAACAAAATAATGAAAAGCCGAAATGATTGGGCACCGCGAAAAATAGCCAAAATGTTTGGGCAATCGCAACCTTCGCGATATAAAAGCTGAAATGATAGAGCATCGCGGAAATAAAATAAAAAAAAAATAATAATAAGAAATGATAAAATTTCGGCCCTACAGTTAAGATCACATCGATCCCTGTATACAATCCAAGGGCGTAAACAAAGAAGAAACCATACCTCCCCAGCGGATTCCGTCAAACGACAAAACCAAACCTCAACGGTTCATTTCAACCGAAGAAGCCAGTGACTTCAACGAAAATTCCTCGACTCACGGATACAAACACTCCTTGACGAGAGCCTCCTGATCCGCGTCGACCCGCAGAGCCACCAGTGCCTCCGTAGGAACCCTCGACTCGTTTCAAACCCCAAGGACACAAATAATCCTTGGCGCTTGGGAAACAAATAATCCCGGCAAACTTCTCAACTCACGGATACAAACACTCCTTGACGAGAGCCCCCTGATCCGCGTCGACCCGCAGAGCCACCAGTGCCTCCATGGGAACCCTCGACTCGTTTCAAACCCCAAGGACACAAATAATCCTTGGCGCTTGGGAAACAAATAATCCCGACAAATTCCTCAACTCACGGATACAAACACTCCTTGACGAGAGCCTTCTGATCCGCGTCGACCCGCAGAGCCACCAGTGTCTCCGTAGGAACCCTCGACTCGTTTCAAACCCCAAGGACACAAATAATCCTTGGCGCTCGGGAAACAAATAATCCCGGCAAATTCCTCAACTCACGGATACAAACACTCCTTGACGAGAGCCTTCTGATCCGCGTCGACCCGCAGAGCCACCAGTGTCTCCGTAGGAACCCTCGACTCGTTTCAAACCCCAAGGACACAAATAATCCTTGGCGCTCGGGAAACAAATAATCCCGGCAAATTCCTCAACTCACGGATACAAACACTCCTTGACGAGAGCCTTCTGATCCGCGTCGACCCGCAGAGCCACCAGTGCCTCCGTAGGAACCCTCGACTCGTTTCAAACCCCAAGGACACAAATAATCCTTGGCGCTCGGGAAACAAATAATCCCGGCAAACTTCTCAACTCACGGATACAAACACTCCGTGACCAGAGCTTCTATGACTCACATCTTGGACAGTAAGGATTCAAAACTTACTCCCTGAACTATGGGACCCTGCAAGTCAATCCTAAATGGTCTCTTGCATACTATCCACGGGTCTCACTCTCTGAAGTCGATTCTCGACAAAGAGGGAAACAACCGCTTACGAGCCCTCTCGACTCGTAAGAGGGAGAAATTCTCTTATAGGATCCTTCCGACTTATGAGAGGAAACCACACTTGGGAATCCTCACGATTCCTAAGGAGAAAATTCACCTGCGAGATCCTCTCGATCCGCAGGGAGAAAAGTCTCTATGAGACCCTCACGGCTTATAGAGTTGAAAAGTCTTAGGCAGCAGATCTGAACCTGCGGCCTAAGCCATCGTTATTTCTTAAGAAGGTCGGGATACTCGTCCCAATCGTCCGTCAATTATGGTTATTAAAGTAGCGTACTGATTATAAAAGAAAAGAAAGACAGAGAAATGACACAAGGCATTACAAAATGTGTATCTTTTATTCATAAAAATTGGTTGAGTACAGGATACATTGTGCTAAAGGATAAAAAAAAACATATACATATAATTTACAAAGACAAATGATACAAGGGGAATTATGGGGAAGGAAGCGTCTTGCACAGATGTAGCAACCGCTCGCATATCTCCTTCCACGCCTTCTCCTGCTCGGCTACCGCCGTCAGCTCTGACTCCACTTGGGCTTGTTGCCGCAAGACCAAGGCGAGCTGCTCCCTCACGCCTTGATAAGCGGCCTCCCGACTTGGGATATGGCGCTCAACCACGTCAAGCTTCCTCTTTAAGTCTAGCCCATGAGAGATGCGCTCCAGGAGACCCTCAAAGATAGTCTTCACTTCGGCAGCGTTTGCCTCAACCTCAGCGCGCAGATGGGCCGTTTCGTTTGAGGTCTTTTGGCATTCCCTTAGTCTTTGAGCTGCTTCTTGCTCCAAGTGGTGGGAGTGCGAAGTGCTTTGCTCGAGCCAAGTTGTGCGTTGGGCGCTCAGAGCTAAAACTTCGGGAGCAGGGCGCGTCAACTCCAGCTGGTACAAGCAGGCCTCGATCTCCCTGCAGTGATTAACCCAAGATTCAACGACGCCCGCGCTGTGAAAAGTTACGAGCGCCGCTAACATAGGGTTAACATCCACAGCGAAATCTGCAGCGGAAGGGAGAGCGTCCATGCTGAGTTCTTCGATGTACCCGCTCAGCATGCCTAGACTCATCACGGCACCCTTTGAAGACGGACGTCTCAAAAAGGGGCCTGCCGGTGAAGAGACGCGAGCCTCGAAGGGAATTGGAGCCGGAACAATAGCTGCGAAACAAAACAGGTTAAACGATGGTTCAAAAGATGTTAAAGGGTTACCAAAAAGGGAATCTACTATACCAGCAGCAACGGACGGCGGAGCCGGAAGGGCCGGTAGCGCGGCAGGTCTTGCATCCCCTCCTTCGATTTGTGGCACTGCAATAAAGAAAAGGAAAGATCAAAAATTATCCCACTGCTAAAAAAAAGGGGGGGGGGGTAAGTAAAGACATTATGGTGAAAGTATACTCACCGGCGCCACTGGAGGGAGAAGTGAGGTCGGATGGGAAAGAGAAGTGCGGGAGCAACACTTGATATAAGTGGTCAAAAAGCACTCCTACAAAGGCACAATAGTGTAATATTAGTACAAAAGCCGTAATTTTGAAAGATTAATGCATGAGTCATGAATCCATACCTTCCAGCATCCATGACGGTACAAGGGAAGACGGGGAGGTAACTACGGCCAAAGCAGTAGTTGATGGTGCCCCCTCGAGCAATGGAGCCTCGGTACTGGCCACACCTGCAAGAACAAGCTTGTTAGAAGAGATCACAAGATATATACAAAAAAAAGGAAACGCTGGTGACTCGAAAATTTACCTGACGAGCTGCCAGCAGAAACTGAGGTAGTCCCTTCCTCCACTGACGGAAGACCACCGCCTGTAGCTTTGTCACCCGACTCAAGAGGAACCGTTGTTACGCTCTCAAGCTCTGCAGGCGGCGGGGAACCATAGGCAGGGAGGGCCAAGATAGGAACATTTCCCGATTCCTGAGAAGGAGCGCCTAGCTCGTCTTCAGGAATCATGGCCGCCTCACCTGCCGTTCCCTCAGGATCAGCGATTACAGCCGTCCCGTCCATCGGCACCACGAGGTCCCCAGCCTCAAGTACCTCGCCCTCTACCGCCTTCGGCTCGGTTGAGACAATCATCTCATCTGCCGCCACTTCGGGTACGGCATCAATGACCTGCTCCGCGGTAGGTTCCTCAATCTCGGTTCCAGGCCCCATGACCCCGACAAAGTTGTCCACCGTCGGTTCGGGTTCGGCGAGTACCGCGTCCTCCACTCCCTTGGGTTCGACGGTCGTTTCTCCCTCCCCCTCAGTCGGACTTGACCCTACGAGATGAGATATGTATAAGCCAATAGTTTTACAAATCATACAACAAGGCTCTGAAAGAAGTACTACCTGAAGCAGATTTATCATTGGCGCTCCGAACCGCGCGCGCCACTTGCCGACGAGCAGTAGACAGGGCCACAGGGGGCTCTTCAGAAGGAGTACTAGCGTGAGGAACAGTGCTAGGGCCCGCTCCTGCAGCCAGAGCAGCCCTGCGCGCTTTAGCTTCGCGTCTAGACCGCTTCCGCTCCTCTTGAGCCGATGAGACAGATGCCATCAGAGCTTCCTTGAGTGAAGCCTCCTCATCCGTGTAGAGGGATGCCTCCAGATTTTTCAGAGCATCCCTCGTCGTTGCATCGAGCCGAGGCTCTTGCGGCAACTTCGACGGAGCTGGGACTTCGATGACGGGCTTAGGAAGGGTTCTTGCGCCGATTAATACAACCCCTGTAAAGAAACAAGAGAAGGTCAGGTCGACTATCATAAAAAGACAACAAACTTTCCTTATAAAAGAGAACGGGGTAAAACATACCGACGCTTTCTAGGGCACGCTTCTTCTCCTCCGCCTGGAAGGTCTTCAGAGAGGCATCGATGGCCTTTTCAGTAGATTCACCTGCAGAAAATGAGGCAAATATTAGCTAAAGACAGTAATAAAAAGTGGGATAAAATGACAAATAAGGAGGCTGATGATTACCTGACTCGGCGAGCCTGCTTAACATTGCTTCGAGCCTCGCTGATCGCTCCGAAGCTGCAATGGCAGCGGCTAGATTGGTGTCCTCAGGGTCCACCACGAAACCCTCGTTGCTGCCGTACTCACATATAGTCTCGACAGGATGAGCCGCGGGCTCTAAGTTAAGAATTGCGTCGAGGGACAAGGTGGACTTCTTCTTCTTCTTTTCACCAGCCTTGGATCCACTCGGAGCATCTTTGCGCTTGCCAGTTTTGGCAGTCACTTTCGGGCGGCGAGTCCCGATGTCCGCTCCTACACCCGACTCCGGCGAGGCCGCTTTAGCCGTCTTTGTCGGAGCACGGGGTACCGTTGGGGCATCCACCGCAGTGGGCAGTGGCAGTCCACGCGGAGGGGCCAACACGCGTGGTCGATCGGCTCCAGCCTCTTTCGTCGGAGGGATAACCTGAACCCTGGGCTGCAATGGAGCCTTGCGATTGCCGCCGGGAGGCGCAGCCCTACGATCGACCAATAGACGTTTCTCCATCAAGATGATTGGTCCCATCGCGTGCGCGTACCAGGCCACATACGAATTGAGTATCTTGGGGGTACAGCTGGGCTCACTGATGAAAAAGTAAGAGCCTGTATTTAGCCGGATGAAGTGATGCATCGCATTCCGTACCCCCTCTGGACCGACTGCAGGTGTTCCCAAGAAGGCTTCCAATGGGACCCCTTGGTTATAACTCGATTGCCGGGCAAATCGATGCGGGTTATACCTCATGAAGAGGGCCGTGTCATTCTGCCTAAATACCAAGTAGCCCGGCCGAATGGAATAAAGGTGAAGAATTTCCCGAGCCTTCAACACGGAAACACCGCCTTTAAAGTCATCACGCAGCGACACCACTGACTTAGTGGTCTCGGAACCCATGGTGATGACCTTATCCACAAAAGAGGTCTTCGCCCCGACTAAATGCGAACGCAGAAGCAGTCCCCTGGACTCCCGCGGAGGTGCAAACACGATGGAAGCCCCGACCAATCGCATGATTCTTGGAAGTTTGAATCTCTCAAAGAACTGAGGAGTTTTATGGGCACCAAACACTCCCCGAACATGCAGCTCCATCTAAGAAGTGAAGTAGTGCATCGGGAAGTTAGCAGGCTGTACCCCAGGTTCATTAGCGTCCGCCGCTATGCTAAGTCCGTTGTAAAGGTAAGCCAACCCGGCGATCCCCACTGATAACTGCAGACCGGCCACCATTCGATGCGCCGGGTAAAATACAGAAGACCGCATGAGGCGTGGGTGCATGGGAAGCGCGAAGCTACACAGCCACAGACCTAAGAACCCTATGAAGAAGGTCTCCTCATCCATGCCAGGGACGGCGATCTCTGAGAAAGGGACGATAGCAGTGCCGGGAAGGTAGAAACTCCGCTGATCAATTTCTGATGAAGGCCGGCGGTCCAGGCCGAAACCAAAAGGGTCAGCAAGTTGGGCGAATTTATCACCTCGCTCTGATAAAAATTCCGGGCGAATAAAGCGAGCAATGAAGTCCGCGAAACTAACACCTCGGTCGCCCAATTCCAAATGAAGCTCCTCGTAAATCTCCAACACCCTCACCAGGCCCGGATGCTGATGCTGGATGGCATTTTCCGGAGTTAAGTCGAGTACCACCTGCTTGGTGGCAAAGACGTACTCATCAGGAGGAAGCAGCTCCTCATAATGCTCCCCCCTCGCCGGTAAACCCGAAAGCTCAACGAACTCCTCTAGAGAAATGGAAACTTCCCTATCCGCCGTCAGGAAAGTATGCGTGGGGATATTCCATTGTTCAATGAAAGCCCTTGTCCACCACGTTGGAGGAGTAGGATATTCGAAAAGCGAGACATAGACGGCGGAGTATAAACCGATCTTCGTCAGATGAGCTCTTTTCGCCGCTAAGATGTACCGGGCCCATGGCAGGTATCCAGCAAGCGGTCGCGGATTCAATCCAATATTGTAGGCCTGTCCCCAAGGGCGTGCTTCACCCTGACAGATTCGCCTTCCTAAGATGTCTATGGCCGGCGGCGGCTGTACCGGAATAGCGCCGATTGCAGGCTGAAGAAGGTCGTCCGAATTCCAATTTTTAACCTCTACGGCATACTCCACCGGGGGTTTATCTGCGTAGGGGATCGTAACTATGGGTTCGGAGGGCGAAGCGGAACTAAAACTGCGACGACCCTGGATGATTTGGCTATACCACCTTCCCCATAGGTGGAGATGTTTGCACTCAGGATCACGATCTTTAATCAAGGCAAACACTACCCGGTCCACTGGTGCGTGTGGGAACCCTCCTTCCGAGCGAACGAAGGGAAAAGACAAGTCGTCAGACATCCTTCCTGCATAAAATATATATATATTATTAGTGGCTTGACACTTAACATTCAATAAAAATAATATATAAAAAAAATATAATAATAAAAATAATAATAATAAATAAAAATCTGGCTCCACGCTGTGATGCAGCGGGTAGGGGACCAAAGGGGGACCCACAAAATCAAGATGACGGCGCATCATTTGATGAGACAATCCCACCATTGAATGGGACTATCAGTCAATAAAAGAGACCCCCAAGAGAATATCCTCATTGGGGGGGGAACCCCTAAAGACAAGGAGAAGATCTCCTCTTTTCAGAGCAAAGCTCTGTCACAGAGTGACGTTTGTCAAACCCCTGTTTCAAAAGAATAAAACTTCTTAAAAAAGAGCCTAGCTCTGTAGCAGTAATAAAAAACTTATAATTCCTAAGAATTAAAATTGTGGGATCTTAAAGATCCATGGAAACCTTTAAAAAGTTTTATAATTAATCTGTGGGCCCCTCTGTTCATGGGTTAAAACCTAAGAACAGAGTCTCTACAAATTTTTGAGAGCAAGGCTCTGTGAATAAAAACCCCAAAGAGGTTTCCTCTAGATCAAAGATCTATAAGAGCAAGGCTCTGTTGTAGAAACCCCAAAGGAGATTCTTTTAGATCAAAGGTCTATAAGAGCAAGGCTCTGATTATTTAAATTTGATTTAAATTAAATTAATTTAATTTACCTAGAATGGTTCTAAGGATAAAACTTGGAAGTTCTTAAAAATAGCAAGAGCAAGGCTCTGGAAGTTCTCAAGTAAGAGCAAGGCTCTGAAATCTAATTTCTTGAGAATGGTAAAAAATTACCAAGGACCAAGGGTCCTATTTATAGGCGCCTGCGCCTGTTCACCTGACTCGTCGATCCGACGGTCAGGATCTTGCCACCGTTGCACCCACGCGCGCGACACGTGAGCGCAACGGTGGGGGGGCATCTGTTTCCCCCAATCAGAGCAAGGCTCTGTTGAATTTTGAAAATTCAAAATTCGAAGCAACGCTTCGGTTTCCGTGCGCAGCGCGCAATTTGCCACGTGGCAGAAGCTGAATGGGCAGCGTAACGCCCGAGACAGTGCGTCCCATCAGAGCAAGGCTCTTCAGAAAACGTAATTAAAGACTTAACTGCGCAAACGCACGGATGCGCGACACGTGTCTGCGCAAGCGCATGGATGCACGACACGTGTCTGCGCAGTTGCGCAGTCGCAACTGCGCAAAAGCACCGATGCGCGACACGTGTCTGCGCACGCGCACCGATGCGTGACACGTGTCTGCGCAGTTGCGCAGTCGCAGCTGCGCAAACGCACCGATGCGAGACACGTGTCTGCGCAAGCGCACGGATGCGGGACACGTGTCTGCGCAGTTGCGCAGTCGCAGCTGCGCAAACGCACGGATGCGCGACACGTGTCTGCGCAGTTGCGCAGTCGCAGCTGCGCAAACGCACGGATGCGCGACACGTGTCTGCGCAGTTGCGCAATCGCAACTGCGCAAGCGCTCGATGCGCGACACGTGTCTGCGCAGTTGCGCAATCGCAACTGCGCAAACGCTCGGATGCGCGACACGTGTCTGCGCAGTTGCGCAATCGCAACTGCGCAAGCGCTCGATACGCGACACGTGTCATTTGCTGGTGAGTTGCGCAGCAACTGAATGAAGATTTAGATAAATCTTTTCTGTTCTCCTGTAAAACAGGAACCCTTGGATCAAAGATCCAATGGTGGGAAAATTCCCAAAATTATTCAGGAAAGATTTTGTTAACAAATCCAACAAATTTGTGGGCACTATAAATAAGACCCCAAGGCTCATTCAAAAGGCATCAATCAGATAATCAGAGAGAAAATCAATCATCAAGAGAAGGATAAACTTCTGAAAAAAGGGCTCTTGAAGATTAATCAAGAACAAAAAAAAGAAGAAGGTAAAATTTCTGAAGAACAAAAAATAAATAGTGCCTTGCACTTGATATGAACCCCTGGTTCTAAAGAAAAAAATAAATAAAAGAATAATAAATAGTGCCTTGCACTTAATATGAACCCTCGGTTCTGTATGATCAGGAAAAAACAAGAACTTGTTTTTCCTTTGATCCAAATTCAAATCAAAAGTGCCATGCACTTGTGTTCTTCAATCTGAAGATTTCTAGGGTTTCTGCAACCCCTTGTTTTGGGCCAGGCCCAAATTAAATTGAAATAATAAAAGGGCAAGGCCCTGTCCTGAGTTTCTGCAAACTCATTATTTAAAAGGGCCTGGCCCAAACTAAACTGCAGAACAATAAAAGGGCAAAGCCCTGTTTGTAAAAATTTCTTGAGTGCCTGCAACTCATCATTTAAAAGGGCCTGGCCCAACCCAAGGAAATTATTGAGTTTCTGAAACTCATTATTTAGAAGGGCAAGGCCTGTTGGAGAATTCCTGAGTTCTTGTAACTCATTAAAAGGGCCTGGCCCAAACCAGACTTGCAAAATAATGAAAAGGGCAGAGCCCTGTTTAGATCGATTCTTCTAATCGGGCAGAGCCTAAAAATAAAAATTGGACTTAACCCAATCCTGGCTGTAAGTCCTTAAATTAAATGCCTCCCATAAAACAAGTCATGACCGGTTCGAGGGTACATCTCCGAACTCCTTTGACATCTGTCGTTGTAATTCCTCAACGACGTCAAAGAGGCGACGAGTCCCAACGACCATTCATCTAAAAACGGACCGAAACGTCCCTAAACTAATATCGGACCGAAACGTCCCTAAACTAAAGATGGACCACCACGTCCTTAAACTGGCGATGGACCGAAACGTCCCTAAACTAATATCGGACCGAAACGTCCCTAAACTAAAGATGGACCACCACGTCCTTAAACTGGCGACGGACCGAAACGTCCTTAAACTAATATTCACTCCAAAATGAGAATATCGGACCGAAACGTCCCTAAACTAATATCGGACCGAAACGTCCCTAAACTAATAATGGACCACTACGTCCCTAAACTGGCGACGGACCGCCACGTCCCTAAACTGGAATATGGACCACTACGTCTTTAAACTGGCGATGGACCACCACGTTCCTAAACTGGAAAGTGGACCACTACGTCCCTAAACTGGAACAATAGAGCCAATTGCTCTTTTGTCGGATCTAAACGGTCCCGCCTAAGTTGATCTTAACCCCAAATACGGTTAACGTGTCCTTAGACATTTAAATAAACAATAAAACTCCAAATTAACTTTGGTTCAAGGGTACATCTCTGAACTCCTCAGACGCCTGTCGTTGTAATCCCTCAACGACGTCAGAGAGGTGAAGAGTCCCGACGGCCGGATAATTAAATCAATCATGATGTTAAGTTGATCTTAGTCTAAAACAGGACTAACGTATCCTTAACAAATGTTTAAGTCGATCTTAGACGCAACGCGACTAATGCATCCTTAAACTAAAAACACCAAACCCAAATCTAAGTAAATACGGATTTGGACTAATCTACGTCCTACGGGTGACGACATCACTCAGTCTCCGTATACAATCCACGGGCAATCACAAACAAGACAAACACACACGACACGAAGTGAAATTCTGGAGAAGGAGAAAGTTGTTACCGCGATGCGGTAGCGTAATTAACTGCAGGGGCTTGCGCCTGCAGGGAAGAGCGTCCCCACAATCAAAAACCCCTCACCCTGAGGGGGAATCTGACGAAGTCTGCTACATCGGCCGCATCCGTCTAAACCTCCGATACACGGTGCCATAAATCAACTTGGCATCTTCGGAGAGATAGACGGATAAAACCAAATAGCATCTGCCCCGAACCCCAGGCCACGGACGTCCTAACGTCTCGGCCGCCGTTCGGAGGGGAACAGGGATGAGATGAGGGCGTCGGGGTTTGTGGCGGCGACGAGGGATGGAGGCGGCATCGATGGGATAAAGATGAGGGCGAACGGGGAAGGAGAAAGAGGCGAGGGTCGATGGGTGAGGAGTGGGAGTCAGGGGTTTGTGGCAGTGATGGTGGTGAGAGGAGGGGAGTTGGGTGATGAAAATGGAATTTGAGATGCAGACGGGGGAGAGAGAGATGTGAGTATGAGAGAGAGAGATATTGATTTGTATGTATAAAAAATTATATATATATATTCAACTGATTGTATTTAAAGATTCGGCACAGATTTTTCTTGTTCTCATATTAACAACAAACAGGAATTAGCTAAGATAATATATGTATGCAAACCAAATATTAATAGGCCAAATTAGGAATTTTAAGATATGCAAAATATTGTTTTGCTGCCACTAAGGAATTATTATATTATATAAAACTGAAGATTTTTCATATCAAAATTGTTTACGACAAAAATTTAAACTAAAATATACTAGCAGCCAACTAAAAATAGATTCTAAAATTATGGAAAAAAAATCTCGATAAATCTTGAAGTACTGCATTCAAATAGGGTTGTTACAACAAGTCAGGACTATACAAATGTTGAAGTTGCCGATGACGAGGATGCAAGTATGATACTTAGCCTGTATCCTGAAAATCCATTAATACAGGTGTTGGTGGTGAGAGAAGCTGTACAATCGCATCAAGAAGCAGTATAATCGCCTCAAGAAGCAGTACAATCACATCAAACTTATGAACCACAAGGGGAATTTACACGCATACTCAATACGGCTATATACAGTCTCGGAGAGCCGAACGTGCATGATGACGCATTCTATTCTATGCAAGTTCCATTCCATGGCACACAGGTTGAAACATATATGTATAACTGTGATTGGAATTTGTATGGTCAGACAATGTCAAATTCGTACAATACGGATTTCATAATGGGGATGGCTGGAGCGAATAGATAACATACTATATTAAATAAAACTGACGATACTCATCATATATCGAATCATGGTTAATTGATAATTGATATTTGAATTTATATGTCGCGTAAGTCTTCATTTTTTGCACCGGAGCATATGCGAACACAAAGTTCAATGTAAGGAGAGTTTGGTGCCAATGCTTCTTAGGATTTGCAATACCTTACGCGGGACCATCTTCCTCACATCATGTTGAAGAAAGAGATGACCCTGAAAATGAGGGAGATGGTGATGATGTAGATACCGATCGTGAAGGAGATGGTGCCATGCAAGAAGACAATATGCAGTACGCAGAACAAGATGAAGTGGAAAATCGGTGGGTGTATCAAGCATATGTTAACAACGACTATGTTGAGTTCGAAGAGCCACATCTTGATGAGGCGATTGATGATGCTATGGTAAAAGTATATGCTACTGAGGATATTATCATCAATGACAGTCGTTGGGCGACGCGAACGGACGATAATGTCGGATTTCAAGCCGGACAGATGTTTACGACGAAGGAAAAATTGATTGAAGAAGTTAGTGTATATGTTAGTTATATGTATGCCCTAGAGGCCATTACTGTACATTGGATGTATATTGTAGTGGATGCTGGGACATATATAGGTAGGACTTTCTTGCTCGACATGATAGTACGCTATCTGGTTGCTCTTTATCTTAACATGTATACTTTCTGTTTCTCTGTTACATGTTGATAAAGCCCTTAGGATGTGTACTCGACTTTCAGGACTATGATGCAGATCATACTAGTGGGGTCTGGGTAGTCAATGAGTACATCCTTCAACGTTCCTAGTCGTGGGAATATCGAGACAGGGCATCGATATTCCAGAGTAGACTAGCGTATATCTTCTCGACCCATGTGATGGGCGATGGATGATCCCATATCCATTGGTGTTTGACATCGGAGATGGTATGCGGGTGCTCAGTGGAGACTGGGTACACTGAACGGACTCGCCGAGAACTCCCAGATGGTATTATACCTCACGTCAGATGGCAGTTCTCTGGTGACACTGGTACAGCTTAGTCTGTTGACCCGAGATCGTCATAGAGTCTTGTGTGTCTCCCACTGTGCTTTGATTTCCACCCTACCACGGCTCTACTGAGTCGTGCAAACAGGTGGTTTTTGGGTACAGTCCCGATTCATATGGAGGCAATGAGCGATAGGAAGGGATTCGTCTCTCCCGGTATTGGGGGTTGATATTGCGCTATGCTCGACTGGCCATGATAGGAAATCCCTGGCCAGGGTTGCAGTGATATACTGGTAAGAGTTATTAGTAGTTTCACGATTGTTATGGACCTCACGTCGGCATGACTTATCAAGCTATTGGGGTCTGACGTTTACCACCCCTAGACGAGATATGCGACATATCAGACGAACAGACCGGACTGTACGGTAAGTGTTACTGGTTGGATTCACAGGAGTGTGAGCGGGCTTGCTCGTCGATCTTCTGATCGCTCAATACCCGGGTGGCCGTTACGTTTAGCAGACCGCTTGCGGCTTGTGGGTGTTTGATATGATCATCACCTGCTGCCGGCGTATTGACGAGTCTTTAGAGTCCTACACAGAGGTTTCCTGGCTCAAGCGAAACGAAATAGGAGTGCATATGAGATATGTGCGGGACCAAGAATAATGCGTGTATGTGATACCGTATTATATTCTCACGATGAATGTATCGATTGGTTGTATACGATATAACCTAGTTATCGAATCGAGGATTGATTCGATAAGCCGATACATTGAATATTAGTCGGTTATATGCGATATGACCGGATCGTTAAATCAAGTATTGATTTAATGATTTAATGCATAATTATATATTTGATATAATGATTTGCATTAACTAATATTGGTTCACTTTAAAAGGATTTTCTCACTTGAAATGCACATTGTATATGTGATATATTTTTGTGCACAAGATTGTATCATGTTTGATGATACATGCTCACTTGGGTTTGTGTAAAGATTAAACCATGGTTGTGTAATGGTTAGGGTTTTCATTTTCTTATCTATTTATTTATTTATTTATTTTAGAAAAGAAGAAATGAAAATGGTGGCTTGTTTTGTTTGCTTGTTGAAGCTTCTTGAAGCTTTGAACAAGTCCACCATTCTTGTCTCTTCTCTAACCCTAACCATTCATCTAACCATAGTTAAATCTCTACACTAAACCATGGTTGAATACATGATAAGTATCATATTGTTTTCTTTTTAAATAATAACTTATCATATATTATCTTCTTCTTCTTCATCTTCAAAAAGAAGAAAACCTTGACTTCATCAATGGCAACTAGTGAAAATGAGTGATAAATCCAATTCTAAAGTGAACCCAATTCCTATTTCTTCATCCTCTACCTCTTGCCAAGTAGTATAGGGTGTTTTCTTCATAAGTTTCATGACTTGGTGAAGTGGGAGCTTGATCTTGTGATACCTCGACGTAGATCATCTTCGGCATCGAAGTCGACGACCTAGCCCGCCCTTTTCTTCGATGAAGCCGATGCAAGAGTCCAAGATTCGATTTGGACAGCGGAGGGACGTCATCACGGAGCCTAGGAGGTAGAGGACCGGATCTACAAAGGTTGCAGCTTCCTTCCTTTTAGATAAATTCGTTTATTTGCATTGCATCGCCTATATATCTAGTTAACGATCCGTATTAGGGTTTCTCGGCACTTGTAAAATTTCAATTGGGCATGTTTGATCACTTGTGAGACTTCATTAGTGTGCCTAGGAACGCTACAGTATAGTCCATTAAGAGGTGTGTGTCATTCAGAACGGCCAGGAGGCCAGGAGTACTAAAACAAAATACACTGTGGTGTGTGATAACAATCCAGGTACGGGCCCTAGATAATACCCTTGGAAACTTCATGCAATAATTTCAAAACGGTGGGCGCAATCGAAACCCTTCACTATAAAAGAATATAATCTGGAGTATCGGTACCGAAATACTGTAGAGAATGTGGGGCACAAATATGCCACATCAACATTTATTTGCTAGTGCATCTTGCATTTGCTGAAGAGGCGGCTTGATATGACACCGGCTGCCATTCAAGATCAAATGGAAGGGGCATTTCAAATTAATATTTCATAATTCAATGCATGGGAGGCAAGAAAGAAGGGTTTATGCATAATATTTGGGGATTGGGAGAAATCATATCAAACTCTATTGCGGAACTTAGAGGCAATCACGAAGAGCAATCCCGGCACAGTCTACAAGATCACCTACGAAAACCTGACTCCAACAGCAGTCCAGTTTACCGGCGTGTTCTGGGCATTTGGACAATCAATTAAGGGGTTTGAATAATGTCGTCCAGTTCTGAGCATTAATAACACACACTTATTGTCACGACCCAAATGAGGAACATGACCGGCACTTGAATCACACAACGTCTAAAAGCGTAATATAATTCAAGTAAGCCGAAACCCAGAATCTAAACCATAAAATAAAGTAGAGTAGTAAGAATCTTGTGTAAAAAGTTAATTTAAAATGCAAAGAGTTATATCAAAATCTTTGAAGATTCAAGTTATTATAAAAATTTCGGCAGCATCTCCTTTGTAAAATCTGATCCCAAACTGATACATAACAAAAATATACATAAGCATGATATATATAAAAGCGTCCCCACTTGGGAGCAATCTCAACGCCATCCGGCGGAACACAATCACAAGCAAGATATATGACATCATAGTGCGAAGAAAATAAATAAGTAAGAAAAGAAAGCAACATCCATAATAAAGCATAAAAGTCGGCTCACACGAGCACGACACCAGAGTCAGATATAATACAATTCTCCCAGTCTCATTTCTAAGTCAAATATACATGTGGTAGATGGAGTATACTAGATACAAGGAGAAAATGTACAAGGTGGAAAACAAAAGAATACTCGCAACCCACCTACAAAATATTGTTAGTGTATATGCCCTAGAGGCCATTACTGTATCATACTAGTTTGTATATTACTTAATGGAAGCTTGGGATATTCACCTTGTATAAAAAATCTTGCTCAATATAGTAGTATGCTACTTGGTTTGTTTCTACTTCAATGTGTACATGTGTTTATTTTAGTATATCACCTATACGCATTAGTGGAGCCCTTAGGATCTTTGCTTGATTACCAGCGTTGTGATGGCAATCACACTAGTGGGGGCTGGGTAATCTATAAGCACATCCTTATACAGGTCCCTAGTCGCAGGACTATCGAGACAGGGCATCGATACTCCGGAGTAGACTAGCGTATGCGCTTCTCATCCCAGTGTGGGAGATGGTCTGTCCCACAGCCATCAGTACGTCGTACTGGAGATAGTATACGGGTGCTCGTTGGGTTACGAGTACACTGGATAGGACTCGTCGGGAACTGACAGGTTGGTATTATACCTATCGTCAGTTATCAGTTCCCAGGTGACATGAGTACAGCTTAGTCCGCTGACTTGACACTGGCACTTCGCCTCGAGTGTGTTCCTACTGCACTTTGATCACTACCCTACCACGGCTCAAAGGAGTCGTGCAAACAGGTAATGGTTGGGTGCAGTCCCGAAGCACTTGGAGGCAGTGATGGTTAGACAGGATTCGTCTCTCCCGGTATTGGGGGTTGACATCACGCTGTGTCTAGGAGAGCCATTACACGAGTAGTCCCTGGCTAGGGCAAGCGAGATATACTTTCCAGTGTTATCTCAGGGTGTTTTAGGCTTCACTCCGACACGACTTGTACCGCTATTAGGGGACTGACGTTTACCGCACCCTAGGCCCGACATGCGATGTATCAGACGAACAGACCGGACTGTATGGAGACTGTCACATTCAGACTCAGTAGGAGTTCAGATGGGGTTCACCTCGTCAGCCTTCTTGTCGGCATCTATCTGGGGACCGTTACGCACAGCTAGTGCCGCTTGCGGTCTGTGGTTAAACCCACTGCCAGCGTAGTGTCGAGTCTTTAGAGTCCCACACAGAGGGTATTCGCTTCTGGGCAAAACAGAGTAGAGGTCGCATGGTTTTGTGACAGGGTTCGTTCTCATCCGCGCACTTGTGCACGTTTGGAGTCCGGACGGATATTACTAGTAGGCTCTGGTTTGAGCCAGATACTGGTATATGTTTTAGGGTTGATTTTATCTCTTGGTATTCATGTTCCTCGGAACAAGAATGCGGGTGTGTATGCACAGTTGATTGAGGCGGAGGAAGAGGTTTTTCATTAGGGTTTTGGAACGGGTGCGTATGCACAGTTGACAGTCGTCTTTTTCCAAACCCTAATGGAATTATGATATATCAATTAATAATATTAATTAAATGAAATTGTGTCATGGTTGGATTTTGTTGACTTGTTGACCATGGTTGACTTGTTGACCATGGTTGAAGGTTTGACCATCATCATTACAAAAGAAAGATGCTTTTTGATTCTTGCAAAACCATTTAAAGATTGTAATGATAATGGTCATTCCAAACCATCCATCAACTATTTCATTTTTATTATTATTGTTAATTGATAATTCTTTTTCTTTTGTGATATGGTTGTAGAATGAGAAAAGAGAGCTCATTCTATGATAACCATTCTCTCTCCTCACTTGTTCTTCTTCCTCCTCTAGTTCAAGGAGAATCGTTCTCATGAGTTGAGAATCCCTCTCCTTGAGATAAAAACACCCCTTAGACACTCTCTACTCACTCTAGGGTCAAAGGTTTAGCAAGCCGAAGATTCTAGTTCTCTCAAAGTTCAAGAAAGAGCCCGAAGGTTGAACCCTCAGGTGGATCCATCTTTGACGGAAGAAGGCAACGAGGAAAGCACCATCAACCCCTACAAAAGTTTGAAGAAGAAGGAGTTCAAGTTAGGTATAACCTTCTTTCCAAGTAGCTAACTCTCTTTAGCTTGTTTGCTAGTTTTAGTTTAGGAAAAGATCCCGACTTTGTTAGTCCATGTTGCCCCATGCGCTAAAAATTTGATTTTTATACCGTTTCCGCCTCCCCGTAAGAACCGGGGGTCGCAACGTGGACTTACAGTGATATCAGAGCCTAACTAAACTTAAACTAGCTTTGTAGTAAAGTGTATGGAAGTTCGATCGAGAAAAATCGCAAAACCGGAAAAACGAAAACCCTAAGTTTCTGTTGAAATTTTTTGTGCTCTAAATGAAAAAAGTTTTACTCCTAAAATCGGCTCAGGGTTTTGTGAAAACACCCACGAAATACGATCGCATGATTCCTTCAAACCGCCGCGGTTCCGCGGCAATGGGTGGCTTAGGCCGCGGAACCGCCGCTGTTTGGTCTCCTCTTGTGGTCCTGTTTTGTGCAGTGTTCTTCTGGTAGGGTTTTGGGATTTTTAAGATATGTTATTTGTGCCCAGATTTTCCAGAAAAGAAATTTGTTTTTGGGGGCCTATAAATCCGTATTTTTATCGAACTTCACTGCACTTTGACTACAATGGTTATATCTGTGATGTTTGCATGTATTGAACGTCGGCTAATTGCTATATGTCGATTAGTCGGGGTTATACATATCTGTGATCTGTGTTTGTTGATGGTATGTGTATATGAATGGATTGGATTGTCGCGGGTGAATAGCCGGGATGGATGTGAGATGAGTGTTGTTTTTCTTTCATTCATTTGTAATATGTAAATTGATGTAATATTATTATTTGTATGGCCGCACAACCGGGTCGGGGTTGTATCCGTCATTGTATAATTCTTTTTACTATTTTTGCTCCTAGGATAGACCCATGGAGGAGTGCACAAACTGCCGGGTACTTGGCGGGTAGTTTGCCGCACCCGTAGGGGTCTTGGGTGGGGTATTGGCTATTCACCGCGACCGTGTAATCCGTTTTTCGTTGCAGGCTCGAACGGATTGCGGATTCCTAGTATATCCAATGTATTCATCTGTGATCTGTAATGTCTATCATTGCTATATTTATAACTATTTAGGCGTTTCTTATGTTTTACAGCCGCGCTAGCCCAGCCCCCGCTCTGTCGTTAGTTAAGTAACCTAACGGGTAATGACGGGGCCCAGTGGCGAATGCGAATGGCATAAGCATACGTTATATTTTGGTTGTTTTCTGCAATGGTAGAATTAAATGATGGGACGCATTAAAAGAACTAATGCAAGAATATCACGCATTAAAAGAACTAATGCAAGATAATAAACCAAGTTAAAGTCGTTGGAACACTTTCGAAAAACCACTCGGTTCTTTTCAAAACTAACTTTTAAATGCGGAGCTTGAGCCACTCCTTCTAAAAGGTCTCTCGTTCCATCGATTATATCAAGTTCACTACGTTCACGGTTTCGCCAAAACCATTCGTAGCCCTCCGTCGTTTCATATGAATATTCAATAGTATTCAAGCTATGTTTGTTGACCTTCGTCAAGGCATAGAGATTGGTAGCTGTTGGGTGTTCATATGTAGCATAGATAGATGCGTTGGTTTGGGACAGTCGTATTGCCTTGTTGACCTTCGTCAAGGGTATATACGGGTGGGTTCAAATTAACCTGGAAAATGACGGGCAGAACTTGACATGTGACTTATGATTTGTTGACCTTCGTCAAGGTCATAAGAGCATGGGGCAAAAATCCACATCGGGAGTTTCATAAGTACTGAAACTTGCTAGATTTGCATACCATTTGGAGTGTGGTGATTCTGGTAGGATTCCTTCAGTTTCGTCACGCGATGATATTTTGATCCCGATCCTACTGTGAGTATATGCTACTCCTCGGGAAATTTCTCGCTAAACGATCAATGCTATAAACCTAGTAGGTGCCTAGAAAGGTGTTAGCGGGGCTACGCCCCCAGGGAAAAGAGGTTCTTAAATTAAGGAACTTCGCGAAAGCGTTGGAAAACCTCCCTCGAAGTACCGACACTGGCCTGGCTGAACGGTTAAGCAAGTATTGTGCGGTGGGATTGATCCCGACTAATTCTTCCTTTATGGTTTGAGGAGGGATTCGAGAGACAGTGGGAGCCATCCTGTTTAGACAAATTAAAAACCACTCTAAACTTGCAAGAGTATCGTGCTAAAGTGTTTCTTCTCTCCCCCCTGCAGCGACCAAATCGAAATGACTGGACTTAAGTTACTTCTAGATAAAAACATACTGACAGGGCCAAACTACAAAAATTGGCTCAGGAATGTCAAAATGGCAATCACTTACGACAAGCTGGGGTATCTTCTTACCACCAAAGCTCCCCCCGTCCCAGGTCCCACCTCCAGCGTCGCGGATAAGGAAATCCGTAAGACTTGGGAGATTGATTGCGCGAAGGCCAGGTGCCTCGTGCTTGCCTCTATGGACAACGAACATCAGAGGAGGCACGAGAATATGGATTTGGAATCCATATTTCTTCATACAAAAGAACTGTATGGAGAGCAGTCTCGTATCGCAAGATACGAAGTGTCGAAGAAGTTATTTTCGGCAAAGTTGGCCGTCGGATCATCGGTAGCGGACCACGTGCTTAATATGATTGGCTACATTGAGGAGCTCGCGGAACTTGGGACCACGTTGGAAAGTGAACTCTATACGGATTTAATTCTCCAGTCCCTTCCATCCACTTACGCCCAGTTTATACTGAACTTCAACTTACAAGAAAAAGAAGTTGAACTTTCAGAACTCCTCAACATGCTGAGGAGCGCAGAGGGCACCCTACAGAAAGGTAGGGAAACACCCGCTTTGTTTGTAGGAGGATCTTCTTCTTCTAGGTCCAAGGCGAAAGCCAAGGGAAAGAGGAAGAAAGCCCCCGCCAAACCAAGGGGCGGTGTTAGTAAAGTGGGTACGAAGGGAAAAGAAAAGGCAACAATGATAGCGGGGAAGCTTGTGGGTAAAGAAGAATGCTTCTATTGTCATAAAAGTGGACACTGGAAGAAAGATTGCAGGGCTTGGAAAGCCAGGACACAGGAACTGAAGCAGGTTGTGGCTTCAGCTTCAGGTGTGTATGTTATTGAAAACTGTCTTTCTATAAACTTTACTTCCTGGGTATTGGATACCGGATCAGGATCTTATATCTGTAATTCTTTGCAGGCGTTGAGAAACCGTAGGTTTTTGAAGGCAGGTGACATGACCCTCAGAGTTGCGAACGGAGCTAGCATGGATGCTAAAGCCGTGGGGGACTATCACCTGGGAATGTCAGATGGACATGTTTTGGTTTTGCGTAATTGCTTTTTTGTACCCAACGCAACTTGTAATATCATTTCTGTATCTTTGGTTTCTAAAGAAGGTTATGAATTTGCGTTTGTAAGTAATGTTGTAAACATTCACCTTAATCAAGTTCTGATTGGGTCAGGTACACTGAGCAATGGTATATACGTATTAAACCAACCACAGATTTTCAATGTCCAGAATACACACAAAAGAAAGTCTCCAGATATCAATCAGGCTTTCTTGTGGCATTGTAGACTGGGTCACATCAATGAGACACGGTTGACTAAGTTACATAAAGAAGGATACTTGGATCCGTTCGAGTATCAGTCTTATGCCACTTGTGAATCTTGTCTCATGGGAAAGATGACAAAGACTCCGTTCACTGGACACGGAGAAAGAGCAAGCGAGCTCTTGGGACTCATACACAGTGACGTGTGTGGTCCAATGTCTACACATGCGCGAAGCGGTTATTCATACTTCATTACTTTCACAGACGATTTCTCTAGGTATGGACATGTCTTCTTAATGAAGCACAAATCCGAGGCCTTTGAGAAATTTCGGGATTACAAGAATGAAGTTGAAAAACAAACAGGCAAAAGTATTAAGATTCTAAGATCGGATCGAGGTGGTGAATACTTGAGTGCCGAGTTCCTGGACTATTTAAAAGAGAATGGGATTCTCTCTCAGCGTACTCCTCCATACACTCCGCAACATAACGGTGTATCGGAAAGGAGGAATCGAACCCTATTGGATATGGTTCGTTCCATGATGAGTAAGGCTGAGTTACCGCGATCTTTCTGGGGCTATGCACTAGAAGCAGCTGCATATCTCTTGAACAAGGCTCCCACCAAGACTGTGCCTACCATTCCATATCAGATGTGGAGTGGGAAGAAACCCTGTCTTAAGTACCTTAAGATATGGGGATGTCCAGCTTTTGTAAAAAAGCAGCATGCGGACAAGCTCGAGGCACGTTCAGCACAGTGTAAGTTTGTGGGATACCCAAAGAACTCCAGGGGGTATCTGTTCTATTCCGCTGAGGAACAAAAGGTTTTTATTTCTCAACATGCCCGCTTCTTGGAAACTGAGTTTTTGGAAACCCAGATAAGTGGGAACGCAATAGAACTGGAAGAAATTCCAGAACCACAAGCTATTACTGAAAGCTTGGATGAGCCAGTAAGTTCAAAAGAACAGGACATTCCTATGCCGCTCCGCAGGAGTAGTAGGCAGTCTCATCCGCCCGAGAGATATTACGGTTTTCTCATAGACGGGGATAGAGAGGATTGCATCATAGATTATGATGAGCCTACTAGCTTCCAGCAGGCCGTTCAGAGCGTTGACTCGGTAAAATGGCTGGATGCAATGCGGACCGAAATGGAGTCCATGTACACCAACAAAGTATGGACGTTGGACATTGCTCCAGACGGGGTAAAACCCATAGGATGCAAGTGGATCTTCAAAAGGAAGATTGGTGTAGATGGACAGGTTGAGACCTATAAAGCTAGACTTGTAGCAAAGGGTTTCCGTCAAAGACCTGGTTTGGACTATGACGAAACCTTTTCTCCAGTGGCTATGATGAAATCCATTCGGATCCTTCTTGCCATTGCTGCCTTCCACGATTATGAGATTTGGCAGATGGACGTAAAAACCGCTTTTCTAAATGGAAATTTAGAGGAGTGTGTCTATATGGACCAGCCAGAGGGTTTCATTCAGAGTGGGAGCAGCGGAAAGGTGTGCAAGTTGCTTAAGTCCATCTATGGACTAAAGCAGGCATCGCGGAGTTGGAACATCTGTTTTGATGAGACGGTCAAGGAATTTGGCTTTATCAAAAATCCAGATGAACCATGCATCTATAGTAGATTTGTAGCGAGAACTGTAGTATTCCTCGTTTTATACGTGGATGACATTCTCTTAATAGGAAATGACATTCCTATGCTACAATCTGTCAAGGGGTTCTTGTCACACAGGTTCTCCATGAAAGACCTGGGTGATGCCTCATACATCCTGGGGATCCGGATCCATCGTGATAGATCCAAGAGGATATTAGGACTTTCACAGTCCAGGTACATCGACACCATACTGAAAAGATTCAGTATGGAAGATTCCAAGCGCGGTAACCTACCGGCTTGTCACGGGATCACCCTCTCTAAAGAGATGTCCCCCAAGACTGATTTGGAGAGGGATCGCATGTCTATTATACCCTACGCTTCTGCGGTAGGCTCTATAATGTATGCGATGTTGTGTACCAGACCGGATGTAGCTTATGCACTGAGTGTGGTAAGCCGGTATCAGTCAAACCCTGGGGAGAAGCACTGGATAGCGGTAAAGAACATTCTCAAGTACCTGAGAAGGACTAAGGAGATGTTCTTGGTGTATGGCGGAAAAGACCTCCAGATCGAGACCTTTGCTGACTCCAGCTTCCAGAGTAACAAGGATGATTCCAAGTCCATGTCGGGTTTTGTCTTTACCCTCAATGAAAGGGCGGTGTGTTGAAAGAGCTCCAAACAGGAAACCGTTGCAGACTCGACTATGGAAGCGGAATACATCGCTGCATCTGATGCCGCAAAAGAAGCTGTCTGGATAAGGAAGTTCTTGAAAGAACTTCAGGTGGTTCCGTCCATTGTTGACCCAATACCTCTGTATTGCGACAACAACGGGGCTATAGCTTTAGCGAAGGAACCCAGGTCCCATCGGAGATCCAGGCACATCTTGAGGCGGTATCACCTGATCAGGGAGATCGTGGATCGCAAGGAGATCGAGGTTCGGAGGGTTGCTTCAGAAGAAAACACTGCAGATCCATTCACCAAGGCACTGCCCCAGACTCAGTTCGAGCGGCTGATCGAGATGATAGGTCTTCGATACGCCAGTACACGGCCTTAGTGCAAGTGGGAGATTGTTAGTGTATATGCCCTAGAGGCCATTACTGTATCATGCTAGTTTGTATATTACTTAATGGAAGTTTGGGATATTCACCTTGTATAAACAATCTTGCTCAATATAGTAGTATGCTACTTGGTTTGTTTCTACTTCAATGTGTACATGTGTTTATTTTAGTATATCACCTATACGCATTAGTGGAGCCCTTAGGATCTTTGCTTGATTACCAGCGTTGTGATGGCAGTCACACTAGTGGGGGCTGGGTAATCTATAAGCACATCCTTATACAGGTCCCTAGTCGCAGGACTATCAAGACAGGGCATCGATACTCCGGAGTAGACTAGCGTATGCGCTTCTCATCCCAGTATGGGAGATGGTCTGTCCTACAGCCATCAGTACGTCGTACTGGAGATAGTATACGGGTGCTCGTTGGGTTACGAGTACACTGGACAGGACTCGTCGGGAACTGACGGGTTGGTATTATACCTATCGTCAGTTATCAGTTCCCAGGTGACATGAGTACAGCTTAGTCCGCTGACTTGACACTGGAACTTCGCCTCGAGTGTGTTCCCACTGCACTTTGATCACTACCCTACCACGGCTCAAAGGAGTCGTGCAAACAGGTAATGGTTGGGTGCAGTCCCGAAGCACTTGGAGGCAGTGACGGTTAGACAGGATTCGTCTCTCCCGGTATTGGGGGTTGACATCGCGCTGTGTCTAGGAGAGCCATTACACGAGTAGTCCCTGGCCAGGGCAAGCGAGATATACTGGTAGGCTTCCAGTGTTATCTCAGGGTGTTTTAGGTTTCACTCCGACACGACTTGTACCGCTATTAGGGGACTGACGTTTACCGCCCCCTAGGCCCGACATGCGATGTATCAGACGAACAGACCGGACTGTACGGAGACTGTCACATTCAGACTCAGTAGGAGTTCAGATGGGGTTCACCTCATCAGCCTTCTTGTCGGCATCTACCTGGGGACCGATACGCAAAGCTAGTGCCGCTTGCGGTCTGTGGTTAAACCCACTGCCAGCGTAGTGTCGAGTCTTTAGAGTCCCACACAGAGGGTATTCGCCTCTGGGCAAAACAGAGTAGATGTCGCATGGTTTTGCGACAGGGTTCGTTCTCATCCGCGCACTTGTGCACGTTTGGAGTCCGGACGGATATTACTAGTAGGCTCTGGTTTGAGCCAGATACTGGTATATGTTTTGGGGTTGATTTTATCTCTTGGTATTCATGTTCCTCGAAACAAGAATGCGGGTGTGTATGCACAGTTGATTGAGGCGGAGGAAGAGGTTTTTCATTAGGGTTTTGGAACGGGTGCGTATGCACAGTTGACAGTCGTCTTTTTCCAAACCCTAATGGAATTATGATATATCAATTAATAATATTAATTAAATAAAATTGTGTTATGGTTGGATTTTGTTGACTTGTTGACCATGGTTGACTTGTTGACCATGGTTGAAGGTTTGACCATCATCATTACAAAAGAAAGATGCTTTTTGATTCTTGCAAAACCATTTAAAGATTGTAATGATAATGGTCATTCCAAACCATCCATCAACTATTTCATTTTTATTATTATTGTTAATTGATAATTCTTTTTCTTTTGTGATATGGTTGTAGAATGAGAAAAGAGAGCTCATTCTATCATAACCATTCTCTCTCCTCACTTATTCTTCTTCCTCCTCTAGTTCAAGGAGAATCCTTCTCATGAGTTGAGAATCCCTCTCCTTGAGATAAAAACACCCCTTAGACACTCTCTACTCACTCTAGGGTCAAAAGTTTAGCAAGCCGAAGATTCTAGTTCTCTCAAAGTTCGAGAAAGAGCCCGAAGGTTGAACCCTCAGGTGGATCCATCTTTGACGGAAGAAGGCAACGAGGAAAGCACCATCAACCCCTACAAAAGTTTGAAGAAGAAGGAGTTCAAGTTAGGTATAACCTTCTTTCCGAGTAGCTAACTCTCTTTAGCTTGTTTGCTAGTTTTAGTTTAGGAAAAGATCCCGACTTTGTTAGTCCATGTTACCCCATGCGCTAAAAATTTGATTTTTATACCGTTTTCGCCTCCCCGTAAGAACCGGGGGTCGCAACGTGGACTTACAAATATCATGTCCAAAAAGTCGTAGCAAAACTAGTGGTAGTGGTAGAGGTGTGCCCCGCCGCGATTATACTGACAGATCGGTCCTGCAAGACACTGTGGCACAATGGGGGTAAGTTGCTAGCTCATGAGTAGTAATTAACATCAAGTGGCAATCGTAAGCATGTACGTAATAATGACAAATCCTAAATATGAATTTATGATGCGATGCACTAATATAGATACAATATGAATAAGTGAGCAAAGTATGAAGTCTGGGTATAGCTGCTATAAGAAACTGAGTATGTCTTAATTAATTTCAATATGGTAGAACCAAAAGTATCATCAATAAAAACAGTATAATCCCATGTCAAGCATCGACACTCAGAAATCTCAATATCGCGGGCGCCGTCTCTCAGATCGGCCCTCAAATCAATCTGATCACGCGACTCCGGTCAGTATCCTCCGGATCTCCGCCAAGCTAAACAATCACCGGTAGGTATTGTTCCCCTGCCAGGCTCAACGTCTCTTTATACGATCTTCTTTCCCCCGGGTACCTTACTGGGTCCACCATGTACCCGCAGATGGTGCCTCTCTCCTCAAATCGGGTATACATATAACTCAGAACCGAGAAAACTCATGGTAAATGCCACATATTATATCAAGAGAAACCGTGGTTTTTAAATGATCGTAAATTTTCAAAATTTACATGCTGTTCCCAAATCCAGAAAATCTCATGAATACAAAAATCTCACTAAACATCATATTATGTGAAACATGGCGATGATGGCAAGTGTACATGATATTGATATGATGCAAGCTAGATGAATAACTTAAAGATTTATATATCAATAATGGTGCAATGCAATTGCAATTGCAATTTATCAAGCGAGTTGTATAGTGTACGTGACATAGCAATTACCAATGGAGTGTGTGTACATATAGGATAGTGTACGTGCGACATGAACCATTGGTAATGGTGCAAGTGTCCTAGTGTGATGATATCAATATGCATGATGATGCGTATGCAATATAGAAATGTGTATAGGTATATGTATACAAGAATTGTAACTAGAACTAAACATCGGTGCTTTACGCTATCCGAACGATTCCCCCATAGATGTTAAATCTACTCACAGGAACGGTCTCGGCTACTCGAATCCGACCACCACCTTTCCTTTCCTACTCGCGTCCGAAGTCTTCGCAACCGATCTTAGATTCGTACAAAACACAGTACATGAGGCTAGAAATCCGATATGATACGAAATCAAATACTACACAAATGAACTACTCTCACGAGTTAACACGTATGAACTTGGTGCGTTTGTCACACCCCGCTTCCTAGTGTACGGTAGAGGACGTGACGAGACCGCTACGTATTTATTCAGAAGTAAACACGCTAAGCGTATCTAAGCAATATAAGTAAGTATACACAAGTGACAAGAATGTAAAAGAAACATCAACTTTATTTATTAACATTTTTTTACAATACATTTGAAAAGGTAAATACATAGAATGAAAGCAATGCCTAAACAGTGGCATAACAGAAATGTACAGGAAATGTACAATTGAAACTAAAGCTCGGGATCTTCAGTAAACTAGTCCAAGTCCTCGCTGCTGGGCTCGATCTTTAGTGAGTCCGAATCACCTGACGACATTCCAAAGAAAAAGAAAGAGAATGTCGTCAGCGAAAAAATCGCTCGGTAAGTCCTGTAAATAGACAAGAATGGAATAGACAGAATATAGAGTATATCTTTATAAAGTTGTATTTAGTGTTAACGCTGTTGTTTGTAGCTTGGTACAGAAAATGCCAGTGTATACAAGAGGAGTCCTACTATTCCGGAGACTAAGGTATATGTAGCACAAGGAACCGTTCAGCCACGGTACAACGACAATAGATATTCAGGTTAGGTGTGTTATGGTTACAGTCTCGTGCCACTTCCAACACCTTCCGAACCAATCTACCCCTTATAAACCCCACGATGTCTTGATTGTATTGTTGTGTTGTTTGTATTGTATATTGTATATAGATGGATGACTTGCTGAAACCATGATATCAGTAATAGAACGGATATAATGAATGGACATGTAGATGGAGTATATCCATGTTCGGTTCAGTCAAGTTGTATAGATTAAATAGATTGAATATATGGATTCATGGATTCATGTTGAATATTGAATTGTAATTTATACTTGAATCATATTCAAGTCAGATTGATTATATTGAGACTCAGTCTGAGTCAGACATTTGAAAAGAAATTGAAGTCTTGAATTAGTTTTGATGTTATCGGTAACTGCTGCACATGGACGGCAGGATTTGTGTCTTTTTCCAAGACAATTACTGTGTTGATAACACCGTTTGTTAGATTGACTACCTTAAATAGGCAACCACCCATATCTCCGGCTCCCTGAGGCTCAAGAGACTGGTTCCGCTTAAACCTATATTTACTAGGGTCCTTATTGTAATTTAGTATAACTTGAGGAGGTTTTATGAAAAATAGTTTTGTTATATTTTCAAATTACACCTCAATTATTTAATTATCGTTTTTAGAGTTTTCATAGATGTTACTTTTATTCAATGTGAAATTTCAAGTGAATAAGACCTAGTTTTTAAAGTATAAGGTATTTATTTGAAATATTGGAATTGTATGGTATTTTCTTGTAAATGGGATGTTTTTCTTGAATTTTGGAAATGTGGAATATTATGAATATTAAAAAATAGATATTTTGATATTAATTACACATATATTTATTTATTAAAAATATAAGTTTTATTTATAATAGAAAATCACATTTTCTAAAGAAAAATGTATTAAAAATCTTTCGAGATCGTATGCTCCGTGAGGAGGTCTGCATCTCGCTCTGCTAGGCCCGAGGATGTGCGATAATCCACACCATACCGAACGAGGTTCCCAAAAGTGGATTGTAGAGGCACAATTGCAAAGAATTTTATAGCACACTTTTTAATAGAGACGGTTTTATAGTTTAGGGTATTTATTTGCAAAGTCATATTTTTCCGAATCTATATTCCCAAATTCCATCATGCTATATTAGATATATGTGTTGTGAGGAGGTAGGTCATTACCTTATGAGCTTTCTAAAGGTATGAAGGTATTATAAAGTTTATGTCGAAAACTAAAGTTTGTGGTATTTTAATGTAAAATTGCGATAAAAGTTGCATATAACAAAATTTTGTAATGAAACTTGTTAAAGATGTTTATTAATGTTTATTGAACAATATGTGATAATATGGAGGTATCTTGATTAAGAAAATTGTAGCTTTTAAAGAAAAACTGAATCGAAAGTTGGACTAACTCCATTTCCGTCGGGTTTTAGAATTTAAAGTTTTTAGATTAGAGAATGAGAGGGGGAGGGGGACTTACTGGTTTGTTGGACTAGAGGAGAGAGAGGGGGTACTAAATAGAGCTTCAGGGCATCGTTTCATCGCCGGAATTTCCTCGGATCGTCGCCGGAATTTCGTCGGAGTTTCGCCCTTTGTTAACTCCGCTTGCACACTATAGGAACTTGGAAATTTCTTGAGAGTTTGGGCAGCGAATTGTGAAGGTGTGAAATGAGGATGGTATTTATAGGGAAAATTAGGGTTTAGGGTGTTTAAAGAATGCATTGAAATATGCATTAAAATTGGGATTAAATGGCATTTTATTGCTCTCTGGAAATATTCAGAGTAAACAAGCAATAAAAGGTTAGTGGGGTAGCTAAAAGGGTGCAGGGGCAGAAAAATCAGAGCATTCCCGACGGTCTAGACCGGCGTCGCCGGGAATTTTGTGCATGTCGCCGGGTTATTTCCGAGGGGTGGGCTTGGGGTTTTGGCCACGTGTCGGGGTCGATTGGTATTCTTCACCGTATATGTTTGTTTTATTTGTGACTCATCAGTTTACATGTAGTGCACGTGCAAACTCTTGGGCTTCTAAAAAGATTAAAAGAAATTTAATTAAAAAGAATGTGTGGTTGATGGGATTTGAACTCTGGTGCTATGGTTCAGCAATACAAGGTCTTACCAGTGAGCTGCAAGCTCTTTCTTGCTGGTCTAAAGCAAATCAAATTCTTATAGTACTTACAGGAAATGTAAATACTCCAATTTTACATTAAATTTTAATCAATTTTATGTACACAAGAATTTGAGTTGTTACAGTTTACCCTCCTTAAAAAAATTTCGTTCTCGAAATTTACAATTTATTTTAAGGACTAATTTACAAATAGATGAGGGTATTTTGCACGCATCTCGTCTTCCCTTTCCCATATTGATTCTCCTGGCGTGTCCTTTCTCCACATCACTCGATCCAAGTTGACTTTCTTTTTCCGAGGTGACTTCACTTTTCTATCCAGGATCTCAACAGGTTGCTGCTCACAGAATAAATCTGGCTGTGCAGTGAGTTCGGAATGATCAAGAATATGGCTGGGGTCACTCACATACCTTCTGAGTTGGGATATGTGGAACACGTTGTGCACTCCTTCCAATGAAGGTGGAAGTGCCAAGCGATATGCTACTTCACCGACTCGTTCGAGTATGTCGAACGGTCCAATGTATCTCGGACTTAGCTTACCCCGTCTTCCAAAATGAATCACTCCGTGGTTTGGAGATATCTTCAAAAATACGTGATCTTCCAGCTGGAACTCCAAATGACGGCGCTTTGCATCAGCCCAGTACTTCTGTCAATCTTGGGCTATGCGCATCTTTTCTTTGATAGTACGAACCACATCAACAGTTACTATTATCATCCCAGGTCCAAGAAGTTCCCTATCTTCGTTGTCGTCCCAACTTAATGGAGATCGACACTTCCTTCCATAAAGCGCTGCAAAAGGTGCCATTCCTATACTTGCTTGGTAGCTGTTGTTGTACTAAAACTCCATAAGATGTAGGTGATCTTCCCACGATCCTCTGAAGTATAGCATACACGCTCTTAGCATATCCTCCAAGATCTGAATAGTTCGCTCAGACTGACCATCTGTTTATGGATGATAAGCCATGCTAAAGTTCAGACTTGTTCCCAAGCTCGCTTGCAGACTTTGCCAAAATTATGATCGGAACCTGGTGTCACGATCGGAGACAATGCAGACCGGTACTCCATGAAGTCTCATGATTTCCTGTATGAGTTCATGAGTATCAGAGATAGTACATTTGAAGAGTTTAAATCTTACTTAGATTCTTACCTCCATGTACTTCTTTGCTAGTGTCTCGGTAGATTGGCCAACTCGAAATGGGATGAAGTGAGCCGACTTTGTGAGTCAATCCACAATACCCTATACCGCATCGTTACCCTTTGTGCTGCGAGGAAGTGCAGTCACAAAATCCATTGTGATGTGTTGACACTTCCATTCTGGGATAGGTAACGGTTGAAGTAATCCAGCCGTCCTGTGATGTTCAGCTTTTACTTTCTGACACACCAAGCATTTAGCGACGCTTCTGGCTACTTCACGCTTCATTCTATGCCACCAGTAATTTTGACGTAGATCTTTGTACATCTTGGTATCTCCAGAGTGTACTGAGTAGGGAGAGCTGTGAGCTTTCTTCATCAACTCTTCTCGCACAGAACCTTTTGGTACACACAACCTGCTGCCGTATCTCAAATATCCGTCTTCATGGATGATGAAGTCTGTTCTAAGTCCATTCTCTACTTGTTCTCTGATCTTTTGCAACTTAGCATCACTTTCTTGAGCTGCTTTGATCTGATTGACAATTGTAGATTGAACTTGTAAGTTTATCAAACTTGAAGCGTTACCTGGCATGATCACATCAATCTCCATCTGATGCAAGTCCTGTCGAAGCTTCCACTGGGCGGTGAGATTCATCGATAATGGTTGGCGACTAAGTGGATCAGGTACTACATTCACCTTCCCTGGGTGATATCGCAGATTGATGTCGAAGTCCGCCATCAATTCTAACAATCTTCTCTGCCGCATATTAAGCTCCTTCTGAGTAAACACATATTTCAAACTCTTGTGATCTGTGTATATGTCAACTCGTTCACCAAGAAGATAATGGCGCCAAATCTTAAGAGCAAAGATATAGGGTTCCTAAGCACGGCAGGAAGGTTTCAGGTGGCATCATCCATGACAAATTAAAATTTTGTCATTCTAAAGAACCCTAACCCTAGGTTCTTAACTAAAGAATCATACGGAATCGATCAAGTAAACATCTTTACTACTAAGTGAGTAGGGATTACAACCTTTGTAGTCCGTTCCTTCGCTTCAATAGCTCCTTATTGTGATCCCTTCGCTGCGATCATCAAGCTCCCGAACTCTTGAGAGGCTCCATTAAGTGAATGATGCATCTTTGCTTAAAGTCTTCACTATCCAAGATGATCTACTTTGAGAAGTCACAAACCCAAGCTATCTCTTCACTAATTAGGGATTACTGAAGCTAACACACTAATCTATATGGCTAATATAGAAGAGGATGATAAAGTAGGAATTTTACTCTCTTTAGTTTTCTTTTTCTCACAATCTTTCATTACATGATAAAAATCTAGCAAGCTTTTTTGTGAGCAAGAAGAAGATGAAGAAGTGATGAATGAATTATTGATAAGGTTAGAAATGCAACCATGAGTTAAGAATGTCATGCTTAACCCTTGTAGAGACATAACCATGAGCTAGGGTTAGGGTTAGGTTAACAAATATCTTAGTAAATATCAAGAGAGTGGACTTAGTTAGCATAAACAAATATCTTAACTAAAGTCCACAATTTTGAATTAACGAAAATGAATATATATCTAACCCTAATTCTAGCAATGGTGTGAATCTTATAAACCCTAATTGCATGTATAACCTAGCATGTTACAATTGTACATATCACATATATATAATTTTGTAACAAAAGAAAAGAATACAATAAACATATATCACATATATGTTAAATGTATTCAAATATGAGAAAAAGAAATACTTAAGTGAATATATATTAGTTAATGTAATTTAATATATCAAATATATAATTATACATTAAATTATCGAATCAACACTTGATCCGATAATCCGGCTATATGACATATAACCGACTAATATCAAATGCAACAACTTATCGAATCAACACTTGATCCGATAATCCGGCCATATCATATATAACCAATGTCACAAGTCGTGAGAATAGAATACGGTATCACATACACGTATCAATCTTGGTCCCGCACATATCACATATGTGTTCCTAGTTCGTTTCGCCTGATCCAGGAACCTCTGTGTAGGACTCTAAAGACCCGTCAATATGCCGGCAGTAGGTGATGATCAAATCAAACACCCACAAGCCGCAAGCGGTCAGCTAAACGTAACGGCCACCCGGGTATTGAGCGATCGGAAGATCAACAAGCAAGCCTGCACACACTCCTATGAATCCAATAAGTAACACTACCGTACAGTCCGGTCTCTTCGTCTGATATGTCGCATATCCAGTCTATGGGTGGTAAACGTCAGACCCCAGTAACCGATAAGTCGTATCAAAGTGAGGCTCATAACGGGTAGAGAAACTACTGATAACACTTACCAGTAGATCTCCATATCAGCCCTGGTCAGGCCCGCCATGCGATATTCTCAGACGAACAGACCAGACTGTACGGACATTGTCACATTCTGGCTCAGTAGGAGTTCGGATGGGTTTACCTCATCGGCCTTCTTATCGACATCTACCTGGGGACCGTTACGTACAGCTAATGCCTCTTGCGGTTTATGGTTAAACCCACTGCCAGCGTAGTGTCGAGTCTTTAGAGTCCCACACAGAGAGTTTCCCTGCACTGGGCAAAAGGTGTAGAGGCCGTATGGTTTTACGGCAAGGCTACGATCACTTACGTACACTTGTGCGCGTATACTGTTCGGGCAGACAATACTAGTGGGCTTTGGTTTAAGCCGGATCCTAGTATTGTATGGATGGATTAGTTCTGTTTTCTGTGCATTCGCATTCTACGGAATGCGGATGCGGGTGTGTATGCACAGTTGTGAGGAGCGAAGAAGAAGGAGGTGCCTCATTAGGGTTTTGACAGTTGGTTCGGTCAAAACCATTATGAGGTAGGGACATTATTTACTAATCTTTTTAATGATAATTATGTTATGGCTAATTGCTTTGACCATTTGACCATACTTGACCTTGTTGACAATTTGACCATTGTTGACTAGGATCTTTCATGTGAGATCTAGAGTCTTCTTTTTGTTTTGGTTTTATTTTGAGATGATAATGGTCAAATCAATCTAGCCATCAACTTTATCATGATAAAAGATTAGTAATGATAATGTTTATGGATCATTATTCTCTTCTCATTCTTTCTCTTCAAATGAAAGCTCCCATGGTTGCTCCTTCTTCTTCCTCTCTAGATTTTTCCTTTGCTCTCATGTGTTGAGAAAATAAGGATCTAAATTGACAAACAAATCCATCCTTTTCTTCTACACCACCTAGGACATCAAGCATAGCACAATTGTTGCCCTAGTTACCTCGGTTTGAGGTGGAGCTCGGAACACAAACTCTCGGGTGGACCGTCTTCGACTCTAGGAGGCCGCGGAGGTGACTAAGATCCGGATCGATCCTTGGAGCTTGCATGGACGAGGAGAACAGCGGAGAGAAGACCCGAAGGACCGGTTTCGTGAGGTATAATCTCTTTAGCATAGTAGATAGAACCTCATGTTGTTTGTTAGCAATGGTTTGGCAAAGATCTTCATGCTATAGTCCATGTTACCTTGTGTTAGAAAATTGTTTTTTTACCCATTCTACCTCCCCGTAAGCACCGGGGTGGGTAATGTGGACTTACATAATCTCCCACTTGCACTAAAGCCAGCTGTTGTAGTATCTCATACCCAACATCTCGAAGATTCTCTCAAATTGTATCTGGGGTATGGCCTTCGTGAGTGGATCCCTCGTGCTGTCCTTCGTGCCAACTCTCCTGAGCTCGATCTCGTGGCAATCAACTATCTCCCGGATCAGGTGATACCGCTTCAGAATATGCCTGGATCTCTGATGGGACTTGGGTTCCTTAGCCAAAGCCACAACTCCATTGTTATCACAATACAATGGTATTGGATGTTCAATGGACGGAACCACTCCAAGTTCAGTTATGAACTTCTTCATCCAGACAGCCTCTTTGGCAGTATCGTTGGCAGCGATGTATTCAGCCTCCATCATCGAGTCTGCCACGGTTTCCTGTTTGGAACTCTTCCAACAAACCGCCCCTCTATTAAGGGTAAAGACAAATCCCGAGTGCGACTTAGAGTCGTCCTTATCACTTTGGAAGCTCGAATCGGTAAAGGACTCCACCTGGAGTTCTCCGTTACCATACACCAAGAACATCTCTTTAGTCCTTCTCAAGTACTTGAGAATGTTCTTCACAGCTATCCAGTTACTCTCTCCTGGATCTGCTTGATACCTACTTACTACACTTAGTGAGTATGCTACATCGGGTCTGGTACATAGTATCGCGTACATGATAGAGCCTACTGCCAAAGCATAGGGTATCCTTTGCATGCGAGCTCTCTCCAAATCTGTCTTAGGAGACATCTCTTTGGAGAGAGTGAGTCCAGAGATCGTGGGTAAATTCCCATACTTGGATTCTTCTATACTAAATCTCTTTAGTATGGTGTCAATGTACCTGGATTGGGATAATCCCAGTATCCGTTTAGATCTATCTCTTTAGATCTTAATCCCCAAGATGTAGGAGGCATCACCTAGATCTTTCATTGAGAATCTTTGTGATAAGAAGAGCTTGACCGAGTGCAGCATAGGAACATCATTTCTTATCAGGAGTATGTCATCCACGTACAATACGAGGAAGACAACCTTACTCTCTGCCACCTTCTTGTATATACAAGGTTCATCTATATTTTTGATGAAGTCAAACTCTTTGACTACCACATCAAAACAGATGTTCCAGATCCGCGATGTCTACTTTAACCCGTAGATGGATTTAAACAGCTTGCACACCTTTCCACTGCTCCCATTGTCTACGAAGCCCTCTGGCTGAGTCATGTACACGCACTCTTCTAAATCATCATTTAGAAATGCGGTCTTAACATCCATTTGCTAGATTTCGTAGTCATGGTATGCAGCAATGGCAAGTAAGATCCGGATGGACTTAAGCATAGTCACTCGAGAAAAGGTTTCGTCATAATTCATACCTGGTCATTGAAGAAAACCCTTTGCAACAAGTCTAGCTTTGAAAGTCTCAACTTTTCCATCTACACCAAGTTTCTTCTTAAAGATCCATTTGCTCCCAATGGGTTTTACCCCTTCAGGAGCAACTTCCAAAGTCCATACTTTGTTGGTGTACATGGATTCCATCTTAGATCGCATTGCATCCAGCCATTTCACAGAGTCCCTACTTGTGATGGCCTGCTCGAATATAGTTGGGTCATCATCTTCCATGATGCAGTCCTCGCTCCTACCATCAATAAGAAAACCACAGTATCTCTCAGGTGGATGAGGAATCCTACTAGATCGGCGGAGAGGCTGGGGTTCGTCAGGAACTACTGAATCCTCTGGTTCCACCAAATCTTCTGTCGTAGCTTGTATAGCTGGAACTTCTTCCAGTTCTACCTTCTTGCCACTAATTTCCTTTGCAAGAAATTCCTTTTCTAAAAAGGTGGCATGCCGAGAAACAAACACCTTTTGTTCCTCGGTGTGGTAGAAGATATACCCTTGTGAGTTTTTGGGATATCCTACAAACTTGCACAAAACAGACCTTGCCTCGAGTTTGTCCGGATTGTGCCTTTTGACATAGGCCGGACAACCCCATATCTTAACATAATTAAGATATGGTCTCTTCCCCTTCCATATCTTATATGGAGTGGTAGGCACTGATTTGGTAGGGACCATATTCAATAGGTGTATGGCTGTCTCAAGCGCATACCCCCAAAAGGAAATAGGTAACTCAGCGGTACTCATCATAGAGTGCACCATATCTAATATGGTGCTATTCCTCCGCTCCGATACGCCGTTGTGCCGTGGTGTATACGGAGGAGTAAGCTGAGAGAGAATCCCATTCTCTTTTAGATAGTCCAGAAACTCATTGCTCAAGTATTCTCCTCTTCGATTAGATCGAAGGATCTTAATACTTTTACCCGTTTGGTTCTCTACTTCGTGCTTATATTCTTTGAATTTCTCAAAAGCTTCAGACTTGCGTTTCAACAGGAACATATATCCGTATCTTGAGAGATCTTCAGTGAATGTAATGAAGTATGAAGAACCATTCTTGACATGTGTAGACAGGGACCGCATACATTACTATGTATCATTCCCAAGAGTTCCGTAACTCTTTCTCCGTTCCACTAAACGGAGTTTTGGTCATTCTGCCTTTGAGACATGACTGGCAAGTGTCATAAGATGAAAATTCGAACGGATTCAAATATCCATCCTTATGTAACTTAGCTAGTCGTGTCGCATTGATATTACCTAGTCTACAATGCCACAAGAAAGATTCGTTCATTTCTGAACTCTTCCTCTTGTGTGTGTTCTGTACATTAAGAACCGTGGTTTGATCAAGAACGTATATTCCATTATTTAAAGAACCTGATCCAATCAACTTTTGATTCAGGAAGATGTTCATAACATTATCCTGTACTACAAAATTATATTCTTCTTTACTCAATAAAGAAAGTGATATAAGATTGCATATCAGGGTCGGAATCTAATAACATTTGTTCAGAATCAATGTATTACCATTTGGTAATGCAAGGTGATATTTGCCAACTGCTTTGGCTGCAACATTTGCACCATTCCCTACTCTTACGGAATGATCACCCTCTCCCAGTTCCCTACCTTTCCTCAGCTCATGTAACATATTACATATGTGGGATCCCGATCCGGTATCTAATACCCAGGACGTAGAGTGAACTGAGAAACAGTTCTCGATAACTAACACACCCGAAGAAGATGCATCAGTATGCTTGTTCTTCATTTGGGCGGCGTGAGAATCCGGATATTCCCTTATTTCCTGCTCTGTCTTATAATAAATTATAAGAAAGAACGGAACCAACGTTCCCCTACTCAGTATAACAAGCGTGTTCAGTCAATACATCCATATTATTATCTTGATTAAGGCCCGACATGGTCGCTACCTGGAGAGAGAGAGAGAAGAAAACACTTTAGCGTATGCTCTTGCAAGATTAGATTGGTTATTATCTTATCTAATCAGGATGGCTCCCACTGGTTTTATCCAATCTTCCTTCAAACCTTAAAAGGTAAGACTAGTCGGGATTAATTACACTTTACAAGTTCGCCAATCTTTCAGCCAGGCCAGTATTGGTACTTTGAGGGTGGTTCCTCGTGCTTTCGCACGGATCTAATTAAAATAAACCTCGTTTTCCCAGAGGCATAACCCCGTTAACACCTTTCTAGACATCTACTTGATCAGCTAATTGTCATGTGTAAAAACTCTTCTAGGTGTAACTTACTCGCAGTGGGTATCGGGATCCAACTATCTCATAGAAGGTATGCAATCTTATTGCAAATTTCAACACTTGAAATTCCCGATAATACTTTTACCCCTAACGTGCCATGACCTTGACGAAAACCAACAAACCATAGTCCGCTAGTCAAGTTCAACCCGTATATTTCATGATTGAATTAAACCCACCCGCATGACCCTTGACGAAAGCCAACAAGTCCGTACAACTACCCTAATCCAATCACATCATATGTTGCAGATAAGCAGTAAGTAGCCACCGCACACTACGCCTTGACGAAAACCAACAAACGCAGCATGAATACTAAATATTACTTATCTGAAATGTCAGAGGGCTACGACAGGTTTTTCAGAAAACCTTTCGCGTAATGAACTTGATATCATTGTAGAAACAAGCGATTTTGAAAAGGAGTGTTTTTGAGGATTTTACTAGTTTCGCTAAAGAGGTCACTCCCGGTGAAGGGATCTCCACTCTTTCTTTATCGAATAAGGTGCAGGATATTTCACAAATACCACTATGAAAAACAAAAACTATAGAAGCAATAAAAAACAAAACCGAGAGAGTTGTAGTATCTGCTAGTTTTGCTAAAGAGGTCACTCCCGGTGAAGGGATCTCGGCTCTTTCCTTATCGAATAAGGTGCTGGATATTCTACAAGGAATACCGCTATGCAAAGCAAAAAACTAGAGCTACCCCTTTTAAAATTTGATTACACAACATCTTTTAGGTTTCTTTTTCTTTCATTAATCTCATTAATGAAGTCCCATCATTTATTCTTCCTAAGCATCACAGAAGAAACGGAAATACAACGTACGCTTATGCCATCCGCATTCGCCACAGTGTCCCGTTATGCACCGTTAGGTTACTTAACTAACGGTATACCGGGAAAAGACTAGCGTGGGTGCAAAACATAATCAATGTTTATTCTATATCATATATACAATAATAAAGCATTCATCTCAGGCATATAAAATGATCACATCACAGAATATCAGCAGCATAATATAACATATGAAATATTGGATATACTAGGAGGTCCGTGTTTTATTTTGAGCCTGTATAAACTACGGATTCCATGGTCGCGATGAATAGCCAAACCCACATCCCTAGACCCTTATGAGAGCGGCAAGTAACCCTCCCAATTCTAGGGTTAGAAGACCCGGTCTCGACTCCTCGAGATGGCCTCCCATTGGACTCTAGAACCCGGTTGCTTGTGCTCTCCTCCTTGGGTGTATCCTAATGCGGAAAAGTAAATAATATACAATGGTGACATCATCTTCAACCCGGAAGTGCCCCAATAAAAGAATATTACAGACATTGAATTTTACATGAATGAAAATAAAAACTCTCATCTCATATAAAACCCCCCGGCTATTCAAATCACGACGATCCAATATAACATATCACAGCAACACATAACATCACATGTCATCAATGTAAGTAAATATGCGTATCCCAATTGTCGTTGATGTATAGCAACGAAACCAGCGATACACCACATATTACACTTACGGTCGCAGAAAAGAAAATGTCAAACTACAACATTTGGAATCCACAATCACGTTAGACATCATAAACCCGAAATATCACATATTACGGATTTCATGCCTAACTATATGAATTTCATATATTGTATCACAATCTTAGATAACTAGACAATGTTAAACTTTCCGATCGAATAAACAAACACCCAAAATTTCCCAAAGAGCTCAACACTTGAGCGGAGTTCAAAAGGTCCCAGAACATGCCACAGCTCCAATGAATCAGCCGTAGAAGGGTCCACAAATGCCTCACCTGTGGCACCGCTGAACTACCACAAACCCTATGGTTTAGTGGCGGTTCTGATAGTCATAGAATCGAGTTAGGGTTTCGTTCTTCTAGAGGGTCCACAGAATCGCTTGCATGTGTTTCTGAAAGTTTTAAACTAAGCAAAAATCCAACACTTGGAAAAATTTCCAGCAAAGGAAAAAGTGAGTTATTGATATCCGTTCGAACCTTTTAACACCGTCTAAATAACATGAAACAAAAACTAGAATTACGAATACGAAACACTCTGAATTGCCTATGTAAAAAGATAACATCACATGCAAATTTAGCAAAAACAAACAACACCTGAAATACCAAACCCCAGAGACTGGAACACAGTGCAAATTTCAACCCAAAACCTTACTGTAAAACCGAGGAGGCCGGTTTTGACATGCTTGTAGCCGGCCCAAAAAAGGTGGGATGGGGTGAATTTTGCACAGTGTTCATATTGTATCTCGTACAACATTCTGCAGTTGTTTAAAAAAAAATTTGACTCTCAGAAAATTCCGACAGAAACTAGGGTTTTTATTCGGGTGTTTCGGAGTTGTTTCGGTTTCGTAATCCTATATATATCCGTCTAATTCTCTAGCTAGGCTCTGATACCACTGTAGGGTTCCTAAGCACGACAGCAAGGTTGTGGGTGGCATCATCCATGCCAAATTAAAATTTTGCCATTCTAAAGAACCCTAACCCCAGGTTCTTAACTAAAGAATCATACGGAATCGATCAAGTAAACATCTTTACTACTAAGTGAGTAGGGATTACAACCTTTGTAGTCCGTTCCTTCACTTTAATAGCTCCTTGTTGTGGTCTCTTCACTACGATCATCAAGCTCCCGAACTCTTGATAGGCTCCATGAAGTGAATGATGCATCTTTGCTTGAAGTCTTCATTATCCAAGATGATCTACTTTGAGGAGTCACAAACCCAAACTATCTCTTCACTAATTAGGGATTCGTGAAGCTAACACACTAATCTATATGGTTAGTATAGAAGAGGATGATGAAGTAGGAATTTTACTCTCTTTAGTTTTCTTTTTCTCACAATCTTTCATCACATGATAAAAATCTAGTAAGCTTTTTGTGAGCAAGAAGAAGATGAAGAAGTGATGAATGAATTATTAATAAGGTTAGAAATGCAACCATGAGTTAAGAATGTCATGCTTAACCCTTGTAGAGACTTAACCATGAGCTAGGGTTAGGGTTAGGTTAACAAATATCTTAGTATATATCAAGAGAGTGGACTTAGTCAACATAAACAAATATCTTAACTAAAGTTCACAATTTTGAATTAACTAAAATGAATGTATATATAACCCTAATTCTAGCAATGGTGTGAATCTCATAAACCCTAGTTGCATTTATAACCTAGCATGTTACAATTATACATATCACATATATATAATTTTGTAACAAAAGAAAAGAATACAATAAACATATATCACATATATTTTAAATGTATTCAAATGTGAGAAAAAGAAATACTTAAGTGAATATATATTAGTTAATGTAATTTAATATATCAAATATATAATTATATATTAAATTATCGAATCAACACTTGATCTGATAATCCGGCTATGTGACATATAACCGACAAATATCAAATGCAATAACTTATCGAATCAACACTTGATCCGATAATCCGGCTATATCACATATAACCGACCAATGTCACAAGTCGCAAGAATAGAATACGGTATCACATACACGTATCAATCTCGGTCCCGCACATATCACATATGTGCTCCTACTCCGTTTCGCCTGAGCCAGGAAACCTCTGTGTAGGACTCTAAAGACTCGTCAATACGCCGGCAGTAGGTGATGATCATATCAAACACCCACAAGCCGCAAGCGGTCAGCTAAACGTAATGGCTACCCGGGAATTGAGCGATCAGAAGATCAACAAGCAAGCCTGCACACACTCCTGTGAATCTAATCAGTAACACTACTGTACAGTCCGGTCTTTTTGTTTGATATGTCGCATATCCAGTCTAGGGGTGGTAAACGTCAGACCCCAGTAACCAATAAGTTGTGTCGATGTGAGACTCATAACGGGTCCAGAAACTTCTGATAACAGTTACCGGTAGATCTCCATATCATCCCTGGCCAGGAACTTCCAGTTATAGCCAATCGAGCACAGCGCAACATCAACCCCCAATACCGGGAGAGACGAAACCCTTCCTATCGCTCATTGCCTCCATGTGATTCGGGACTGTACCCAAAAGCCACCGTTTTGCATGTTCTCATGAACGTGGTAAGGTGAAAATCAAAGCACAGTGGGAATCACACAAGAATCTATGACGATCTCGGGTCTATAGACTAAGCTGTACCAGTGTCACTAGAGAACTGCTATCTGACGATAGGTATAATACCATTTAGGAGTTCTCGGCGTGTCCGTTCAGTGTACCCAGTCTCCATTGAGCACCCGTACACCATCTTTGATGTCAAACACCAATGGATGTGGGATCATCCATCGCCCATCATATGGGTCAAGATGCGTATACGCTAGTCTACTCTGGAGTATCGATGCCCTGTCTCGATACACTCTCGACTAGGAACAATTATAGAATGTACTCGTGGACTACCCTGGCCCCACTAGTATGATCTGCATCATAGTCTTAGTAGTCAAGTACATATCTTAAGGGCTTTATCAACATGTCAGAGTAAGACAGTAATACAATACAAGTTAACATGTTTAGACAAAGTGAAACCAGATAGCATACTATCATGCCGAGCAAGAAAGTCCTCTCTATATATATCCAAGTATCCACTATAATATACATCATATGTACAACAATGGCCTCTAGGGCATATACATAACTAACAAAAGATTACGGCCGCCAACTCCAAATCATGCGTCGGATAATTGCGCTCATGAATCTTCAGCTGTCTTGAAGCATAAGCTACAACCTTACCATGCTGATGTAGAACACATCCTAATCCCTTACTGGATGCATCACAATGCACTTCAAAACCTCCAGTTTGGTCTAGTATGATGAGAATGAGCGCTAATGTAAAACTTGATTTGAGTTCTACGAAAGCTTGTTCGCATGCTTCTGACCACACAAATTCTTCATCTTTAGGTGTGAGCTTGGTCAGGGGTGTTGCTATCTTCGAAAATCCTTCAATGAACCTTCTGTAATATCCAGCTAGACCTAAGAAACTTCGAATGTCTTTCACTAACTTGGTGTCGGCCATTCGCTTACTGTTGAAACTTTCGCTAGATCTATAAAGATTCTATCGCCTGATACGATATGTCTAAGAAAACCGACTTGATCTAGCCAAAACTTGAACTTGCTGTACTTGGCATATAATTGATGCTGCCGCAAAGTTTCTAGGACAATTCGCATGTGCTCGGCATGCTCTTTCCGACTCTTAGAAGACACCAGGATGTCGTCGGTGAAGATGACAACAAACCTGTCTGAGTACTCCCGGAAAGCTTGATTCATTAGGTTCATGAATATCGCTGGTGCGTTGGTCACTCTAAATGGCATCACAAGAAATTCGTAATGTCCATAACGAGTTCTGAAAGCCGTTTTGTGGATATCAGATTCCTTGACCTTCACCTGATGATAACCTGAACGAAGATCTAATTTAGAGAAAACACAAGATCCACTTAACTGATCGAACAGATCGTTGATACGCGGTAGCGGATACTTGTTCTTTATAGTTACTTCATTCAAGGATCTGTAATCAATGCACATTCTGTATGAACCTTCCTTCTTCTTCACGAGTAGCACTGGTGATCCCCAACTTGAAGTGCTGGGACGAATCCATCCTTTCATCAATAATTCATCCAACTGAGTCCTGATCTCCTTTAAACCTTCTAGACTTAGGCGATATGGTACTTTGATCAGCAGTTGTGCTCCTGGTACTAAATCAATGCCGAATTCAAGAGCTCGATCGGGAGGCAAACCTGACATGTCTTCAGGAAACACATCGTCGAACTCTCGAACTACTTCTGGCTTTGTTCCTTCCTTCGCTTGAATTGCTGCAATCACTGCTTCCTTCGGCTTTGCCTTGTATGTGCTTGGTTCCAGTGTATGGTCTCCACTTTTGAAATAGAAAACCGGATGTTCTGGAATCTCGAACACTACCCTCCTTTGACGACAGTCGATGGTAGCGTAGAATTTTCCTAGCCAATCCATACCCAGAACCACATCGAAGTTCGGTATGTCCAGCACCTTGAAGTCAGCATAGAATTCTTTGCTGCAGACGACTACTGGACACAAGTTGTATCCCGTTGTTGCCTTTAGAACACCGTTCCTTGAACTAGCATTCCAGCTGGATACGAGCGGTTCAACTGGAATCGCATGGGTTCGGATGAACCGTTACGACATAAAGCAATGAGATGCTCCAGTATCGAAGAGTGCTAGTGCAGGAAGGGAGGCTACTAAGATTGTACTTAAGTTATGTGGGATATGTTTCAGGTATAGGGACAAATATGTAGGTAGGTATTAAGGACTGAAAAGAAATCTTGAAAAGAAAGTGTTACCAGTGATGACTTGGCCAGTGGCCTCAGCTTCTTCCACGGTCATCGTGAAAGCCTGTCGCCATGGTACATTCCTCCTGGCCGGAGGAGCATTCCTCTGAACGTTCTGTTGAGCTTGGTGGAACTGGCGAGGAAGAGCTGCAGTCGGTGGTCCTCCAGGTGGTGGAGCAGGGAGAGCAAGTCTTGGAGCAGGTGCCTGAGGGCTGGTCTCTGCTGGTAAGTGATTGCTGGCCTGGGTGCAGCAATTGGGTTGTGTCTTCGGGGACAAGACCTAATATCATGAGGAGCTGAACCGCAGACTAAGCAAAGACGGTTTGCTCGCCGACAGTCTTTCGCTAGATGCCCATCTCTTCTGCAGTAGGTACAAAAGGCTGGGCTCGGCCGGTTGATCGGTACTTCCGGTCTTCTGGGCATAAATGGTGGCCTTGAAGAGGCTCCTCCTGCCATCCGAGTGGCAGGGCGCTTCATTCCGGCAAATTGGGGTCTGCCCTTCATCTTTACTACTGCCTCATAACAACGGGCAGCCTTTAGAGCCGATTCATGGGTCGGGAAATCCCCTGTAGCTAAAGCAGCTTGGATCTCCGGGTCTAAACCTTGCTGAAATCGTCGGGATCTGATCTCAGCGGTCGGTATCAAATGTGCCGCGAATCTGTTAAAGACTTGTGTTAGCTGTGTATTATATGATATTTGAAAAATTGAATTATTAAGACATATCTTACCGACTGAGAATGGTGAACTCAGCGCTATACTCATCCACGGACTTGGTCCACATCGAACCCTATTGTAGATGAATGAACTGCTGTTCCATGTTGAATCTGGCAGTCTCAGGGAAGTACTCCACGTCAAACATATCGTGAAAGGTCCTCCATTCGACTGGCTGAGTGAGACGGCTTTCTTCTACCTTCCACTAAACCCGTGCATTGTCCGTGAGCTGCAGCTTCGCAACTCGAACCCAAGCTATCTCTGGCACTTATGCCGTTGCCAGGTCATCTTCAACGCTCTGAGCCCATTCCTCCGCTTCCAGAGGGTTCTCTTTTCCCGAGAATTGTTTTGGGTGTAAAGCCTTAAATTTCTTTACCCCAGGTGCTTCTACTTCTGGTCGGTTCAACATCATAGCAGTCTGCTGCTGCTGTCCTTCTAAGAGGCTGTGGATCGCCTCAAGCAAAACCGTCTGCTTGTTGATCGGAGCAGCGACGGTAGGTGTAAGTAGAAGAGGTGGGGGAGTGTTGTTGACATTCATGCTGGTGTTGTTTGGGGAATCCATAACCTTGAAAGAAAAATTTAGGTTAGGACAGATTCAAAATATATGAAATTTGGAAGACTCAAGGAATATGAATTGTCAAGAATGTTTTTAGTTGCTGGTTCTTATGTTATATTGTTTAGGTTGTCCACACAGAACTGACCTGCATGATAGGGTTCCATACAGCTCTGACCTGTATGGGCTACCAACAAAACCTGTCACGCCCCGCTTCCCAGTGTACGGTAGAGGACGTGACGAGGCTACTATGTATTTACTCAAAAGTAAACATGCTAAGTGTATCTAAGCAATATAAGTAAGTATACATAAGAGACAAGAATGTAAAAGAAACATCAACTTTATTTATTAACATTCTTTTTACAATACATCTGAAAAGGTAAATACATAGAATGAAAGCAATGCGTAAACAGTGGTATAACAGAAATGTAAAGGAAATGTACAAGTGAAACTAAAGCTCGGGATCTTCAGTAAACTGGTCCAAGTTTTCGCTGCTGGGCTCGATCTCTAGTGAGTCCAAATCACCTGACGATATTCCAAAGAAGAAGAAAGAGAATGTCGTCTGCGAACAAATTGCTCCGTAAGTCCCGTAAATAGACAAGAATGGAATAGACAGAATATAGAGTATATCTTTATAATGTTGTATTCAGTGTTAACGCCATTGTTTGTAGCATGGTACAGAAAATGCCAGTGTATACGAGAGGAGTCCCACTATTCCGGAGACTAAGGTATACAGAGCACAAGGAACCGTTCAGCCACGGTACAACGACAATGGATATTCAGGTTAGGTGTGTTATAGTTACAGTCTCGTGCCATTTTTAACACCTTCCATACCAATCTACCCCTTATAAACCCCGCGATATCTTGATTGTATTGTTGTGTTGTTTGTATTGTATATAGATGGATGACTTGTCGAAACCATGATATCAGTAATAGAACGGATATAATGAATGGACATGTAGATAGAGTATATCCATGGTTCGGTTCAGTCAAGTTGTATAGATTGAATAGATTGAATATATGGATTCATGTTGAATATTGAATTGTAATTTATACTTGAATCATATTCAAAGTCAGATTGATTATATTGAGACTCAGTCTGAGTCAGACATATGAAAAGAAATTAAAGTCCTGAATTAGTTTTGATGTTATTGGTAATTGCTGCACATGGGCAACATGATTTGTGTCCTTCTCCAAGACAATTACCGTATTGATAACACCGTTTGTTAGATTGTCTACCTTAAATAGGCAAGCACCCATATCTCCGGCTCCCTGAGGCTCAAGAGACTGGTTCCGCTTAAACTTATGTTTACTAGGGTCCTTATTGTAATTTAATATAACTTGAGGGGGTTTTATGAAAAATAGTTTTGTTATATTCTCAAAATACATCTCAAGTATTTAATTATCGTCTTTAGAGTTTTCATAGATGTTAATTTTATTCAATGTGAAATTTCTAGTGAATAAGACCTAGTTTTTAAAGTATAAGGTATTTATTTGAAATATTGGAATTGTATGGTATATTTTTGTAAATGGGATATTTTTCTTGAATTTTGGAAATGTGGAATATTATAAATATTAAAAAATAGATATTTTGATATTAATTACATATATATATTTATTAAAAATATAAGTTTTATTTATAATAGAAAATCACATTTTCTAAAGAAAAATTTATTAAAAATCTTTCGAGATCGTATGCTCCGTGAGAAGGTCTGCATCTCTTTCTATTAGGCCCGAGGATGTGCGATAATCCGCGCTATACCGAACGGGGTCCCCAAAAGTGGGTTGTAGAGGCGCAATTGCAAAGAATTTTATAACACACTTTTTAATAGAAATGGTTTTATAGTTTAGGGTATTTATTTGCAATGTCGTTTTTTCCCGAATCTATGTTCCTAAATTTTATCATGCTATGTTAGATATGTGTGTTGTGAAGAGGTAGGTCATTACCTCGTGAGTTTTCTAAAGGTATGAAGGTATTATAAAGTTTATGTCGGAAACTAAAGTTTGTGGTATTTTAATGTAAAATTGCGATAAAAGTTGCATATAACAAAATTTTGTAATGAAACTTGTTAAAGACATTTATTAATATTTATTGAACAATATGTGATGATATGGAGGTATCTTGATTAAGAATATTGTAGTTTTTAAAGAAAAACCGAATCGGAAGTCGGACTAACTCGGCTTCCGTCGGGTTTTAGAATTTAAAGTTTTTAGATTAGAGAATGAGAGGGGGAGGGGGGCTTACTGGTTTGTTGGACTATAGGAGAGAGAAGGGGTCCTAAAGAGAGATTCAGGGTTTTGTTTCGTCGCCAGAATCTCCTCGGATCGTCGCCGGAACTTCGTCGGAGCTTCGCCCTTTGTTAACTCCACTTGCACATTATAAGAACTTGGAAATTTCTTGAGAGTTTTAGCAGGGAATTGTGAGTGAGGAGGTGTGACATGAGGATGGTATTTATAGGGAAAATTAAGGTTTAGGGTGTTTAAATAATGCATTGAAATATGGATTAAAATTGGGATTAAATGGCATTTTATTGCTTCATAGAAATATTCAGAGTAAACAAGCAATAAGGGGTTAGTGGGGCAGCTGAAAGGATGCAGGGGAAGAAAAATCAGAGCATTCCTGATGATCTAAACCGGCGGCGCTGAGAATTTTATGCATGTCGCCGGGTTATTTCCGACGGGTGGGCTTGGGGTTTTGGCCACGTGTCGGGGTCGATTGGTATTCTTTAGTGTATATGTTTGTTTTATCTGTGACTCTTCAGTTTACGTGTAGTGCACGTGCAAACTCTTGGGCTTCTAAAAAAATTAAAAGAAATTTAATTAAAAAAAATGTGTGGCTGATGGGATTTGAACTCTGGTGCTATGATTCAGCAGTGCAAGGTCTTACCAGTGAGCTACAAGCTCTTTCTTACTGTTCTAAAGCAAATCAAATTCTTATAGTACTCACAGGAAATGCAAATACCCCAATTGTACATTAACTTTTAATCAATTTTATGTACACATGAATTTGAGTTATTACAGCGTTAAACGTGCGCAACAACGTCTAAGACTACCCCTAAGGGCTGTTGTCCAAAGGAAATACCAAAACAAGAATCAGAATATCCGTATCACACGTTAACAAAACGCCTAAATTAAGGTAAAACGGTTCCAGATTTTTATATAGGTACGATTAGAAAAAGTTGCACATACCAGAGGCCTAGTTGGAGTTCCAGAGAGCACTCGACAAAAACTCAAACCCAATCTTCCCAGATGGGCCACAAATTGCGGTCAAAAGCAATAAATTGGCGGCCAAAAGATGGAGTTAGGGGCTTAGGTTTTGAGGGTGTATTCCCAGTCTTATAACTAGCTTCCAGTAATTGAAACTTTTTTCTGCAATCATTGGTTTGATAGCAGATTCAAATAAGAACATTAAACTCTAAAACTAACTAGTTTGACACTAATTTAAAACATTAAGGTGTTTTAGTGAAAACTTGATAATTAAGCAAGGATATAACGTACTAACTACCCTTAACTAACTTATTTTAGGTCATGTTTACTCTAAATGTCATCACAACCCCAAACTTAACCCAACCTTTCTTGACACTTTAAATTTACTTAAAACACTACTCTTAATCTAAATTAAGAATGATTAAGCCAAGGGATTAGTAAAACATGTATAAACTTGGCTCACACCTCAAAATGAAGAGAAGAAGATCCTAACTTGAAAAGATTGCCACAAGATGAAGACTTGTTTCAAAGGAACTCTCGAAGAGCTTTAAAATTAGATTTTTGATATAATTTGTAAAGGATTTGTAGTGATTTGTGTGGGATTTTTAGGAGGTGAAGAAAGGTTTTAGTGAAGGAGTTGATGAAGAAGAAGAAGAGAGAACGAGGGAGAGAAAAAAAATCTAGGAATGGCTAAATTCAACTATGGCACTTAACACAAACCCTTCATTTAATGCCCATATCTTCATGTCTCCCCATTTTCATTTTTATTTTATTTTCTCCATTTTTCTAGAACAATCCTATGTGTAAAATATTCATTAACAAATAAAATTTGTGGTTTAAATGTCATGGTTGCCTAAACAAGTTTTTAACCTAAACTAACATTCTGTTAACACTAAATTAGTGTGTGTATATATGTGTGTGTGTTTTTAAAATAATTAAATAATTAACTAAATAAATAAATCTATGTGAAGATAATTATTCACTAAATTTTATTGAAAAACGCATGTTATACCGCTAATTAGTTTATAATTATTCTAAATTTTTTTTTAAAATGTTACAATCTTCCTCCCTTAAGGAAATTCAGTCCCCGAATTTCAAATCTATCCATGCGTACCTTCGACGAGATGGGGAAATTTCTTCCGCATCTCGCTTTCGGCTTCCCACGTGATCTCTTCGCTGTTCGGGCCACGCCATAGAACCATCACGGATGGTAAAACCTTTTACCGTAGTTTCTTCACTTGTCGGTCCAGAATAACTACCGGCTGCTCGGTGAAAGAAAGATCACGCTTTAGCTGGATCATCTGGTGCTGAATCGCATGAGAAGGGTCATGAAGGTACTTGCGAAGTATCGATACTTGAAATACGGGGTATACAACCGGAAAACTAGACGGAAGTGCTAAATGATAGGCAACGGTACCGACTCGCTCAAGAATCTTTAAAGGACCCACATATCTGAGACCAAGTTTTCCCTTCTTTCCGAACCTCATCATACCCTTCATTGGAGAGACCCGTAAGAAAACATGATCACCCACGGCGAACTCAAGTCTGCGACGACGGCGATTGGCTTAAGATTTCTGCCTGCTCTGGACTGCTCTCATCCTATCCTGGATCAACTGGATCTTCTCTGTAGTCTCCTGAACTAACTGCGGTCCCAAAATCCTGCTGTTATGGCCTAAAAATATTGCTCGTGACCGGCACTTAAATTACGCAACGTCTAAAGGCGTAACGTAAATCAAGTAAGCCGAAACCCAGAAAATCTAAAACTTTTTTGCGGAAAATAGTAGGGTGCAGTTTGAAATAAAGGTATAATGAAATCAAGTTTTTCCCTGAATGCATAGATAGTGGAACATGAAAATGCAAGTGGATTATACTAGTTGAAAAAAATCACGTTTCGTCTTTTAAAAATTTGGGCAGCACCTCCCTTGTATATTTTGATCCAAAATCATATACACAACAATATATATAGGCATCCCCAAGCGGGAGCTAACTCTTCGCCAACTGGCGGAATCACAACCACGCAATAACATATATACGACGCCCAACGGCGAAGATCAACCCAGAAAGAACAATAAATAAGTAAGACATCAAAACTCAAGAAGCGAACATAAACCCATCGCTCTAAATCTCGCACAATACCCAAGTCTTTCTAGTCTTCTAATATACAATTTCTAGTTCTGATTGATGGAGTTTATTAAGATACAATAGAATATATAGCAGTACGAGAGTGGGCATGATCCAATATGTGTCCCACCTACCAAAGCAAAACACCCTAGATGAAGCTGTGTGCCAGCGATACCGCTACTGATCCTAAGCAGTCAAACCTGCAAGAACCGTGGCACAACGCGGGTGAGTTGCCAACTCGTGAGTAGAAAATATCAGCAGGTAGAAATCGAATACATAACGATTTCCTAGGTCATACAATATCATGAAGGTAATACTATGATATATAGAGTGACTGTGCCTGCATATATGCCAACAATATAATCAATTCCTGTATGCTTGTGGATATCATCCACGTGTCCATTAATGACACCAATAAAATCATAGAACCAGAGTGTCCAACATTGACACTCGAACATCATGAAAACATAAGCATGTATATATGAGGATATCAACCAACGTGTGTCCATCAACGACACATTAAAATCATGAAACCTGAGTGTCCAACACCGACACTCGAAACATCATGAAACCCGTATCCAGCATCGACACGTAAATCCTAATATCTCAGGTGCCGCATCCTCAGATCGGCCCACAGGAGCCGCATATTCTGATCGGCCCTCAATAAATATCTCATCTCATGACCCCAAAACGGTATCCTCCGGATATCCGTTGAGTTCTATAAAATCACCGGTAGGTAGTGCTCCCTCTGCCAGGCTCATCGTCAACACCACAAAAATCATTTCTTGCCCCGGGGTACCATACCGGGTCCACCATGTACCCGCAGACGGTGCCTCCCGCTCCTCGAATCGGGTATGCTCACAACTCAGAACCGAGAAAACACATGGCGGAGGCCTCTAAATATCATATCAAGAGAAACCGGGAATTCAAACAATGCACCATTTCCTTTAAAATATAACCACGGTTCTCAAATTCAGAGATCTCATAAAAACAGCATCTCAATGCGTATAATCATAAGATATGATATATGCAAACATAGAACAGAAATATGAGCATAGCAAGTTTATCATGCGAACGAGTCATGGGATAATACTAAAAAATTAAGAGTAATAGCATGATATAGCAATTTTACTGTGTGAGTGGCATAGCAATTACTGACGATGAAATTTTGTGAGCCGTCAAATCTGTGTAAATGTAACATACGCATCATCGATAATTGTGCAGGTGTACTAATAGACGATATCATAACAATTAATGAAAGTACAAGTATAGGTAATACAATGAGAATATCTTAAACGTAACAGAAAGTAAATCGTAAGCGCAATATTATAAAGTATGCGTATCTAATCTAACATCTACACATGAACCATATGGTCAGTTTTTAAAAGACGCGAATCGTAGTTTTGAAAGTAGGGGCTACGGTGTTTTTAAGGAAAAGACACCATTTGAAAATTCGTAACATCCCTCAAGGTATCAATTTAAGAGATGCATACGATTCGTCAGTTTTGGAAATATGTATGGTTCGGTGACACATTTACGTCGGCTATCCAGTCTCATAGTATTCTGATACGGCGATACCCTCGAATAACATCCTCAAAACACGAGCGCGTATCATCCATCCGGTAACTCACATCGCGTACGGTAATCCTTCGTACGGTGACTTAAAACAAAATAGGGATTCTATCGACCTATACAACAATGGGGGTACGGATCTCAAGTCTTGTATAACATATCACTCATTATTCTCATATATATATATATATCAAGTCAAATCCGTATCAATATCATATCACGTTATTTTGCGTATACATCATATCTTATTCTATATAGCGTTCTCATGACATGCCACTATAAATCTTATATCAATCGCATCCACTCGTATCATCTTATCTCATCATATTGATATCTCAAAACTCGTCATTTAATTATTAATCATATCATATCATTTCACACTAAAACCATTAACTATAACCTTAAGTTTGTGGCACATCTTGTCTTCAATTTATAAATCACATATCGATTTTCCATATCAATAGTTGCAGGGGTGCTATATGCCATCCACCCGACTTCCCCTGTAGATATAAATCTACTCACCTGTGAAACTCCTTGTTCAGTCGTAGTCGATGTGCTTCGTCGTCTCGGAATCCATGCGAAGGTACCTACAAATCAATACATATCGCATCGTTATGAAAACCAAATCCGAAAACTGATACGGCACATGGTGTGCTCATAGGTTAAAACCTATAGCCTATGCATGCAAAAACAACCCAACAACTCTCGTCGTTGACGTAAAAACATCCAACGAACAAATCTATCTCAAATATCAAAACCAAGAATTCCAATATCAGAAAACATAGCCAAAACAATCTCAAGTAGCTCCCAGATTTTGGCTCACGTCAATTGGGACTAAACAAACAAGTACAAGGGATAGGTTATAAGGTAAGTGAGCTACAGGCAAAAACTCAACACCAGAACCCAACAGAAGTTCGGCGAGACCTCCGGCGCCGCCGGCCAAAGTAGGGTCAAATGGGTTCATAATTTGGAGGTGGTCTTCTGGTCATTTGTCTAGGTCAATGGACTTGTTTAATTTTCTTAAAAACGTCCTAGACAGCACCAGATACCCTGTAGGCTAACAAAACATCACAAAACCGACACGAAAAAATTTTAAACTCGTATATCGGGTTCTATTCTCTGTTTTAGGCCAGAAAAAACATCTCTAAGGTCTAGTAAACACTCACTATATATCACAAGTCCACACAATCACTCAAACCCCCTCTTGGAATTTCCAAACATTACTAAACCGACTAAATAAACTCTAAATTAAACTAAGACATACTAAGTATAATAACTTAACTAAAAGTGTAATGATTACCTCATTTGGAAATTCAAGAATTTTCTTGAGTTGCTCAAAGTTTTCAAAATCTCCACTTGATGGTTCCATAAGGTTTGTAAAGAGGTTGTGATCATCTTTTATGAAGGGGGCGTAGGGTTTTGACAAGGTTTTAGAGATGGTTCATGGAGGTAGAGGAGGGTGAAGGAGGAAGGCGAAGAAGATGAAGGAAACAATGAGGGGGGAAAGAAGAGGCAGCCCATCTCTCTCTCTTATCCTCACTCTCTCTTATGCTCACTCACTCTCTTAATCTCACCCTCTCACATGAGTGTGTCCCCCCTCTCTCCAATAATTCTCTTTCTTTTCTTTTCTTTTACCAAATATCAACAAATACAAATGAAACAATATGCAACAAAAATGCAACATGTCATGGTGCACTAGCCATGGAAAATATAAAAAATACGGATTTGGCCTAATCTTGATTAGTAGTGCACTAATCAAGTTTAATTTAAACTGCAAATAATTAATTATAAAAATGCCAAAATCCGATAAATATGTTTATGATTAATAAATCATTTTAACCTCCCATTATTTTCCAAATATTGGTAATTATACCATTTTACTAAAACCCCATTTCGCAAATCGACTAGTTTTCACGAAATATATTATTTTAATATTAAATTCCAAAAATAATATTTTATATTTGATTGTTCGTGCTTTGCGTATGCATTTTAAAATCAAAGTTAAGAATATACCGCAATCAATAACGGTGTCGCTTGGTAACTAGCCGGTTGAGTACGGGTCGGTCCACAGGGAAAACGCGTTCTTTTCTTTATGCTTTTACGAGTTAAGTCCTATTTCAGGTAGGTTTTGGTTTTTATAAAAACTAAGATTAAATTTAATTCGATTTAAATCCTTGCGAGGGTTAGGATTATGTTAGTTTGGAAAGAGAATTCTACTCACTGCTTTCTTTGTTCTAATTAAGAACTTAGGTGTTAGGGTAATAGTTAACAAAAGGGATTAACACGACTAGGAAGAAACATAGTTTCTTCCTTTTGGTCCTTGTCTTTCCTTTCTTAACTCTTAGCCCTAACCTCTATGTGAATCAACCACAACCGGTCTAATTAGGGAATCACTGCTATCTCGTGGGATAGGGTGCCGTAGTGAGCGGTATGTGTTTGATTAACATAGAGTCCTAATTTAAAGTATTATACGGGCAAGAAAGGAGTGAGAGATTTCCATCTCTCAAACCTACCCCAAACCTAACTCTAACAAGTGATGAACTACTCACTCATTAGGGTATTAACAATGGAATTCATTTTTATAAATTTTTCTTTTTTTTATTAACTAATGAACTTGCAGATAAATAAACACAGGTAAAAAAATGCTGAGAAATAAATATGAAATTAAGAAGAACACAAGATAAAAAATAACTTACTTTATTGATGCACTCTTGACGATTACAAAGGAATTGAAATTTAATCTAGAATTAAAAAGAGGCATGTCCCAAAAGAGCTGTAGGCTTTCCTATTTATAGATAGTAGAAACCCTAGAGTTTACATCTGATCCATACATGAAATTACAAAACAACCCCAAAGACCGAGTCAAAGCACCGACGCCCCACCGACACGTGCATTGCACGGCCGCGGAACCGCGGCAGAATAGCCTGTTTGGCCGCGGATCCGCGACCATTTGGTGGGCTCATGGGCCCAATTCTTTAGGGTTTCTTCAAGTTGCTTTTATCTTCTGTTTTCTTCACTTGGTCTCTCAGAATCTCTTCAATTCTCTTCCAGATATTCAACAGTGGACTTTTTACCGTGAGATTTATATTGAAGTCTTGAATCTTGTACCGCCCTTGAACTTTGTGCATTGAACTGTCTAATGATTTTCAGTTGTTCCTTGAAATGGTGGGCGACATCATACGGATTCATCTATTGTTGGTCGTAGTCTTACATTTGTAGCGTATTTTCATGAATTTCACTGTAATGATCTGAGAACCTGTAACCTGCAACTATTTAGCAGACATGGATCAAAAGTACCTACTTACATGCAATGTGACTAAGAATGGGCGATATAAAAATGCAAAAATCTGATATGAACAAATACCCCCAAACTTATCTTTTGTTCGTCCCGAGCAAAACTAATTTTATTCTCGAAAAATCCTAACTTCACTTTCGCAGGGAATTGCGATTGCACTGAGCTCGTGCAATAAGCCGTTAAACCTCTAGGTGTCCCTAGTAGGAGGAGTGTTGTCTCCTGAGAGTTTTCAGCGGATACTACCCACAAAATCCGATCAATTTGTCCTGTTAACTTTCATTCTTCAATTCGGTGTTCTAGCAAGAAATTCTATTATCTTTAACTTTAGAAATCATCAACCCGTATTTTTCACACTCACTTATCATTTAACTTAAGATCGTATATGTTCTGTAAATTTATTTAGTTTTTAGTATCTTTTGAATTTTCCTTCTAAGGTTCCATCTCAACTTAGGAATTTTTATCATCTCTACTGAAGATATAAGTCCTATCTTTCATTCCTATCTCTCATCAAAACCCCAATCATATACCCCTACGTGTGTGTATGTATCACCCCGACACTTAGAAATTCAATTCAAACTATTATACTCATGTCCATCGTCCAAAGTACTTTTAGTTAGTGAATTTTAGATGAAATTGCTCACACATCTTTCATGCGACCGTTAATACTTCTTGAGGTACTAAAGACCGATTACAAAATGTATTCGCACATTTAGGCGTAATTCCTCGTCTTGTAATACCCAAGACATTAGCAGTGACTCCCAAACCAGTTGGTCTAAGGAACTAAGTGATAAACACCCTCACTATATATATATATATATATATATATATATATATATATATTTATTTATTTTATGCAGCCTTAAGTAATTACAAAACCAGTCTACGTTTTTTATATCTCTCATTTCACACTTATATTTTAATTTTTTTCTCATACTAAGGATTTTAGACAAGAGCATTTCAAGGTATCCTCTACTATCCCAAGTCTCAAGGTGCATGTATGTAGAAGTTGTAGAGTATATATATTCAGAATTTAGACTTAAGGTTCAGAATTATTTTTCAGACTTACACTTCAAATAAAAATTTCAATACTCTTCCCTTATTTTGACTTAGCCCAAGAACTGAACTCAAAATTTGCCCATTTCTAAATAAACTATAAGGACATATATTTTCTACAATTGAATTTTAAGAAATGTTATTTTTAGGGTTTTTAATTTACTAAGTTTAGGATCTAGTTTTTCCCTACTATTCAACCATCATGTTGAACTTAAGTCAAATATGGTCAAAATTGAAATTTTCAATTTTCAATTTTCAATTTTTTTTAGTTTTTGATTTTTATGGGTTTTAAAATAAGTATGCAAATGTAAAAATATACACATGAATGCGAAGGAGGAAAGCTTATCGTGCACACCCCCAAACTTAAACTTGACAGTGTCCTCACTGTCAGGCTACACTAAGAGGGTCAAAGTTGTCGGCACTCCCCTGTTTATTTATAATTTTTTTTTAAATTTTTTTTTATTATTAACAGAAAAAGAAAACAAAATATATATACACAAAAAGGTTCCCCCCAAACTTAAGTGAAACATTGTTTCTACTGTTGCCATTTTTAAAATCTCATAAACTTGTAAACTTGGGAGGAAAAGTTTATTAACGGGGACATGAAATATGATCGTGAAAATCTTCTCCAAACTTATTTTTGGCTCAACACTTTGAGTTAGAAAAAAATATTTTCGAGAGCCAAATTATACCCCTCCAAACTTGAGTTAAACAATGTTAAGCTTTTAAAGAGGGGGTTCAAAGTTTTTGGTCAATACCAAGCTTTGCAAAGACCAAAAGTCAACACCAACCATTTGAATAATTTATCAATGTAACATATAGGTCGGTTGAAGAACATGTTATATAGAGCCAAGAAGAAGTGGGGAAGAGATAAGTGGTGGTATGGAAAGGGTTTACGTGAACGTGAATGTGAGGAGATAAGAGGTGATGATAAATAAAAACGAGAATGTGAAGGATCAGAAATGAGTGGAATATTGGCATTCTCGTATTTTATAAGAAGAAAGGGTGGTGGTTCAACTTCTATAGGTGGAGGTTGATTAATCACAAAATCCTTGTTGTTTAGGAATGCAAGTTTGTCAGCGAAAAGTTCTTCAAAACTCTCATCGATGTAATTGAACATTTTACTGTCAGTAAGTTTTGTGCCAGAATTTATCATACTTGATTTGTCAAAAATTATGGATGTAGGAGACTCGAAAAACTCATCTACCTCATTTTCAAAAGTATCCAAATCAAGTTGGTTTTCTGGAATGATCAAACTTGAATTATCGGATTGTGATTCATCAACACTCACTGAAATTATAGGAAGAATAGAAAAAGAACCTGAGAAAGTGGGAGAAAGAAGTTGAATACGAACTTGAGGGTGGAGATGGAGTGTATAAATTAGCACAATTTGTAATGACCGATGTGTAAAAAGCGATTGTGCTAATCTATCAACCCACTGAGAAATGAGGTCAAATCCCTCAAGATTCGTGAGAAAACATGGGTACGTCGAACTTGGTAAACCAGACATAAAAAATGAAAGTGCAACGGTTTCTTGCAAGGTCGGAATGAGGATGGAGGGAAGTGATTGAGGAAGGGTATCGGTTAAAGATTCAGGAGGGTGTATGCAGTCAATGAAAGGGATAGAATGAATTGGAAAATCCGATTCCTCAAGTAAAACTGCTTCATCCTCAATAATTTCCTCAATACTCTCCTCAAAATTTAGTTTATCCATGCAATTCTCATCAAAATCAAGACGCATATGAAGTTCGGGAAAAACAGTTAATAACTCGGGATGATGAATTGGAGAGAGAAACTCATCCAAATCTGTGGGTTTATCATCCAAAATATTCCCAGCGTCTATATCCTTAATCAAGTGAAAATCAATTTTTTCAGACACCTCATCAAAAGCATGGATATTAATCAATTCAGGTTCTAGAGTGGAAGTGTAGAGGTCAAAAGGATTGGTGATGGTTTCACTCGAAAGAGACCCTTCAAAATCAGGTAAATCAAACACTATAAAGTCGCACAACTCATTAAATGATTTATCTTCAACTGGTGAATCATTTGGAATACTTGATAGACATTCAAAATCGGAATTGTGGGATTCAATTGGGGATGGGTAGGTTTGATTTGGAAGGGTGCACAGCTCACTCTCTTCACTCAAATTATCAATCTTTCCAACCGCCTCATTATACATTGGAAAATTTGGAGCTAGTTGGAAACTAGCCACCGGGTCACTAGGTTGTATAAGGGCGGCCATGGACGCATTCAAATCTTTTATCTGTTGGCACGACGCTACCATAAAGTCTTCCAACGACTGTTCTAGACTAGACATGGGTTGTGACGGGGTTTCAGTAAAAAATTCAACGTTGTTTGGATACGTGAAACTCCCAAATGGCTGTGTAAAAGCAATGTCTAGGGAAGGTGCAAAAGTCGGGTAGGATTGGTAGGAATTGAATGGTTGGACAGGAGTAGAATCAATATTTGGATAAGAAGGTGAATGGAATTGTTGATCCAAAGAATTCGCAGTGGTGAAAGGAGTGAAATATCGGTTACGAGATTATTCAATATGTTCAGCAATAGACATGAGTTTCGGAGTTACAACAGGACTCGAAAAAGTGGTATCAACGTAAGAAGGTGGTGAAGGTTGAAATGGTTGATATAAGGTGGATTGCGGAGTCCAACTGGTTGTCCTAGATGCGTCTATTCGATCTTTCAAAGAAATTTTGGGTCTGGAGGGGTTGTTCGAAATTCGACCAAAACAAGAAGCGTAGGAAGTAATGTCTGGTTGTGGGTACCAAAGTTCGGCAAGAGTTTTGCGAGGTGGGGTACCCATGATGTGATGAGAGAAAGGAGAAGAAAAAGAATGTGATATTTTTTTTAAATTTTTTATAATTTTTTTAAAAAAAACTTGTTTGTTTTTGCAGTTTTGAAATTTTTGAAAGTGTTTTTTTTAGAAAGAGTTTTTGCAAACTTTGTACGGAATTACAGCACAATTTCAAACAACCACAGTTTAAACATGCACAATCAAACCTAGAGCTAGGGTCTCCTAAGTCAACTAGACTGCTCCTAACTGTTCTAAAGCGACAAGTTGTGAGATATCCCTCAAATCGCCTCTTCACCGCCAATTATGGCCAGGTAAGCATAAATGAAGAAAGGAGGGATCCGCTCACGAATCACCGTGAGACGAGCCTTTTAAAGTTACCTTTCTCACTTGTCTAGCCTAGGCACCACAAAGTCAGGTTTAGATAAACGACCGAATGCCCACAACCTTCCTTTGTCCTAATGAGCGCGACAGTCCTTAATTGGCTGAGTCTAGATATTTTTTAATTAGCTCAAGGGTGATGCATATACTTTTAGTGATTTTTAGGGTCTTAGGAAGGGTAATGAAATCCCCACCCAATCTGAATTGGTGTTATAGCCCCTTAAAAGTCCGTATTAATTATGAAAAACAGTTAACACACCAAAAAATCTAAAACACTTGCAAAATATATTTTTTTTATTTGGCAGCGCAAAGAATCCTGCATAAAAACAATTTATTGAAGAGGGAGAAGAAGTTGCTGTGCAAAGAATACCTGCAGGAAATTTTTTGCAGTGGAGTTCTAGGGGTAGGATGAGAAGACAAAAAATACTCACAGAGAAAAAATGGGATGCTGACGTCAGCAGTTGACCGCGGAACCGCGGTCAAATGCCTACTTATACCGTGTTTCCGCGGCGGTTTAATTGGTTTAGATCTCCGAAATTTTTCTCTGTTCTGTTGTGGTTCTCCTCTTTCTGTTTAGATCTCCTGAATATTTATTTATTCACTGAATTTGATTCAAATCTGAAACAGAGTTTGCTCCAAGCCTACACACTTGCACAAAAATCTTTCAAAAATAAAAAGATGATTTTTATTTTTATTTTTATTATTTTTTACTTTTGTTTTAAATTTTTTTCAATTTTTATAATTTTTTTATTTTTTTTATTAACCCGAAATTACACAAAGAAAGAGACTACCATCTCCCCGGCACCGACGCCATTTGATTGTTCGTGCTTTGCGTATGCGTTTTAAAATCAATGTTAAGAATATACCGCAATCAATAACGATGTCGCTTGTTAGCTAGCCGGTTGAGTACGGGTCGGTCCACATGGAAAACGTGTTCTTTTCTTTGTGCCCTTACGAGTTAAGTCCTATTTTAGGTAGGTTTTGATTTTTATAAAAACTAAGATTGAATTTAATTCGATTTCAATCCTTGCTAGGGTTAGGATTAGGTTGGTTTGGAAAGAGAATTCTACTCACTGCTTCCTTTGCCCTAATTAAGAACTTAGGTGTTAGGGTAATAGTTAACAAAGGGGATTAGCACGACTAGGAAGAAACATAGTTTTTTCCTTTTGGTCCTTGTCCGTCCTTTCTTAACTCTTAGCCCTAACCTCTATATAAATTAACCACAACCGGTCTAACTAGGGAATCACCGCTATCTAGTGGGATAGGGTGCCGTAGTGAGCGGTGTGTGTTTGATTAACATAGAGTCCTAATTTAAAGTATTATACCGGCAAGAAAGGAGTGAGAGATTTCCATCTCTCAAACCTACCCCAAACCTAACCCTAACAAGTGAGGAACTACTCACTCATTAGGGTATTAACAATGGAATTCATTTTTATAAATTTTTCTTTTTTTATTAACTAATGAACTTGCAGATAAATAAAGACAGGTAAAGAAAATGCAGAGAAATAAATATGCAATTAAGAAGAACACAAGATAAAAAATAACTTACTTTACTGATGCACTCTTGGCGATTACAAAGGAATTGAAATTTAATTTAGAATTAAAAAGTGGCATGCCCCAAAAAAGCTGTAGGCTTTTCTATTTATAGATAGGAGAAACCCTAGGGTTTACATCTGATCCATACATGAAATTACAAAACAACCCCAAAGACCGAGTCAAAGCACCGACACCCCACCGACACGTGCATTGCACGGCTGCGGAACCGCGGCAGAATAGCCTGTTTGGCTGTGGATCCGCGACCATTTGGTGGGGCTCATGGGCCCAATTCTTTAGGGTTTCTTCAAGTTGCTTTTATCTTCTGTTTTCTTCACTTGGTCTCTCAGAATCTCTTCAATTCTTTTCCGGATATTCAACAGTGGACTTTTTACCGTGAGCTTCACGTTGAAGTTTTGAATCTTGTGCTGCCCTTGAACTTTGTGCATTGAACTGTCTAATGATTTTCATTTGTTCCTTGAAATGGTGGGCGGCATCATGCGGATTCATCTATTGTTGGTCTTAGTCTCATATTTTTAGCGTCATTTCATGAATTTCACTGTAATGATTTGAGAACCTATAACCTGCAACTATTTAGCAGACATGGATCAAAAGTACCTACTTACCTGCAATGTGACTAAGAATGGGCGATATAAAAATGCAAAAATCTGATATGAATAATATTTTCTGAAATGTTACACCTGCTCTCACTGAGCTCGGTCCAACATACTGGCGATCAACACTTTCTCCTATACAAAGCCTCGAAAGGTGCCATATGAATCGTCTCCTGTAAACTGTTATTGTAGGAGAACTCTATCAAGGGCAAGTGACGATCCCAACTGCCACCACAATCTAGTACGCACGCTCGAAGCATATCCTCGAGAGTCTGTATAGTCCGCTCTGACTAACCATCAGTTTGCAGGTGGAAAGCGGTACCGAAATTCAAACGGGTACCCAAAGCCTCTTGAAGTTTCTGCCAAAGACGGCTGGTAAACTGAGTTCCTCTGTCGGAAACAATGCAAGTCGAAACGCCGTGTAGCCGCACAATCTCATCAATATATAACTAAGCATACCGAGCAAACCCGAAAGTGGTCTTCACTGGAAGGAAGTGAGACGCTTTCGTCAATAGATCTATGATCATCCAAATGGAGTCATACTCTCGACTGGATCTAGGTAGACCCACAATGAAGTCCATGGAGATCTGCTCCCATTTCCACTCCGGAATGGGCAAAAGCTGTAACTCTTCCGTCGGTATCTGGTGCTCGGCCTTGACTTGCTGGAAAGTCAGGCATCTCAAAACGAAATCAGAGACATCTTTCTTCAACCCTTCCCACCAGTAGACATCTCTTAAATCACGATTTTGGTGGAACCCGAATGAATGCTGTATGCCGACTGATGCTCCTCCTCTAGAATCTCACGTATCAGCCCGTCTGAATTTGGTACACATAAATGAGTCCCAAATTGTAGCACTCCCTGACCATCAATCACAAACTCCGAATCTCTCCCCTGCCAAACCTGCTCCATAATCTTAAACAAACAAGCATCGTCGGACTGTGCCTCCCGGATGCGATCAAGTAGAAGTGGACGGGCGCGGACATGAGCAAGCTGTCCTCCGGTGGAAGTGAACTCAAACTGTACTCTGTAGTCGCATAAAATCTGCCAGTCTGCAGAAGACTGTCTCTGAACTGTACTCAAATGGGACAAACTACATCCGGGCCTCCGACTCAAAGCATCAGCTACAATATTCGTCTTGCCCGGGTGATAAAGGATTTCGCAATCATAGTCCTTCACGAGCTCCATCCAACGACGCTGCCTTAAATTCAGATCCCGCTACTGGAAGATGTACTTCAGGCTTTTGTGGTCCGTAAAGATCTTGTAAGTCAATGTCGCGCACCCTACGTGACCGTGGGGAGGCGGAATTTGCAAAAAAATGATTTTTACGGGCTTCGCAACACCAACTTGAACCAAAGATCGATTATAAACCCTAGCTAGCAAACTACTTGAGGTTTAACTACTTGGATGAATGTTATACCTCACGATACAAGTCCTTCGGGTCTTCATCGCTGTCCTCCTCATAATTGTAGGCTCCGAGGATCGAAACGGATTGTGGCTTCCTCGTCGGCTTCCTCGAGTCAAAGACGATCCACCCGAGAGTCTATAGTCCGAGCTCCAACCTTAACTCCAAGGTAACTAGGGCAAGTAGCTTGCTAGACTAGATGGCCTAGGTGATGTAGAGAGTGAAGATGTAATACTTTGTCTCTTGGAACCCTAGGTTTTTCAACTCATGAGACAAGTTTTCTTGAGAAACTAAGAAGACTTGAGAAAAAGAGAATGGACTTGTGAGCTCTTGAAACCTTGGCTGCCCTTAAGCTAATAATAGAAGCAAATAAGATATTTTGGAGATAAATATCTCACCACAAAATATCTCACAAGCTTCATAAATATCTAATTTATCAAGTAGGTGACATATGTAGTAGCCATGCTAGGTTCAATGATCACAATCCACCTCATTTCTCCACCCATTTTTTTAAATCCAAACAAGAATCCAAACCCTAATAGGTGTCCCCTTTTAGAAGCTTTCTCGAACTAATTATGAGAATGCCCCTCATCTGCATATACATACCCGCATCCGCATTCCGAAGAATACGAATACAAAAAGATGAAACAATCCATCAATATAATACTAGGATCCGGCTTAAATTAAAGCCTACTAGTATTATCCGCCCGATCATCATACGTGCACAAGTACACGTAAGTGATCATAGCCCTGCCATAATACCATATGGCCTCTACACCTTTTGCCCGGTGCAGGGAAACCCTCTGTGTGGGACTCTAAAGACTCGACACTACGCTGGCAGTAGGTTTAACTATAGGCCGCAAGTTGTACTAGCTGCACGTAACGACCCCCAGGTAAATGTCGATAAGAAGGCCGATGAGCAAACCCATCCGAACTCCTACTGAGCCTGCATGTGACAATCTCCGTACAGTCCGGTCTATTTGTCAAAGAGTATCGCATATCGGGTCTAGGGGGATGGTAAACGTCAGACCCCTAATAGCGCAATAAGTCATGTCGGAGTGTAGCCCAGAACACCATGAGAAACTACTGGAATACCTACCAGTAAATCTCGCTTGCCCTGGCCAGGGACTTTGTGTAATGGCTCTCCAAACACTGCGTGATATCAACCCCCAATACCGGGAGAGACGAATCCTATCTAACCGCCACTGCCTCCAAGTGCTTCGGGACTGCACCTAACTACTACCTGTTTGCACGACTTCTTTGAGATGTGGTAGGATAGTAATCAAAGTACAGTGGGAACACACTCGAAGCGAAGTAGCAGTGTCAAGTCGACGGACTAAGCTGTACTCATGTCACCTGGAACTGCTATCCGACGATAGGTATAATATCCACCAGCAGTTCCCGACGAGTCCTGTCTGGTGTACTTATAACCTAATGAGCACCTGCATACTATCTCTAGTACGACGTACTAATAGCTGTAGGACATACCATCTCCCTTGCTGGGATGAGAAGCGTATACACTAGTCTACTCTGGAGTATCGATGTCCCGTCCTGATAATCCTACGACTAGGGACCCGTATAAGGATGTGCTTGTAGACTACCCAGTCCCTACTAGTGTGACTGCCATCACAACACTGGTAATCAAGCAAAGATCCTAAGGGCTCTACTAATATGTATAAGTGATATGTTAAAACACATGCACATATTGAAGTAGAAACAAACCAGGTAGCATACTGCCATTTTGAGCAAGACCGTCAAAACAACTATGAATATCCCAAGCTACTATTAAGTAATATAAAACCAGTATGATACAATAATAGCCTCTAGGGCATACATCACTAACAATCTCCCACTTGCACTAGGGCTATGTACAAGCGTATCATAGACCTATTATCTCGATCAGCCTCTCGACCTGTGTCTGAGGAATGGCCTTCGTGAGTGGATCTGCAGTGTTGTTTTCCGTATCTACTCTCCTCACCTCGAACTTCCGGCGATCTACGATCTCCCTGATCAGGTGGTACCGCCTCAAAATGTGTCTGGACTTCTGATGGGACCTGGGTTCCTTCGCTAAAGCTATAACACCGTTGTTGTCTCAATACAACGGTATTGGATCAACAATGGTTGGAACCACTTGAAGTTCTGTGAGGAACTTCTTCATCCAGACTGCTTCTTTCGTAGCATCGCAAGCAGCTATGTACTCCACTTCCATCGTCGAGTCAGCAACGGTGTCCTGTTTGGAGCTCTTCCAACAGACCGTCCCTCCATTGAGGGTAAAGACATAACCCGACATGGATTTGGAGTCATCCTTGTCACTCTAAAAGCTGGAGTCAGCAAAGGCCTCGATCTGGAGGTCTTTTCCGCCATACACCAAGAATATCTCCTCGGTCCTTCTCAGGTACTTGAGAATGTTCTTTACTGCTATCCAGTGCTTCTTCCCTGGGTTTGACTGATACCGGCTTACAACGCTCAATGCATATGCTACATCTAGTCTGGTACACAACATCGCATACATTATAGAGCCTACCGCAGATGCATAGGGTATAGTTGACATGCGAGCCCTTTCCAAATCAGTCTTTGGAGACATCTCTTTGGAGAGGGTGATTCCGTGACAAGCCGGTAGATTACCGCACTTTGAATCTTCCATACTGAATCTTTTCAGTATGGTGTTGATGTAGCTTGACTGTAAAAGTCCCACTATCCGTTTAGATCTATCACGATAGATGTGGATCCCCAGAATGTAGGAGGCATCATCCAGGTCCTTTATGGAGAACCTCTATGACAAGAATCCTTTGACCGACTGTAGAATAGGAATGTTATTTCCTATTAAGAGAATGTCATCTACGTACAAGATGAGGAATACCACAGTTCTCCCTACAATCTTACTGTAAATGCATGGTTCATCTGGATTTTTGATAAATTCGAATTTTTTGACCGTCTTATCAAAATAGATGTTCCAACTTCGCGATGCCTGCTTTAGTCTATAAATGGACTTAAGCAACTTGCACACTTTACCGCTGCTCCCACTCTGAATGAAACCCTCTGGCTGATCCATATAGACACACTCTTCTAAATTACCATTTAGAAAAGCCGTCTTTACGTCCATCTGCCTGATCTCATAATCGTGGAAGGCATCAATAGCAAGAAGGATCCGAATGGATTTGAGCATAGCTACTAGAGAAAAGGATTCGTCATAGTCCAAACCAGGTCTTTGACGAAAACCCTTTGCAATAAGTCTAGCCTTATAGGTTTTAACATTTCCATCTACACCAATCTTCTTTCTGAATATCCATTTGCAGCCTACGGGTTTTATCCCTTCTGGAGATATGTCCAAAGTCCATACTTTGTTGGTGTACATGGACTCCATTTCGGTCCGCATTGCATCCAGCCATTTTATCGAGTCGCCGCTCTGAATGGCTTGCTGGAAGCTAGTAGGCTTATCATCTTCGATGATGCAATCCTCTCGATCCCCGTCTATGAGAAAACCGTAATATCTCTCGGGCGGATGAGACTGCCTACTACTCCTACGGAGTGGCGTTGGGATGTCCGGTTCTTCTTAAGCCTCTGGTTCTACCAAGCTTTTAGGAATAGCTTATGGTTCTGGAATTTCTTCCAGTTCTATTGCGCTCCCACTTTTCTGATTTTCTAAAAATTTAGCTTCCAAGAAGTGGGCATAACGAGAAATAAAAACCTTTTATTCCTCTGCGTAATAGAAAAGATACTCTTTGGAGTTCTTTGGGTATCCCATAAACTTACACAGTGAGCGTGCCTCGAGCTTGTCCGCATGCTGCTTTTTAACAAAAGCTGGACATCCCCATGTCTTAAGGTACTTAAGATGGGGTTTCTTCCCACACCACATCTGATATGGTGTAGTAGGCACAGTCTTGGTTGGAAGCCTGTTCAAAAGATATGCAGCTGATTCTAGTGCATAACCCCAGAAGGATCTCGGTAACTTAGCCTTACTCATCATGGAACGAACCATATCCAATAGGGTTCGATTCCGCCTTTCCGATACACCGTTGTGTTGATGTGTGTATAGAGGAGTAAGCTGAGAGAGAATTCCATTCTCTTTTAAGTAGCCCAGGAACTCGGTACTTAAGTATTCACCGCCTCGATCAGATCTCAGTGTCTTGATACTTTTGCCTGTTTGTTTTTCCACTTCATTCTTGTATTCCCGGAATTTCTCAAAGGCTTCGGATTTATGCTTCATTAAGAAGACATGTCCATACCTGGAGAAATCATTCGTAAAAGTAATGAAATAGGAATAACCACTTCGTGCATGTGTAGACATTGAACCGCATACATCGCTGTGTATAAGTCCTAAGAGCTTGCTCACTCTTACTCTGTGTCTAGTGAACGGAGTCTTTATCATCTTTCCCACGAGACAAGATTCATAAGTAGCATAAGACTGATATTCGAACGGATCCAAATATCCATCTCTATGTAACTTCATCAATCATGTTTTATTGATATGACCCAGTCTACAATGCCATAAGAAAGCCTGATTTGTTTTCGGAGACTTTCTTTTAAGTGTGTTCTGGACACTGAAAACCTGAGCTTGATTTAATACATATATACCGTTATCTAATGTACCTGGCCTAATTAAAGCTTGATTTAGGTGGATGTAGACCACATCGCTTACAAATGTAAAATCATATCCTTCCTTAGAAAGTAAGGATACAGATATGATATTACAAGCTAGACTAGGTACATACAAACAGTTACGTAGAATCAATATCTGTCTACTTGTCAATCCTAGGTGATATTCCCCTACGGATACAGCTTTCACGCTCATTCCGTTAGCAACCCTGAGAGTCATATCACCTTCCCTAATAACTCTATGGTTTCTCAAAGCCTGTAATGAATTACAGATATGAGATCCTGATCCGGTATCTAGTACCCAGGAAGTAGAGTTAAGTGACATACAATTTTCTATTACAAACACACCCGAAGCCGAAGCCACAACGTGCTTCGAATCCTGACTACCGGCTTTCCAAGCCCTGCAATCTTTCTGCCAATGTCCTTTCCCGTAACAATAGGAACATCTCTCCTTTCCTACTTTTAGTTCCGAAACTTTTGCCCTTCTCTTTCCTTCTACCTTCCTGACACCGCATATCGGCTTTGTGGAGGTCTTCTTCTTCTCACCCTTTGCTTTTGCCTTGGATGCAGAAGAGGAAGATTGTAACATTTCGAAATAATAAAAATATTATTTTTGGGAAATTTATAATTTAATATTATTTTATTGAATATTTTAATAATTTGGTATAATTAAATACAAATAAATGGGGAAAAAATTTGGAAAATTCTAAAATAAGGTAAATTAGAGAATTATGCCATTTCTAAGTTTAATTGATTAGTCATATGCTAAGTTGGTGCTAATCGCGATTAAAGATCGCGAATCGGTTTTTTAGTAATTTTGTGCAAAACATGCACATATCATTCTTCTTACACTTGTGCAATTTCTACCATGGTTTCTCATTTGGGTTCACTATTTGAGTGAGAAGGAATTTAGAGAAAAGAAAAGAAATGGAAAAAGGGTTTATATTAAAGAATTTAGTAGTTGGTGAGAGACAGAGAGAGGTATGGGCTTCTTTGACCAAGACTTAGCCATTCCTCCATTGTCTTCACCATTTCTCTCTCCCTCTTCTTTACTTGCTGCTGCTGCTCCTGCACCTCATTCTCCCTCCCCTCTTCAACTCCTCAAATCACCATGAAAACAACTCCAAAACCCCACTCTCATTTCATTAAAAGTGTGCACAAGCTCAAGATCTACACATTGGACCAAGGAAGCAAGGATTTTGGCCACTAGGGGCAACTCAAGAAAATTCTTGAGTTGCCAAATGAGGTATTTTCTGGACTATTAGCTTAGTTTTAGCATTACTTATACCCCCATGTTTAGATTGAACCGATATTGTGTGATATTGTGGAGTTAAGGAAAACCTAGTTAGGGTTTGAGGAAATTATGGCTGTGACGTGAAATTGAGTTCAGTAGAGGCTACACCAACACCCTAGTGCATAAATTGAGACCCCAATCTGAGACTTAAGGCCCGGAATACGGATTTAGAAACCGATATCGGAAAGTTTGTGGAATCTGTGAAGCTTATTTGAGATCTGCTATCAACCCGAGTCTCTGAAAATAGTATTGAATGGACAATGACATGTGCAGGCACCCTGGAAGCTAACCCCAAGACCCTAGCCCCTAACTCCTAGACCCGGCCGCAAATTTATCCTGTTTGGCCGCAAATTGCGGCCTGGACCCTACCATTTTGCCTCGTTCTGGTTCTGTAGCTCCTACATGTGTAGACTAGGCCCCTGGAATATTTAGATTTGTCTAATTTGACCTATGGTGAAATCTGGAGCCTATTTCCTAAGTTGCTGTTGTAAGTCCATGCTACCTCTCCCGGTACTTTTGGGAATGCGGAATTTGGTAAAAAACGTTTTTTTTATAGAGGTGGTAACATGGACCTATAACCCGGATCTTGGTTAAACTTCTAACTAACAACCTAACTACGAGTTTCTAACTACTCGGTTAGGGGGTTATACCTTGCTTGTCTTGAACTCCTTCGTCTTCAAGCTCCGATGGTGGTCCGGATTGGCTTCTTCCCGTCGTCTCCGTACGCCGAAGATGGATCCACCTGAAAGCTCCAACCTTTGGCTCCTTCTTCGAACTTTGAAGAAACTAGTTCACTCGGTTTGCCAAACCTTGTGAACTAGAGTGAGTAGAGAAGAGTTTGTATAGGATTTTATCTATGGTTCTTGATTCTCAACTCATGAGACAAGAGAACCATAGAATCAAGAGAGGGAGCAAGAGCAAGAGGGTGAGAGCAAAAACAAGAGAGCTCAAGAACAAGAGAGTGAATGAGCAAGAAAGAAAAAATGAGCAACTCTTTTGTCTTCCACCCTCTCATAATCCAAAGTCATCATAACTCATTATACCAAATCAAGTGTTATGTGATGGTTGAAGCAACCATAACCATATCATTTCATGCACTCATTTTGCATAAATGAGCAAGCAAGCAAAAGTCTTTGCCATGAAATGATGGCTATGGTTATCATGATGGTCAACTAGTCAAGCCTAGTCAACCGGTCAATAAAGTCAACAAAAGTCAACAAGTCAACAAAATCAACAAAAGTCAACAACCATGTCACCATAATACTTAATTAATATAATAGTTAATCACATATCATATTCTCATCAGGGTTGAGCAAAAAGTCAAATAGTCAACGGTCAACTGTCAACAACCCTAATGAGAATCCGCTGCCTCTGCCTCCCTGTCAACTGTGCATACACACCCGCATCCGCGTTCCGAGGAACACGAATGCATACTGGATAAATCCAATCCCAAAAGGTACACTAGGATCCGGCTTAAACCAAAGCCTGCTAGTGTAAACTGTCCGGACACTGTACGTGCACAAGTGCACGGATGTGACCGAACCCTGTCGCAAAACCATGCGACCTGTCGCAATACCATGCGACCTCTACTCTTTTGCCTAAAGGCGAAAAGCTTTCTGTGTGGGACTCTAAAGACTCGACACTACGCTGGCAGTGGGTTTCTCCACAGACCGCAAGCGGCACTAGCTGTGCGTAACGGTCCCCAGGTAGTGCCGACAAGAAGACCGACGAGGCGAAACCCATCTGAACCCCTACTGAGCCTGAATGTGACATTCTCCGTACAGTCCGGTCTATTCGTCTGATACATCGCATGGCGGGCCTAGGGGGCGGTAAACGTCAGTCCCCCAATAGCGGTACAAGTCGTGCCGGAGCGAAGCCCAAAACACCCTGAGATAACACTGGAAGCCTACCAGTATATCTCGTTTGCCCTGGCCAGGGACTACTCGTGTAATGGCTCTCCTAGACACAGCGCGATGTCAACCCCCAATACCGGGAGAGACGAATCCTGTCTAACTGTCACTGCTTCCAAGTGCTTCGGGACTGCACCCAACTATTACCTGTTTGCACGACTCCTTTGAGCCGTGGTAGGGTAGTAATCAAAGTGCAGTGGGAACACACTCGAGGCGAAGTGACAGTGTCAAGTCAGCGGACTAAGCTGTACTCATGTCACCTGGGAACTGATAACTGACGATAGGCATAATACCAACTAGTCAGTTCCCGACGAGTCCTGTCCAGTGTACCCGTAACCTAACGAGCACCCGCATACTATCTCAAGTACGACGTACTGACGGCTGTGGGACAGACCGTCTCCCACACTGGGATGAGAAGCGCATGCGCTGGTCTACTCCGGAGTATCGATGCCCTGTCTCGATAGTCCTGCGACCAGGGACCTGCATAAGGATGTGCTTATGGATTACCCAGCCCCACTAGTGTGACGGCCATCACATCGCTGGTAATCAAGCAAAGATCCTAAGGGCTCCACTAATGTGTATAGGCGATATACAAAAATAAACACATATACACATTGAAGTAGAAACAAACCAAGTAGCATACTACTATTTTGAGCAAGATTGTATATACAAGGTGAATATCCCAAGCTTCCATTAAGTAATATACAAACTAGTATGATACAGTAATGGCCTCTAGGGCATATACACTAACAATCTCCCACTTGCACTAAGGCCATGTACTGGCGTATCGAAGACCTATCATCTCGATCAGCCGCTCGAACTGAGTCTGGGGCAGGGCCTTGGTGAATGGATCTGCAGTGTTATCTTCTGAAGCGACTCTCCGAACCTCGATCTCCTGGCGATCTACGATCTCCCTGATCAGGTGATACCGCCTCAAGATGTGTCGGGATCTCTGATGGGACCTGGGTTCCTTCGCTAAAGCTATAGCCCCGTTGTTGTCACAATACAGAGGTATTGGATCAACAATGGACGGAACCACCTGAAGTTCTTTCAAGAACTTCCTCATCCAGACAGCTTCTTTTGCGGCATCAGATGCAGCGATGTATTTCGCTTCCATCGTCGAGTCTGCAACGGTTTCTTGTTTGGAACTCTTCCAACACACCGCCCCTCCATTGAGGGTAAAGACAAAACCCGACATGGACTTAGAATCATCCTTGTCACTCTAGAAGCTGGAGTCAGCAAAGGCCTCGATCTGGAGGTCTTTTCCGCCATACACCAAGAACATCTCCTTAGTCCTTCTCAGGTACTTGAGAATGTTCTTTACTGCTATCCAGTGTTTCTCCCCAGGGTTTGACTGATACCGGCTTACCACACTCAGTGCATAAGCTACATCCGGTCTGGTACACAACATCACATACATTATAGAGCCTACCGCAGAAGCGTAGGGTATAATAGACATGCGATCCCTCTCCAAATCAGTCTTGGGAGACATCTCTTTAGAGATGGTGATCCCGTGACAAGCCGGTAGGTCACCGCGCTTGGAATCTTCCATACTGAATCTTTTCAGTACGGTGTCGATGTACCTGGACTGTGAAAGTCCTAATATCCTTTTGGATCTATCACGATGGATCCGGATCCCCAGGATGTATGAGGCATCACCCAGGTCTTTCATGGAGAACCTGTGTGACAAGAACCCCTTGACAGATTGTAGCATAGGAATGTCATTTCCTATTAAGAGAATGTCATCCACGTATAAAACGAGGAATACTACAGTTCTCGCTACAAATCTACTATAGATGCATGGTTCATCTGGATTTTTGATAAAGCCAAATTCTTTGACCGTCTCATCAAAGCAGATGTTCCAACTCCGCGATGCCTGCTTTAGTCCATAGATGGACTTAAGCAACTTGCACACCTTTCCGCTGCTCCCACTCTGAATGAAACCCTCTGGTTGGTCCATATAGACACACTCCTCTAAATTTCCATTTAGAAAAGCGGTCTTTACGTCCATTTTCCAGATCTCATAATCGTGGAAGGCAGCAATGGCAAGAAGGATCCGAATGGATTTCAGCATGGCTACTGGAGAAAAGGTTTCGTCATAGTCCAAGCCAGGTCTTTGACGAAAACCCTTTGCTACCAGCCTAGCTTTATAGGTCTCAACCTGTCCATCTACACCAATCTTCCTTTTGAAGATCCACTTGCATCCTACGGGTTTTACCCCGTCTGGAGCAATATCCAACGTCCATACCTTGTTGGTGTACATGGACTCCATTTCGGTCCGCATTGCATCCAGCCATTTCACTGAGTCAACGCTCTGAACGGCCTGCTGGAAGCTAGTAGGCTCATCATAATCTATGATGCAATCCTCCCTATCCCCGTCTATGAGAAAACCGTAGTATCTCTCGGGCGGATGAGACTGCCTACTACTTCTGCGGAGCGGCGTAGAAATGTCCTGTTCTTCCGAACCCTCTGGTTCCACTAAACTTTCAGTAATAGTCCGTGGTTCTGGAATTTCTTCCAGTTCTACTGCGCTCCCACTTATTTCCTTTTCTAAGAACTGGTGTTCTAGAAAGTGGGCATGCCGAGAAACAAGAACTTTTTGTTTCTCTTCGCAGTAGAAGAAATATCCCTTGGAATTCTTTGGATATCCCACAAACTTGTACAGTACTGTGCGTGCCTCGAGCTTGTCCGCATACTGCTTTTTGACAAAAGCCGGACTTCCCCATGTCTTAATGTGATTAAGATGGGGCCTCTTCCCACACCACATCTCAAATGGCGTGGTAGGCACAGTCTTAGTGGGAACTCGGTTCAAAAGGTATGCGGCTGATTCTAGCGCATATCCCCAGAATGATCGCGGTAACTCAGCGTTACTCATCATGGACCGCACCATATCCAATAGGGTGCGGTTCCGTCTCTCCGATACACCGTTATGTTGCGGGGTGTATGGAGGAGTAAGCTGAGAGAGAATTCCTTTCTCTTTTAAATAGTCCAGGAACTCGGCACTTAAGTATTCTCCACCTCGATCCGATCTTAGAATCTTAATACTTTTGCCGGTCTGTTTCTCTACTTCATTCTTATACTCCTGGAATTTTCCAAAGGCTTCGGACTTATGTTTCATTAAGAAGACATAACCGTACCTTGAGAAGTCATCCGTAAAAGTAATGAAGTAAGAATAGCCTCTTCGCGCATGTGTAGACATTGGACCGCACACGTCATTGTGTACGAGTCCCAAGAGCTCGCTCGCTCTTACTCCATGTCCAGTAAACGGAGTCTTTGTCATCTTTCCTTTGAGACAGGATTGACAAGTGGCATACGACTGATATTCGAACGCATTCAAATACCCTTCTGTATGTAACTTCGTCAACCTTCTCTCATTGATGTGACCCAGTCTACAATGCCACAAGAAAGTCTGATTTATTTCCGGAGACTTTCTTTTGTGTGTATTCTGGACATTGAAAATCTGTGGTTGGTTCAATACGTATATACCATTACTCAATGTACCTGACCCAATCAAAACTTGATTAAGGTGAATGTTTACAACATTACTTACAAACGCAAATTCATAACCTTCTTTAGAAACTAAAGATACAGAAATGATATTACAAGTTGCGTTGGGTACAAAAAAGCAATTACGCAAAACCAAAACATGTCCATCTGACATTCCCAGGTGATAGTCCCCCACGGCTTTAGCATCCATGCTAGCTCCGTTCGCAACTCTGAGGGTCATGTCACCGGCCTTCAAAACCCTACGGTTTCTCAACGCCTGCAAAGAATTACAGATATGAGATCCTGATCCGGTATCCAATACCCAGGAAGTAGAGTTTATTGAAAGACAGTTTTCAATAACATACACACCTGAAGCTGAAGCTGCAACCTGCTTCAATTCCTGTGTCCTGGCTTTCCAAGCCCTGCAATCATTCTTCCAGTGACCTTTCTTATGACAATAGAAGCATTCTTCCTTATCCACAAGCTTCCCCGCTTTCTTTGTTGCTTTTGTTTTTCCCTTCGTATCCACTTTACTAACACCGCCCCTTGGTTTGGCGGGGGCTTTCTTCTTCTTTCCCTTGGCTTTCGCCTTGGACCTAGAAGAAGATGATCCTCCTACAAACAAAGTGGATGTTTCCCTACCTTTCTGTAGGGTGCCCTCTGCGCTCCTCAGCATGTTGAGGAGCTCTGAAAGTTCAACCTCTTTTTCTTGTAAGTTGAAGTTCAGTATAAACTGGGCGTAAGTGGAAGGAAGGGACTGGAGAACTATGTCCGTATAGAGTTCACTCTCCAATGTGGTCCCTAGGTCCGCGAGCTCCTCAATGTAGCCGATCATCTTTAGCACGTGCTCGGCTACTGATGATCCGACGGCCATCTTTGCCGAAAATAACTTTTTCGACGCTTCGTATCTTGCGATACGAGATTGCTCTCCATACAGTTCTTTTGTATGGAGAAATATGGATTCAAGGTCCATATTCTCGTGCCTCCTCTGATGTTCGTTGTCCATCGAGGCAAGTACGAGGCACTTGGCCTTCGCGCTATCAATCTCCCAAGTCTTGCGGATTTCCTTATCCGCGACGCTGGAAGTGGGACCAGGGACAGGGGGAGCTTTGGTGGTAAGAAGATACCCCAGCTTGTCGTAAGTGATTGCCATTTTGACATTCCTGAGCCAATCTTTGTAGTTTGGCCCTGTCAGTATGTTTTTATCTAGAAGTAACTTAAGTCCAGTCATGTCGATGGGTCGCTGCAATTAGGAGAGAGAAGAAGAAACACTCAACATGATACTCTTGCAAGTTTAGAGTGGTTTTTAGTTTGTCTAAACATGATGGCTCCCACTGTTTCTCGAATCCCTCCTCAAACCATAAAGGACGAATTAGTCAGGATCAATCTCACCGTACAATACTTGCTTAACCGTTCAGCCAGGCCAGTGTCGGTACTTCGAGGGAGGTTTTCCAACGCTTTCGCGAAGTTCCTTAATTAAAGAACCTCTTTTCCCTGGGGCGTAGCCCCGCTAACACCTTTCTAGGCACCTACTAGGTTTATAGCATTGATCGTTTAGTGAGAAATTTCCCGAGGAGTAGCATATACTCACAGTAGGATCGGGATCCAAATATCATCGCGTGACGAAACTGAAGGAATCCTACCAGAATCATCACACTCCAATGGTATGCAAATCTAGCAAGTTTCAGTACTTATGAAACCCCCGATGTGGATTTTTGCCCCATGCTCTTATGACCTTGACTTTGGCCAAAATATCATAAGTCACATGTCAAGTTCTACCCGTCATTATCCAGGTTAATTTGGGTCCATCCGTACCTACCCTTGACTTTGGCCAAAATGGCAGTACGACAGTCCCAAACCAACACATCTATCTATGCTACACATGAACACCCAATAGCTACCAATCACTATGCCTTGACTTTGGCCAACATACACAGCTTGAATACTATTGACTATTCATGTGAAACGACGGAGGGCTACGAATGGTTTTGGCAAAACCGTGAACGTAGTGAACTTGATTTGGTCGATGGAACGAGATAGCTTTTAAAAGGAGTGGCTCAAGCTCCGCATTTAAAAGTTGGTTTTGAAAAGAACCGAGTGGTTTTTTGAAAGTGTTCCAACGACTTTAACTTGGTTTATTATCTTGCATTAGTTCTTTTAATGCGTGATATTCTAGCATTAGTTCTTTTAATGCGTCCCATCATTTAATCCTACCATTGCAGAAAACAACCAAAATATGACGTACGCTTATGCCATTCGCATTCACCACTGGGCCCCGTCATTACCCGTTAGGTTACTTAACTAACGACAGAGCGGGGGCTGGGCTAGCGCGTCTGTAAAACATAAGCAACGCCTAAATAATATCATATATAGATATACTGCAATGTTAAACATTTCAGATCACAGATGAATACATTGGATATACTAGGAATTTGTAATTCGTACGAGCCTGTAACGAAAGACAGATTACACGGTCGCGGTGAATAGCCAATACCCCACCCAAGACCCCTACGGGTGCGGCAAACTACCCGCCAAGTACCCGAAGCGTAGCAACCTCCCTCATCTCCATGAGTATGCCACTCGACACTTCGGCATACCCGGTAGTTTGTGCACCCCCTCCATGGGTCTATCCTAGGAGCAAAAACAGTAAAAAGAAATTATACAATGACGGCTACAACCCCGACCCGGTTGTGCGGCCATACAAATAATTATTACATCAATTTACAAATTTACATGAATTGAAAGAAAAGAAAACTCTCGTCTCACAACCCCCGGCTATTCACCCGAAACAATCCAACATATTCATATACACATTCCAGCAACATTACAGATCACAGATTTGTATAACCCCCACTAATCGACATATAGCGATTAGCAGACGTTCAATACAAATATCACATTACAGAAAAACCCGTTAGCTTAAGTCTTTTAGAAGTTCGATCAAAAATACGGATTTTCGGGACCCCAAAAATAAAATTTTCGTTCTGGAAAATCTGGGCAGAAAATATATATTCCAAAAATCCCAAAATACCCCTGCAAGTACACTGTAGCAAAGAAACACCAGAGAGGGGCCAAGGAGGCCGCGGAACCGCGGCAATAGCAAGCTATTGCCGCGTTTCCGCGGTCGTTTAGGGGGAACTCTTGGTGATTTTTCTACAGTAGCTTTTAAAAACACTGAGCCGATTTTAGAGATGAAAATAATCAACTTTTGAACAGTATAAAAATCGACAGAAAGTTCGAATTTCGGGGTTCGTTTTCGGGACTTTTTCTTTGATCGATCTTCTAGTTACTTGCTAACATGTTAGATAGAGTTTAACTAGGCTCTGATACCACTGTAAGTCCATGCTACCTCTCCCGGTACTTTCGGGAATGCGGAATTTGGTAAAAAACGTTTTTTTATAGAGGTGGTAACATGGACCTATAACCCGGATCTTGGTTAAACTTCTAACTAACAACCTAACTACGAGTTTCTAACTACTCGGTTAGGGGGTTATACCTTGCTTGTCTTGAACTCCTTCGTCTTCAAGCTCCGATGGTGGTCCGGATTGGCTTCTTCCCGTCGTCTCCGTACGCCGAAGATAGATCCACCTGAAAGCTCCAACCTTTGGCTCCTTCTTCGAACTTTGAAGAAACTAGTTCACTCGGTTTGCCAAACCTTGTGAACTAGAGTGAGTAGAGAAGAGTTTGTATGGGATTTTATCTATGGTTCTTGATTCTCAACTCATGAGACAAGAGAACCATAGAATCAAGAGAGGGAGCAAGAGCAATAGGGTGAGAGCAAAAACAAGAGAGCTCAAGAACAAGAGAGAGAATGAGCAAGAAAGAAAAAATGAGCAACTCTTTTGTCTTCCACCCTCTCATAATCCAAAGTCATCATAACTCATTATACCAAATCAAGTGTTATGTGATGGTTGAAGCAACCATAACCATATCATTTCATGCACTCATTTTGCACAAATGAGCAAGCAAGCAAAAGTCTTTTCCATGAAATGATGGCTATGGTTATCATGATGGTCAACTAGTCAAGCCTAGTCAACCGGTCAACAAAGTCAACAAAAGTCAACAAGTCAACAAAATCAACAAAAGTCAACAACCATGTCACCATAATACTTAATTAATATAATAGTTAATCACATATCATATTCTCATTAGGGTTGAGCAAAAAGTCAAATAGTCAACGGTCAACTGTCAACAACCCTAATGAGAATCCGCTGCCTCTGCCTCCCTGTCAACTGTGCATACACACCCGCATCCGCGTTCCGAGGAACACGAATGCATACTGGATAAATCCAATCCCAAAAGGTACACTAGGATCTGGCTTAAACCAAAGCCTGCTAGTGTAAACTGTCCGGACACTGTACGTGCACAAGTGCACGGATGTGACCGAACCCTGTCGCAAAACCATGCGACCTGTCGCAATACCATGAGACCTCTACTCTTTTGCCTAAAGGCGAAAAGCTTTCTGTGTGGGACTCTAAAGACTCGACACTACGCTGGCAGTGGGTTTAACCACAGACCGCAAGCGGCACTAGCTGTGCGTAACGGTCCCCAGGTAGTGCCGACAAGAAGACCGACGAGGCGAAACCCATCTGAACTCCTACTGAGCCTGAATGTGACATTCTCCGTACAGTCCGGTCTGTTCATCTGATACATCGCATGGCGGGCCTAGGGGGCGGTAAACGTCAGTCCCCCAATAGCGGTACAAGTCGTGCCGGAGCGAAGCCCAAAACACCCTGAGATAACACTGGAAGCCTACCAGTATATCTCGTTTGCCCTGGCTAGGGACTACTCGCGTAATGGCTCTCCTAGACACAGCGCGATGTCAACCCCCAAAATCGGGAGAGACAAATCCTGTCTAACCGTCACTGCCTCCAAGTGCTTCGGGACTGCACCCAACTAATACCTGTTTGCACGACTTCTTTGAGCCGTGGTATGGTAGTAATCAAAGTGCAGTGGGAACACACTCGAGGCGAAGTGACAGTGTCAAGTCAGCGGACTAAGCTGTACTCATGTCACCTGGGAACTGATAACTGACGATAGGCATAATACCAACTAGTCAGTTCCCGACGAGTCCTGTCCAGTGTACCCGTAACCTAACGAGCACCCGCATACTATCTCAAGTACGACGTACTGACGGCTGTGGGACAGACCGTCTCCCACACTGGGATGAGAAGCGCATGCGCTGGTCTACTCCGGAGTATCGATGCCCTGTCTCGATAGTCCTGCGACCAGGGACCTGCATAAGGATGTGCTTATGGATTACCCAGCCCCACTAGTGTGACGGCCATCACATCGCTGGTAATCAAGCAAAGATCCTAAGGGCTCCACTAATGTGTATAGGCGATATACAAAAATAAACACATGTACATATTGAAGTAGAAACAAACCAAGTAGCATACTACTATTTTGAGCAAGATTGTATATACAAGGTGAATATCCCAAGCTTCCATTAAGTAATATACAAACTAGTATGATACAGTAATGGCCTCTAGGGCATATACACTAACAGCTGTTTTGGATTCGTGTTTCCGTATTCCGTATTTTTAGTTCTGAATTGTGTATTGTGATTTACCTCGACTATTTGGCGTTTATACGATGATATCGAGGATTTGTTGATAGTTTTGAAGGCGTGCCCATAGGTTCTAACCTATAGGCCCCTTATCGTATCGTTTTGGGTTTCGTGTGCCGTGTTAGCTTGGATTTGGTTTTAATATGCATATACGATACTTTGATGTGTAGGTACCCCATGAAGACTTCGGGACGACAAGTAAAGCGCGTGGAGACGTCGACAAATGAAGACGCAAGGTGAGTAGATTATATCTACTGGGGGAAGTCGGGTGGATGGCGTATAGCACCCCCGCAGTCCGTAGCTGGTATACTATATATTATGCTTGATAGTACAGTGTGTCTTGGATGTCGTGTTAGGTGTAGTATGGATAGCTTAGAGTTAGGAGTAAACTGGTGTAGCTTATAGTCGCGAACCCTAGAATAGGTTTACACCCACACGCACACCCTTGCATATTCACTATACTTACACGGTGTTGATGATGATATTGGATGACTTTGGAGATGAGTCGATGATATTGGGTTTTGTGCCGCGAGATCGGTGATGTGATATGATTCGTAATTGGGATATGACATGTGATTCTTGTGGGCTTGGGATGTGTGTTTACCCCCGCATCCATACTTGTAGATGGTATCAGTTGTACTAGACTTAGATCAGTACCCCAGAGTAGGTGAGATGATGATAGTGATACCTGATATTTGTTGAGAGGAATAAGATATTGACCGTACCCGGTTAATGGGATGCCGTACGACGACTTACCGTACGAGCCTATATTGATGATTGATCCGCACTCATGACATGAGGATTGGTATATGATATACTGTATCGTACGCGATACTATTGAGGCGGGATTACTGACTATTATATATATATATATATATATATCGACTCAGACTTAGGTGGTCTCCTTACCCCTCCTGATTGACTTGATACTTAGATCTGTAGTTTGCACAGTAGATGTTAGACTAGACCCGAGTCATTCTTATTTCCAATGGCATAACTGCATGACATATACCTATGGGTGTAGATTCTTTACTGTTACGTTGATTATTCAATTTCCGCATATTCCTGCTATTCACATTGCTTGCATATGTTTACTGCTATATTACTATCATGTTGCTAGGACACTAGCACCATTATCGATGATGCGTATGTTCCACGTACACTTGCTTGCCGGCTCACACACTTCATCATCGATAATTGCCATGTCACTACACAGTAGCATTATTGCATCAGGATATGACCTTGAATGTGCATACTATTATTTCCGTGTTGCGTGATATACTGTTATACTTGCACTTCCTTTATATGTCACATACTCATACTTGTACACATACATTGATACCTTCATACTTTCTTAGATTACGCATTGAGATATGTTGTTTCCATGTTTATTCTAGATTTGGGGAACCGTTGATATTTCAAAGAAAATAGTTAATTATTTAAAAACCCGGTTTCCCTTGATATGATATTTCGGTGCGTCCACCATGTGTTTTCTCGGTGCGAGAGTGATATGTGTGAACCCGAATCGAGGAGTTGGATGAGGCCGATTACGGGTACATGGTGGACCTGGTATGGTACCCCGAGGCGAGAACGGTTTCGCTGTGTAGTAGACGGTGAGCCCGGCAGAGGGACTACTACCTACCGGTGATTGTATTTGAGCTCGGCGGATGTCTGGAGGATACCGACCCGAGTTGAGCGATGGACATGGGCTGACCCGTACTGCCGGGGCGAGGGCCGATACCGCAGACGGAGCCCAGAGATGGACATGGGCTGACCCGTACTGCCGGGGCCGAGGGCTGACACCGCAGACGGAGCCCCATATGGACGAGGATTTACGTGTCGATGCTAGGCACGGGTTTCATGATGTTATCCATGATTTGATTATATCCTCACATTTACATGCATGATGCTTATTGTCATTGGGTGACGGGTGGACGGGTTCCACGTTTATACAGACATTGATTACATACAGACCTTGACTACATTGATCATACTTCATTTGTATATATAACAGGGTACGAGGGCGCTGTTATATATACCCTTACACCAATATTAGTGGAATGGGATGCTAATATATGTGTATTGATATCCATTTGATACTTCGTCATGTTTACTTCATGCAGACATACCTTACATTTATGACATGTTATTATCTGAGGCACTGGCACGAGTACTTGGCACTACCTACATGATTAGATGTTACACTGCCACATTTACATGCTTCAGACTTACTCTCGAGGGTTATATTATATACTGATTGTATTGACTTAGGATTATATCTTGCATTCGATTTCTGCTTGTAGATATTTTCTATTCACGAGTTGGCAACTCACCCCCGTTGTGCCACAGTTCTTGCAGGGCTTGCCGTACAGGTTCCATAGCGGCACTTCTGGCACACTGCTTTCCTTTGCGGGTGATTTGCTTGGTAGGTGGGTTCTTTGTATCAGAACCGCCGTTGTACTGGTATTATTCATTGTATCTAGAAATTCCATCAACCAAAACTTGTATATTGTTTCATACTCAGACACTAGTGATGTATTATTTCGACCTTAGAGTCGCGCTTAGTAGTGTTGCAGTTTTCATGCTTATCTGGGTTTCTTTTAATTTTGATCCTCGCTGTTCGGCGTTGTATAGTATATTGCTTGTTGTTTATTTATCCTTAAAATGGTTTTAGATTTCTGGGCTTTTAGCTTACTTGGATCAGATGGAGTCCTATAGACTTCATATGGTTCAAGGGCCAGTCACGTGCTTTTTCGGGTCGTGACAAAGATTCCCCAATAAGCAGAGTAGGTGTCTCCCTGGTTTCCTTCACGGTGTAAGTAGAGGGTAGGGACTGTAGAATTAAGTCCGTATGTGACTCGTTCTCCAACGTGGTCTTCAGGTCCGTGAGCTTATCAATATAACTAGCTATTGTAAGGACGTTGTTCCCTACAGATGATCCGACGGCCAACCTCACTTGAAGCAATTCTTTCGAGGTCTCATATCTTGCAATACGAGATTGCTCTCCATATAAATCTTTGTTATGGAGGAAGATGGAAGCTAAGTCCATCTTCTTGTGCTGCCTCTGGTTTACACCATCTACTGAGGCCAACACGAGGCACTTGGCATTCGCACAGTCTTTTTCCGATATCTTACGGATATCAATATCCGCGACAGTGGAAACTGGACCTTGGACGGCAGGGGCTTGAGTAGTAATGAGGTTTCCCAGCTTGTCATAGGCAATGGACATTTGGACAAACCTTTGCCAGTCATTATAGTCAGATTCAGTCATTTTATTATCTATATGTAACCTATGTCCGGTCATGGGGTCGCTGCAATTAAGAGAGAGAGAAGAAAACACTTAGCATGATGCTCTTGCAAGTTTAGATTGGTTTTTAATTTATTTAAACAGGATGGGTCCCACCGTCTCTCGAATCCTTCCTCAAACCATAAAAGAAGAATTAGTCAGGATTAATCTCACCGTACAATTCTTGCTTAACGGTTCGGCCAGGCTAGTGTTAGTACTTCGAGGGAGGTTTTACGACGTTTTCGCGAAGTTCCTTAATTAAATAACCTCTTTTCCCTTGAGGCGTAACCCCGCTAACACCGTTCTAGCCACCTACTTGGTTTATAGCATTGATCGTTAAGTGAAAAAATCTCCCGAGGAGTAGCGGATACTCACAGTAGGATCGGGATCGAAATATCATTGTGTGATAATGCTGAAGGAATCCTACCAACATTATCAAACTCCAAATGGTATGCAGCACTAGCAAGTTTCAGTTTCTTTAGAAACTCCCGATGTGGATTTTTGCCCCATGCTCTTATGACCTTGACGAAGGTCAACAAATCATAAGTCACATGTCAAGTTCTACCCATCATTGTCCAGGTTAATTTGAACCCACCCGTATATACCCTTGACGAAGGTTAACAAGGTAATGCGACTATCCCAAACCAACACATATGTCTATGCTACATATGAACACCCAGCAGCTACCAATCACTATATCTTGACGAAGGTCAACAAACATAGCTTGAATGCTATTGAATATTTATATGAAATGACAAAGGGCTACGAATGGTTTTGGCGAAACCGTGAACGTAGTGAACTTGATTTAATCGAAGGAACCTGATAGCTTTTTTAAAGGAGTGGTTTAAGCTCCGCACTTTACAAGTTTGCTGTTTTGAAAAAAAACCAAGGGGTTTTAAAATTGTTCCGACGATTCAGCTTTGCTTTGTTTTGCTTTGCATTAATCTAATGCAGTCCCATCAATTAGCCTACCATTGCAGAAAACAATGAAAATACAACGTACGCTTATGCCATCCGCATTCGCTATGGGGCCCCGTCATCACCCATTAGGTTACTTAACTAACGACAGAGCGGGGGCTGGACTAGCACGGATGCAAAACATAAGCAACACCTATTATATAGTGTATATATATAATAACCATTCATCTCACGCAATAATAGGCATTCCATATCACAGATGAACATATTGGATATACTAGGAATTTCGCGTTTCGTTTGAGCCTGTAACGAAAGACGGATTCCACAGTCGTGATGAATAGCCGAACCCCACCCTAGACCCCTACAAGTGCAGCAAACTACCCGCCAAATACCCGAAGTGAAGCAACCTCCCTCATCAAAGTGATTAGGCCACTCGGCACTTCAAAGCACCCGGTAGTTTGTGCATCCCACCTTGAGTCTATCCTAGGAGCAAAAACAGTAAAAGAAATAATATAACGGTGGCTACAACCTCAACCCGGATGTGCCCCGCAAAATAATATTATATCACTTTACAAATTTTACATCGAATGAAAGAATAAAAACCCTCATCTCACATCCCCGGCTATCCATCCATGACGATCCAACAAGTTCATATATACAAACCAACATAACATCATCACAGATATGTGCAACCCCGACTAATCGACGTATGGCAATTAGTCGACGTTTTAAAACACATATACACATTACAAAGCTTGTTTAGTAACCATGACATTAGACTTCCGCACGCAATTAGCAAACTAAACCAATTTTTCCAAAACTTGAAAAATCCAGTGAGCTAAAGTTCTAAAAACGATCGTTTTAAGCCAATCCGGGAGTCGAAACGAACTCGAAACCCGCCTGAATCTTCGTGGGGAGTTAAAGAATGAAATTAACTTCAATTGAAAGGGCCTAGAGGGGGTAACCCACCCTCTAGGCCACCATGAGGTAGCCATGGGATGAGGCAAACCCGAAACTGCCCAAGGTGGGGCAGTTTTGGGTCCTCACTGCCAAGACCATCTTGTGGTGGTCTTGGGTGTTAGTTATGTATATGCCATAGAGGCCATTGTTGTACATTTGATGTATATTATAATGGATGCTTGGATATATACAGAGAGGACTTTCTTGCTCGTCATGATAGTATGCTATTTGGTTTCACTTTATCTTAACATGTTGACTTGTATTGGTTTACTGTCTTTCTCTCACATGTTGATAAAGCCCTTAGGATCTGTACTCGACTACTGGGATTATGATGAAATCATACTAGTGGGGCCACGGTAGTCGATGAGTACATCCTATAAATGTTCCTAGTCGAGAGTATATCGAGACAGGGCATCGATACACCAGAGTAGACTAGCGTATATGCATCTTGACCCATATGATGGGCGATGGATGATCCCATATCCATCGGTGTTTGAAATCAAGGATGGTGTACGGGTGCTCAGTGGAGACTGGGTACACTGGAAGGACTCGCCGAGAACTCCCAGTTGGTGATATACCACACGTCAGATGGCAGTTCTCCGGTGACACTGGTACATGGTAGTCTGTAGACCTGAGATCGTCATAGAGTCTTGTATGATTCCCACTGAGCTTTGATTTCCACCTTACCATGTCCAAGAGGGTGTGCAAAACGGTGGCTTTTGGGTACAGTCCTGAATCACATGGAGGCAATGAGCGATAGGAGGGGATTCATCTCTCCCGGTATAGGGAGTTGATGTCGTGCAGTGTTCGATTGGCTATAACTGGAAGTCCCTGGCCATGGCTGATATAGAGATATACTGGTAAGTGTTACCAGTAGTTTCTCGACCTGTTATGAGCCTCACATCGACACAACTTATCGGTTACTGGGGTCTGACGTATACCACCCCTAGACTTGATATGCAACATATCAGACGAACAGACCGGACTGTACGGGAGTGTTACTGATTGGATTTACAGGAGAACGGATAGGCTAGCTTGTTGATCTTTTGATCGCTCAATACCTGGGTGGTTGTTACGTTTAGCTGACCGCTTGCAGCTTGTGGGTGTTTGATATGATCGTCACCTGCTACCGGCGTATTGACGATTCTTTAGAGTCTTACACAGAGGTTTCTTGGCTCAGGCAAAATGGAGTAGAGGCACATATGTGATATGTGCAGGACCGAGGATAATGCGATATGAGATACCGTATTATATTCTCACGATATTTAGATATGAATCGGGACATCGGATCAAGTGTTGATTCGATGAATCGGTACATGATATATTAGTCGGTTATATTCGATATAGCCGGATCGTCGGATCAAGTGTTGATTCGATGATTTAATGTATAATGATATATATGATATATTGTATTACATTATCTAATATTGGCTCGCTTTATTATTTCATTTTCTCACCGGATTAATACATTGATATATATGCGATATATGTTAATTGTATTATTTTCTTTTGTTGCAAATATATAATATATATGTGATATATATTATTGTGACATGATATGATTTATTATAAAATATGTTTAAGGATGATAAAAAGGGATTAGGGTTTGATTAGGGTTAGCTCTTTCAAGTTCTTTCTAGAAGGATTCTATTTTGTCTTGGTTAAGATATTATGGTTGATACTTATCCTTAACCTAACCAAACCCTAACTCTAGTTTATTCTCTACAAAGTTTTAGCCTCTCATCCTTGACCATGGTTCAATAATCAATCATATATTCTTTACTTCTATTCATCACAAAAGGATTATTCATTCATTCTTCATCTTCTTCTCTCTTGAGTTTTGAGAGAGAGCTTACTAGTTAATCCTTTTATGATGATTTATTGTGAGAAAGTGAGATAAAATGATAGCATAAATACTACTCCATCATTCTCATCTAATCTAGCCCATTAGATTAGGGTGTTCATCTCTTTAGAGTGAGAAAGCTTGGGTTAAAGCAACTTCGACGTAGATCATCGGAGAATCGGAACACTTCAAGCTAGCATGGATCATTCGAGTCATGGAGCCTATCTTGAGTCCGGGAGATCGTGGATCGCGGCGAAGGGACTTCTACTCGGAGCTTGTGAAGTGAAAGAGCAGACTACAAAGGTTGTAATCCCTCACACTTAGCTTTAAAGATATTATCTTGCATGCTAAACCCTAATTATCTAGCAAAGATCCCGTCTTTGGGTTGTTCGGCACATATAAAATTTTATTCGGGCATGTTTGATGCTTTATGAACCTTCACAAGTGTGCCTAGGAACCCTACACTGGGGAGTGGGCCCAGCCGTTCGGTCCCCCTGGGGTAACCCCAGGGTGCGCACGCTCTACCCCACGGCTTCTCGGTTTAAACCGTGAGTCCGCGGGGTGTGCAAACAACTCAAAACATTATTTTTGGAAACTGTTTTTGTCGGCAGTTTTTGCGCGACAAAAACGGCGGATTTCTAACATCGCTACAAGCTATCTAAGGTTGATGAGAGGCTCTGATACCACTTTAAGTCAATGTCGCACACCCCACATAACCGCGGGGAGGCGGAATTTGCAAAAAAATGATTTTTACGGGCTTCATAACACCGACTTGAACCAAGGATCGATCATAAACCCCAGCTAGCAAACTACTTGAGATTTAACTACTCGGATGAATGTTATACCTCATGATACAAGTCCTTCAGGTCTTCATCTCTATCCTCCTCGTCACCGTATGCTCTGAGGATCGAAATAGATCGTGGCTTCCTCAAGTCAAAGACGATCTATCCGAGAGTCTATAGTCCGAGCTCCAACCTCAATTCCGAGGTAACTAGGGCAAGGAGCTTACTAGACTAGACGACCTAGGTGATGTAGAGAGTGAAGATGAAATATTTTGTCTCTTGGAACCCTAAGTTTCTCAACTCATGAGATAATTAGGGTTTTCTTAAGAAAAGAAGAAGACTTGAGAAAAAGAGAATGAACTTGTGAGCTCTTGAAACCTTGGCTGCCCTTAAGATAATAATAGAAGCAAATAAGATATTTTGGAGATAAATATCTCACCACAAAATATCTCACAAGCTTCACAAATATCTAATTTCTCAAGTGGGTGACTCATGTAGTAGCCATGCAAGGTTCAATGATCATAATCCACCTCATTTCTCCACCCATTTGTTTAAATCCAAAAAAGAATCCAAACCCTAATAGGTGTCTTCTTCTAGAATCTTTCCCGAACTAATTACGAGAATGCCCCTCATCTGTATATACATACCCGCATCCGCATTTCGAAGAATACGAATACAAAGAGACGAAACAATCCATCAATATAATACTAGGATCCGGCTTAAACCTGTTGGGTTACGGCAGCGTCCCGACTATCAAACTATGGCCAAAAGCGGAACAAAAATTTACAAAACTGGCGCTACGATGACCCGATGCATGGATCTACCCTAAATCCTATTCTAGCAAGCATATATAAAGAGGTTAGACTGGTTATACCGAGTTGATCCATGCCTTTCAGTCTTCAACCATCTTCCCAAGCTCCTAGTGGTCATCTGGATCGAGTTTGGTTGCCGGTCTTCCTCCATCTACGATGATCCACCTGAGGGAAACGACGCAAGCTTCAGCCTCGTCAAATAAGGCAATCGACGCTCCAAGGTTGCTAGCAATGGAGAGTGGAGGTGTAGGAACGTGTCACTATAATTTTCCTCTCATAATAATGCTCAAAAGAGCAACTCAAGAAGATGAAGGAGGTAAGGAAACATGTGGCATGAGCGACTCAAGAAATGGCTAAGTGTTGAAGTGAGTAGAGAATGAGAGAGTGAGCAAGTACTGAAGCAAGTGAGGAAAAATCAAATGAGCAAGCCATACTAGAATCAAGTGGCTGCCCCCTCACTCTCTCTCTCATCCAACTAAAAAATATCTCGTCTCTTTTTTGAATAAAATAAAACATGCCATACCTCTCTACATGCTTAGCAATGTACATGCCACCTCACCCTTTCCACCTCATTTTCCAAAAAAGAAAAATCAAATAGAGGTGTCAAATATTCTAGAAACTATTCCGTACAAATACGGAATACAATCTGGTACACGTATCGAAATACCTATACACGTATTCGTACAAAAATACGAATAGCCAAGAGAGAAAATGAATAGTGAACAATAATACTAGAATATATATATATATATATATATATATATATAAATACATATATATAAATTATTAAATCAAAACCTAATTTAATAATCCAGCTTAATCCTAAGCTGCCAGTATTATCACCGTCCGATTAAAGTCTGTGCAGCCTGTACACATATTTAATTGGACACCTATATGTACCAACATACGTCATCTACACCATATCGCCTGAACCATGAAAACCCTCTGTGTGGGACTCTAAAGACTCGTCAATACGCTGGCAGTGGGTTTAACCACAAGCACGTCAGCGGCACTAGCTGTACGTAATGGCTACCCATGTATTGAGCGAAAGGAAGGCTGACGAGCAAACTCATTCAAACCCCTACTGAGCCTGACAGTGACAATATCCGTACAGTCCAGTCTGTTCGTCTATGAGTATCGCATATCGAGTCTAGGGGGGTGGATAAAGTCAGACCCCTAATAACTTGATAATTCATGTCGGTAAGAAACCCATCACCACATGAGAAACTGTTGATCCTGGATCGGTAATTCTCGTCTACCTTGGCCAAGGATTTTTGGTGATAGCCACCCGTGCACCGTGCGACATCAACCCCAAATACCGGGAGATACGAATCCCCGACGATCCGCTCACTGCCTCCATGTGGCTCGGGACTGTACCCAACTAAAACCTGTTTGCACGACTCCTTTAAGCCGTGGTAGGGTAGTAATCAAAGCGCAGTGGGAACTCACACGAGACAAATGATGATCTCAGGCTGACAGACTAACCTGTAAACATGTCACCTGGGAACTGCTATCTGACAATAGGTATAATACCAACTAGCATGTTCCCAGCGAGTCCGTCCAGTGTACTTATAACCCAATGAGCACCTGTATACTATCTTAGGCGAACAACTGACACCAATGGATTGTGAGACCGGCCGCCGCCTCTCGTTAGGGTCTAGATAAGTATACACTAGACCACTCTGGAGTATCGATGCCTAGTCTCGAAACTCCCACGACTAGAGATATTTAAGGATGTGCTTATAGACCCCCAGCTCCCACGTATATGATCGCCATCATAATGCTGGTAGTCAAGCAAGAATCCTATGGGCTCTATCAACATGTACATGATGTTAAAGACAAACCAGATAGTATACTATCATCTCGAGTAAGACTGTTCCACCGGTATAGGTCCTCCCTCAATCATCGCAGTCGCCTACCTGTGACTATGATAATTGCCTTGAGGGCACTATAGCCAACAAAACCAAAGCCCACTAGTATTATCCGCCTGATCATCATACGTGCACAAGTACACGTAAGTGATCGTAGGCCTGCCATAATACTATACGGCCTCTACACCTTTTGCCCGGTGCAGGGAAACCCTCTGTGTGGGACTCTAAAGACTTGACACTATACTGGTAGTGGGTTTAACCATAGGCCGCAAGTGGTACTAGCTGCACATAACGGCCCCCAGGTAAATGTCGATAAGAAGGCCGATGAGCAAACCCATCCGAACTCCTACTGAGCCTGCATGTGACAATCTCCATACATACGCATATATGATATATCATATATGTTATATATGTGTGGACATATGCATACGTATCGGTCTGTTCGTCAAAGAGTATCGTATATCGGGCCTAGGGGATGGTAAACGTCAGACCCCTAATAGCGCAATAAGTCGTGTCGGAGTGTAGCCTAGAACACCTTGAGAAACAACTGGAATACCTACCAGTAAATCTCGCTTGCCCTGGCCAGGGACTTTGTGTAATGTCTCTCCAAACACAGCGTGATATCAACCCCCAATACCAGGAGAGATGAATCCTATCTAACCGCCACTGCCTCCAAGTGCTTCGGGACTGCACCCAACTATATCTGTTTGCATGACTCCTTTGAGCCATGGTAGGATAGTAATCAAAGTACAGTGGGAACACACTTGAGGCGAAGTAGTAATGTCAAGTCGACAGACTAAGCTGTAGTCATGTCAGCTGGGAACTGCTATCCGACGATAGGTATAATACCCACCAGCAGTTCTCGACGAGTCCTGTCCGGTGTACTCATAACCTAATGAGCACCTGCATACTATCTCTAGCACGACGTACTAATGGCTGTAGGACAGACCATCTCCCCAGCTGGGCTGAGAAGCGTATACACTAGTCTACTCCGGAGTATCGATGCCCCATCTCGATAATACTATGACTAGGGACCTGTATAAGGATGTGCTTGTAGACTACCCAGCCCCTACTAGTGTGACTGACATCACAACGCTGGTAATCAAGCAAAGATCCTAAGGGCTCTACTAATATGTATAAACGATATGCTAAAACACATGCACATATTGAAGTAGAAACAAACCAAGTAGCATACTACCATTTTGAGCAAGACTGTCAAAACAACTATGAATATCCCAAGCTTCCATTAAGTAATATACAAACCAGTATGATACAATAATGGCCTCTAGGGCATACATCACCAACAGATCTGACACGACTCGCCGTACAAGTAATGCCTTCAAATCTTGAGCCCAAAGACCGCCGCGGCCATCTCTAGATCGTGAGTGGGATAGTTCTGCTTGTGTTTCTTCAACTGCCGAGAAGCATAATCGATTACTCTGCTGTGCTGCATTAACACGCAACCAAGACCCACTTGAGAAGCATCTTAATAAACAACATAACCACTTGAGCCTGAAGGTAAGGAAAAAACTGGTGCAGTCGTCAAACGAGTTTTCAACTGCTGAAAAATCTGCTCACATGCCTCGGTCCAAAGAAATGGAACTCCCTTCTGAGTCAGCCTAGTCAGCGGTGTAGCAATACGAGAGAAATCCTTTACAAAACGTTGGTAATAACCGGCTAAGCCCAAGAATCTGCGAACCTCTGTCACTGAAACAGGTCTGGGCCAATGCTGTACGACCTTGATATTCTTCGGGTCCACTCACATACCATCTCTCGTAACCACATGACTCAAGAAATCGACACTATCAAGCCAGAAAGCGCACTTCAAAAATTGGCAAACTCTTGGTGCTCTCTCAATGTCTTCAATGTAATCCTCAAATGCTGATCGTGCTCCTTTCAACTCTTGAATTACACCAGAATGTCGTCAATGAATACTATAATAAACTAGTCGAGAAACGGCTTGAAGATTCGGTTCATCAAATCCATGAACGCTGCTGGGGCATTGATGAGTCCGAACGACATCACCAAGAACTCATAATTCCCGTAGCACGTCCGAAAAGCAGTCTTCGGAATGTCATCATTCCAAACCCGCAACTGATGATAACCTGATCGCAAGTCAATCTTCGAAAAAAATCCCGCTCCCTGGAGCTGATTGAACAAATCGTCAATGCGAGGTAGAGGATACCTATTTCGCACCGTAACTCGGTTTAGCTGACGATAATCGATACACAATCTCATGCTACCGTCCTTTTTCTTAACGAACAGGATAAAAGCTCTCCAAGGAGACACACTCGGTCGAATAAGTCTTTTGTCAAGCAAATCTTGCAATTGATCCTTAAGCTCTTTAAGCTCCGCCGGGGCTATCCGATAAGGCGGTATAGAAATAAGCCCCGTGCCGGGGATCAAATCGATGCAGAACTCGATATCGCGCTCTGGCGGCAATCCAGGTAACTCATCAGGAAATACATCGGGGAACTCTCTCATATTCGGAACCTGGTCCAACGGGACCTCTATAGCTCCTGCATCACGAATATATGCTAAGAATCCTCGACATCCTTTCCTCAAGAGCCAACTAGCGCAAAGGGCAGAAATCAAGCTAGGAAGGATGGCACTGCGGTCCCCATGAACAACAAGAACTAGCTCTCCTGGAAAACTAAATCTGAGCGCCTTTTTATGGCAGTCCATGGATGAATAACAAGTGGCTAACCAGTCTATACCGAGTAGGACGTCGAATTCTAATATGTCGAGAAGGATCAAATCAACAGAGGAATTTCTATCCCCAATACGAATGGAACACGACCGTAACACGTGTCGAGCGATAAAGGACTCTCCTACGGGAGTAATCACAACTAGTGGCTGATCTAATAAGGACGAATCTTGGCCCAATCTCGGTACGAAGTGTGTGGATATATAAAAGTGCGTGGTACCTGGGTCGAACAATATGCGCACGTCGAAAGAACACACAGAAAAAGTACCTGTCACGACTGTATTCGATGCCTGCGCATCCTGAGGAGTCAAAGTAAAAACTCGGGCCTGTCCTCTACCGGTACCCGGCTGTCCTCTGCCACCCCGTCCTTTCTAAATAAGACCACCATGACCATGACCTATCGGAGCGTCGGTCTGGCGTGGAGTAATGATGGGCGTAGAAGGTAAAGCCCTAAGAGGAGGGGGTGAAGGTGGTAAGGTGATCTATAGAGCTGCTGCCTTACCCTGGCACCTCACAATACAATGCCTGACGCGGTGATGCGGACTCCCACACCGAAAACATCCTGGCGATGGCTGCTGACCCGGTAAGTAAGAGCTAAATAACTGGCCCTTTATCAAGCCTCGGCCACCACCATGGCCTAGAAAGAATCCGCCACGGCCTCTGCCTGCCATACCTCTGCCATACTTCCCGGAAGCAGATACACCAGTACGAATCCGCTTTAGTCCTGGAACAGTCGTAGTCTCGGCAATACGCTCCTCCACTAGTATGGCCACGTCTATCGCTGCTGTATAAGTGTCAAAGTGCTGGGCACAAATAGAAAGAAACAACTGTGCGTCAAGACCTTACACAAACCTCTTGATGCGCTTCTCTTCGGTGTCTACCAAATAAGTAGCATATCTGGATAGCTGAGTGAACTGGATGTCATATTCGGCCACGCCTATCAGGAGTCTTTCGAAAAGACTCAAAACTGCGAGCTCGAGCATCCCTGACGCTCTGCGGAAGGAAAAGAGCAAGAAAGACTGTCAAAAACTCATCCCATGTCATAGGAGGAAGACCAGTAGCTCGACCTCTCTCAACGGACTTACACCAAGTCTGGGCAAGACCCTACAGATGGAAACTAGCAAGCTTGACCGATCTCTCATTAGAACACCTCAAGGAACGACAATTCCTGGCCATCCTATCGAGGATCGACTGTGGATCCTTTGCTGTGTCTATGCCAGTGAAAACTGGAGGTGTCGGCCTCATAAACTCCTGTAGTGATACTGTGATAGTCTCAGTAGCAGCAGGTACAACTGTCTAAGCAGCAGGTACTATCACGGTGTTGGGTTTTGCTAGTGCCCTGGCCATCCACCGTGGCTAATGCGGAACAAAAAAATGGTGTTTAAAAAACTTGCACTAACAAATTCGTCATAGAATCGAATCATAAACCTAAAACTAGCAAACTACAAAGAGCTTATCTACTGTGATAGAAGCGTTATACTGAATGATCCGTGTCCTTCGGTATTCTACCACCTTCCTTATCTCGTAGAGGTCTCCTGGATCGAGCTTGATTGCCGGTCTTCCTCCGTCGAAGATGATCCACCCGAGAGCAACGATGCAGGCTCCATCTTTGCCTAACGAAGCAATTGATACTCCAAGGTCGCTAACAATAGAGAGTGGGGATGTAAGAATTTTCCACCATCTATTTTTCTCTCATCTCTGAAGCTCAAGTGAGCAATCAAAGAAGAAGAAGAAGGAGGTGAGGAAAAACAAAGCATGAGCAATTCAAGGAGGAAAAAATGGCTAAGTGTAGAAGAGCTCTCGCTCATCAAGAGTCAAGAGAGAATGAATGGATGGATGGATGGCACCTCATTTTTCAACCATGCAAAAAATATCTCACATTTTTACAATAAACAATCAAATGCCATACCTCTCCACATACCTCCAACCATGCTCATGCCACTTCACCCTCCACCTCATTTGCAAATGATTTTCTAAAAAGAAAATCATATAATGAGGTGTCCATCTTCTAGAAGATATTCCGTATAAATACGTAATACAACCCGATATACGTATCGAAATACATATACGCGTATTCATATAAAAATACGAATAGCCAAGATAGAAAATAAATAGTGAACAATAATACTAGAATATGTATATAAAAAAAAATATATAAATTATTAAATCAAAACTTGATTTAATAATCCGGCTTAATCCTAAGCCGCTAGTATTATCAACCGTCCGATTAAAATCTGTGTAGCATGTACACATATTTAATCGGACACCTGTATGTACCAACATACATCATCTACATCATATCACTCGAACCGTGAAAACCCTCTGTGTGGGACTCTAAAGACTCGTCAATACGCTGACAGTGGGTTTAACTACAAGCATGTCAGCGGCACTAGCTGTATGTAACGGCTACCCAGCTATTGAGCAAAAGAAAGGCCGATGAGCAAACTCATCTATTCCTCTACTGAGCCTGTCAGTGACAATCTCCATATAGTCCGGTCTGTTCGTCTAAGAGTATCGCATATCAGGTCTAGGGGGTGGATAAAGTCAGACCCCTAATAACGCGATATTTCGTGTCGGTGTGAAGCCTATCACCCACTGAGAAACTAATGATCCAAATCCGTAATTCTCGTTTACCTTGGCCAAGGATTTCTGATGATGGCCACCCGTGCACAGTACAATATCAACCCCCAATACCGGGAGAGACGAATCCCCGACAATCCGCTCACTGCCTCCATGTGGCTCGGGACTGTACCCAACTAAAACCTGTTTGCACGACTCCTTTGAGCCGTGGTAGGGTAGTAATCAAAGCACAGTTGGAACTCACACGAGATAAATAACGATCTCAGGTCGACAACTAAGTTGTACTCATGTCACCTGAGAACTGCTATCTGACAATAGGTATAATACCATCTAGCATGTTCCTGGCAAGTCCGTCCAGTGTAACTCATGACCCAATGAGCACCTGTATACTATCTTAGGTGACTTACTGACACCAATGGCTTGTGAGACCGGCCACTGCTCCTCGTCGGGGTCTTGAAAAGTATACACTAGTCTACTCTGGAGTATCGATGCCCTGTCTCGATACTCTCTCGACTAGGGACATTTAAGGATGTGCTTATAGACCGCCTAGCTCCCACGTATATGATCTCCATCATGATGTTGGTAGTCAAGAAAGAATCCTATGGGCTCTACCAACATGTAATAGTGATCTGTATTACTACATAATGCATGTACATGATGATATAGACAAATCAGATAACATACTATCATTTTGAGTAAGACTGTTCTACCCGTATAGGTCATCCCTCAATCATCACAATTGCGTGCCTGTGATTACAATAATTGACTTGAGGGCACTATATGAAAGATTATGTTAACGTCCTGGCCATCATCCGTGGCCGATTGCGGAACAATTTTTTTTCTATGAGTGTAAACTTGGCGCTAGAATAACCCTAAACCGGATTTACCATAAACCTAACTAGCCTCTAAAGAGTTCTATTTACTATGATAGAAAGTTATACCATGAGGCTCAAGTCCTTCGGGTCTTTATTCCTCTCCTTTAGTGTGCTCCTAGTGGCCTCCATGATCGAGCTTGATCAACGGCTCCTTGCGTCAAAGATGATCTACCCGAGAGTGTCTACAATGAGCTCATACCTCCTAAATCGAGGTAACTAAAGTACGTAGAGTGCTAATCTAAGTAGCCTTGATTATGTAGAGTGTGAAGATGGATTGATTTGTCTCAAGAACCCTAGGTTTCTCAACTCATGAGACTATTAGGGTTTGAGCTAGAAGAAGAGATAAAGCTTGAGGAAGTGAGAGTGAAGAGTGAGCTTGGAATAAAGATGACTGCCCTTTAGAATGATATGAAGCATATATAAAAATTGATGAGATAAGTATCACACCAAATATCAAACATGCTTCACAAAAATCTAGTGGTGTGCATTCCATGAGTCACCAAGTAGCCATGCTAGATTCAATGTAAACCTCTATCTCTTTTAAGTTTAATCAATAAGAATAAAACCCTAATGAGGTGTCCCCTTCTAGAAGCTTTCCTGAGGAAATTACGAGAATTCCCCTCATCCGTATATACATACCCGCATTCGTATTCTGAAGAATACGAATACATAGAGACAAAAATAATCCATCAGTATAATAGTAGGATCCGGCTTAAACCAAAGCCCACTAGTATTATCCGCACGAACATCATACGTGCACAAGTACATGTACGTGATCAAAGCCCTGTCGTAAAACAATACGACCTCTACGATACCACTGTAGGGTTCCTAGGAACTCTCAAGAGGTCTCACAAGGCATCAACCATGCCAATTTCAAAAATTACGGTGCCGAGAAACCCTAGACTAGATCGTTAACTGGATATTTTAGGCGACAAAGCGAATAGTTAACAACTTAACTACAAGAACGGAAATACAACCTTTGTAGATCCGGTCCTCCACCTCCATAGCTCCGCAATGAAGTCTCCTCGCTGTCCAAATGGAATCCCGGGCTCTAGCGTCGGCTTCATCGGAGAAATGGGCGGGCAAGGTCGTCGGCTTCGTGCCGAAGATGATCTACGTCGAGGCATCACTAGATCAAGCTCCCACTTCACCAAGTCATAAAAATTGTGAAGAGAACACCCTATACTACTTGGCAAGAGGTAGAGGATGAAGAAATAGGAGGTGGGTTCACTTTAGAATTGGATTTCTCACTCTTTTCATCAAGTTGCCATTGATGGAGGCAAGCTTCTTCATGTGAAGAAGAAGAAGAAGATGAATAATATCATAAGTTGTTTTTAAAAAGAAAATAAAAACAATACTTATCATAATACTACCATGGTCAAGTGTAGAGAATGAATCATGGTTAAGTGGAATGGTTAGGGTTAAGCATGAGACAAAATGGTGACTTAGTCAAAGCTTCATGAAGCTTCAAAATCAAATAAAGTTAGCCAACATTTTCTCTTTATGCTTTTCATTTTCCAAAAAGAATAAATAAATAAATAAATGAATAAGAAAATGAAAACCCTAACCAATATACAACCATGGTTTAATCTTTACACAAACCCTAGTGAGCATGTATCATCAAACATGATAAAACTTGTGTACAAAAGTATATCACATATACAATGTGCACAATCCAAGTGAGAAAATCCATTTAAAGTGAACCAATACTAGTTAATGCAAAGTAATATATCAAATATATAATTATACATTAAATCATTAAATCAACACTTGATTTAACGATCCGGTCATATCGCATATAACCGACTAGTATCCAATGTATCGGCTTATTGAATCAATCCTCGATTCGATAACTAGGTTATATCGCATACAACCATTCGACACATTCATCGCGAGAATGAAATATGGTATCACATACATGCATTATTCTCGGTCCCGCACATATCTCATATGCGCTCTTATTTCGTTTCGCTTGAGCCAGGAAACCTCTGTGTAGGACTCTAAAGACTCGTCAATACACCGGTAGCAGATGATGATCATATCAAGCACCCACAAGCCGCAAGCGGTCTGCTAAACGTAACGGCCACCCGGGTATTGAGCGATCAGAAGATCGACGAGCAAGCCCGTTCACACTCCTATGAATCCAACCAGTAACACTTACCGTACAGTCCGGTCTGTTCATCTGATATGTCGCATATCTCGCCTAGGGGTGGTAAACGTCAGACCCCAATAGCTCGATAAGTCGTGTCGATGTGAGGTCTATAACAATTCGAGAAGCTACTGGTAACACTTACCAGTAAATCTCAGCAACCCTGGCCAGGGATTTCCGGTTATAGCCAATCGAACACAGCGCAACATCAACTCCCTACACCGGGAGAGACGAATCCCCTCCTATCGCTCATTGCCTTCATGTGACTCGGGACTGTACCCAAAAACCACCATTTTGCACGCCCTCTTGGACATGGTAAGATGGAAATCAAAGCACAGTGGGAACCACACAAGACTCTATGACGATCTCGGGTCAACAGACTACTCTGTACCAGTGTCACTAGAGAACTGCCATCTGACGTAAGGTATAATACCATCTGGGAGTTCTCAGCGAGTCCGTCAAATGTACCCAGTATCCACTGAGCACCCGTATATCATCTCCGATGTCAAACATCAATGGATATGGGATCATCCATCGCCCATCTGTATGGGTCGAGAAGGTATACGCTAGTCTACTCTGGTATATCGATGCCCCGTCTCGATACACCCATGACTAGGGACCTTGAAGGATGTACTTATGGACTACCATGTCCCCACTAGTATGATCCTCATCATAGTCCAGATAGTCAAGTACACATCCTAAGGTCTTTACCAACATGTAACAGAGAGACAATCAGTATACACGTTAAGGTAAAGAGTAACCAGATAGCATACTATCATGTCGAGCAAGAAAGTCCTCCCTATATATGTCCCAGCATCCACTACAATATACATCCAATGTACAGTAATGGCCTCTAGGGCATACATATAACTAACAATCTCCCACTTGCACTAGGGCTATCTGATAGCAGTGGTTGTAGTATCTCTGTCACGACCCGCAGGGTACGGAACGTGACTGGCACTTAAGTTTACGAAACGTCTAAAGACGTCCGTAAAATAAGTAAGCCAAAGCCCAGAAAACAAAACCAATTAAGCAAAAGAGTGAAGAAAACCCAATCAATTGAAAGCGAGTTATCAAATAAGTCATGTAAAACCCTTTTTAAAAACAATACCAATTTTTCCCGAAAATTTCGGCAGAGTCTCCTTTGTAAATACTGACCCCCAAAAATGGGTACAACAAAATATATACATGAATCCAACAAAATAAGGCATCCCCAAGCGGGAGCTAGCTCTTCGCCATAAGGCGGTCACAAATCCCACGCAATGTAAATGACAGCAAGCATAATAATCATAATAAAGCATAAGGAAGCATGAAAAAGTAGCATGTCGGCTCAAGTGAGCTCGACCCCCAAAATACAGCATAAAATCCACAAACCTCACAGTCTCATCTCTAGGTCAATATACAATAATCTGGTAGAAACAGTAGATGGAGTACACTAGATACAAAGAATATACAAGTGGTACAAAATAATAACATAACCCACCTATGAGCAAATCTCGAGCTCAGGCAAAAGAGGCAAAAGACAAGTGCGCCCGCCGCTACTGAACTGACGGAGCGGACCTGCAAAAGACTGTGGCACAACGGGGGTGAGTTGCCAACTCGTGAGTAATAAATAACATCTACAAAGGCTATCGTATGCATGCACACAAGCATCCTAGCATCTATAATACAGGTAAGACTGGATGCACTAGCAGGTGTGTATATAACATCGGTGTACTAATATGTATGCAACATGAATATCTGAGGTCTCAATAGGTATATATAAGAAATATTTTATCTCTTTTTGTTTTTGAAACTCTTTTAGAATGCCAGCATAATGTCAATGAATCGACGAAAATCGGTGTCCAGCAACGACACCCAAAACGCTGTCTCAAATCTCATAAATCCATGTTATAGTGTCTCTGGCCTCAGCCATCCGGCTGACCCATCTCAGTATCAATATATCATCCTCTCGCGGCCCCGGTCGGTATCCTCTGGATATCCGCCGTGCCCAATGAAGTCACCGGTAGGTAATCCGTCCCCTGCCAGGCTCAACGTCATCACCACATTTCTCTTGCCCCGGGGTACCTTACCGGGCCCACCATGTACCCGTGCCGGTTCCTCCACTCCTCGACACGGATTTCCAAATCCACAGCAAACTCATGGTGGACGACACTTACATCACTAGAAAACCGCAATTTACATATTTTAAAAATATAATAAGTTTAGAAATTTTGCGGCTTTCCCCCGAAATCCAGCAATATCATAAAATCTCAAGAAATCCTCATAAGTGCATATATCAATGATAATGAATGCGTATGATATCAATAATCAATTTGCGATGTGTGATTAATGTATTAAGCATGAACAATGAATATGATGAAGTACATGCACATGAATAGCAATCCTACGGTTTCATTTTAAGGAAATAGCATAATTTAAGTATCAATTAGTAAAAGGTTTAAATTAAAGGTTATCTAGTGTGGTGGCATGGCAATTACCAGGGTGTGTGTGTAAACATGAATAGTGCTCGTGCTGCATATAAAAACCTGGTAATGGTGCATGTGTCCTACAATTGAGTTTGCGTATATGGATATAACATATTGATCTAATTGCAGCAATTATCATGCCAGTATTATTATTCTAATGTCACAAGTGATTATCCAATTTACTATTTTCCAGTTTACTAAATCTATCGGGCGACTTGCGCCATCCAAACGATCGTCCCCCGTAGATGTTAAATCTACTCACTGGGATCCCTGGCTAGCTGTGTCCAATCACCGCCTTTCCCTTTCGCGCCGCGTCTGACTTTTCCGCGACCGAACCTGGAATTTACATCAGTATCAAATATAAGGTTACACATTCAAGAACGACGCAAAACCCCAACGAAACTACTAAAGTTCACTAGCTAGGTACAATGTGCACAAAGTGCGCGGACACACGCGAAAATCGCAAAAACTGCCAAAAACGCCGATTTGGGTCACCCGGCAAAACTAAAACCCGACTACCCAAAAACCGCACTCACGCATCCTAAAAGTCGTAGGACAAGCCATTACAATCATCAAGATATCAAAAATAGTCCATCACATAATTTATATAAAAATCTAGTAAGCAGAAATTGCAATTTGATGCAAATATCGACAATTTAGCAACAAAGTCAACACCACCCAACACCAACATCCAAACTAACCAAATAGCTAGCCAATACACTAATTTTAAACCATCAACTATGCTTAAAAAACACAATTTCCATAAACAAAACCTTCTCTTGATTTTTGTAATTAGCAAACATAAACCAAACTATATATGAAAAACCTTAATTTAACACTAGATTTTAGCCTAATAAGCAAATTAACCACTTAGATTAAGGTTAGCAAAACACTAGATAGCAAATTAGGTTTAATCAATTAAATAATGTTTTCTAAAACTTAATCAACTCACTAATCATGTTTCAAATACCATTTCCATACAAAAACCTTTTCTTGAAAATCCTAAAAAGCAATTTCACACTTCTAAATTTAACCAAATTAGCATAATTGAAAACTACATCAACAAGATAACTATATGGATTAGTTAATTAACCACTAGATTAACTATAAAACAATCTAATTAAGTATTATGGCTTCAAAACCCTAGTTAGATTTTTCAAGCAAAAACCTAAGAAAACTAGATTAAACTACACTAAATTAACACTAAACCATACAACATAAGAAACTTAAACAAAAGAATTTAACATGATAGAAATTATACCTCTTGATCTATGGATCAAGGAAGAAAATTTTGCTCCAATTGATGGCCTCAAGCACCAAGATCCAAGTAAGAATGGCTAAGGATAATGATAGCATAAGGATTTTTGTTTGGATTTTTGAATTAAATCATGGATTTTGATGTATTTCTTGAAGAAATTGAAGAAAAATGAAAAGAAAAGAGAGGAAGAAGAGGGTGTGCAGGAATTTCGGCCAGAATGAGGTATGGGGGAGGGTGTGGGCAAGTGGGGAAAGTCATGGTCAAGTCCACAAAAGTCAATGTATCATACATTATCCATTTTAATTAAAATAATACCATAAACTATCAAATTAACTCAAGAAAGAAACCAAGAAGAGAGAGGCCAGAAATTTCTGGTCTCACACAAGGTGGGGCTGTCCTAGGGCTGAGGAAAAAAAGAGAGGGGTTTTACAAAAGAAATTTTATGCAAAAAGGCCCCCTACAACTCAAAAATTGCAAGTTTTAGCCCAAAATTCAATAAATTCGTTTCAAATCATAAAAATTTGTTAAAAATCAAAATAAATTACTAAAAATTCATGTTATCACTAGATTATAATTATCATAATTTTAGAGATTAAAATTAGCCCGGAAAAATTTGTATTTATCGCTTATTTAATGTATTTTCTTACCGGCTTAAAATAATATTAAAAAATTGAAAAATAGGGAAAAATTTTTAAATGACCAAAATTTCATAATTAACTCATTAGCTACTAAAAACAAGTAATTACCTATCCATTTAAGGTATAATTAGCCCTAAACTGCAAAATAACAAGAAAGACGGTTTTCGGAAAAATACCGAATTTTCACCGAATTTCAGGAAAACACCAAAACGACTTTTCAAGACGCTACAATCTTCCCCCTTAAAGAAATTCGGTCCCCGAATTTAAAAATATAGCTACGCGTACCTTCAAAGAGATGGGGATATTTCTTCCTCATCTCGCCCTCGGTCTCCCAGGTAACCTCCTCGCTGCTTGGGCTACGCCAAAGGACCTTGACGGTTGGTATAACCTTCGACCTCAACTTCTTCACCTGCCGATCCAGGATGGCCACCGGCTGCTCTGCAAAGGAAAGGTCGCGCTCTAGCTGGACTGTCGGGTGCTGAATCGCATGCGAAGGGTCGTGAAGGTACTTGCGGAGCATCGAAACATGAAAAACGGGGTGAACATCGGGAAAGCTGGGTGGAAGAGCCAAACGATATGCAACAGCGTCAACACGCTCGAGGATCTCGAAGGGACCTACGAATCTAGGGCTAAGCTTCCCCTTTCGCCCAAAACGCATCACGCCCTTCATCGGAGAGACCCTCAGAAAAACATGGTCGCCAACTGCGAACTCTAATCTGCGACGGCGCCTGTCTGCATACGATTTCTGCCTGCTCTGAGCCGCTCTCATCCGGTCTCGGATCAACTGGATCTTCGATGTCGTCTCCTCAACAAGCTGCGGCCCCAAAATGCTGCTCTCGCTGAGCTCTGTCCAACAAACGGGCGATCTGCATCTCCTCCCATACAATGCCTCGAAAGGTGCCATCTGAATAGTATCCTGGAAGCTGTTGTTGTAGGAGAACTCCACTAGAGGTAAATGACGATCCCAGCTACCACCAAAGTCTAAAACGCACGCTCTGAGCATGTCCTCGAGAGTCTGAATGGTCCGCTCTGACTGTCCGTCTGTCTGCGGATGAAACGCTGTGCTGAAGCTCAAACGAGTGCCCAAAGCCTCCTGAAGTCTCTGCCAAAGTCGGATGGTGAACTGAGTGCCTCGATCCGACACGATACAAGTCGGTACGCCATGTTGTCGCACGATCTCGTCAATATAGAGCTGAGCATACTGAGCGAAGCTGAAAGTCGTCTTCACTGGAAGGAAGTGAGCCGCTTTCGTCAATCTATCCACGATCACCAAGATGGAGTCATACCCTCGACTGGTCCTGGGTAGACCCACAACGAAATCCATCGAAATCTGTTCCCATTTCCACTCCGGAATGGGTAACGGCTGTAGCTCTCCTGCGGGCCTCTGGTGCTCGGCCTTGACTTGCTAACAAGTCAGGCATCTCGAAACGAACTCCGCAATGTCCCTCTTCATCCCGTCCCACCAGTAGGTCTCTCTCATATCATGGTACATCTTGGTGGAACCGGGGTGGACACTATACACTGATCGGTGTGCCTCCTCAAGAATGTCGCGCCGCAATCCATCAGCATCTGGTACGCACAGTCTAGATCCATATCGTAAAATCCCCTGATCATCAACCACGAACTCGGAAAATCTGCCCTGTCCCATCTGTGCCATGATCTCTGTGCAACGGTCGTCACTGCGCTGTGCCTCATATATACGGTCAAGAAACTGTGGGCGTGCACGAACATGCGCGAGCTGTCCCCCTGTCTGAGTGAACTCGAACTCAACTCGGCTGTCGCATAACATCTGCCAATCTGCTGACGACTGCCTCTGAACTGCGCGCAAAAAGGATAGACTACCCCCGGGCCTCCTACTCAACGCATCTGCCACCACATTCGCCTTGCCGGGGTGATATAAGATCTCTCAGTCGTAGTCTTTCACCAACTCCATCCAACGACGCTGTCTGAGGTTCAGGTCTCGCTGCTGAAATATGTACTTTAAGCTCTTGTGATCGGTGAATATCTGACACGACTCGCCGTAAAGGTAATGTCGCCAAATCTTCAGTGCAAAGACCACTGCAGCCATCTCCAAATCATGAGTGAGGTACATCTGTTCATGCTTCTTCAACTGCCGAGAAGCATAAGCGATCACCCGGCCATGCTGCATCAATACGCATCCTAATCCCACTCGCGAAGCATCACAGTAGACAACAAATCCGCCTGATCCCGAAGGTAAAGATAATACCGGCGCCGTAGTCAAACAAGTCCGTAGCTGCTGAAAACTGCGCTCGCACTCCTCTGTCCAAAAGAAAGGAACTCCCTTCCGGGTCAAACTGGTCAACGGTGCAGCTATACGGGAGAAGTCCTGAACAAAACGCCTGTAGTAACCCGCCAGGCCTAGAAAACTACAGATCTCAGTAACCGATGTAGGTCGGGGCCACTGCTGAACAGCCTCAATCTTCTTCGGGTCCACACAAATGCCGTCCTTCGTAACCACGTGACCCAAGAATCCGACGCTGTCCAGCCAGAATGCACACTTGGAGAACTTCGCGAACAGCTGGTGCTCCCTCAGAGTCTGTAACGTAATCCGCAAGTGCTTCTCGTGCTCCTCTCTGCTCCGGGAGTACACCAAGATATCGTCGATAAACACGATGATGAACAAGTCAAGATACGGCCTGAATGTACGGTTCATCAAATCCATAAATGCTGCTGGGGCGTTGGTGAGTCCGAACGACATCACCAAAAACTCGTAGTGGCCATAGCGTGTACGGAAAGCTGTCCTCGGTATATCCTCCTGTCGAACTCGCAGCTGATGGTATCCTGATCGCAAGTCGATCCTCGAAAAATACCCCGCACCCTGAAGCTGGTCGAACAAATCATCAATGCACGGCAACGGATATCTGTTCTGAACGGTAACTTTGTTCAGCTGGCGGTAGTCGATACATAAGCACAAACTTCCATCCTTCTTCTTGACAACAGGACCGGAGCACCCCACGGAGAAACGCTCGGTCGAATAAGCCCCTTGTCCAACAAATCCTGCAACTGATCCTTCAGCTCTCGAAGCTCTGCCGGGGCCATCCGATAAGGCGGTATAGAAATAGGCCCCGAACCGGGAATCAAATCAATGTAGAACTCAACATCGCGCTCAGGCGGTAGCCCAGGTAGCTCATCAGGGAAAACATCAGGGAACTCACAAACTACCGGGACCCGGTCCAACGGAACCTCTGCAGCTCGAGTATCACAAACAAACGCTAAGAATCCCTGACATCCCTTCCGCAAGAGCTGACCAGCGCGAAGAGACGAAATTAAACTGGGAAGGGTGACACTGCGGTCTCCCTGAATAACCAGGACTGGCTCTCCCGGAAAGCTAAATCTGACTGCCTTCTCACGGCAGTCCACCGAAGCATAACAAGTGGCTAGCCAATCCATGCCCAGAAGCACATCAAAGTCCAACATATCGAGGAGTATCAAATCAACTGATGAATCCCTCTCCCCGATACGAACGGAACACAAACGAAATACAAACCGAGCGACAAACGACTCGCCTACCGGAGTAACAACAACAAGCGGCTGATCTAACGACGACGACTCACGGCCCAACATCTGTGCAAAGTGTGTAGAGACGTACGAATGTGTGGAACCTGGGTCGAATAATACCCGTGCGTCGAAAGAACAAACTGTCAAAGTACCTGTCACCACGGCATTGGATGCCTGCGCATCCTGCGGTGTCAAAGCAAAAACTCGGGCCTGTCCTCCACCGATAGCGGGCTGACCTCGACCTCGGCCTCTGCCTCCTCGTCCTCTCTGAACAGGACCGCCGCGTCCACGGCCTCTCGGTGCACCTAACTGGCATGGAGCATCGCCTGGGGTAGGAAGTAGGGCTCTCTGAGGAGGGGGTGGTGATGGTGGTAGGGTCACGTGCGGAACTGTCGCTGCTCCCTGTCATCTCACCGGGCAGTCTCTGACAAGATGGTGCAAACCCCCGCACCCAAAACATCCTGGCGACGGCTGCTGCCCCTGGGAATAAGAACCATATAACTGTCCCCGCCCAAATCCTCTGCCAGGCCTATCTCTCGGAAAGAATCTGGCGCGCTGCCTCTGAGGCGGTACATCGGTGCGCATCCTCTTCGGCCCAGAAACGGCCGGAGTCTTTGATATGCGTGCCTCCATCCGTAATGCCGTATCCCTAGCCGCTGAATAAGTGTCGTAGTGCTCGGCGCCAATGGCAAGGTATAGCTGGGCATCAAGTCCCTGTACGAACCTCTTCACCAACTTCTCCTCGGTATCCACCAAATACTGAGCATATCGGGATAACTGTGTAAACTGGATATCATACTCAGACACCGTCATCCCAGGTGTCTTGACTAAGGCCTCGAAGCTACGAGCTCTGGCGTCACGAACGCTCTCTGGAAGGAAACGGGCTAGAAAGACCGCTGTAAACTCGGCCCAAGTCATAGACGGTAGATCTGCAGCTCGACCTCTCAAGACTGACTCCCACCATGTCTGCGCGAGACCCTCTAGTCGGAAACTCGCAAGCTCTACCCATCGATCATCCGAACATCTCAGCGAACGGCAGATCCTGGCTAAACTGTCAAGGAACGTCTGTGGGTCCTCCGCTGCCTCGGTGCCGGTGAATACTGGAGGTCTCAGCCTCATGAAATCCTGTAGTGAAACCGGAATGGCCACGGTGGTAGTAGTAGGAGCAGGTATCATGGTCGTCTGTGATGTAGTAGGTACGTCATCCGGCCTCGGTGTACGACTGGCTGCAACTAGGGATCCTACCATCTGACGCAGCTCCTGCATGCCTCCCATCATCTATCGCAACTCCTCCATACCAGTCTCGAGCCTATCCATACGGCCTGGGGAAGGTGGATCGGTCTGTTCCTGCGGCGTAGGCATACCACCCTGCTCAGTCCTAGTCTCGGATGAGCCAGCTCGAATCTCGTCTCTGGCGGCAGCCCTCTGTGCCCTCGTAGCCTTCGGCGGCATAGTGACTGGTACAGGAAACAGGACAATAAGAACAGTGCAAGGATCATAAGATACACGGAATTGAAGAAGGAATTTTCCAAGCAAGTATATCCTAAAGTCACTTAGGCGGAGTACCGTATCGTAAGTATGCCGCGGACATACGCACGCTACGTTACCCTGCTTAAGTCACTTACTCCATCTACCAAGGGTCATCCTACACTCACAAAGGTAAAACCTATCGCTCTGATACCAACTTTGTCACGACCCGCAGGGTACGGAACGTGACTGGCACTTAAGTTTACGAAACGTCTAAAGACGTCCGTAAAATAAGTAAGCCAAAGCCCAGAAAACAAAACCAATTAAGCAAAAGAGTGAAGAAAACCCAATCAATTGAAAGCGAGTTATCAAATAAGTCATGTAAAACCCTTTTTAAAAACAATACCAATTTTTCCCGAAAATTTCGGCAGAGTCTCCTTTGTAAATACTGACCCCCAAAAATGGGTACAACAAAATATATACATGAATCCAACAAAATAAGGCATCCCCAAGCGGGAGCTAGCTCTTCGCCATAAGGCGGTCACAAATCCCACGCAATGTAAATGACAGCAAGCATAATAATCATAATAAAGCATAAGGAAGCATGAAAAAGTAGCATGTCGGCTCAAGTGAGCTCGACCCCCAAAATACAGCATAAAATCCACAAACCTCACAGTCTCATCTCTAGGTCAATATACAATAATCTGGTAGAAACAGTAGATGGAGTACACTAGATACAAAGAATATACAAGTGGTACAAAATAATAACATAACCCACCTATGAGCAAATCTCGAGCTCAGGCAAAAGAGGCAAAAGACAAGTGCGCCCGCCGCTACTGAACTGACGGAGCGGACCTGCAAAAGACTGTGGCACAACGGGGGTGAGTTGCCAACTCGTGAGTAATAAATAACATCTACAAAGGCTATCGTATGCATGCACACAAGCATCCTAGCATCTATAATACAGGTAAGACTGGATGCACTAGCAGGTGTGTATATAACATCGGTGTACTAATATGTATGCAACATGAATATCTGAGGTCTCAATAGGTATATATAAGAAATATTTTATCTCTTTTTGTTTTTGAAACTCTTTTAGAATGCCAGCATAATGTCAATGAATCGACGAAAATCGGTGTCCAGCAACGACACCCAAAACGCTGTCTCAAATCTCATAAATCCATGTTATAGTGTCTCTGGCCTCAGCCATCCGGCTGACCCATCTCAGTATCAATATATCATCCTCTCGCGGCCCCGGTCGGTATCCTCTGGATATCCGCCGTGCCCAATGAAGTCACCGGTAGGTAATCCGTCCCCTGCCAGGCTCAACGTCATCACCACATTCCTCTTGCCCCGGGGTACCTTACCGGGCCCACCATGTACCCGTGCCGGTTCCTCCACTCCTCGACACGGATTTCCAAATCCACAGCAAACTCATGGTGGACGACACTTACATCACTAGAAAACCGCAATTTACATATTTTAAAAATATAATAAGTTTAGAAATTTTGCGGCTTTCCCCCGAAATCCAGCAATATCATAAAATCTCAAGAAATCCTCATAAGTGCATATATCAATGATAATGAATGCGTATGATATCAATAATCAATTTGCGATGTGTGATTAATGTATTAAGCATGAACAATGAATATGATGAAGTACATGCACATGAATAGCAATCCTACGGTTTCATTTTAAGGAAATAGCATAATTTAAGTATCAATTAGTAAAAGGTTTAAATTAAAGGTTATCTAGTGTGGTGGCATGGCAATTACCAGGGTGTGTGTGTAAACAAGAATAGTGCTCGTGCTGCATATAAAAACCTGGTAATGGTGCATGTGTCCTACAATTGAGTTTGCGTATATGGATATAACATATTGATTTAATTGCAGCAATTATCATGCCAGTATTATTATTCTAATGTCACAAGTGATTATCCAATTTACTATTTTCCAGTTTACTAAATCTATCGGGCGACTTGCGCCATCCAAACGATCGTCCCCCGTAGATGTTAAATCTACTCACTGGGATCCCTGGCTAGCTGTGTCCAATCACCGCCTTTCCCTTTCGCGCCGCGTCTGACTTTTCCGCGACCGAACCTGGAATTTACATCAGTATCAAATATAAGGTTACACATTCAAGAACGACGCAAAACCCCAACGAAATTACTAAAGTTCACTAGCTAGGTACAATGTGCACAAAGTGCGCGGACACACGCGAAAATCGCAAAAACTGCCAAAAACGCCGATTTGGGTCACCCGGCAAAACTAAAACCCGACTACCCAAAAACCGCACTCACGCATCCTAAAAGTCGTAGGACAAGCCATTACAATCATCAAGATATCAAAAATAGTCCATCACATAATTTATATAAAAATCTAGTAAGCAGAAATTGCAATTTGATGCAAATATCGACAATTTAGCAACAAAGTCAACACCACCCAACACCAACATCCAAACTAACCAAATAGCTAGCCAATACACTAATTTTAAACCATCAACTATGCTTAAAAAACACAATTTCCATAAACAAAACCTTCTCTTGATTTTTGTAATTAGCAAACATAAACCAAACTATATATGAAAAACCTTAATTTAACACTAGATTTTAGCCTAATAAGCAAATTAACCACTTAGATTAAGGTTAGCAAAACACTAGATAGCAAATTAGGTTTAATCAATTAAATAATGTTTTCTAAAACTTAATCAACTCACTAATCATGTTTCAAATACCATTTCCATACAAAAACCTTTTCTTGAAAATCCTAAAAAGCAATTTCACACTTCTAAATTTAACCAAATTAGCATAATTGAAAACTACATCAACAAGATAACTATATGGATTAGTTAATTAACCACTAGATTAACTATAAAACAATCTAATTAAGTATTATGGCTTCAAAACCCTAGTTAGATTTTTCAAGCAAAAACCTAAGAAAACTAGATTAAACTACACTAAATTAACACTAAACCATACAACATAAGAAACTTAAACAAAAGAATTTAACATGATAGAAATTATACCTCTTGATCTATGGATCAAGGAAGAAAATTTTGCTCCAATTGATGGCCTCAAGCACCAAGATCCAAGTAAGAATGGCTAAGGATAATGATAGCATAAGGATTTTTGTTTGGATTTTTGAATTAAATCATGGATTTTGATGTATTTCTTGAAGAAATTGAAGAAAAATGAAAAGAAAAGAGAGGAAGAAGAGGGTGTGCAGGAATTTCGGCCAGAATGAGGTATGGGGGAGGGTGTGGGCAAGTGGGGAAAGTCATGGTCAAGTCCACAAAAGTCAATGTATCATACATTATCCATTTTAATTAAAATAATACCATAAACTATCAAATTAACTCAAGAAAGAAACCAAGAAGAGAGAGGCCAGAAATTTCTGGTCTCACACAAGGTGGGGCTGTCCTAGGGCTGAGGAAAAAAAGAGAGGGGTTTTACAAAAGAAATTTTATGCAAAAAGGCCCCCTACAACTCAAAAATTGCAAGTTTTAGCCCAAAATTCAATAAATTCGTTTCAAATCATAAAAATTTGTTAAAAATCAAAATAAATTACTAAAAATTCATGTTATCACTAGATTATAATTATCATAATTTTAGAGATTAAAATTAGCCCGGAAAAATTTGTATTTATCGCTTATTTAATGTATTTTCTTACCGGCTTAAAATAATATTAAAAAATTGAAAAATAGGGAAAAATTTTTAAATGACCAAAATTTCATAATTAACTCATTAGCTACTAAAAACAAGTAATTACCTATCCATTTAAGGTATAATTAGCCCTAAACTGCAAAATAACAAGAAAGACGGTTTTCGGAAAAATACCGAATTTTCACCGAATTTCAGGAAAACACCAAAACGACTTTTCAAGACGCTACAATCTCATACTCAACCATCCCATAATAGTCTCTCTCTGGGAATAGGCCTTCGTGAGTGGATCCGCCGTGTTGTCCTCTGAGTCTACTCTCCTTACCTCGATCCCTTAGAGATCAACCATCTCCATGATCAGGTGATACTGCCTTAGAATATGTCTGGATCACTGATGGGACCGGCGTTCCTTGGCATAAGCCAAAACTCCATTGTCTCACAATGGTAGGAACGTAGTTCATCTTATGAACCAATATACACCCAAACATCCTCTTTGGTATCATCTTTAGTAGCGATGTATCCTACCTTTATCTTCTAGTATGCACAGCGGTATATATGATATATCCTGCACCTTATTCGATAAGGAAAGGACCGAGATCCCTTCACCGGGAGTGACTCCTTTAGCAATAACTGGCAGATGCTACACACTCGGTTTGTATTTTGATTGCTTTTAAGAGTTTTTGCTTTGCACAGTGATATATGTGATATATCCCACACCTCATTCGACGAGGAAAGGACCGACGATCCCTTCACCGGGAGTGACTCCTTTAGCAAAACTAGAAAAGCCTCAAAAGTACTCCATTTTAAAATCATTTGATTCTACAACGATATCAAGTTCATTACGCAATAGGTTTTCAGAAAAACCTGTCGTAGCTCTCCGTCATTTCAGATAAATCCTGTTTAGTATTTGTGCTGCGTTTGTTGACCTTGTCAAGGCGCAGTGTGCAGTAGCTAACCAGTATTTATCTGCTAATGCATATGATGCAGATTGGGTTAGGGTAGTCGTGCGGCCTTGTTGACCTTGTCAAGGGTCGTGCGGGTGGGTTTGATTCAATCAAGAAATGACGGGTTGAACTTGACTTGCGGTCTATGGTTTGTTGACCTTGTCAAGGTCATAGATCGTTCGGGGCAAAATATTATCGGGAATTTCAAGTGTTGAAATTTGCAATGAGATTGCATACCTTCTATGAGATAGTTGGATCCCGATACCCGCCGCGAGTAAGAGTTACTCCTGGGAGAGTTTTACACATTACAATTAGCCGATCAAGTAGGTGTCTAGAAAGGTGTCAACGGGGTTACGCCTTTGGGAAAACGAGGTTTACATTAATTAGGTTTGTGCGAAAGCACGAGGGACCTCCCTCAAAGTACCGACACTGGCCTGGCTGAAAGATTGGCGAACTTGTAGTGTGTAATTAATCCCGGCTAGTCTTTCCTTTTAGGGTTTGAAGGAAGATTTGATAAAAAGCAGTGGGAGCCATCCTGATTAGATAAAATAATAACCAATCTATTCTTGCAAGAGCGCACGCTGAGTGTTTTCTTCTCTCTCTCTCCAGGTAGCGACCATGTCACGCCTTAATCAAGATAATAATACGGATTATTGACCGAACCCGCTTGTTATACTGAGCTGGGGAACGTTGGTCCCGCTCCAACTTATAATTGTTATAAGACAGAGCAGGAAATTGGGGAATACCAGAATTCCCGTGCCGCCCAAACGAAGAGAGTGCATGCTGATGCATCATCTTCGGGTGTGTTCATTATACATAACTGTTTCTCAGTATCCTCCGCATCCTGGTATATGATACCGGATCAGGATTCCAGATATGTAATCAGTTACATAGGGCTACAAAAGGGTAGAAAAACTGAGAACGGGTGATAAGTTTCATGAGGCAGAAAACGGGGCAAGTGTTGCAGCCAAGTCTGTCGGTCACTGTCACCCTGTATTACAAATACATTGATTCTGAACGAATGTTATTAGATACCGAACCTGATATACAAAATCATATCAGTCTCTTTATTAGTAAAGAAATGATAAAATTTTGTATTGTTGGATAATGTTTTGAACATTTCCTATATCAAAAGTTGATCGGTTCAGGCACGTTAACTAAAAGCATTGATGTTCTAAATCAAACTACATTTCTTAGTATACGGAACACACAAAAGAGGAAGAGTTCAGAAATGAACGAATTCTTCTTGAGGTATTGTTGACTAGGTCATATCAATGCGACCCGACTGGCTGAAGTTACATATTGATGCATATTTAAATCAGTTTGAATTTACATCTTGTGAAACTTGCCAGTCATGTCACAAAGATAAGATGACCATAGCTCTGTTTATTGGAAACAGAGAAAGAGTTAGTGAACTCTTGGGATGATACATGTTGATGTATAAAGGTCCCCTGTCTACACATGCCAGGACTGGTTTTTTATACTTCATTACGTTCTCAGATAATCTCTCAAGATTCAGTCATATGTTCCTGTTGAAACACAAGTCCGAACCTTTTGAGATAATCACAGAATATAAGTTAGAAGTAGAGAACCAAAATACGGGTATAAGTATTATGTCCTATGATGAGATCAGGGAGGAGAATACTTGTGCATGGAATTCCTAGACTATTCTAAAGGAGAATGAGATTCTCTCTCAGTATTACTCCTCCGTATACACCATAGCACGATGGTATATCGGGGCGGAGCAATTGCACCCTATTCGATATGGCGCGCTCTATGATGAGTACTACTGAGTTTCCTATTTTCCTTTTGGGAGTTATGCACTTGAGAAGCTGCATACCTATTGAATTAGGTTCGAATCAAATCAGTTGCCTACCATTTCATATGTATTATGGAAAGGGAAGAGCCCATATCTTAAGTTAGTTAAGATTTGGGGTTGTTCGGCCTATGTCTAAAAGCAAAATCCGGACAAGCTCGAGGCAAGGTCTGTTATGTAGAACTGGAAATGTTCCAGCTATACAAATTACAGCAGATGATTTGATAGAACCAAAGGATTCAGTAGATTCCAACGAACCTCAGCTTCTCCGCCGATCTAGTAGGGTTCCTCACCCACCTGAGAGATACTTCTGTTTCTCTATGACAGTGGGAGCGAGGAATGCATCATGAGATGATGACCCAACTAGCTTCGAGCTGGCCATCAGGAGTAAGTCTCTGTAAGAATGGCCGGATGCTTAGTGATCTGAGATGGAATCCATGTACACCAACAAAGTATGGACTTTGGTTGCTATAACTGAAGGGTTAAATCCCCATCAGGAGCAAGTATATCTTGAGAAGATTACTTGGTATACTTGGAAAAGTTGAGACTTTCAAAGCTAGACTTGTTAAAGGTTTGCATCATTGACCAGGTATGGATTTTGTTGAAAACTTTTCTAAGTAGCTATGCTTAAGTCCATCCAGATCCTACTTGCCACGGCTACATACCATGACTACGATATCTGGCGGTTGGGTGTCATGACTGCTTTTCTAAATGATGTTTTAGAAGAGTGCGTCTATAAGTACATAGCCAGAGGGCGTCGTAGACAGTGGGAGCAGCGGAAACGTGTGCAAGATACTTTATAGGATAAAGCAGGCATCGCGGAGTTGGAACATCTGTTTTGATGAATTAGTCAAAGAAATTGACATCATCAAAATGGTAGATGAACCTTGTATAAACAAAAAGGTAGTAGGGAGTATGGTGACGATTCTCGTAGAGTACGAGGATGACATACTCTTGATAGGGAAAGAGTTTCCTATGCTACGCTCGATCAATCTCCGCTTATCATAATGATTCTCCACATAGGATCAAAGTGATACCTACTAAATCCTGGATTTTGGATCTATGAGATAGATCTAAATGGATATTAGGACACTCACTAGTTGTAGTGAGTTGGTATCAATCGATCGATTGATACCATCTCACTACAACTAGTGAGTATCCTAATATCCAATTAGATCTATCTCATAGATCCAAAACCCAGGATTTAGTAGGTATCACTTTGATCCTATGTGGAGAATCATTATGATATGGTTCCAGGGTGATAAAGATGACTGAATGTCAGTCACAGGCATTGTCTTTAGCCTCAGTAAAGGGACGGTATGTTGGAAAAGTTCCAAGCTAGATACCGTGGCATACTAGACGATAAAGGCAGGATACATCGCTACTTAAGATGCTACCAAAGAGGCTGTTTGGGTGAGTATTGGTTCATGAGATGAACTACGTTCCTACCATTGTGAGACAATGGAGTTGTGGCTTATGCCAAGGAACGTCGGTCCCATCAGTGATTCAGACATATTCTAAGGCAGTATCGCCTGCTCATGGAGATGGTTGATCTCTAAGAGATCGAGGTTAGGAAAGTAGACTCAGAGGACGACACGGTGGATCCACTCACGAAGGCCTATTCCCAGAGAGAGACTTTTATGGGATGGTTGAGTATGAGATACTACAACCACTGCTATCAGAAGGTCCTAGTGCAAGTGGGAGATTGTTAGTTATATGTATGCCCTAGAGGCCATTACTGTACATTGGATGTATAGTGTAGTGGATGCTGGGACATATATAGGGATGACTTTCTTGCTCGACATGATAGTATGCTATCTGGTTTCTCTTTACCTTAACGTGTACACTGATTGTCTCTCTGTTACATGTTGGTAAAGCCCTTAGGATGTGTACTTGACTACCTGGACTATGATGCAGATCATACTAGTGGGGACATGGTAGTCCATAAGTACATCCTTGAAAGTCCCTAGTCGTGGGTGTATCGAGATGGGGCATCGATATACCAGAGTAGACTAGCGTGTACCTTCTCGACCCATACAGATGGGCAATGGATGATCCCATATCCATTGGTGTTTGACATCAGAGATTATATACGGGTGCTCAGTAGAGACTGGGTACACTTGACGGACTCGCCGAGAACTCCCAGATGGTATTATACCTTACGTCAGATGGCAGTTCTCAGGTGACACTGGTACAGAGTAGTCTGTTGACCCGAGATCGTCATAGAGTCTTGTGTGGTTCCCACTGTGCTTTGATTTCCACCTTACCACATCCAAGAGGGCGTGCAGAACGGTGGTTTTTGGGTACAGTCCCGAATCACATGGAGGCAATGAGCGATAGGAGGGGATTCGTCTCTCCCGGTATAGGGAGTTGATGTTGCGCTGTGTTCGATTGACTATAACCAGAAATCCCTGGCCAGGGTTGCTGAGATATACTGGTAAGTGTTACCAGTAGTTTCTCGAATTGTTATAGACCTCATATCGACATGACTTATCGAGCTATTGGGGTCTGACGTTTACCACCCCTAGGCGAGATATGCGACATATCAAACGAACAGACCGGACTGTACGGTAAGTGTTACTGGTTGGATTCACAGGAGTGTGAGCTTGCTTGCTCGTCGATCTTCTGATCGTTCAATACCCGGGTGGCCGTTATGTTTAGCAGACCGCTTGCGGCTTGTGGGTATTTGATATGATCATCACCTGCTGCCGGTGTATTGACGAGTCTTTAGAGTTCTACACAGAGGTTTCCTGGCTCAAGCGAAACGAAATAGGAGCGCATATGAGATATATGCGGGACCGAGAATAATGCGTGTATATGATACCGTATTCCATTCTCGCGATGAATGTATCGAATGGTTGTATGCGATATAACCTAGTTATCGAATCGAGGATTGATTCGATAAAACGATACATTGGATATTAGTCGGTCATATGCGATATGACCGGATCGTTAAATCAAATGTTGATTTGATGATTTAATGCATAATTATATATTTGATATATTACTTTGCATTAACTAGTATTGGTTCACTTTTAAATGGATTTTCTCACTTGGATTGTGCACATTGTATATGTGATATACTTTTGTACACAAGTTTGTATCATGTTTGATGATACATGCTCACTAGGGTTTGTGTAAAGATTAAACCATGGTTGTGTAATGGTTAGGGTTTTCCTTTTGTTTTCTTATTCATTTATTTATCTATTTATTCTTTTTGGAAAAATATTAAGCATAAAGAAAAATGGTGGCTTTCTTTGGAAGCATATTGAAGCTTCATGAAGCTTTGACTAAGTCACCATTTTGTCTCATGCTTAACCCTAACCATTCCCACTAACCATGATTTATTCTCTACACTTGACCATGGTTGAGATATGATAAGTATTCTTATTATTTTCTTTTTACAAAAGAACTTATCATAATTCTATCATCTTCTTCATCTTCTTCTTCTTCAAGAAAAGAAACCTTGCCTTCATCAATGGCAAAGTGAGAAAAAGAGTGAGAAATCCAATTCTAAAGTGAACCCACCTCCTATTTCTTCATCCTCTACCTCTTGCCAAGTAGTATAGGGTGTTATCTTCACAAGTTTCATGACTTGGTGAAGTGGGAGCTTGATCTTGTGAAGCCTCGATGTAGATCATCTTCGGCACGAAGCCGACGACCTTGCCCGCCCATTTCTCCGATGAAGCCGACGCTAGAGCCCGGGATTCCATTTGGACAGTGAGGAGACTTCATTGCGGAGCTATGGAGGTGGAGGACCGGATCTACAAAGGTTGTATTTCCGTTCTTTTAGTTATATTGTTAACTATTCGCTTTTGTCGCCTAATATCTAGTTAACGATCCGTAGTCTAGGGTTTCTCGGCACCGTAAAATTTGAAATTGGCATGGTTGATGCTTTGTGAGACCTCTTGGGAGTGCCTAGGAACCCTACAGTGATACCACTGAAGGGTTCCTAGGCACTCCCAAGAGGTCTCACAAGGCATCAACCATGCCAATTTCAAATATTACGGTGCCGAGAAACCCTAATACGGATCGTTAACTAGATTTTAGGCGAAACTAGAAACTAGCTAACAACTTAACTAAAGAGAAAACGGAAATACAACTTTTGTAGATCCGGTGCTCCACCTCCATAGCTCCGCAATGATGTCCCTCCGCTGTCCAAAATGAATCCCGGACTCTAGCGTCGGCTTCATCGGAGAAAAAGCGGGCTAGGTCATCGACGACGATGCCGAAGATGATCTACGTCGAGGCATCACAAGATCAAGCTCCACCTTCACCAAGCCATGAAAACTTGTGAAGGAAAACCCTATACTACTTGGCAAGAGGTAGAGGATGAAGAAATAGGAGGTGGGTTCACTTTAGATTTGGATTTCTCACTCTTTTTCATCAATCACCATTGATGGAAACTTGGTTTTCTTCTTGAAGGAGAAGAAGAAGAAGAAGATGAATAAAATGATAAGTCTTGTCAAAGAATAATAAAAAACATTCTTATCATAATAATAACCATGGTAATGTATAGAGAATTAACCAAGGTTAGTTGAATGGTTAGGGTTATGAGAAGAAGACAAGAATGGTAGCTTTGGTTAAACCTTCATGAAGCTTCAATTACAAACAAAAAAAGCCACCATTCTTCTCTTTAATCTTTTCCAAAATAAATAAATAAGTATGAAAAACAAAACCCTAACCATTTAAATAAGCATGGTTCAATCTTTACACAAACTCAAGTAAACATGTATCATCAAACATGATACATACAAGTGCACAAAACTATATCACATATACAATGTGCACATGAAGTGAGAAAATCCATTTAAAGTGAACCAATACTAGTTAATGCAAAGTAATATATCAAATATATAATTATACATTAAATCATTAAATCAACAATTGATTCAATGATCCGGTCATGTCTCACATAACCGACTAGTATCAATAGTAACAACTTATCGGATCAACACTTGATCCGATAACCCGGCTATATCGCATATAACCGATCAATGTTACATATCGCGAGAATCAAATACAGTATCACATACTGGTATTATTCTCGCTCCCGCACATATCTCATATGCGCTCCTATTTCGTTTTGCTTGAGCCAGGAAACCTCTGTGTAGGACTCTAAAGACTCGTCAATACGCCGGCAGCAGGTGATGATCATATCAAACACCCACAAGCCGCAAGCGGCCTGCTAAACGTAACGGCCACCCGGGTATTGAGCGATCAAAAGATCGACGAGCAAGCCCGCTCACACTCCTGTGAATCCAACCAGTAACACTTACCGTACAGTCCGGTCTTATCGTCTTATATGTCGCATATCTCGCCTAGGGGTGGTAAACGTCAGACCCCAATAGCTCGATAAGTCGTGTCGATCTGAGGTCTATAACAATTCAAGAAACTACTGGTAACACTTACCAGTATATCTCAGCAACCCTGGCCAGGGATTTCCGGTTATAGACAATCGAACACAGCGCAACATCAACTCTCTATACCGGGAGAGACGAATCCCCTCCTATCGCTCATTGCCTCCATGTGACTCGGGACTGTACCCAAAAACCACCGTTTTGCACACCCTCTTGGACGTGGTAAGGTGGAAATCAAAGCACAGTGGGAACCACACAAGACTCTATGACGATCTCGGGTCAACAGACTACTCTGTACCAGTGTCACCAGAGAACTGCCATCTGACGTTAGGTATAATACCATCTGGGAGTTCTCGGCGAGTCCGTCCAGTGTACCCAGTCTCTACTGAGCACCCGTATATCTCCTCTGATGTCACACACCAATGGATATGGATCGCCCATCTGTATGGGTCGAGAAGCTACACGCTAGTCTACTCTGGTATATCGATGCCCCGTTTCGATACACCCACGACTAGGGACTTTGAAGGATGTACTTATGGACTACCATGTCCCCACCAGTATGATCCGCATCATAGTCCAGGTAGTCAAGTACACATCCTAAGGGCTTTACCAACATGTAACAGAGAGACAATCAATGTACACGTTAAGGTAAAGATCAACCAGATAGCATACTATCATGTCGAGCAGGAAAGTCTTCCCTATATATGTCCCAGCATCCACTACAATATACATCCAATGTACAGTAATGGCCTCTAGGGCATACATATAAATAACAATCTCCCACTTGCACTAGGGCCATCTAATAGCAGTTGTTGTAGTATCTCATACTCAACCATCCCATAAAAGTCTCTCTCTGGGAATAGGCCTTCGTGAGTGGATCCGCCGTGTCGTCCTCTGAGTCTACTCTCCTAACCTCGATCTCTTAGAGATCAACCATCTCCATGATCAGGTGATACTGCCTTAGAATATGTCTGGATCACTGATGGGACCGACGTTCCTTGGCATAAGCCATAACTCCATTGTCTCACAATGGTAGGAACGTAGTTCATCTCATGAACCAATACTCACCCAAACAGCCTCTTTGGTAGCATCTTAAGTAGCGATGTATCCTGCCTTTATCGTCTAGTATGCCACGGTATCTAGCTTGGAACTCTTCCAACATACCGTCCCTTTACTGAGGGTAAAAACAATGCCTGTGACTGACACTCAGTCGTCTTTATCACCCTAGAACAATTCCAGTGATTTTCCCCAGGATCAACTGATACCATCTCACTACAACTAGTGAGTATCCTAACATCCATTTAGATCTATCTCATAGATCCAAAACCCAGGATTTAGTAGGTATCACTTTGATCCTATGTGGAGAATCATTATGATAATCGGAGATTGATCGAGCGTAGCATAGGAAACTCCTTCCCTAACAAGAGTATGTTATCCACGTACTCTACGAGGATCATCACCATACTCCCTACTACCTTTTTGTTTATACAAGGTTCATCTACCATTTTGATGATGTCAAACTTTTTGAATAATCCATCAAAACAGATGTTCCAACTCCGTGATGCCTGCTTTATCCTATAAACCATCTTGCACACGTTTCCGCTGCTCCCACTGTCTACGAAGCCCTCTGACTGTGTACTTATAGACGTTCTCTTCTAAAACATCATTTAGAAAAGCAGTCATGACACCCAACCGCCAGATATCGTAGTCATGGTATGTAGTCGTGGCAAGTAGGATCTGGATGGACTTAAGCATAGCCACTGGAAAAGGTTTCATCATTATCCACGCCTGGTCGATGACGAAAAACCTTTCACAAGTCTAGCTTTGAAAGTGTCAACTTTTCCATCTACACCAAGTAATCTTCTCAAGATATACCTCCTCCTGATGGGGATTTAACCCTTCAGATATAGCAACCAAAGTCCATACTTTGTTGGTGTATAAGGATTCCATCTCAGATCACTAAGCATCCAGCCATTCTTACAGAGTCCCACTCCTGATGGCCAGCTCGAAACTAGTTGGGTCATCATCTCATGATGCAATCCTCGCTCTCAATGTCATAGAGAAACAGAAGTAACTCTCAGGTGGGTGAGGAACCCTACTAGATCGGCGGAGAGGCTGAGGTTCGTTGGTTACTATTGAATCCTTCGGTTCTACCAAATCATCTACTTTAGTTTGCATAGCTGGAACCTTTCCATTTCTACATAACAGACTTAGCCTCGAGCTTGTCCGGATTTTGCTTTTAGACATAGGCTGGACAACCCCAAATCTTAACTAGCTTAAGACATGGGCTCATCCCATACCATATCTCATATGGAGTGGTAGGCAACTGATTTGATTTGAACCCAATTCAATAGGTATGCAGCTTCTCAAGTGCATAACTCCCAAAAAGGAAATAGGTAACTCAGTAGTACTCATCATAGAGCACACCTTATTATATAGGGTGTGATTGCTCCGCCCCGATATACCATCTTGCAATGGTGTATACGGAGGAGTGATACTGAGAGAGAATCTCATTCTCCTTTAGAATATACCAGGATTTCCGTGCTCAAGTATTCTCCTCCTTGATCACATCAAAGGACATAATACTTATACCCGTATTTTGGTTCTCTACTTCTAACTTATATTCTGTGAATATCTCAAAAGGTTCGGACTTGTGTTTCAACAGGAACATAGGTCTGAAACTCGAAAGATCATCAGAGAATGTAATGAAGTATAAAGAACCAGTCCTGGCATGTGTAGACAGGGGACCTTACATACATCAACATGTATCATCCCAAGAGTTCACTAACTCTTTCTCTGTTTCCAATAAACAGAGCTGGTGTCATTATATCTTTGTGACATGACTGGCAAGTTTCACAAGATGTAAATTCAAACTGATTTAAATATGCATCTAAATGTAACTTCAGCCAGTCGGGTCGCATTGATATGACCTAGTCTACAATGCCTCAAGAAGGATTCGTTCATTTCTGAACTCTTCCTCTTGAGTGTGTTCCATATACTAAGAACTGTAGTTTGATTTAGAACATCAATGCTTTTAGATAACGTGCCTGAATCGATCAACTTTTGATATAGGAAATGTTCAAAACATTATCCAACAATACAAAATTTTATCATTTCTTTACTGATAAAGAGACTGATATGATTTTGTATATCAGGTTCGGTATCTAATAACATTCGTTCAGAATCAATGTATTGGTAATACAGGGTGACAGTGACCAACAGACTTGGCTGCAACACTTGCCCCGTTTTCTGCCTCATGAAACTTATCACCCGTTCTCAGTTCTCTATGTTTCTGTAGCCCTATGTAACAGATTACATATCTGCGGTCCTCCACCTCCATAGCTCCGCAATGAAGTATCCTCGCTGTCCAAATGGAATCCCGGGCTCTTACGTCGGCTTCATCGGAGAAATGGGCGGGCAAGGTCGTCGGCATCGTGCCGAAGATGATCTACGTCGAGGCATCACAAGATCAAGCTCCCACTTCACCAAGTCATGAAACTTGTGAAGAAAACACACTCTACTACTTGGCAAGAGGTAGAGGATGAAGAAATAGGAAGTGGGTTCACTTTAGAATTGGATTTCTCACTCATTTGCTCAAGTTGCCATTGAAGTAGAAAGCTTTTCTTTCTTGCTCATGAAGAAGAAGAAGAAAGAAATGAATATGATAAGTTAATTAAATCCAAAAGAAAAATGAATACTTATCATATTCAAACAATGGTTAAGTGTAGAGAATGAATCATGGTTAAGTGGAATGGTTAGGGTTAAGCATGAGACAAAATGGTGACTTAGTCAAAGCTTCATGAAGCTTCAAAATCAAACAAAGTTAGCCACCATTTTCTCAAGTAAACATGTATCATCAAACATGATACATACAAGTGCACAAAACTATATCACATATACAATGTGCACATGAAGTGAGAAAATCCATTTAAAGTGAACCAATACTAGTTAATGCAAAGTAATATATCAAATATATAATTATACATTAAATCATTAAATCAACAATTGATTCAATGATCCGGTCATGTCTCACATAACCGACTAGTATCAATAGTAACAACTTATCGGATCAACACTTGATCCGATAACCCGGCTATATCGCATATAACCGATCAATGTTACATATCGCGAGAATCAAATACAGTATCACATACTGGTATTATTCTCGCTCCCGCACATATCTCATATGCGCTCCTATTTCGTTTTGCTTGAGCCAGGAAACCTCTGTGTAGGACTCTAAAGACTCGTCAATACGCCGGCAGCAGGTGATGATCATATCAAACACCCACAAGCCGCAAGCGGTCTGCTAAACGTAACGGCCACCCGGATATTGAGCGATCAGAAGATCGACGAGCAAGCCCGCTCACACTCCTGTGAATCCAACCAGTAACACTTACCGTACAGTCCGGTCTTATCGTCTTATATGTCGCATATCTCGCCTAGGGGTGGTAAACGTCAGACCCCAATAGCTCGATAAGTCGTGTCGATCTGAGGTCTATAACAATTCGAGAAACTACTGGTAACACTTACCAGTATATCTCAGCAACCCTGGCCAAGGATTTCCGGTTATAGCCAATCGAACACAGCGCAACATCAACTCCCTATACCGGGAGAGACGAATCTCCTCCTATCGCTCATTGCCTCCATGTGACTCGGGACTGTACCCAAAAACCACCGTTTTGCACGCCCTCTTGGACGTGGTAAGGTGGAAATCAAAGCACAGTGGGAACCACACAAGACTCTATGACGATCTTGGGTCAACAGACTACTCTGTACCAGTGTCACCAGAGAACTGCCATCTGACGTTAGGTATAATACCATCTGGGAGTTCTCGGCGAGTCCGTCCAGTGTACCCAGTCTCTACTGAGCACCCGTATATCTCCTCTGATGTCAAACACCAATGGATATGGGATCATCCATCGCCCATCTGTATGGGTCGAGAAGGTACACGCTAGTCTACTCTGGTATATCGATGCCCCGTCTCGATACACCCACGACTAGGGACTTTGAAGGATGTACTTATGGACTACCATGTCCCCACCAGTATGATCCGCATCATAGTCCAGGTAGTCAAGTACACATCCTAAGGGCTTTACCAACATGTAACAGAAAGACAATCAGTGTACACGTTAAGGTAAAGATCAGCCGTCGACGAAGTGCACCAAGGCGGAACACCGCTGCCGCGAGCACCCGGACGGATGCTTTCGGCGACGGGGTTCTCCTACAGTCACTTGGTCGGGGCTATGGAGTGAGGCTGTCTATTAAGTTTACGACGAGCATTCGATCAGGATGTCGGGAATCTTGTTGAATTGCCCGACTTGATATTGAAAAGAGTTTTCGATTTTGAGACTAAAATGCAGGGTTTATAATTGTTAGGCATGCGATGTCTAAAGAATTCATTTGGTCAGGCATGCGATGTCTGAGGTGGTTGCGGATTCCAACTGTTGTAGTTTTACACTTTCTTTTCTGTGACCGTAAGTGTAATATGTGATATCGCCGGTTTCGTTGCTATATGTCAACGACAATTGGGATATGCATGTTTACTTACGTTGATGACATGTGATATTATGTGTTGCTGGATATGTTATATTGGATCGTCGTGTTTGAATAGCCGGGGTTTTTTTATGTGAGATGAGTATTTTTCATTTTCATTCATGTAAAAACTTGTATGTAATATTCTTTTATTGGGGCGCTTCCAGGTTGCGGAAGATGTCACCTTTTGTATATTATTTACTTTTCGGCACTAGGATAGACCCAAGGAGGAGGGCACAAGTAACCGGGTTCTGGAGTCCAGTGGGAGACCAACTCGAGGAGTCGAGTCCGGGTCTCCTAACTCCAGAATTGGTAGGGTTGATTGCCGCTCTCGTAGGGGTCTAGGGGTGTGGGTTTGGCTATTCATCACGACCGTGGAATCCGTGTTTTATACTGGCTCGTATTGAAAACACGGACATCCTAGTATATCCAATATTTCATATGTTTCTTCTGCTGCGATATCTGTGATGTGATCATGTGATGTTCTGTGATAGATACGATATATAGTATATATGATATATTATATAGACTTTACTTATGTTTTACACCCGCGCTAGCCCTGCCCCGCTCTGCCGTTAGTTACCTAACCTAACGGTGCACGAGGGGACATCGAGGCGAATGCGGATGGCATAAGTGTATGTCGTATTTATCTGTGATGTTTAGGTACTTAAATGATGGGACTTCATTAATATGATTAATGAAATAAAATAAACCTAAGATGTTGTAGAATCGAATTTCAAAATAAAACAGGTAGCTACAGTTCTTGCTTTGCACAGCGGTGTATATGATATATCCTGCACCTTATTCGATAAGGAAAGGACCGAGATCCCTTCACCGGGAGTGATTCCTTTAGCAATAACTGGCCGATGCTACACACTCGGTTTGTTTTTGATTGCTTCTATAGTTTCTGCTTTGCACAGTGATATATATGATATATCCCGCACCTCATTCGACGAGGAAAGGACCGACGATCCCTTCACCGGGAGTGACTCCTTTAGCAAAACTAGAAAAGCCTCAAAAGCACTCCATTTCAAAATCATTTGATTCTACAACGATATCAAGTTCATTACGCAATAGGTTTTCAGAAAAACCTGTCGTAGCCCTCCGTCATTTCAGATAAGTACTAGTTAGTATTCGTGCTACGTTTGTTGACTATGTTAAGGCGTAGTGTGCGGTAGCTAATTAGTGCTTATCTGCATAAGCATATGATGTGATTGGATTAGGGTAGTCGTGCGACTTTGTTGACTATGTTAAGGGTCGTGCGGGTGGGTTTAATTCAATCGGGAAATGACGGGTTGAACTTGACTAGCACTTATGATTTGTTGACTATGTTAAGGTCATATAGCTGCTAGGGGCAAAATATTATCGGGAATTTCAAGTGTTGAGATTTGCAATGAGATTGCATACCTTCTATGAGATAGTTGGATCCCGATACCCGCTGCGAGTAAGAGTTACTCCTGGGAGAGTTTTATACATTACAATTAGCCGATCAAGTAGGTGTCTAGAAAGGTGTCAACGAGGTTACGCCTCTGGGAAAACGAGGTTTACATTAATTAGGTTCGTGCGAAAGCACAGGGGACCTCCCTCAAAGTACCGACACTGGCCTGGCTGAAAGATTGGCGAACTTGTAGTGTGTAATTAATCCCGGCTAGTCTTTCCTTTTAGGGTTTGAAGGAAGATTTGATAAAAAGCAGTGGGAACCATCCTGATTAGATAAAATAATAACCAATCTATTCTTGCAAGAGCGCACGCTGAGTGTTTTCTTCTCTCTCTCTCCAGGTAGCGACCATGTCACGCCTTAATCAAGATAATAATACGGATTATTGACCGAACCCGCTTGTTATACTGAGCTGGGGAACGTTGGTCCCGCTCCAACTTATAATTGTTATAAGACAGAGCAGGAAATTGGGGAATACCAGAATTCCCATGCCGCCCAAACGAAGAGAGTGCATGCTGATGCATCATCTTCGGGTGTGTTCATTATACAGAACTGTTTCTCAGTATCCTCCGCATCCTTGGTATATGATACCGGATCAGGATCCCAGATATGTAATCTGTTACATAGGGCTACAAAAGGGTAGAAAACTGAGAACGGGTGATAAGTTTCATGAGGCAGAAAACGGGGCAAAAGTTGCAGCCAAGTCTGTCGGTCACTGTCACCCTGTATTGCCAATACATTGATTCTGAACGAATGTTATTAGATACTGAACCTGATATACAAAATCATATCAGTCTCTTTATTATTAAAGAAAGGATATAATTTTGTATTGTTGGATAATGTTTTGTACATTTCCTATATCAAAAGTTGATCGGTTCAGGCACGTTATCTAAAAGCATTGATGTTCTAAATCAAACTGCAGTTCTTAGTATATGGAACACACATAAGAGGAAGAGTTCACAACTGAACGAATCCTTCTTAAGGTATTGTAGACTAGGTCATATCAATGCGACCCGACTAGCTGAAGTTACATATAGATGCATATTTAAATCAGTTTGAATTTATATCTTATGAAACTTGCCAGTCATGTCACAGAGATAAGATGACCATAGCCCTGTTTATTGGAAACAGAGAAAGAGTTAGTAAACTCTTGGGATGATACATGTTGATGTATGTAGGTCCCCTGTCTACACATGCCAAGACTGGTTCTTTATACTTCATTACGTTCTCTGATGATCTCTCATGATTCAGACATATGTTCCTGTTGAAACACAAGTCCGAACCTTTTGAGATATTCACAGAATATAAGTTAGAAGTAGAGAACCAAAATACGGGTATAACTATTATGTCCTTTGATGTGATCAAGGAGGAGAATACTTGAGCACGGAATTCCTGGATTATTCTAAAGGAGAATGAGATTCTCTCTCAGCATTACTCCTCTGTATACACCATAGCACGATGGTATATCGGGGTAGAGCAGATACACCCTATTTGATATGGTGTGCTCTATGATGAGTACTACTGAGTTGCCTATTTCCTTTTGGGGGTTATGCACTTGAGAAGCTGCATAGCTATTGAATTAGGTTCGAATCAGATCACAGCCTACCACTCCATATAAGATATGGTATGGAAAGAGCCCATGTCTTAAGCTAGTTAAGATTTAGGGTTGTCCGGCCTATGTCTAAAAGCAAAATCCGGACAAGCTCGAGGCAAGGTCTGTAATGTAGAACTGGAAAGGTTCTAGCTATACAAACTACAGAAGCTGATTTGATAGAACCAAAAGATTCAGTAGATTCCAACGAACCTCAGCCTCTCCGCCGATCTAGTAGGGTTCCTCACCCACCTGAGAGTTACTTCTGTTTCTCTATGACAGTGGGAGCGAGGATTGCATCATGAGATGATGACCCAACTAGCTTCAAGCTGGCCATCAGGAGTAAGACTCTGTAAGAATGGCTGGATGCTTAGTGATCTGAGATGGAATCCTTATACACCAACAAAGTATGGACTTTGGTTGCTATATATGAAGGGTTAAATCCCCGTCAGGAGCAAGTATATCTTGAGAAGATTACATGGTGTACATGGAAATGTTAAGATTTTCAAAGCTAGACTTGTTAAAGGTTTTCGTTATCGACCAGGCGTGGACAATGATGAAACCTTTTCAAGTGGCTATGCGTAAGTCCATTCAGATCCTACTTGCCACGGCTACATACCATGACTACGATATCTGGTGGTTGGGTGTCATGACTGCTTTTCTAAATGATGTTTTAGAAGAGAACGTCTGTAAGTACACAGCCAGAGGGCTTCGTAGACAGTGGGAGCAGCGGAAACGTGTACAAGATGCTTTATAAGATATAGCAGGCATCGCAGAGTTAGAGCGTCTATTTTGATGTGTTAGTCAAAGAAGTTGACATCATCAAAATGGTAGATGAACCTTGTATAAACAAAAAGGTAGTAGGGAGTATGGTGACGATCCTCGTAGAGTACGTGGATGACATACTCTTGATAGGGAAGGAGTTTCCTATGCTACGCTCGATCAATCTCCGATTATCACATGGATTCTCCATATAGGATCAAAATGATACCTCCTAAATCCTGGATTTTGGATCTATGAGATAGATCTAATTGGATATTTGGATACTCACTAGTTGAAGTGAGATGGTATCAATCGATCCTGGGGAGAATCACTGAAAAGGTTCCAGGGTGATAAAGATGACAGAATGTCAGTCACAGGCATTGTCTTTACCCTCAGTAAAAGGGACGGTATGTTGGAAGAGTTCCAAGCTAGATACCGTGACATACTAGAAGATAAAGGCAGGATACATCGCTACTAAAGATGCTACCAAAAAGGATGTTTGGGTGTATATTGGTTCATGAGATGAACCACGTTCTTACCATTGTGAGACAGTGAGGTTGTGGCTTATGCCAAGGAACGCAGGTCCCATCAGTGATCCAGATATATTCTAAGGCAGTATCACCTGATCATGGAGATGGTTGATCTCCAGGGGTCGAGGTCAGGAGAGTAGACTCAGAGGACAACACGGCGGATCCACCCACGAAGGCCTATTCCCAGCGAGAGACTTTTATGGGATGGTAGAGTATGAGATACTACAACCATTGCTATCAGATGGCCCTAGTGCAAGTGGGAGATTGTTAGTTATATGTATGCCCTAGAGGCCATTACTGTACATTGGATGTATATTATAGTGGATGCTGGGACATATATAGGGAGGACTTTCTTGCTCGACATGATAGTATGCTATCTGGTTACTCTTTACCTTAACGTGTACACTGATTGTCTCTCTGTTACATGTTGGTAAAGCCCATAGGATGTGTACTTGACTACCTGGACTATGATGAGGATCATACTAGTGGGGACATGGTAGTCCATAAATACATCCTTGAAAGTCCCTAGTCGTGGGTGTATCGAGATGGGGCATCGATATACAAGTGTAGACTAGCGTGTACCTTCTCGACCCATACAGATGGGCGATGGATGATCCTATATCCAATGGTGTTTGACCTCAGAGATGATATACGGGTGCTCAGTGGAGACTGGGTACACTGGACGGACTCGCCGAGAACTCCCAGATGGTATTATACCTTACGTCAGATGGCAGTTCTCAGGTGACACTGGTACAGAGTAGTCTGTTGACCCGAGATCGTCACAGAGTCTTGTGTGGTTCCCACTGTGCTTTGATTTCCATCTTACCACGTCCAAGAGGGCGTGCAAAACGGTGGTTTTTGGGTACAGTCCCGAGTTACATGAAGGCAATGAGCGATAGGAGGGGATTCGTCTATCCCGGTATAGGGAGTTGATGTTGCGCTGTGTTCGATTGGCTATAACCGGAAATCCCTGGCCAGGGTTGCTGAGATTTACTGGTAAGTGTTACCAGTAGTTTCTCGAATTGTTATAGACCTCATATCGACACGACTTATCGAGCTATTGGGGTCTGACGTTTACCACCCCTAGGCGAGATATGTGACATATCAGACGATCAGACCGGACTGTACGGTAAGTGTTACTGGTTGGATTCACAGGAGTGTGAGCGGGCTTGCTCATCGATCTTCTCATCGCTCAATACCCGGGTGGCCGTTACGTTTAGCAGACCGCTTGCGGCTTGTAGGTGTTTGATATGATCATCACCTGCTGCCGGCGTATTGACGAGTCTTTAGAGTCCTACACAGAGGTTTCCTGGCTCAAGCAAAACGAAATAGGAGCGCATATGAGATATGTGCGGGACCGAGAATAATGCGTGTATGTGATACCGTATTCTATACTCGCGATGAATGTATCGATTGGTTGTATGCGATATAACCTAGTTATCGAATCAAGTATTGATTCGATAAGCCGATACATAGGATACTAGTCAGTTATATGCGATATGACCGGATCGTTAAATCAAGTGTTGATTTAATGATTTAATGTATAATTATATATTTGATATATTACTTTGCATTAACTAGTATTGGTTCACTTTAAAGGATTTTCTCACTTGGATGTACAAGTTGTATATGTGATATACTTTTTGTGCAAATAATTGTATCATGTTTGATGATACTTGTTTACTTGGTTAAGTGTAAAGAATTAAACCATGGTTAAACTTATGAGTAGGGTTTTGTTTTCTTTTTCATTTATTTGTCTATTTATTCTTTTTGGAAAAATAATAAGCATAAAGGAAAATGGTGGCTTAATTTGTTTTCTAGTTAAAGCTTCATGAAGCTTTGACCAAGTGACCATTTTGTCTCTTGCTTAACCCTAACCATCATATCTAACCATGGTCTATTCTCTACACTAAACTAAGGTTAGTATTATGATAAGTATTCATTTTCCTTTTCATTTTAATAACTTATCATAATATTATCATCATCATCTTCTTCTTCTTCAAGAAGAAAACCTAGACTTCATCAATGGTGACTTGATGAAATGAGTGAGAAATCCAATTCTAAAGTGAACCCACTTCCTATTTCTTCATCCTCTACCTCTTGCCAAGTAGTAGAGTGTGTTTTCTTCACAAGTTTCATAACTTGGTGAAGTGGGAGCTTGATCTTGTGATGCCTTGACGTAGATCATCTTCGGCACGAAGCCGACGACCTTGCCCGCCCATTTCTCCGATGAAGCCGACACTAGAGCCCGGGTTTCCATTTGGACAGCGAGGAGACTTCATTGCGGAGCTATGGAGGTAGAGGACCGGATCTACAAAGGTTGTATTTCCGTTCTTGTAGTTAGACTTGTTAAAAGTTGCTTGTTATCGCCTAAAATCTAGTTAACGATCCGTAGTCTAGGGTTTCTCGGTACCGTAAAATTTGAAATTGGCATGGTTGATGCCTTGTGAGATCTCATTAGCGTGCCTAGGAACCCTACAGTGAAAATTTTAGGGTTTCGGGTTCGTTCGGGTTTCAAACTTCGTCTACGCATCGCCTAAGGCTCTAGCTAGGCTCTGATACCACTGTAGAGTTCCTAGGCACGCTAATGAGGTCTCACAAGGCATCAACCTTGCCAATTTCAAATTTTACGGTGCCGAGAAACCCTAGACTACGGATCGTTAACTAGATTTTAGGCGATAACAAGCAACTTTTAACAAGTCTAACTACAAGAATGGAAATACAACCTTTGTAGATCCGGTCCTCCACCTCCATAGCTCCGCAATGAAGTCTCCTCGCTGTCTAAATGGAAACCCGGGCTCTAGCGTCGGCTTCATCAGAGAAATGGGCGGGCAAGGTCGTCGGCTTCGTGCCGAAGATGATCTACGTCGAGGCATCACAAGATCAAGCTCCCACTTCACCAAGTTATGAAACTTGTGAAGAAAACACACTCTACTACTTGGAAAGAGGTAGAGGATGAAGAAATAGGAAGTGGGTTCACTTTAGAATTGGATTTCTCACTCATTTCATCAAGTCCCCATTAATGAAGTCTAGGTTTTCTTCTTTAAGAAGAAAAAGAAGAAGATGATAATATTATGATAAGTTATTAAAATGAAAAGGAAAATGAATACTTATCATAATACTAACCTTAGTTTAGTGTAGAGAATAGACCATGGTTAGATATGATGGTTAGGGTTAAGCAAGAGACAAAATGGTCAATTGGTCAAAGCTTCATGAAGCTTTAACTAGAAAACAAATTAAGCCACCATTTTCCTTTATGCTTATTATTTTTCAAAAAAGAATAAATAGACAAATAAATGAAAAAGAAAACAAAACCCTAATCATAAGTTTAACCATGGTTTAATTCTTCACACTTAACCAAGTAAACATGTATCATCAAACATGATACAATTATTTGCACAAAAAGTATATCACATATACAACTTGTACATCCAAGTGAGAAAATCCTTTAAAGTGAACCAATACTAGTTAATGCAAAGTAATATATCAAATATATAATTATACATTAAATCATTAAATCAACACTTGATTTAATGATCCGGTCATATCGCATCTAACCGACTAGTATCCTATGTATCGGCTTATCGAATCAATACTTGATTCGATAACTAGGTTATATCGCATACAACCAATCGATACATTCATCGCGAGAATAGAATACGGTATCACATACACGCATTATTCTCGGTCCCGCACATATCTCATATGCGCTCCTATTTCGTTTTGCTTGAGCCAGGAAACCTCTGTGTAGGACTCTAAAGACTCGTCAATACGCCGGCAGCAGGTGATGATCATATCAAACACCCACAAGCCGCAAGCGGTCTGCTAAACGTAACGGCCACCTGGGTATTGAGCAATGAGAAGATCGACGAGCAAGCCCGCTCACACTCCTGTGAATCCAACCAGTAACACTTACCGTACAGTCCGGTCTGATCGTCTGATATGTCACATATCTCGCCTAGGGGTGGTAAACGTCAGACCTCAATAGCTCGATAAGTCGTGTCGATATGAGGTCTATAACAATTCGAGAAACTACTGGTAACACTTACCAGTAAATCTCAGCAACCCTGGCCAGGGATTTCCGGTTATAGCCAATCGAACACAGCGCAACATTAACTCCCTATACCGGGAGAGTCGAATCCCCTCCAATCGCTCATTGCCTTCATGTGACTCGGGACAGTACCTAAAAACCACCGTTTTGCACGCCCTCTTGGACGTGGTAAGATGGAAATCAAAGCACAGTGGGAACCACACAAGACTCTATGACGATCTCGGGTCAACAGACTACTCTGTACCAGTGTCACATGAGAACGGCCATCTGACGTAAGGTAAAATACCATCTGGGAGTTCTCGGCGAGTCCGTCCAGTGTACCCAGTCTCCACTGAGCACCCGTATATCATCTCTGAGGTCAAACACCAATGGATATGGGATCATCTATCGCCCATCTGTATGGGTCGAGAAGGTACACGCTAGTCTACACTTGTATATCGATGCCCCATCTCGATACACCCACGACTAGGGACTTTCAAGGATGTACTTATGGACTACCATGTCCCAACTAGTATGATCCGCATCATAGTCCAGGTAGTCAAGTACACATCCTATGGGCTTTACCAACATGTAACAGAGAGACAATCAGTGTACACGTTAAGGTAAAGAGTAACCAGATAGTATACTATCATGTCGAGCAAGAAAGTCCTCCCTATATATGTCCCAGCATCCACTACAATATACATCCAATGTACAGTAATGGCCTCTAGGGCATACATATAACTAACAGCACGCTAATGAGGTCTCACAAGGCATCAACCATGCCAATTTCAAATTTTACGGTGCCGAGAAACCCTAGACTACGGATCGTTAGCTAGATTTTAGGCGATAACAAGCAACTTTTAACAAGTCTAACTACAAGAACGGAAATACAACCTTTGTAGATCCGGTCCTCCACCTCCATAGCTCCGCAATGAAGTCTCCTCGCTGTCCAAATGGAAACCCGGGCTCTAGCATCGGCTTCATCGGAGAAATGGGCGGGCAAGGTCGTCGGCTTCGTGCTGAAGATGATTTACGTCGAGGCATCACAAGATCAAGCTCCCACTTCACCAAGTTATGAAACTTGTGAAGAAAACACACTCTACTACTTGGCAAGAGGTAGAGGATGAAGAAATAGGAAGTGGATTCACTTTAGAATTGGATTTCTCACTCATTTCATCAAGTCACCATTGATGAAGTCTAGGTTTTCTTCTTGAAGAAGAAGAAGAAGATGATGATAATATTATGATAAGTTATTAAAATGAAAAGGAAAATGAATACTTATCATAATACTAACCTTAGTTTAGTGTAGAGAATAGACCATGGTTAGATATGATGGTTAGGGTTAAGCAAGAGACAAAATGGTCACTTGGTCAAAGCTTCATGAAGCTTTAACTAGAAAACAAATTAAGCCACCATTTTCCTTTATGCTTATTATTTTTCCAAAAAGAATAAATAGACAAATAAATGAAAAAGAAAACAAAACCCTAATCATAAGTTTAACCATGGTTTAATTCTTTACACTTAACCAAGTAAACATGTATCATCAAACATGATACAATTATTTGCACAAAAAGTATATCACATATACAACTTGTATATCCAAGTGAGAAAATCCTTTAAAGTGAACCAATACTAGTTAATGCAAAGTAATATATCAAATATATAATTATACATTAAATCATTAAATCAACACTTGATTTAACGATCCGGTCATATCGCATATAACCGACTAGTATCCTATGTATCGGCTTATCGAATCAATACTTGATTCGATAACTAGGTTATATCGCATACAACCAATCGATACATTCATCGCGAGAATAGAATACGGTATCACATACACGCATTATTCTCGGTCCCGCACATATCTCATATGCGCTCTTATTTCGTTTTGCTTGAGCCAGGAAACCTCTGTGTAGGACTCTAAAGACTCGTCAATATGCCGGCAGCAGGTGATGATCATATCAAACACCCACAAGCCGCAAGCGGTCTGCTAAACGTAACGGCCACCCGGGTATTGAGCGATGAGAAGATCGACGAGCAAGCCCGCTCACACTCCTGTGAGTCCAACCAGTAACATTTACCGTACAGTCCGGTCTGATCGTCTGATATGTCACATATCTCGCCTAGGGGTGGTAAACGTCAGACCCCAATAGCTCGATAAGTCGTGTCGATATGAGGTCTATAACAATTCGAGAAACTACTGGTAACACTTACCAGTAAATCTCAGCAACCCTGGCCAGGGATTTCCGGTTATAGCCAATCGAACACAGCGCAACATCAACTCCCTATACCGGGAGAGACGAATCCACTCCTATCGCTCATTGCCTTCATGTGAATCGGGACTGTACCCAAAAACCACCGTTTTGCACGCCCTCTTGGACGTGGTAAGATGGAAATCAAAGCACAGTGGAAACCACACAAGACTCTATGACGATCTCGGGTCAACAGACTACTCTGTACCAGTGTCATCTGAGAACTGCCATCTGACGTAAGGTATAATACCATCTGGGAGTTCTCGGCGAGTCCGTCCAGTGTACCCAGTCTCCACTGAGCACCCGTATATCATCTCTGAGGTCAAACACCAATGGATATGGGATCATCCATCGCCCATCTGTATGGGTCGAGAAGGTACACGCTAGTCTACACTGGTATATCGATGCCCCATCTCGATACACCCATGACTAGAGACTTTCAAGGATGTACTTATGGACTACCTGGACTATGATGCGGATCATACTAGTGGGGACATGGTAGAGCTAGGCTCTGCGTAGACGAAGTTTGAAACCCGAACGAACCCGAAACCCTAAAATTTCTTGCGCTCTGATACCACTGTAGGGTTCCTAGGCACTCTAATGAGGTCTCACAAGGCATCAACCATGCTAATTTCAAATTTTACGGGTGCCGAGAAACCCTAATACGGATCGTTAACTAGAATTCTAGGCGACAAAAGCGAATAGTTAACACCTTAACTACAAGAACGGAAATACAACCTTTGTAGATCCGGTCCTCCACCTCCATAGCTCCGCAATGAAGTCTCCTCACTGTCCAAATCGAATCCCGGGCTCCAGCGTCGGCTTCATCGGAGAAATGGGCGGGCAAGGTCGTCGGCTTCGTGCCGAAGATGATCTACGTCGAGGCATTACTAGATCAAGCTCCCACTTCACCAAGTCATGAAACTTGTGAAGAAAACACCCTGTACTACTTGGCAAGTGGTAGAGGATGAAGAAATTGGAGGTGGGTTCACTTTAGAATTGGATTTCTCACTCAATTTCAAGAGTTGCCATTGATGAAGCAAGCTTTCTTCATGTGAAGAAGAAGAAGAAGATGATGAATATTATGATAAGTTCTTTTTCAAAAGAATAATAAAATCATTCTTATCATAATATTAACCATGGTAATGTGTAGAGAATTAACCAAGGTTAGTTGTGTTAGTTATGTATATGCCCTAGAGGCCATTGTTGTACATATGATGTATATTATAATGGATGCTTGGTTATATATAGAGATGACTTTCTTGCTCGTCATGATAGTATGCTATTTGGTTTCACTTTATCTTAACATGTTGACTTGTATTGGTTTACTGTTTTACTCTCACATGTTGATAAAGCCCTTAGGATCTGTACTCGACTACTGGGACTATGATGAGATCATACTAGTGGGGCCGCGGTAGTCGATGAGTACATCCTATAACTGTTCCTAGTCGAGGGTATATCGAGACAGGGCATCGATACACCAGAGTAGACTAGCGTATACGCATCTTGACCCATATGATGGGCGATGGATGATCCCATATCCATCGGTGTTAGACATCAGAGATGGTGTACGGGTGCTCAGTAGAGACTGGGTACACTGGACGGACTCGCCGAGAACTCCCAGATGGTGATATACCACACGTCAGATGGCAGTTCTCTGGTGACACTGGTACAGGGTAGTCTGTAGACCCGAGATCGTCATGGAGTCTTGTGTGATTCCCACTGTGCTTTGATTTCCACCTTACCACGTCCAAGAGGGCGTGCAAAATGGTGGCTTTTGGGTACAATCCCGAATCATATGGAGGCAATGAGCGATAGGAGGGGATTCGTCTCTCCCGGTATAGGGAGTTGATGTTGTGCTGTGTTCGATTGGCTATAACTGGAAGTCCCTGGCCAGGGCTGATATAGAGATTTACTGGTAAGTGTTACTAGTAGTTTCTCGACCCGTTATGAGCCATACATCGACACGACTTATCGGTTACTGGGGTCTGACGTATACCACCCCTAGACTTGATATGCGACATATCAGACGAACAGACCGGACTATACGAGAGTGTTACTGATCGGATTCACAGGAGAACGCACAGGCTAGCTTGTTGATCTTCTGATCGCTCAATACCTGGGTGGCTGTTACGTTTAGCTGACCGCTTGCAGCTTGTGGGTGTTTGATATGATCATCACCTGCTACCGGCGTATTGACGATTCTTTAGAGTCCTACACAGAGGTTTCTTGGCTCAGGCGAAACAGAGTAGTGGCACATATGTGATATGCGAAGGAACGAGAATAATGCGATATGGGATACCGTATTATATTCTCGTGATATTTAGATATGAACCGGGACATCGGATCAAGTGTTGATTCGATGAATCGGTACATGATATATTAGTCGGTTATATTTGATATAGCCGGATCGTCGGATCAAGTGTTGATTCGATGATTTAATATATAATAATATATATGATATATTATTATATTAACTAATATTGGCTTACTTTATTATTTCATTTTCTCGCGGGATGATACATTGATATATATGCGATATATGTTAATTGTATTATTTTCTTTTGTTGCAAATATATAATATATATGTGATATATATTATTGTGACATGATATGATTAATTGTTAAACATGTTTAAGGATGATTAATTGAGGTTAGGGTTTGATTAGGGTTAGAAGCTTCAAGTTCCTTCTAGAAGCTTTTTCTTTTGTCATTCTTAAGATCTTTATGGATGACACATTCTTTTAACTTAACCAAACCCTAACCCTAGTTGTTTCTCTACACATTCTTATCCATTCATCCTTGACCATGGTTATATATCAATCATATGATTTATATTTCTATTCATCACAAAAGGAAAAGATTAATCATTATCTTTTTGATTATCCATTATCTTCTTCTTCTCTCTTGAAGAAGCTCTCTTGAAAATCCTTAAGTGATGATAAAATATGAGAAAATGATATAAAAAGAAAGCAAAATCACTACTCTCTCATCCTCATCTCATCTAGCCCTTGGGATTAGGGTGTTCTTCTCTTTTGAGTGAGAAAGCTTGAGTTGAAGCAACTTCAAGGTAGATCATCGGAGATTTGGATTACGACAAGCTAGAATGGATCGTTCGAGTCGTGGAGCCTCTCATGAGTCCGGGAGATCGTGGATCGCGGCAAAGGGACTTCTACTCGGAGCTTGTGAAGTGAAGGAGCGGACTACAAAGGTTGTAATCCCTCACACTTAGATAAAAGTTATCTTATTGCATATTAAACCCTAATAATCTAGCAAAGATCCCGGCTTTGGGTTGTTCGGCACGTCTAAAATTTTATCCGGGCATGTTTGATGCCTTACGAACCTTCACAAGAGTGCCTAGGAACCCTACAGTGGTATCAGAGCCTAGCTAGAGCATTAGGCGATGTGTTTACGAAGTTAAAACTCCGATCGAACCTGAAACGACGGAAAAAACCCCCTCTCTGGAAATTTTTTAAAATTTGGGATTTTTCTGAATTAAAAATATGTAAAAAAATCAGCAGGGAATTCTAAGAATTACCATGAAACACGTGCCCACAATTCCACCAAAGTAGCGCGGAAGCGCGGCAGAAACAGGGTTCTCGCGGCGGTTCCGCGGCGGTGCTGTAGGATTGGGACACGTGGCTTCATGGTTTTAACCGTAGCTACTTGCTGACCATTCTGGATATTTTTATTCTGTTCCAGGTGTTTAAAATTCTGGGGTTTGTTTTGTAATAGTAGACTCGATCGGAAATTTTAAATTCGTATTTCTTTCCGGATACTTAGAAACTGTTAAACTATTTGAACGGATATCATTAACTTACTGTTTCCCGGTACGGCAAACTTTCAAGTGTTGAAATTTATTTGGGTTTAAATCGTTCGGAACAATTGTACAAGTTAAGCGGTGGACCCTCTAGAAGACAACAAACCTTAAATCGATTATGTGACCGTCTTGAACTGCCTTTTGAACCTTCGGGTTTGGGGCAGTACGGCGTGCCACATGTGAGGCGTTGGCTTGACCCTTCTACGGCTGGATCACCGGTACTGTGACATATTCTCGGATTATTTGAACCCCGCTCAAGTGTTGAGCAGTTTGGGAAATTTTGGGTATTTGATTATCTGTTCGGAAAGTTTAATTCTGTCTATTTATCTGGAATGTGATACAATATGTGGAATTCATAGAGTTAGGCATGAAATGCGGAATATGTGATATTTCGGATTTACGATGTCTAAAGTGATTGTGGATTCCAAATATTGTAGTTTTACACTTTCTTTTCTGTGACCGTAAGTGTAATATGTGATATCGCCGGTTTCGTTGCTATATGTCAACGACAATTGGGATGCGCATATTTACTTACGTTGATGATATGAGATATTATGTGTTGCTGTGATATGTTATATTGGATCGTCGCGATCAGAATAGCCGGGGGTTTTATGTGAGATGAGGGTTTTTATTTTCATTCATGTAAAATTCATTTGTAATGTAATATTCTTTTATTTGGGGCACTTCCTGGTTGCGGTTGCTGTCACCAGTGTATATTATTTACTTTTCCGCATTAGGTAGACCCAAGGTGGGGAGCATAAGTAACCGGGTTCTAGGGTCCAGTGGGAGGCCATCTCGAGGAGTCGAGACCGGGTCTCCTAACCCTAGAATTGGCAGTGTTACTTGCCGCTCTCGTAGGGGTCTTGGGATGTGGGTTTGGCTATTCATCGCGACCGTGGAATCCGTGTTTTATACAGGCTCGTATTGAAAACACGGACGTCCTAGTATATCCAATATTTCATATATGTTCTTCTGCTGCAATGTTCTGTGATGAGATCATATTACTGCCTGAGACGAATGCTTATACTATATATATTTGCTGATATATAAATATTACTGCTTTCGTTTCTTCTGTGATGCTTAGGAAGCATAAGCTGATGGGATTTTTATTAATGAGATTAATAAAAGAAAAGAAACCTAAGGATGTTGTAGAATCAAAACTTAATAAAAAGGGTAGCTACAGTTTTGCTTTGCACAGTGATATATACGATATATCCAGCACCTTATTCGATGAGGAAAGGACCGAGATCCCTTCACCGGGAGTGACTCCTTTAGCGAAACTGGCAGATGCTACAAAACGCGGTTTGTCTTTTGATTGCTTTTAGTGTTTTGCTTTGCACAGCGGTATATATGATATATCCTGCACCTTATTCGACGAGGAAAGGGCCGACGATCCCTTCACCGGGAGTGACCCCTTTAGCGAAACAAGAAAAGCCTCAAAAACACTCCTTTTCAAAAACTACTCGATTCTACGACGATATCAAGTTCATTACGCTCAGGGTTTTCTGAAAAACCTGCGTAGCCCTCCGTCATTTCAGATAAGTACTTCTTGGTATTCGTGCTGCGTTTGTTGACCATGTTAAGGCGTAGTGTACGATAGCTAATTAATACTTATCTGCTAAAACATAAGATGTGATTGGATTAGGGTATTCGTATGACTTTGTTGACCATGTTAAGGGTCGTACGAGTGGGTTTAATTCAATCGGGAAATGACGGGTTAAACTTGGCTAGCGCTTATGATTTGTTGACCATGTTAAGGTCATGAGTTGCTAGGGGCAAAAATATTATCGGGAATTTCAAGTGTTGAAATTTGCAATGAGATTGCATACCTCCTATGAGATAGTTGGATCCTGATACCCACTGCGAGTAAGAGTTACTCCTGGGAGAGTTTTACACAGGACAATTAGTCATTCAAGTAGGTGTCTAGAAAAGTGTTAACGAGGTTACGCCTCTGGGAAAACCAGGTTTACTTTAATTAGGTCCGTGCGAAAGCACGGGGAACCTCCCTCAAAGTACCGACACTGATCTGGCTGAAAGTTGACGAAGTTGTAGGGTGTAATTAATCCCGGCTAATCTTACCTTTTAGGGTTTTAAGGTAGATTTGATAAAAACAGTGGGAGACATCCTGATTAGATAAGATAATAACCAATCTAATCTTGCAAGAGCATACGCTAAAGTGTTTTCTTCTCTCTCTCTCCAGGTAGCGACCATTTCAGGCCATAATCAAGATAATAATATGGATGTATTGACTGAACCTAATTATTGTACTGAGCAAGGGAACGTTGAACCCGTTTTTTCTTATAAGAGTTATAAGACTGAACAGGAAACAGGAGAATATCTAGATTCTCACGCCGTCCAAAAGAACATGCATGTTGATGCATCTTCTTCAGGTGTGTTAGTTATTGAGAACTGTTTCTCAGTTCACCCTACGTCCTGGGTATTAGATACCGGATCAGGATCCCACATATGTAAACAGTTACATGGGCTACGTAAAGGTAGAGAACTGGGAAAAGGTGATCATTCCGTTCAAGTAGGGAACGGTGCAAGTATTGTAGCCAAAGCAGTTGGCGAATATCACCTTGTATTACCAAGTCGTAATGCACTGATTCTGAATGAGTGTTATTATATACCGAACATGATGTGCAACATTATATCAGTTTCTTTATTGAGTAAAGAGGGATATAATTTTGTAGTACAGGAAAATGTTATGAACATATTCCTAGATCAAAAGTTGATTGCATCAGGCTCGTTACATAATGGCATATTCATTCTAAATCAGAATACAGTCCTCAATATACAAAACACACACAAGACGAAAAGTTCAGATATGAACGAATCCTACTTGTGGCATTGTAGACTTGGTCATATCAATGCGACACGACTAGCTAAGTTACATAAAGATGGTTATTTGAATCCGTTCGAATTATCATCTTATGATACTTGCCATTCATGTCTCAAAGGAAAAATGACCAAAGCTCCGTTTAGTGGACACGGAGAAAGAGTTACTGAACTCTTAGGACTGATACATAGTGATGTTTGTGGTCCCATGTCTACGCATGCCAGGAACGGTTCTTCCTACTTCATTACATTCACTGACAATCTCTCTAGATACGGACATGTGTTTCTGATGAAACACAAGTCTGAAGCTTTTGAGAAATTCAGAGAATATAAGCATGAAGTAGAGAACCAAACGGGCAAAAGTATTAAGATTCTTCGATCTGATCGAGGAGGCGAATACTTAAGCGGTGAGTTCCTAGATTATCTAAAAGAGAATGGGATTCTCTCTCAGCTTACTCCTCCTTATACACCACAGCACAACGGTGTATCGAAACGAAGAAATCGCACCCTATTAGATATGGTGCGCTCGATGATGAGTACAGCTGAGTTACCTATTTCCTTCTGGGGGTATGCACTTGAGACAACAGCATACCTATTGAATCAAGTTCCATCTAAATCTGTGCCTACAACCCCATATGAGATATGGAGGGGAATGAGACCATATTTTAAACGGTTTAAGATATGGGGTTGTCCGGCCTATGTAAAAAGACAAAATCCGGACAAACTCGAGGCACGATCAGTTCTTTGAAAATTTGTGGGATATCCTAAGAATTCTCAAGGATATATTTTCTATCACGCTGAGGAACAAAAAGTGTTTATTTCTCAATATGCCACCTTTTTAGAAAAGGAATTTCTTGCAAAAGAAATTAGTGGCAAAGAGGTAGAGCTGGAAGAGGTTCCAGCACCACAGACTACAACTGATGATTTATTGGAACCAGAGGATTCAGTAGTACCCGACGAACCCCAGCCTCTCCGCAGATCTAGTAGGGTTTCTCGTCCACCTGAGAGATACTACGGTTTTCTCATTGATGGTGGAAGCGAGGATTGCATCATGGATGATGATGACCCCACTAGTTTCGAGCAGGCCATCACGAGTAGTGACTCTGTGAAATGGCTGGATGCAATGCGATCTGAGATGGAATCTATGTACACCAACAAAGTATGGACTTTGGAAAATGCTCCTGAAGGGGTAAAACCCATTGGGAGCAAGTGGATCTTTAAAAAGAAATTTGGTGTAGATGGAAAAGTTGAGACTTTCAAAGCTAGACTGGCAGCAAAGGGATTTCGTCAACGACCAGGTGTGGACTATGACGAAACCTTTTCTCCAGTAGCTATGCTTAAGTCCATCCGGATCTTACTTGCCATTGCTGCATATCATGACTACGAAATCTGGCAAATGGATGTTAAGATCGCCTTTCTAAACGGTGATTTAGAAGAGTGCGTATATATGACTCAGCCAGAGGGCTTCGTAGATAGTGGGAGCAGCGGAAAGGTGTGCAAGCTGCTTAAATCCATTTATGGGTTAAAGCAAGCATCGCGGAGTTGGAACATCTGTTTTGATGTTGTAGTCAAAGAGTTTGACTTCATCAAAAATATAGATGAACCTTGTATCTATAAGAAGGTAGCGGAGGGTAAGGTTGTCTTCCTCGTATTGTACGTGGATGACATACTCTTGATAGGAAATGATATTCCTATGCTGCAATCAGTCAAGCTCTTCTTATCACAGAGATTCTCAATGAAAGATCTAGGTGATGCCTCCTGCATATTGGGAATCATGATCTATAGAGATAGATCTAAACGGATACTGGGATTGTCCCAATCCAGGTACATTGACACCATACTAAAGAGGTTTAGTATGGAAGAATCCAAGCGTGGGAATCAGCCCACGATCTCTGGACTCACTCTCTCCAAAGAGATGTCTCCCAAGACTGATTTGGAGAGAGCTCGCAGGCAAGGGATACCCTATGCTTCGGCAGTAGGCTCTATCATGTATGCGATGCTATGTACCAGACCCGATGTAGCATACTCACTAAGTTTAGTGAGTCGGTATCAAGCAGATCCTGGAGAGAGTCATTGGACAACAGAGAAGAACATTCTCAAGTACTTACGAAGGACTAAGGAGATGTTCTTGGTGTATGGTAATGGAGAACTCCAGGTGGAGTCCTTTACCGATTCCAGCTTCCAAAGTGATAAGGACGACTCTAAGTCGCATTCGGGTTTTGTCTTTACCCTCAATGGAGGGGCGGTATGTTGGAAGAGTTCCAAACAGGATACCGTTGCAGACTCAACGATGGAGGCTGAATACATCGCTGCCAACGATGCTGCCAAAGAGGCTGTCTGGATCAAAAAGTTCATTAGTGAACTTGGTGTGGTTCCATCCATTGAGCATCCAATACCTCTGTATTGTGATAACAATGGAGCTGTGGCTTTGGCCAAGGAACCCAGGTCCCATCAGAAGTCCAGACATATTCTGAGGCGGTATCACCTGATCAGGGAGATAGTTGATCGCCGCGAGATCGAGGTCAGGAGAGTAGATACGAAGGACAATACTGCGGATCCATTCACGAAGGCTATTCCCCAGATACAGTTTGAGAGATTATTCGGGATGCTAGGTATGAGATACTACAGCAGCTGGCCTTAGTGCAAGTGGGAGATTGTTAGTTATGTATATGCCCTAGAGGCCATTGTTGTACATATGATGTATATTATAATGGATGCTTGGTTATATATAGAGATGACTTTCTTGCTCGTCATGATAGTATGCTATTTGGTTTCACTTTATCTTAACATGTTGACTTGTATTGGTTTACTGTTTTACTCTCACATGTTGATAAAGCCCTTAGGATCTGTACTCGACTACTGGGACTATGATGAGATCATACTAGTGGGGCCGCGGTAGTCGATGAGTACATCCTATAACTGTTCCTAGTCGAGGGTATATCGAGACAGGGCATCGATACACCAGAGTAGACTAGCGTATACGCATCTTGACCCATATGATGGGCGATGGATGATCCCATATCCATCGGTGTTAGACATCAGAGATGGTGTACGGGTGCTCAGTGGAGACTGGGTATACTGGACGGACTCGCCGAGAACTCCCAGATGGTGATATACCACACGTCAGATGGCAGTTCTCTGGTGACACTGGTACAGGGTAGTCTGTAGACCCGAGATCTTCATGGAGTCTTGTGTGATTCCCACTGTGCTTTGATTTCCACCTTACCACGTCCAAGAGGGCGTGCAAAACGGTGGCTTTTGGGTACAGTCCCGAATCACATGGAGGCAATGAGCGATAGGAGGGGATTCGTCTCTCCCGGTATAGGGAGTTGATGTTGTGCTGTGTTCGATTGGCTATAACTGGAAGTCCCTGGCCAGGGCTGATATAGAGATTTACTGGTAAGTGTTACTAGTAGTTTCTCGAACCGTTATGAGCCATACATCGACACGACTTATCGGTTACTGGGGTCTGACGTATACCACCCCTAGACTTGATATGCGACATATCAGACGAACAGACCGGACTATACGGGAGTGTTACTGATCGGATTCACAGGAGAACGCACAGGCTAGCTTGTTGATCTTCTGATCGCTCAATACCTGGGTGGCTGTTACGTTTAGCTGACCGCTTGCAGCTTGTGGGTGTTTGATATGATCATCACCTGCTACCGGCGTATTGACGATTCTTTAGAGTCCTACACAGAGGTTTCTTGGCTCAGGCGAAACAGAGTAGTGGCACATATGTGATATGCGAAGGAACGAGAATAATGCGATATGGGATACCGTATTATATTCTCGTGATATTTAGATATGAACCGGGACATCGGATCAAGTATTGATTCGATGAATCGGTACATGATATATTAGTCGGTTATATTCGATATAGCCGGATCGTCGGATCAAGTGTTGATTCGATGATTTAATATATAATAATATATATGATATATTATTATATTAACTAATATTGGCTTACTTTATTATTTCATTTTCTCGCGGGATGATACATTGATATATATGCGATATATGTTAATTGTATTATTTTCTTTTGTTGCAAATATATAATATATATGTGATATATATTATTGTGACATGATATGATTAATTGTTAAACATGTTTAAGGATGATTAATTGAGGTTAGGGTTTGATTAGGGTTAGAAGCTTCAAGTTCCTTCTAGAAGCTTTTTCTTTTGTCATTCTTAAGATCTTTATGGATGACACATTCTTTTAACTTAACCAAACCCTAACCCTAGTTGTTTCTCTACACATTCTCATCCATGCATCCTTGACCATGGTTATATATCAATCATATGATTTATATTTCTATTCATCACAAAAGGAAAAGATTAATCATTATCTTTTTGATTATCCATTATCTTCTTCTTCTCTCTTGAAGAAGCTCTCTTGAAAATCCTTAAGTGATGATAAAATATGAGAAAATGATATAAAAAGAAAGCAAAATAACTACTCTCTCATCCTCATCTCATCTAGCCCTTGGGATTAGGGTGTTCTTCTCTTTTGAGTGAGAAAGCTTGAGTCGAAGCAACTTCAAGGTAGATCATCGGAGATTTGGATTACGACAAGCTAGAATGGATCGTTCGAGTCGTGGAGCCTCTCATGAGTCCGGGAGATCGTGGATCACGGCAAAGGGACTTCTACTCGGAGCTTGTGAAGTGAAGGAGCGGACTACAAAGGTTGTAATCCCTCACACTTAGATAAAAGTTATCTTATTGCATATTAAACCCTAATAATCTAGCAAAGATCCCGGCTTTGGGTTGTTCGGCACGTCTAAAATTTTATCCGGGCATGCTTGATGCCTTACGAACCTTCACAAGAGTGCCTAGGAACCCTACAAGTTGAATGGTTAGGGTTATGAGAAGAAGACAAGAATGGTAGCTTTGGTCAAACCTTCATGAAGCTTCAATTACAAACAAAGAAAACCACCATTCTTCTCTTTAATCTTTTCCAAAATAAATAAATAAATAAATAAGTATGAAAAACAAAACCCTAACCATTTAAATAACCATGGTTCAATCTTTACACAAACTCAAGTAAACATGTATCATCAAACATGATACATACAAGTGCACAAAACTATATCACATATACAATGTGCACATGAAGTGAGCAAATCCATTTAAAGTGAACCAATACTAGTTAATGCAAAGTAATATATCAAATATATAATTATACATTAAATCATTAAATCAACAATTGATTCAATGATCCGGTCATGTTGCACATAACTGACTAGTATCAATAGTAACAACTTATCGGATCAACACTTGATCCGATAACCCGGCTATATCGCATATAACCGATCAATGTTACATATCGCGAGAATCAAATACAGTATCACATACTGGTATTATTCTCGGTCCCGCACATATCTCATATGCGCTCCTATTTCGTTTTGCTTGAGCCAGGAAACCTCTGTGTAGGACTCTAAAGACTCGTCAATACGCCCGCAGCAGGTGATGATCATATCAAACACCCACAAGCCGCAAGCGGTTTGCTAAACGTAACGGCCACCCGGGTATTGAGCGATCAGAAGATCGACGAGTAAGCCCGCTCACACTCCAGTGAATCCAACCAGTAACACTTACCGTACCGTCCGGTCTCGTCGTCTGATATGTCGCATATCTTGCTTAGGGGTGGTAAACGTCAGACCCCAATAGCTCGATAAGTCGTGTCGATATGAGGTCTATAACAGTTCGAGAAACTACTGGTAACACTTACCAGTAAATCTCAGCAACCTTGGCCAGGGATTTCCGGTTATAGCCAATCGAACACCGCGCAACATCAACTCCCTATACCGGGAGAGACGAATCCCCTCCTATCGCTCATTGTCTCCATATGATTCGGGACTATACCCAAAAGCCACCGTTTTGCACGCCCTCTTGGACGTGGTAAGGTAGAAATCAAAGCACAGTGGGAACCACACAAGACTCTATGACGATCTCGGGTCAACAGACTACTCTGTACCAGTGTCACCAGAGAACTGCCATCTGACGTAAGGTATAATACCATCTGGGAGTTCTCGGCGAGTCCGTCCAGTGTACCCAGTCTCTACTGAGCAGCTGTATATCATCTCTGATGTCAAACACCAATGGATATGGGATCATCCATCGCCCATCTGTATGGGTCGAGAAGGTATACGCTAGTCTACACTGGTATATCGATGCCCCGTCTCGATACACCCACAACTAGGGATTTTGAAGGATGTACTTATGGACTACCATGTCCCCACTAGTATGATCCGCATCATAGTCCAGGTAGTCAAGTACACATCCTAAGGGCTTTACCAACATGTAACAGAGAGACAATCTTTGTACACGTTAAGGTAAAGAGTAACCAGATAGCATACTATCATGTCGAGCAAGAAAGTCCTCCCTATATATGTCCCAGCATCCACTACAATATACATCCAATGTACAGTAATGGCCTCTAGGGCATACATATAACTAACAATCTCCCACTTGCACTAGGGCCATCTGATAGCAGTAGTTGAAGTATCTCATACTCAACCATCCCTTAAAATTCTCTCTTTGGGAATAGGCCTTCGTGAGTGGATCCGCCGTGTTGTCCTCTGAGTCTACTCTCCTAACCTCTATCCCTTAGAGATCAACCATCTCCATGATCAGGTGATACTGCCTCAGAATATGTCTGGATCTCTGATGGGACCGGCATTCCTTGGCATAAGCCACAACTCCATTGTCTCACAATGGTAGGAACGTAGTTCATCTCATGAACCTGTATACACCCAAACATCCTCTTTGGTAGCATCTTAAGTAGCGATGTATCTGCCTTTATCGTCTAGTATGCCACGGTATTTAGCTTGGAACCCTTCCAACATACCGTCCCTTTACTAAGGGTAAAGACAATGCCTGTGACTGACATTCAGTCGTTCTTATCACTCTGGAACACTTCCAATGATTCTCCCCAGGATCAACTGATACGATCTCACTACATCTAGCGAGTATCCTAACTTCCATTTAGATCTATCTCATAGATCCAAACACCAGGATTTAGGAGGTATCACTTTGATCCTTTATGGAGAATCATTGTGATAAGCGGAGATTGATCGAGCGTAGTATAGGAAACTCTTTCTCTATCAAGAGTATGTCATCCACGTACTCTACGAGAATCGCCACCATACTCCCTACTACCTTTTTGTTTATACAAGGTTCATCTACCATTTTGATGATGTCAAACTTTTTGACTATCTTATCAAAACAGATGTTCCAACTCCGCGATGCCTGCTATATCTTATAAAGCATCTTGTACACGTTTCCGCTGCTCCCACTGTCTACGAGGCCCTCTGGCTGTGTACTTACAGACGTTCTCCTCTAAAACATCATTTAGAAAAGCTGTCATGACACCCAACCACCAGATATCGTAGTCATGGTATGTAGCCATGGCAAGTAGGATCTGGATAGACTTAAGCATAGCCACTTGAATAGGTTTCATCATTGTCCACGCCTGGTCGATGACGAAAACCTTTAACAAGTCTAGCTTTTGAAAGTCTCAACTTTTCCATCCATACCAAGTAATCTTCTCAAGATATACTTGCTACCGATGGGGATTTAACCCTTCAGATATAGCACCCAAAGTCCATACTTTGTTGGTGTACATGGATTCCATCTCAGATCACTAAGCATCCAGCCATTCTTACAGAGTCTTACTCCTGATGGCCAGCTCGAAGCTAGTTGGGTCATCATCTCATGATGCAATCCTCGCTCCCACTATCATAGAGAAACCGAAGTATCTCTCAGGTGGGTGAGGACCCCTACTAGATCGGCGGAGAGGCTGAGGTTCGTTGGAATCTACTGAATCCTTTGGTTCTATCAAATCATCAGCTGCAGTTTGTATGGCTGGAACATTTCCAGTTCTACATAACAGATCTTGCCTCGAGCTTGTCTGGATTTTGCTTTTAGACATAGGCCGGACAACCCCAAATCTTAACTAGCTTAAGACATGGGCTCTTCCCTTTCCATATCACATATGAAGTGGTAGGTAACTGATTTGATTCGAACCTATTCAATAGGTATGTAGCTTCTCAAGTGCATAACCCCCTAAAAGGAAACAGGTAACTCAGTAGTACTCATCATAGAGCACACCATATCAAATAGGGTGTATTTGCTCCGCCCCGATATACCATCGTGCTATGGTGTATACGGAGGAGTAATGCTGAGAGAGAATCTCATTCTCCTTTAGAAAAGTCCAAGAATTCTGTGCTCAAGTATTCTCCTCCTTGATCTCATCAAAGGACATAATACTTATACCCGTATTGGTTCTCTACTTCTAGCTTATATTCTGTGAATATCTCAAAAGGTTCGGACTTGTGTTTCAACAGGAACATAGGTCTGAATCTCGAAAGATCATCAGAGAATATAATGAAGTACAAAGAACCAGTCCTAGTATGTGTAGACAGGGGACCTTTATACATCAACATGTATTATCCCAAGAGTTCACTAACTCTTTCTCTGTTTCCAATAAACAGAGCTGGTGTCATTATATCTTTGTGACATGACTGGCAAGTTTCATAAGATGTAAATTCAAACTGATTTAAATATGCATCTATATGTAACTTCAGCTAGTCGGGTCGCATTGATATGACCTAGTCTACAATGCCTCAAGAAGGATTCGTTCATTTCTGAACTCTTCCTCTTGTGTGTGTGTTCCATATACTAAGAACTGTTGTTTGATTTAGAACATCAATGCTTTTAGATAACGTGCCTGAACTGATCAACTTTTGATATAGGAAATGTTCAAAACATTATCCAACAATACAAAATTTTATCATTTCTTTACTAATAAAGAGACTGATATGATTTTGTATATCAGGTTCGGTATCTAATAACATTCATTCAGAATCAATGTATTACAATACAGGGTGACAGTGACCAACAGACTTGGCTGCAACACTTGCCCCGTTTTCTGCCTCATGAAACTTATCACCTGTTCTCAGTTCTCTACCTTTCTGTAGCCCTATGTAACTGATTACATATCTGGGATCCTGATCTGGTATCACATACCCAGGATGTAGAGGATACAGAGAAACAGTTCTTTGTAATGAACACACCCGAAGATGATGCATCAGCATGCACTCTCTTCGTTTGGGCGGCACGGGAAATCTGGTATTCCCCAATTTCCTGCTCTGTCTTATAACAATTATAAGTTGGAGCGGGACCAACGTTCCCCAGCTCAGTATAACAAGCGGGTTCGGTCAATAATCCATTTTATTATCTTGATTAAGGCGTGACATGGTCGCTACCAGGAGAGAGAGAGAAGAAAACACTCAGCGTGCGCTCTTGCAAGAATAGATTGGTTATTATTTTATCTAATCAGGATGGCTTCCACTGCTTTTTATCAAATCTTCCTTCAAACCCTAAAAGGAAAGACTAGCCGGGATTAATTACACACTACAAGTTCGCCAATCTTTCAGCCAGGCCAGTGTCGGTACTTTGAGGGAGGTCCCCCATGCTTTCGCACGAACCTAATTAATGTAAACTTCGTTTTCCCAGAGGCGTAACCTCGTTAACACCTTTCTAGACACCTACTTGATCGGCTAATTGTAATGTGTAAAACTCTCCCAGGAGTAACTCTTACTCGCAGCGGGTATCGGGATCCAACTATCTCATAGAAGGTATGCAATCTCATTGCAAATTTCAACACTTGAAATTCCCGATAATATTTTGCCCCTAGCGTCCTATGACCTTGACGGAGGTCAACAAACCATAGGCTACTAGTCAAGTTCAACCCGTCATTTCTTGATCGAATTAAACCCACCCGCACGACCCTTGACGGAGGTCAACAAGGCCGCACGACTACCCTAATCCAGTCTGCATCATATGCATAAACAGATAAATACTAGTTAGCTACCGCACACTACGCCTTGACGGAGGTCAACAAACGTAGCACGAATACTAAATAGGACTTATCTGAAATGACGGAGGGCTATGACAGGTTTTTCTGAAAACCTATTGCGTAATGAACTTGATATCATTGTAGAATCAAATGATTTTAAAATGGAGTGCTTTTGAGGCTTTTCTAGTTTTGCTAAAGGAGTCACTCCCGATGAAGGGATCGAGGTTAGGAGAGTAGACTCAGAGGACAACACGGCGGATCCACTCACGAAAGCCTATTCCCAAAGAGAGACTTTAAGGGATGGTTGAGTATGAGATACTTCAACTACTGCTATCAGATGGCCCTAGTGCAAGTGGGAGATTGTTAGTTATATGTATGCCGTAGAGGCCATTACTGTACATTGGATGTATATTGTAGTGGATGCTGGGACATATATAGGGAGGACTTTCTTGCTCGACATGATAGTATGCTATCTGGTTACTCTTTACCTTAACGTGTACAGAGATTGTCTCTCTGTTACATGTTGGTAAAGCCCTTAGGATGTGTACTTGAGAAGCAGGCAAGCTTTTTCTTCAAGTAAAAGATGAAGAAGAAGAAGATGAAAAATGTTATGATAAGTTATGATTAGTTCTATTTGTAAAAAGAAAATAATAAGAATACTTATCATATCTCAACCATGGTCAAGTGTAGAGACTAAACTAGGGTTAGTGGGAATGGTTAGGGTTAAGCATGAGACAAAATGGTCACATAGTTAAAGCTTCATGAAGCTTCAATATACAACAAAGTTAGCCACCATTTTCTCTTTATGCTTTTCATTTTCCAAAAATCAATAGATAAATAAATAAGTGAATAAAACAAAACCCTAACCATTATCATGTAACCATGGTTTGATCTTTACACAAAAACCCTAGCAAACATGTATCATCAAACATGATACAATCAAGTGCACAAAAGTATATCATATATACAATGTGCACATCCGAGTGAGAATATCCATTTAAAGTGAACCCACTTCCTATTTCTTCATCCTCTACCTCTTGCCAAGTTGTAGAGTATGTTTTCTTCACAAGTTTCATGACTTGGTGAAGTGGGAGCTTGATCTAGTGATGCCTCGACGTAGATCATCTTCGGCACGAAGCCGACGACCTTGCCCGCCCATTTCTCCGATGAAGCCGACGTTAGAGCCCGGGATTCCATTTGGACAGCGAGGAGACTTCATTGCGGAGCTATGGAGGTGGAGGACCGGATCTACAAAGGTTGTATTTCCGTTTTCTCTTTAGTTAAGTTGTTAGCTAGTTTCTAGTTTCGCCTAAAATCTAGTTAACGATCCGTATTAGGGTTTCTCGGCATCCGTAAAATTTAAAATTGGCATGGTTGATGCCTTGTGAGGCCTCTTGGGAGTTGATCAGTCGAAAATATTGCATATTTTAACCGGCAATTTCCTTATCATCTGCATACATATAGAAGTGTACGGTATTCATAATTCACATATTAGCTAATCGGTCGCAAAATATCAAATTACATGTATTCGACCTTAAAACCGGCATTTCTAGGGAAATTGACTGCATTGCATTACATAGCATATTTTCCATATCTTGCAACCCGTGCTTCGAAGTCTGTGCAGGAAAAGGAAAGCTTGCTCGATCATTACAGTGCTCGACCATTACAATTGCTCGTAAACTCACTGAACTCAAATCTGGTATCAACACAGAAGGGAAACTGCAATTCAAAAAATCAAAGAAAAGCCCAAACAGCAATACCAAGCAACAGAAGAAAGCCCAAGGTCCAAGCCCACCAACTGAGCGCGGAAGCGCGGCCAATGCCTAGTAAATGCGGCGGATCCGCGGCGGCTACAGGGAATCAGTTCCCCAATTTCAGTGCACAACTCCTGTACTAAGGCCCACTGCTCAAAAATGCACACAAACTTCCAGAAGATTCCAGATACTTCCACCAGATCAGCAAACACCCAAACTAGCCTAATCTTTCTAGAACTTTCCTAAACCCTTGCTTAAACCCTAAGCTAGCTCCTAACAAACTTTGGCAACAAACTTTGGGAGGGAAAGTCCAATTTAAACCTAAACCTAGGGTTTGAGAGTTCTATAAATAAGACCCTAGACTCACTCATTAATCATGTTATAATCTTGGAAAAATCTAGGGATATCTCTTGAAAATAATTCAACATCTTAGATTTTAGCCATTCTCTTTCTTCATCTCCCTCTTCCTCAAGTTTAGTGAGAGAGCTTGTAGGAAACCCTAACCCTAAATCTAACCACAATTCAAGATCTTGAGTGCAAGCCAAGCAAGATGCCTTCAACCCTTTTATGAGCCGAGCCGATCTTCAATCGGGCAAGAGATCAAAGTAGATCCACGATCCACGGAGACGAGCGAAGCCGAGTCAACGATCGATTTCTTCTTCTTGTAGATCTTGAAAGAATGTATTGAAATTGTTGATTAAATAAAAAGGTGATATTTCTTCTATCTTGTTTTCTTTAAATTCCGCATCATGTTATCTTTACTATTCTTGAATATTGTCTATGTGGTGATGTGTGAATAAAACTCCGCTCGTTAAGGAGTCGAAACGATCTTTAGTATGATGATGTAGCAAATTTGTAATCGATTCTTGAATCCCACGAGTTTGTAAACCCTAGCAAGTTCAAGAATCGACGACCCAATTCGTTGCGATGCTTTCTTGATCGACATCGCTCGAGATTGGGGAAATCCGATCGCTTCTTGAAATTGCTAGAGGCTAGAATATAAATGGTATCCTCGAAAGAACAAGGGTTAAGAGATGAAACCTTAATTTCATCAAGAAAGCCCTAACTCTCGTCGATCACCATTGATCTAGTATCAATTCTTCGAAGGACAAGAATATGAAATCTTGTAGACTACATCACATCTAAAGATCCGATCGATTCCTACGAGCCTCTCTCTTATTCTTGACTGTTGTTTGGAAAATACCATTGAAACCCGATTCTTGATTGTTTATAGTTTCTTGATTCTTTAATAGAGAATAGTGACACACGAATACAAATCATTCTTGAATCATGTTTTCTTTTATTGTTGCTTAACATTTCATTTCAAACACATTTAAATACAAACGAAGAGCGAAATCCCTGTGGACGATCCGCATTCATTCATTAACTACAGCTGACACCGTAGTTTGATTGCGGTCAATATAAATTTTTGATTCGATACGACACATCTAAAATTTACTCCAATCAAAATGGCGCCGTTGCCGGGGAATACGCGCTAATTCGTTTACATTTTTTAGTTTGAAGTGAAAGAATTATTACATTTTACTTCTTGAAATCAAAATTCGTACAAACTCTTATACGTGTATTGTGAATTGATTGCAAGGTAATCTGGAGCATTCTGTGCTGTGGAAAATTTTTTTGGAGTATACCTCAGAGCTTAGGGAGCCAACAGAGACTCCCTGAAGAAGTTTTGTACAGTGAACCCACTGTTGGAGCGCGTTTCCGCGGCAGGAGCCAGTAGATGCGGCGGATCCGCGGCTAGGTTGGGGATTCACTGCATAATTTTCAGTGTAGGTGATTTCTGTCTCTCTCCCCTCTCCTCTTTTAGCTCCAACTAATCCTTTCTGCAGGATTCTTTGCAAACAATAGCTGCGCCGCAAAAGCAAATTAAAAAAATTATGCTTGATTTTGATTTCTTGGTTGTTTTGCATATTAAATACGGAATTTAAGGGGCACGGCCAAATCCAAATTAGGTGGGGATTTCATTACCCTTCCTAGGCCCCGAAAACCACCAAACTTGCATCCGCATTTACCCCCATTAACTAAAAGAAATCTAGAGATGACTCTAAGGACTGTCGCGCTCAATTAGGACAAGAGAGGGCCGTGGGTAATCCATTGTTTGTCTGCGTTTTTCCTGTGGTGCCTAAGGCGAGTGTGTCTAAGGCTAGTGGTTATTAATTAGGCCCACTGTAGTGGTGGTTCCTTCCCACTTACCTGGCACTTATCCGGCCACAGGGGGACAAAGAGGCAGTGGAGGATTGATCCTGCGACTTGTCTTTTAGCATTTAGGAGCGGTCTAGAGCCGGACCTAGGTGACCATTAGATTCTAGGGTTTGTGTGCTGCATTTGGTTGTCGCATCATTTTTTCAAAATCCGTCCCTTTTCAAAAGCAAACACCGCATTCATTTTACCCCTAATTAAAAGCCAACGCTGCCACTTGTACTAACCCTTTTTAGTACAAGATAGGCTGGACACGGGATTCTAGTGCCCGTTTAGTCCGCGTACCCTTTATCGACTCCGAAGTCGATAATTCTCCATTTACCTTTTCTTTACCTACTACCACACCCACACCGATGGATCCGAATCCATCAAACTTCTTTAACCCTAATCTGCCACCGTCCGTTGGTGCGCAGAATCCTCCCCACATTTCTCTTCAGGAAAGATGCTATCCACTTAGAGGTCCTCTGTCGACCTGCTTATCCACACCACCAGCCAATGGGGATAACTTTGAGATTAAGCCCCAGTATATCAATCTTTTACCCAAATACCACGGACTAGAGACGGAGGACGCTTACGTTTTCATTACCAAATTTGAAAACGTTTGCGCAATGATGGGTACGTCACAACTTTCAGTGGATGCGATGCGTCTACGACTTCTCCCATTTACCTTGTGCGATGTAGCCGAGAAGTGGCTATACAACACTACCGCACACTCTATTATGAATTGGGGAGAATTCGTCGCTGCATTCCTTAAGAAATTTTACCCAATCCAAAAGACGGCTCGAATCCGTAGCGAACTGAATCAATTTACCCAGCTCCCTGCTGAACCATTTTCTAAATGCTTTGAACGTTTCAAGGATCTATTGGTTCAATGTCCTCATCACGGCATCCCGAGATGGGAGCTTTGCCGAATCATATATGAGGGCAGTAACCCTAACACTAAACAGAGCCTTGAAAACATGTGTCAAGGTACGTTCATGTCTAAGGATGATGGGGAAGCTTGGCGATACTTAGAAGAGTTCGCTGAAAAGTCTTTACAGTGGGAAAGTCCATCATTTAGGAGTGGCAATAACCAATCGGATGTTTCCATAGGAGTTAGAGCTGACATTTCAGCTCTACAAAAGAAACTCGAGACTATGGAAAACAAATTTTTAGCCGCCTCCCTTAATCAAATGTCACTTTCCAAAACTGTATGTGGCTGCTGTTCTGATCCGTCTCACTTGACGGAAGAATGTCCGTTTCAAGGTCGTGAGCATACCAATGCCACATTTCAAAGACCTAGGAACGATCCTTTTTCTTCCACATATAATAAGGGTTGGAGGAATCACCCCAATTTTTCTTGGAACCAATCACAATCACAAAACACGGTTCCAAACCAAAACAATTTTCAAAGGGTCCCTCCACCACAACAGCAGCCACAACTTCAATTAAGTCAGCACCCCTTTCAAGCACATAATTTTCAAAATCAGGTCAACACACCTGCACTGTCTAGTCCTTTACAGTTGACCGGAACTGATGAATCCTCTTCTTTTGCACAATACATGAATTTGATCTTAACAAATATCATGCAAGTTTCGGCTGAAATGAAATCTTCCGTCGATGACATGAAGAAAAACTCTGCGTCCCAAAACGAGAGTATTAAATCAATGGAAGAAGAAATTGCACGATTAAAAGCCGAACTGAGTGCAAGAGAGAAAGGGAAACTTCCAGCTCAATCCTTACCAAATCCTGGCTATTCACATCATGTGAATGCAATCACCACATTGAGATCGGGAAGAGTGCTTGACAATCATGTTGGGGAAGAAGTTGATGATACTGAAAATCATATCAACACCCCGGCTGAGACCTTTCCACACACACACACATCTAATTCTGACCCCAGTTCTTCTACCCTTCCATCCTCTTCCGAGCCTATTCTTCATTTCCCAAAAGGCTCGCCACTGCAGCCCACCTCTTTTACCCCTCCTCGGACGATTCCCACTTCTATTCTGGGATCGGTTCCACACACACTTCCTTCTCCTATGATGGACCCAGCGCTTATTGCTAAAGCACCTTACCCTAATCGGTTAAGGGCTAACATACCAAGTCCACAGATGGAGAAGATCACTGAGATGTTTAAACAGGTTAACATCAATATCCCTCTTCTAGATGCTATCCAACAAGTACCTGCATACGCAAAAGTTCTTAAAGATTTCTGCACTAGAAAGAGGAAGAAACAAATGCCCAAGAAGATATTCATGGCAAAAACAGTAGACACAGCTTTCCCCCAGCAATTACCGAGGAAACGTAAGGATCCTGGATATCCTACGATTTCCATCTCTATTAGGGAGAAACACATTAACCGTGCTCTACTAGATCTTGGGGCAAGTGTTAACCTGCTTCCTTTCTCAGTTTATGAGCAGTTAGGGATCGGAGAGTTGAAACCATCTCCATGCACTCTACAGATGGCTGACCGATCAATCACCAGACCTAGGGGTGAACTAGAGGATGTGTTAATAAAAATCGGGGAATTTATCTTCCCTGTAGACTTTATTGTAATTGATACACAGCCTGTAGCGAACTCACGGAATCAAATTCCGGTGATTTTAGGTCGCCCCTTTTTGGCCACTTCCAATGCTATCATCAATTGTCGTAACGGTTCTATGACCCTATCTTTCGGGAATAGGTCAATAAAGCTGAACATTTACAAATTGGGAAGTGTACCCTCCGAACCTACTGCTCAGGTATGTTCTGTCGACTTAATGGATGTCGACAGCAATGAATTTAATGATCCTCCTGATACTGATCTTGACTCTTTTCATACGTTATTGTTTGACCCAATTATGTATCATACACATACGGACTCTTCCACCGAGATGTCCGGGTCAACAACTAACACTGATTATGAACTGCTTTTAGAGTCTGAAGATCACCCCGCACCTTGTGATGACATTATTCTTCGGGGTATAGATGAAACTTTTGAGGAGATCTTCGCTGATGAACTCGCATTTCTAAAAAGCACGGGTGTTGAGACGAATCATGTCCAAATCAATGGAATTGAACCCCCACCCACTCTTCTGAAATGTAAAAAGAATGCGAGTAATCCATCACATACACTGCATCGTCTCTCCAATATGAGACGCACACACATTCTCTTCCACCACTTAACCTTTCCCCACTTCTTCTTCCACCAACCAGAGCACTGCATTGATAAATTTTTTGAATGGTTGGTGTTAACCTTCGGTCTTTGTAAAGCTTGGCATCGACCACTGATTTTTGACCCCCACTTGTGATTTTCAAAACTTAACATTGCATAACTCAAGTTTGGGGGGGGGGTATAATTTTTTCCGGCTCCTATAAAGAATTTTTACAAAATGATGAGCTAAAAATAAGTTTGGGGGAGGTTCTTCACTTAAATATTTTTGCCCCCACTAATAAATTCCTCCCAAGCTTACAGGTTTTTCGAGATTTAGCGGAAGGCAACAGTGAGGACACTGTTGAAAACAAGTTTGGGGGAGGTTTGTGCTTATTTTTGCATCATTTGCATATCATCTGCATAAGCACAAAACATTTCTTTTAAAAATCTATAAAAATTGAAAAATTTTCAAACCCATAAAAATTTAAAAATTTTCAAATATAAAAATAATTTTAATATTTACACTTTTTTGTATATAAATAAGATAATGAAAGTGTAGACAGTGTGCTATTACATCCATGAGATTGGAAAATTTTTAGAAAACTAAGAAAATTAGAAGTTTTCTTATACGAACTAGTAATAAGTAGTTATGAGCCGTTGTCCCAAGGGTTAGTAAGATGAAGGACGTCACTAATCTGAGGATAAAAATAAGTCTGAAAAATAGTTTCTATTCTGGAAGCCAAACATTTTGAACGTTGCTACCCTGCTATTCGCACTTACACACGTCTTAAAGCCTGGGATAGTAGAGGATACCTTGAAATGCTCTTGTCTTAAAGCCAAAAGTATGGGAAAAAAAATGTGTTTTAAAGTGGTGAGAAAAATGGACACTGGTTTTGTTATCACCGAGGGCAATAAAAATATATAGCAAAAGGGTGCTTCTTCACCTAGTGCCTCAAGGTCAACTGGTCTGGGAGTCACTGCTATGCCTAAGGTGGTGCAAGACGAGGAAAATACACCAAGCATGCAAGCACATTAGTAATCGGTCGGTTAGTACCTCAAGAAGTATTAACGGTCACATGAAAGTGTGTAAGCAATCTCGTTTGTCAAGAAGTACTGAGGCTGATGGGTAAGAGTATGATAGCTTGAATTGAATTCTCTGGGTGTTGGGATGTCTTTACACACACGCAGGGTGATATGATCGATGTTTGGAATAAAGATAGGAATGAAGAATAAGATGATGTTTTATTGAGGGAGGACGTGATTTCTGACATCTTCTCATGACCATTAAGATAGGGCTCATGACAACCGAAAAGCTAGCTTAGTTGGAAACCCTAATTTTCAAGGCTTTTCTTTTACAATTCTTGTCTTTAAATGTAATATTCATGATCTTACTTTTATTTTTGGATTTTGTGGGTGCAATCCGCTGAAAACTCTCAGGAGACAACACTCCTCCTACTAGGGACACCTAGAGGTTTAAAGGCTTGTTGCACATGCTCAGTGCAATCGTGTTGCCTACGAAAGTGTGCTAGTTAGTTTTTCTCTTTCTTTATTTTCTCCTTCTCTTTTTAATAAAACATTCGCCCGAGACGATCGAAATTAAGTTTGGGGGTATTTGATCAGTCGAAAATATTGCATATTTTAACCGGCAATTTCCTTATCATCTGCATACATATAGAAGTGTATGGTATTCATAATTCACATATTAGCCAATCGGTCGCAAAATATCAAATTACATGTATTCGACCTTAAAACCGGCATTTCTAGGGAAATTGACTGCATTGCATTACATAGCATATTTTCCATATCTTGCAACCCGTGCTTCGAAGTCTGTGCAGGAAAAGGAAAGCTTGCTCGATCATTACAGTGCTCGACCATTACAATTGCTCGTAAACTCACTGAACTCAAATCTGGTATCAACACAGAAGGGAAACTGCAATTCAAAAAATCAAAGAAAAGCCCAAACAGCAATACCAAGCAACAGAAGAAAGCCCAAGGTCCAAGCCCACCAACTGAGCGCGGAAGCGCGGCCAATGCCTAGTAAATGCGGCGGATCCGCGGCGGCTACAGGGAATCAGTTCCCCAATTTCAGTGCACAACTCCTGTACTAAGGCCCACTGCTCAAAAATGCACACAAACTTCCAGAAGATTCCAGATACTTCCACCAGATCAGCAAACACCCAAACTAGCCTAATCTTTCTAGAACTTTCCTAAACCCTTGCTTAAACCCTAAGCTAGCTCCTAACAAACTTTGGCAACAAACTTTGGGAGGGAAAGTCCAATTTAAACCTAAACCTAGGGTTTGAGAGTTCTATAAATAAGACCCTAGACTCACTCATTAATCATGTTATAATCTTGGAAAAATCTAGGGATATCTCTTGAAAATAATTCAACATCTTAGATTTTAGCCATTCTCTTTCTTCATCTCCCTCTTCCTCAAGTTTAGTGAGAGAGCTTGTAGGAAACCCTAACCCTAAATCCAACCACAATTCAAGATCTTGAGTGCAAGCCAAGCAAGATGCCTTCAACCCTTTTATGAGCCGAGCCGATCTTCAATCGGGCAAGAGATCAAAGTAGATCCTCGATCCACGGAGACGAGCGAAGCCGAGTCAACGATCGATTTCTTCTTCTTGTAGATCTTGAAAGAATGTATTGAAATTGTTGATTAAATAAAAAGGTGATATTTCTTCTATCTTGTTTTCTTTAAATTCCGCATCATGTTATCTTTACTATTCTTGAATATTGTCTATGTGGTGATGTGTGAATAAAACTCCGCTCGTTAAGGAGTCGAAACGATCTTTAGTATGATGATGTAGCAAATTTGTAATCGATTCTTGAATCCCACGAGTTTGTAAACCCTAGCAAGTTCAAGAATCGACGACCCAATTCGTTGTGATGCTTTCTTGATCGACATCGCTCGAGATTGGGGAAATCCGATCGCTTCTTGAAATTGCTAGAGGCTAGAATATAAATGGTATCCTCGAAAGAACAAGGGTTAAGAGATGAAACCTTAATTTCATCAAGAAAGCCCTAACTCTCGTCGATCACCATTGATCTAGTATCAATTCTTCGAAGGACAAGAATATGAAATCTTGTAGACTACATCACATCTAAAGATCCGATCGATTCCTACGAGCCTCTCTCTTATTCTTGACTGTTGTTTGGAAAATACCATTGAAACCCGATTCTTGATTGTTTATAGTTTCTTGATTCTTTAATAGAGAATAGTGACACACGAATACAAATCATTCTTGAATCATGTTTTCTTTTATTGTTGCTTAACATTTCATTTCAAACACATTTAAATACAAACGAAGAGCGAAATCCCTGTGGACGATCCACATTCATTCATTAACTACAGCTGACACCGTAGTTTGATTGCGGTCAATATAAATTTTTGATTCGATACGACACATCTGAAATTTAGTTCAATCAGGAGTGCCTAGGAACCCTACAGTGGTATCAGAGCCTAGCTAGAGCCTTAGGCGAAGTCCAGACGAGGTTTGAAGTCCGATCGAACCAAAACCCCAATTCAAAATCCATAACCACAAGCACGTCAGCGGCACTAACTGTATGTAACGGCTACCCGGGTACATGTCGAAAAAGGAAAGCCGATGAGCAAACTCATCCGGATCCTAACTAAGCATATCCGTGACAATATCCGTACAGTCCGGTCTCTTCGTCTAAGAGTATCGCATACCGGGTCTAGGGGGTGGTAAACGTCAGAACCTAATAACCCGATAATTCGTGCTGGTGTGGCTCAGGACCAATCCGGTAAACTACTGATCAACCTGTCGGTAAATCCCAACTGCCTTGGCCAAGGTCATATGGTCCTAGCCTATCGAACACAGTGCGATATCGACTCCCAATACCGGGAGAGACGAATCCCTGACAATCACTCACTGTCTCCATGTGGCTCGGGACTGTACCCAACCAAAACCTATTTGCACGACTCAGTAGAGCCGTGGTAGGGTAGTGATCAAAGCATAGTGGGAACTCATATGAGACAAATGATGACTTCAGGTCCAAAGACTAACTTGTACACATGTCACGCGAGAACCGCTATCTGACGATAGGTATAATACCATCTAGAGGTTCTCAGCGAGTCCGTCCAGTATACTCACCCCTAGTGAGCACCCGTATACAATCTTAGGTGATCATACCAATGGTTATGGGACCAACCACCGCCCCTCGTCGGGGTCTCGAAACGTATACGCAAGTCTACTCTGGAGTATCAATGCTCGATCTCGATACTCCCGCGACTTAGGACTTTTAAGGATGTGCTTATAGACTACCCAGCTCCCACAAGTATGATCGCCATCATAACGCTGGTAGTCAAGAAAGATCCTATGGGCTTTATCAACATGTGGTCGATATATATAACATATGCACATGTTAAGATAAAGACAAACCATAATAGTATACTTCTGTATCGAGTCTTTATCAATATGTGCAAGCTGGATAAAACATCAATAGTAAAAGATACACATATCCTGATAAAGACAACTCAAATAATATACTATATAATTGAGCAAGATTGTCCTGTACATATATATCTTTAGCATCCACATGTATACATATACAATAATGGCCTCTAGGGCAACATATCCAACACTACATCCAACAATCTCCTACTTGCACTTGGCTAATTATTGCGGTGTCGCATACTCACAGCCCGTATGATACCGAACACCCAACTTCTCTACTAATCAGTCTCGCAAAACTTGTTTGCGAAACCATCGTGTTTGAGAAAGAGCCTCAGTGAGTGGATCTGCTCCAATGTTTCTATCTTTATCTCTCTATATCTTAATTTCGCAGAGAAAGACCATCTCCCGGAATGAGCGATACATGTCTTAGAATTTGTCTAGATATCTGATGGGACCCAGTTCAAAAATAAACTCCAAATCCAACAAACTCTTAAACCGTATCTTTCACTGAATTTAATCAGTATCCTGCGCCATGCCTTCCTTAGTATCCGCTTGGACCACCTGTCCAACATACTACCCTTTAGAGAAGAGGGAAAACTATAACTCCGACAGTCACTCTGTCATCCAGGTCACCTTGGAAGCCTGAAATGATAACCGCTTCCTGAAGGAGGCTACTGTTACCATATACCAAGAACATCCACTTATGTTCGTAACCGCTTCCAAATATTTCTCCAGGATTGGATTAATATATGCTTATTGTAGCTAGTGCAAAAGCAATATCTGGTGCGGTACTTGACATCTCATGATTGACTCAATTGCCTAAGCAAGAGATATATCAATCATGCAAATCTCTCTGCTCATCAGTTTAGAAGACATCTCTTTAGAGAGGGTGACTCCATCACCTGCGGGTACACCACCACGCCAGGAGTCGTCCATTCTAAAACACTTTAGAATAGTGTTAAAGTACCCGGATTGGGACACTTCCTAAATCTAGATCTAAAACCATAGATCTAGTCACCAGAATCCCTAATATTTTATCCAGATCCTATGTGGAGAAACAACTTGTGACAACCAAAGTATAACCGATCGTAGTATAGGAAGATAACTTCCTATCAAGAGCATGCCATCCAAATACCAGGCCATCACACCCTACTGTTTTCTTATGAAGTCCATCTATTATTCTGATGAAATCAAACTCTATGACTGTCACATCAAAAATAGATGATCTATCTCCACTATACTTGCTTTAGTCTATAAATAGACATAAGCTACTTGCCCACCATTCTTCCGCCGCCTCCACTGACTACAACAACTCTCTGGCAGAGCCATATACACGTGCACTTCAAAAGCTAATTTAGAACGACATTATACTCATCCAACTGCCAGATTTCATAGTCTAGAACAGCAGTAGTGGCAAGTTCGGGTCATCAAAAACCTCCCTATCACCGTTTTTTAGGAGACCGAAATACCTCTCGGATGGCTGAGGTTACCCACCAAATCTGCGGAGTGGCTAATGTTGGGATTCCATAGCACCATGCCTAGGGTTTGCAAGCATCATACATGCCACAATAAATTTTGGGGAGGTGCTAAGCAATCTAACTATGAATCGAAACTAGAAAAATTAGGGTAACACTAATAGTATCTCATACAACATAGAAGCTATCACTAAGTGGGAAGAATACAACCTTTTTAGTCCTTCTTTAGTGACTCCTTAGATCCTTGAAAGTTTGAACCGGCTTGCTAGAGACCTTTCAAGTCCACAATGATCCATCCGAAGTCCCTTTGCTCAAAGCTCCTTACTTCACTTGGTCAAGAATGAAGATGAAGTAAACAGTTTACACTAATGGGCTAGAGTAGTGTAGAATGGTGATGTGGTTTGTTTTCTCACTTCAAAACCCTTTCTTTTAACTGACCCACTCACTAGAAATCTCAAAAGAGCAAGAGAGAGGAGGAAGAAGAAGATGGCAAGCTTGAGCTCAATGTTGTGATAATGTCAAATAAAAATGAGAATGAATAATATAAATAAAAGTCACTCTCACAATTAACCATGGGTTAATAAATATCTAGATATTTATTTTGGAGTCAAAGCAACTAAGGAAAATAAACTCAAGGTCAAAGCAAGGGTTAAGTGAAGGAAGTGTGTAAAATTATCAACCATGAGAGAATTTTCCTTTTCTTTAATCCAAAAATAAATATATATACATAATTACTCCCATGTGAGTCTAGCATTGCCACCACTAGTGTATCAACAACCATGATACCATGTATGCATGTATGTGTCCATACATATCAACATGTGCATACATGCATGCATACATCAAAGTAGAAAAGGGTTTAACAAAAGTGAGCTATAAAGTCAATGTTAAATCGACACTTGATTTAACAAACCGGTCATATCACATACGACCCGACCAATAGAAAAACACCCAATTAATATACGGTATCACATACACGCATTTAATCGGGTCCCCGTGCATATCTCATAGGCACACTATATCGTTTCGCCTGAGCTAGGAAACTCCTGTGTGGGACTCTAGGACTCGTCAATACGTCGGCAGTAGGTGATGATCACATCAAACACACACAAGCCTCAAGCGGTCAGCTAAATATAACGGCCACCCGGGTATTGAGCGATCAGAAGAAAAACAAGCGAAGCTGTCAAAAGCTCCCGTCGAGCCAACCGACAACACTTACCGTACAGTCCGGTCTCTTCGTTAGATATGCCGCATATCGAGTCTAGGGATGGTATCGTCGACCCCAATAACTTAATAAGTCATGCCGGTATATGGCTCATAACAGATCGAGAAACTACTGATAACACTTATCAGTAAATCTCAGCAGCCCTGGCCAGGGACTTTCTGTTATAGCCAATTGAGCATAGCACAACACCAACCCCCAATACCGGGAGATACGAAACCCCTCCTATCGCTCATTACCTCCATGTGCCTTGGGACTGTACCCAAAATCCACCTGTTTGCACGACTCAGTAGAGCCGTGGTAGGGTGGAGATCAAAGTACAGTAGGAGGACACACAAGACTCTATAACGATCTCGGGTCTACAGACTAACCTGTACCAGTGTCACCTGAGAACTGCTATCCAACGATAGATATAATACCACATTGGAGTTCTCGGTGAGTCCATTCAGTGTACCCAATCTCCACTGAGCACCCGCATACAATCTTTGGTGTCATCACACCGGATGGATATGAGATCATCCATCGCCCATCATATGGGACAAGAATGGTATACGCTAGTCTACTCGGAATATTGATGCCCCGTCTCGATAAACCCACGACTAGGAATAGTTCAAGGATATGCTCATAAACAACACATGTCCCATTAGTATGATCCGCATCATAGTCGCAGTAGTCAAGCAAATATCCTGAGGGCTTTATCAATATGTACCAAATGAGTAAGATGCATGATCAAATAAACATGTCAAGATAAAGTAAACCAGATAGCATACTGTCATGTCGAGCAAGAAAGTCATATGTATATATATATATATATATATATATATATATATATCTGTATACACACACGCGCGCGCGCGCGCGTGCGCGCACACACATATATAATGGCCTCTAGGGCATACATATATCAAACAGCTAATAGATCGTCGAAACCAATTGAATCCTCAAGTTCTATTAAATTTTCAGTAACCGTTTGTGGTTTTGAAATTACTTCCAGTTCTACCATACTCCCATAAATTTTTTTTTGAAAAGAATTCATTTTACTAAAACGGGTGGCGAGTCAAGAACAATATAACTACTGATCTTCCAAATGGTAGAATGTTAACCCTCGTCAATACCCGGGATAACCCAAAAACTACCATTACTGAAACGTGCCTTGAGCTTATCCAGATTCTGGTTTTAAGCATAAGCCGGACAACTCCTTATACCTTAACATCGTTAAGATATGAATCCATTCTATATCCAATATAGAAACAAAGGCACTAATTTAATTGGAACCAGATTCAAAATATCAAGCAGCTGTTTCCATTGCATATCGACAAAATGGAAGAAGGCCAAGCAACATTACTCATCAAAGAATGCATCCACGTATGAGTAATCTGAAAGAGAAGCAAGTTCTCAAATATATTACTTACGACGGAATACCTAGCACAAGTATCTATACCTTCGATCATCTCGAAGAATCCTGATACTTGCAACATATGGTTCTCTACTTTATTCCTATACCTATAACTTCTCAAAATTTGGACCTTGTATTTCAACGAAATATTTGTCTAAAACTAGAGAGTCATAAGTAAACAGAATATAGTACGAGTATCAACCTCTTTATCCTAATAGACATCGGACAACATACAGTACTTTGTATAAGTCCTTTGAGTTTGATAACTCAAACCCTGTGCGTCGTAGGTTGAAAACTGTGTCATGGTTAAGAAGAATTACACCATTTGAAAGGTTTGTTTAGCACCCTATGAAGAGTTTTGAAGCATCACATGACCCAAAGTTATAATTTTTATGGTGCTAAACTAACATGCAAAGGGATCGATCCTAGAAAATTAGGGTTATGAAACTTTAAGCTAGTAAAGATAAGGGTTTGAAGGCTACAACCTTTGTAGCTCCCCTTTGCCGGACTCCTTGGTGTCTTGGGTGTTGAATCGAAGTCCTCTTGAAGTTCCCTTGCGTCCACGACGATCCACCACGGAGTACTCCGTCCAAGCTCGCTACTTTGGAAAACCGAAGGAAACACTCTAATCAAGTCGGCTAGACTTGAGTAGAATGATGTTGTGGTTTGGAATCTCACCTCAAAAACCTTTCTTTAGTTGTATTTAGCTCACTAGAAAAGACTAGAGAGGAAAAGATGAAGGAGGATGAAGATGGTGGCTAAAATGAACAAGAGGTGTAAAAAGATAACCTTGAGTTAAGAAGAAAATGAAATATATATCACTATATATATTTATTTCCTTCTTAACTTCAACCATGATTAAATGATGGATAGTTAGTTTAACTTGGGTTTTAAATGATAAAGAGAAGGATAACCATAGGTTAGTGGTAGTTGAGATAGGTTAGGTTAGAAGAAGAGTGTAGAATAAAGAGTGATTATCCTTTTCTTTTTCATTTTACTTTAAAACCAAAATTAAATAATAATCCATTGTTTAATCTATGGTGTGAGTCTTATATTGCCACCATTTCCATATACAATCAACCATGATGGATGGGTGTATGTATGTATACATGTATGCACATCTACATGTGCATGAAACAAGAAAGGAAGAAAGAAACACATGCATGCATGCATACATCCATCAAACCCTAGAAAGGTTTCAAGTGAGAAAACTAATGGTTAGATGATAAATCAACACTTAATTTATCAATCCGGTCATATCTCATATGACCCCACCAAAAGCAGGCCACCCGATCAATGTTCGGTATCATATACGCACATTTCAATCGGGTGCAAGCGCATATCGCATACGCGCACCACAACGTTTCGCCTGGACTGGGTAACTCCTCTGTGGGACTCTAAGACTCGTCAATACGCCGGCAGAGGGTGATGATCATATCAAGTACCCTCAAGCCGCAAGCGGTCAGCTAAACGTAACGGCCACCCGGGTATTGAGCGATCAGAAGACAACAAGCGAACCTGCTACAACTCCCGTCGAGCCATCCGGCAACACTACCGTACAGTCCGGTCTCTTCGTCAGATATGCTGCATATCGAGCCTAGGGATGGTCATGTCGACCCCAATAACTCGATAAGTCGTGCCGGTGAACGGTCTATAACAGATCGAGAAACTACTGATAACACTTATCAGCAAATCTCAGCAGCCCTGGCCAGGGACTTGCTGTTATAACCAGTCGGGCACTGCACAGCATCAACTCCCAATACCGGGAGAGAAGAAACCCCTCCTATCGCTCATTGCCTTCGTGTGTCTCGGGACTGTACCCAACGGCCACCTGCTTGCACGACTCAGTAGAGCCGTGGTAGGGTGGTAATCAAAGTACAGTGGGAGAACACACAAGGCTCTATGACGATCTCGGGTCTACAGACTAACCTGTACCAGTGTCACCTGAGAACTGCTATCCGACGATAGATATAATTCCATATAGGAGTTCTCGGTGAGTCCGTCCAGTATACCCAGTCACCACTGAGCACCCGTATATGATCTTGATGTCAAACATCGATGAATGTGGGAACATCCATCGCCCATCATATGGGTCTAGTATCATATACGCTAGTCTACTCTGGTATATTAATGCCCCGTCTCGATATACCTACGACTAGGGACGTTCTAGGATATGCTTATAGACTACAGATGTCCCACTAGTATGATCTCCATCATAATCAGAGTAGTCAAGCCGATATCCTCAGGGCTTTATCAGCATGTATAAATGAATAGAAGCATGATCAAATAAACATGTCAGATAAAGAAGAACCAGATAGCATACTATCATGTCGAGCAAGAATGCAAACTGAATATATATACATGTATAGATACATCCACTATCACATAATGGCCTCTAGGGCATACATATATCCAACAATCTCCCACTTGCACTAAGGCCAGTTATTGGCGTATCTCATACCCAACATCTCAAAAAGTCGCTCATGCTGTGGCTGAGGGAGGGCCTTGGTGAGTGGATCCGCGGCGTTGTTCTTTGTGTCTACTCTCTTAATCTCGATCTCGCGACGATCTACAATCTCCCGGATTAAATGAAAGCGCCTCAGGATATGTCTGGACCGCTGATGGGATCTGGGCTCCTTGGCTAAAGCCATCGCCCCATTATTGTCACAATACAAAGGTATTGGATCAATAATGGTTGGAACTACTCTTAGCTCCGAGACGAACTTCTTCATCCAGACGGCTTCCTTGGCGGCATCATTTGCAGCAATGTACTCAGCTTCCATCATAGAGTCTGCAACGGTATCTTGTTTGGAACTCTTCCAACTTACCGCCCCTCCATTGAGGGTAAATACAAACCCTGAGATAGATTTGCTGTCATCCTTATCGCTCTGGAAGCTCGAATCGGTAAAGGCCTCCATTTGGAGATTTGTATTACCATACACCAAGAACAATTCTTTAGTCCTTCGTAAGTACTTAAGAATGTTCTTCACAGCTGTCCAGTGGTTCTCCCCTGGGTTGGATTGATACCTGCTTACAACACTAAGTGCATAAGCTACATCTGGGCGTGTACATAAAATCGCATACATTATAGATCCTACTGCCGAAGCATAAGGTATAATGCTCATGCGAGCTCTCTCTTCATCGGTCTTTGGACAAGAATCCTTGGAGAGAGTGACTCCATGACAAGCGGGTAAGGCACCCCGCTTGGAGTCTTCCATACTAAACCTTTTTAGGATGGTGTTGATGTACCTGGTTTGGGACAATCCCAATAACTTTTTGGATCTATCCCTATAGATCCTTATGCCCAGGATGTATGTGGCATCACCCAGGTCCTTCATGGAGAACCTTAGTGATAAGAATGATTTGACCGACTGTAGCATAGGAATATCATTTCCTATCAGAAGAATGTCATCTACGTACAATACGAGGAATGTGACAGCTCTTCCTACAGCCTTCTTATAAACACAAGGTTCATCTGGATTTTTGATGAAATCAAACTCTTTGATGACATCATCGAAACAGATGTTCCAACTCCGAGATGCCTGCTTTAACCCATATATGGATTTAAGCAATCTACATGCTTTCTCGCTGCTCCCACTGTCAATGAAGCCCTCTGGCTGATCCATATAAACGCATTCTTCTAAATCTCGATTTAGAAATGCTGTTTTAACGTCCATATGCCAGATTTCATAGTCGTAGTGAGCTGCAATAGCAAGTAGGATCCGAATGGATTTAAGCATGGCTACGGGCGAAAAAGTTTCGTCATAGTCCAAACCTGGTCATTGACGAAAACCCTTCGCCACAAGTCTTGCCTTATAGGTCTCTACCTGCCCATCCACACCAATCTTTCTTTTAAAGATCCATTTGCACCCTACAGGTTTTACCCCAGGGGGTACAACGTCTAAAGTCCATACTTTGTTGGTGTACATAGACTCCATTTCGGATCTCATGGCATCCAGCCACTTCACAGAGTCACCACTCGTGATAGCTTGCTGAAAACTGGTAGGATCATCATCATCCATGATGCAATCTTCTCCGTTACCATCAATGAGGAAACCGTAGTACCTCTCCGGTGGGCGAGAAGTCCTACCAGATCTACGGAGTGGCCGAGGTTCTTCAGTTTCTGTTGCAACAGCCGGTTCAACCAAATCGTCATTTGTAGTTTGTGTCTCCAGAACCTCTTCTAGATCTACTACCTTGCCATCATCTTTATCTGTGAAAAACTCTTTTTCCAAGAATGTGGCATACTGAGAAACAAACACCTTTTGTTCCTCTTTGTGGTAGAACAGATATCCATAAGAATTCTTTGGATATCCCACAAAGTTACACATGACTGACCGTGTCTCGAGTTTGTCCGGATTCTGCTTTTTAACATAGGCCGGGCAACCCCAAATCTTAATTCTTTTAAGAGATGGTCTCTTCCCATTCCATATCTCATATGGCGTGGTAGACACGGCTTTGGTTGGAACCCTGTTTAGCAGAAACGCTGCAGTCTCCAATTCATGTCCCCAAAACGAGACTGGTAACTCAGCGTCACTCATCATGGATCGGACCATATCTAATAGGGTCCTATTCCGTCGTTCTGACACACCGTTGTGCTGTGGTGTGTAAGGAGGAGTGAGCTGAGAGAGAATCCCATTCTCTTTTAGGAAGTTTGCAAATTCTGTACTGAGATACTCTCCACCTCGATCTGATCGAAGCATCTTAATACTCAAGCCGGTTTGTTTTTCTACTTCTTGTTTATATTCAATGAATTTCTCGAAAGCGTCGGACTTGTGCTTTAATAAAAATACATGACCGAATCTTGAGAAATCGTCAGTGAATGTAATGAAGTATGAAAAACCGCCTCTAGCCTGTGTAGACATAGGCCCACATACATCACTATGTATGAGGCCCAGGAGCTGAGTAGCTCTTTCTCCGTGTCCGGTAAACGGAGTTTTGGTCATTTTACCCTTGATACAAGACTGGCAAGTCGCATAAGATTTATATTCAAAAGAGTTTAAATATCCATCTTTGTGTAACCTGTTTAGTCTTATTTCGTTAATATGACCAAGTCTACAATGCCAAAGAAAAGCTTCATTTAATTCTGAAAGTTTTCTTTTATTAGTGTGTTGTATATTGAAAACTGTGTGTTGATTTAGGACATATATTCCGTTATTAAGTGTACCATACCCAACCAACATTTGATTTTGGTGAATGTTCATAACATTGTTCTGCAACACAAAATTATACCCTTCATTGTCCAACAAAGAAACGGATATTATATTACATAGCATACTTGGTACAAAATAACATGGATTCAAAATCAAAATACATCCAGATGGCAACCCCAAGTGATACTCTCCCACTGCGACTGTATGTACATTGGAACCATTTCCAACGCGGAGAGTATGGTCACCTGTCCTCAAAACCTTGCTATTTCTCAGCCCCTGCATAGAATTGCAAATGTGAGAACCTGAACCGGTATCCAATACCCAGGAAGCAGAGTTTATAGAAAAACAGTTTTCAGTCACAAACGCACCTGAAGCAGAAGCATCACCATGCTTCATCTTGAGACTTAGGTACTCCGTGCAATTGCGCTTCCAATGTCCTGTCTTGTGGCAATGAAAACACTCGCCTTTCCCCGGGTCTCCAGCTGTGGACTTTCCCTTTCCCTTCACCTTTTTGACTCCGCCCTTAGGATTAGTGGGTTTCTTCTTTTTCTTTCCCTTGGCCTTAGCTTTCGGGCGAGAAGAAGAAGACTGTCCAATAGTCATAACGGGAGTCTTTGCTGACTTCATAGTGTTCTCTGCACTCCTTAACATATTAAGGAGTTCAGGGAGTTCCTTCTCCATGCCATGCATGTTAAAGTTCACTATGAACTGAGCAAAGGTGGAGGGGAGGGACTGCAGAATAATATCTATATATTGTTCATTGTCCATTGTCCATCCGAGGCCCTCAAGCTCTTCTATAAGAGCTATCATCTTCAAAACATGGTCTCCTACTGGTGTGCCAGGGGCCATCCGCATCTGAAACAGTTTCTTTGATGCTTCATATCGTAATACGCGGGACTGCTCCCCATACAACTCCTTTGTATGGAGCAATATCCCGTGAATGTCCATGTCCTCGTGCTGCTTTTGATGTGTGTTGTCCATCGATGCAAGCGCGAGGCATTTTGCCGTGGCACAGTCAGCGTCCCATGTCTTGCGGACTTCAATGTCCGCAACTGAGGACTTTGGGCCTGGGACGGGCGGGGCTGAAGCCGTGAGGACATATGATACTTTATCATAAGTCAAGGTGATCTTTAGATTCCTCATCTAGTCTTTATAGTTGGTCCCATTCAGTTTGTTTTTATCTAGTAGAAGCTTAAGTCCAGTCATTGGTATCTGCCATTAAGAGAGAGAAAAGAATACACTCAGCGAAAGCTCTTGCACAGATTAGATTGGTTTATTATCTTGTCTAATCGATATTTCCCACTGCTTTTTATCAAGTTTTCTTTCAAACCTTAAAAAGAAAAACTAGCCAGGATTAATTACAGTTTATAACTTCGCTAACCGTTCAGCCAGGCCAGTGTCGGTACTTTGAGGGAGGTTCCCCGTGCTTTCGCACGGACCTAATTAGAGTAAACCTCGTTTTCCCAGAGGCGGAGCCCCGTTAACACCTTTCTAGACACCTAATGAGTTAGCTAATTGTAAACTGTAAAACTCTCCTAGGAGCAACTATTGCCCACAGTGGGATCAGGATCCAACCATCACATGGAAGGTATGCAATCTCATTGCAAATTTCAACACTTGAAATTCCCGATGTAATTTTTACCCCTAGTACTTATGACCTTAACTATGGTCAACAAATCATAAGTACCAGTCAAGTTCTACCCGTCATTTCTTGATCAATTAGACCCACTCATATAACCCTTAACTATGGTCAACAAAGTCGCATGAATGTCCTAATTAATCTGCATCATATGCAGTGTAGGAAGACATCACTTAGCTACCATACACTACGCCTTAACTAAAGTCAACAAACGCAGCACGAATACTAAGTACTCTACTTCCTAAAATGACGGAGGGTTGCGAATGATTTTTAAGAAAATCTTTAACGCTTTGAACTTGATATCGTTGTAGAATCAAACAGTTTTCAAAAAGGAGTGGCTTAAGCTCCGCAGTTTTGAAATGTAGCTTTTTCATAAATAGCCGAGTAGTTTTTAAATTCGATTCTACAGCATCTTTTTTGGTTTATTTTCTTTACATTAATCACATTAATGTAATCCCATCATTTAAGTCCTTAAGCCAATCACAGAAAAGAAACGAAAATAACACGTACGCTTATGCCATCCGCATTCACCGCAATGTTCCGTTATGCACCGTTAGGTTACTTAACTAACGGCATACCGGGACGGGACTAGCGCGGGTGTAAAACATAAGCAACGTCTACTATATATCATATATATAATATGTCATTCTTCTCAGATATCACAGAACACAGGCAGCAGAAACATAGATATAACGTGGGTTATCCTAGGACGTCTGTATTTAGTATTTAGCCAGAATAGAAAATACGGATTCCACAGTCGCGATGAATAGCCAAGCCCACACCCTGGACCCCTACGAGAGCGGCAAGTGACCCTACCAATCCTGGAGTTTAGGAGACCCGGTCTCGACTCCTCGAGATGGCCTCCCACTGAACCCCAGAACCCGGTCACCTGTGCTCCCCTCCCTGGGTCCATCCTAATGCGGAAAAGTAAATAATATACAACACTGGTGACACAACCTCAACCTGGAAGTGCCCCAAATAAAAGAATATTACATTACATTTGAATTTACATGAATGAAAATATAAAACTCTCATCTCACAAAAACCCCCTGCTATTCAATCGCGACAATCCTACACATCATATCTCAGCAACACATAATATCACATATCATCAACGTAAGTAAGTATGCATACCCCAATTGTCGTTGATGTATAGCAATGAAACCGGCGATATCTAACATACTACACTTACGGTCACAGAAAAGAAAGTGTAAAACTACAATATTTGGAATCCAGATTCTCTTTAAACATCATAAATGCGAAATATCACATATTTCGTATTTCATGCGTAAACTATATGAATTCCACATATTGTATCACATTCCAGACAAACAGACAGTATTAAAGTTTTCGAACGAACGATCAAGCACCCAAGATTCACTAAAGCTCAACACTTGAGCAGGGTTCAAAAATCCGGAGTGTGACACAGTAGTAGCGGTCCAGCCGTAGAAGGGTCAAGCCAACGCCTCACATGTGGCACACCGTACTGCCCCAAACCCTAAGGTTCAAAGGGCAGTTCGAGACGGTCACATAATCGAGTTAAGGTTTTTTGTCTTCTAGAGGGACCACCGCAAAAAGACTTGCACGTATCTCCAAAGTATTTAAACCCCGTGAATAGTGAGTAAATGATACTCGTTCAAACACTTCAATACTTTCTAATTTACCCGGAAAAGCTACGAAATAAAAATCCCGATCGAAATGACGAGTCCAAAACCATCTCCAGAATTTTTCAAAACCAAATACAGATTAAAAATATCCAAAAATTTATACAAGCAGATTCATGAATTACTGTACAAAAAGTATTCATCAATGCATATATACGGCCGCGGAACCGCGGCCTGCTTAGGCCGCGTTTCCGCGGCGAGAATCACTGTTCATGGAATAATTTTTGTACCATAACTCTTATGTTTTCCTGCTGTATTTTTTACATATTTTTAATTCTGCAAATTATCAAATTTTAGAAAATTTCCAGAGAGCACCTAAAAATACCGTAGTTTTGTCCGATCGGGGTTTTCACTTCGTAAAAACGTCGCCTAATGTTCTAGGTCGGCTCTGATACCAATGAAAGGTTTGTTTAGCACCCTATGAAGAGTTTTGAAGCATCACATGACCCAAAGTTATAATTTTTATGGTGCTAAACTAACATGCAAAGGGATCGATCTTAGAAAATTAGGGTTATGAAACTTTAAGCTAGTAAAGATAAGGGTTTGAAGGCTACAACCTTTGTAGCTCCCCTTTGCTGGACTCCTTGGTGTCTTGGGTGTTGAATCGAGGTCCTCTTGAAGTTCCCTTGCGTCCACGACGATCCACCACAGAGTACTCCGTCCAAGCTCGCTACTTTGGAAAACCGAAGGAAACACTCTAATCAAGTCGGCTAGACTTGAGTAGAATGATGTTGTTGTTTGGAATCTCACTTCAAAAACCTTTCTTTAGTTGTATTTAGCTCACTAGAAAAGACTAGAGAGGAAAAGATGAAGGAGGATGAAGATGGTGGCTAAAATGAACAAGAGGTGTAAAAAGATAACCTTGAGTTAAGAAGAAAATGAAATATATATCACTATATATATTTATTTCCTTCTTAACTTCAACCATGATTAAATAATGGATAGTTAGTTTAACTTGGGTTTTAAATGATAAAGAGAAGGATAACCATAGGTTAGTGGTAGTTGAGATAGGTTAGGTTAGAAGAAGAGTGTAGAATCAAGAATGATTATCCTTTTCTTTTTCATTTTACTTTAAAACCAAAATTAAATAATAATCCATTGTTTAATCTATGGTGTGAGTCTTATATTGCCACCATTTCCATATACAATCAACCATGATGGATGGGTGTATGTATGTATACATGTATGCACATCTACATGTGCATGAAACAAGAAAGGAAGAAAGAAACACATGCATGCATGCATACATCCATCAAACCCTGGAAAGGTTTCAAGTGAGAAAACTAATGGTTAGATGATAAATCAACACTTAATTTATCAATCCGGTCATATCTCATATGACCCCACCAAAAGCAGGCCACCCGATCAATGTTCGGTATCATATACGCACATTTCAATCGGGTGCAAGCGCATATCGCATACGCGCACCACAACGTTTCGCCTGGACTGGGTAACTCCTCTGTGGGACTCTAAGACTCGTCAATACGCCGGCAGAGGGTGATGATCATATCAAGTACCCTCAAGCCGCAAACGGTCAACTAAACGTAACGGCCATCCGGGTATTGAGCGATCAGAAGACAACAAGCGAACCTGCTACAACTCCCGTCGAGCCATCCGGCAACACTACCGTACAGTCCGGTCTCTTCGTCAGATATGCTGCATATCGAGCCTAGGGATGGTCATGTCGACCCCAATAACTCAATAAGTCGTGCCGGTGAACGGTCTATAACAGATCGAGAAACTACTGATAACACTTATCAGCAAATCTCAGCAGCCCTGGCCAGGGACTTGCTGTTATAACCAGTCGGGCACTGCACAGCATCAACTCCCAATACCGGGAGAGACGAAACCCCTCCTATCGCTCATTGCCTTCGTGTGTCTCGGGACTGTACCCAACGGCCACCTGCTTGCACGACTCAGTAGAGCCGTGGTAGGGTGGTAATCAAAGTACAGTGGGAGAACACACAAGGCTCTATGACGATCTCGGGTCTACAGACTAACCTGTACCAGTGTCACCTGAGAACTGCTATCCGACGATAGATATAATTCCATATAGAAGTTCTCGGTGAGTCCGTCCAGTGTATCCAGTCACCACTGAGCACCCGTATATGATCTTGATGTCAAACATCGATGAATGTGGAAACATCCATCGCCCATCGTATGGGTCTAGTATCATATACGCTAGTCTACTCTGGTATATCAATGCCCCGTCTCGATATACCTACGACTAGGGACGTTCTAGGATATGCTTATAGGCTACAGATGTCCCACTAGTATGATCTCCATCATAATCAGAGTAGTCAAGCCGATATCCTCAGGGCTTTATCAGCATGTATAAATGAATAGAAGCATGATCAAATAAACATGTCAGATAAAGAAGAACCAGATAGCATACTATCATGTCGAGCAAGAATGCAAACTGAATATATATACATGTATAGATACATCCACTATCACATAATGGCCTCTAGGGCATACATATATCCAACACCATTGTTGAATGCACCTTACCTAACCATCTACTGATATAGGTAAATGTCATAAACATAATTTCAAAAATTTATATCTCACTTCATAAAATAAACGTACAGATATATCAGTTTGAAACTGGTGCATAACAATGAATGTTCAAAACCAAATATTCGCCGTTAGTCAAAACCCTGGTGATTTCCTCAAATATCACCAATTACAAAGAATTCCGATATATTAAGGATATATTCACCCAATTCCCAATATTCTACTCCCACTCAACATCAATAACACCATATAGATATGAGAATCAAGTCTGGTAAATACATACCCTGGAGTCAGAATCTGCACAGTAAAACTGAAACATGAAAATGTTTTGAAGGGGTAGCTGGGCTGGTAATGCCTCTTCCACTATCCAGATTCATGACAGCAACCACATATTTCCTTACCCTCACTCCAATCCCTTTATATGTCTTTACTTATTACCTTCTGTACACTACACTTAGACTAATTGGTTTTCTTTCTTCCCTAACTTTCGGCATCTGCCTATGGTTTGGAAGAAGACTATCCAATAAGCATAATAGGTGTACTCTCCTAATACCAGAAGCCCTCGCAACCTGAGAGAAGGTAAAGAGAAAAGACAACAGAATAATCCTATTCAATTTCTATTCAATTTCTCCAGAACCGGAATCCATCCTTGAATAGAAACAAGTTTCTTCGAGTTCTTATGTAATTATACGATGGAATATCCAATCAATATGGATCTTTGTAATGATACAGAGTGTTCTAGAGAAATGCAGAGGTGAAGTAGGAATGGCAGGGATATACGCGGCTTTGTCGTGAATGATAGTAGTCGCAATTTTCTTTGCCCTCACTCTAATCCCTTTATATATTTTTACTTATTACCTTCTGTATACCATACTTAGGCTAATTGGTTTTCTTCCTTCCCTACCTTTCGGTACCTGCCTATGGTTTGGAAGAAGACTATCCAATAAGCGTAATAGGTGTACTCTACTAATACCAGGAGCTCTCGCAACCTGAGAGAAGATAAAGAGAAAAGACAACCGAATGACCCTATTCAATTTCTCTAGAACCGGAATCCATCCTCGAACAAAAGCAAGTTTCTTTAAGTTCGTATGTAACTATACGATGGAATATCCAAGAAATATGGATATTCGTAGTGATACAAAGTGTTCTGGATAAATGCAAAGGGGATGTAGGAGTGGCAATGATATATGCGACTTAATAACAATCCAAAATCCAAAGTGTTTTAAGAAGGTTCGGTTAACTTGGTTCATGAGTTTTAGTTTAGGGTCAGGTCACGGTCGCTGTCTAAGAGAGAGAGAGAGAGAAAAGAAACACTCAGCGTGCACTCTAACCTAGATTTGATTGGTTAATCACTTTATCTAATCAGGATGGCTCCTACTATTTCCTCGAATTCTCCTTCAAACCCTAAAAGGAGAATTAGTGGGGTTCATATGAAAATCACCCGACGAGTAACACCTACTCATCAGTGGGAATCGGGATCCAACTATCATCGCATGATAACTTGATGGAAGCCACTCAAGTTACCACACTCTAGAAGGTATGCGCGTGCCTGGTAAGTTTCCTTTATATTTGAAACTCCCGATGTGGTTTTTCCCCCGAGTGCTTATAACCTTGACGAAGGTCAAAACATTATAAGTCGCAAGTCAAGTTCAACCCGTCATTATCCAGATTAATCTAGACCCATTCGTACAAGCCCTTGGCGAAGGTCAAAACAGCTGTACGCATGTATTAGATTAATGCATCTATCTATACTACAGATAAGCACCCACTAGCTACCAAACACTATGCCTTGCAAAGGTCAAAACACATAGCATGAATACTAGTAGATACCTATCTGAAATGATGGAGGGCTACGGCTGGTTTTTGGCGAAAAACCTTTAACATGATGAACTTGATATCGTTGAAGGAACTCGAGGGGTTTTACAAATATATAGTGGCGTAAACTTTTGCCAAAGAGGTCACTTCATGTGAAGGAATCATGGCTCTTTCCTCATCGAATGAGGTGCAAGATATTCCTAATTGAATATCACGATGCAAAGCAAAAGAATCGACTATAGTGAAGTTATTACAATGACGCAAATTTTTGCTCAAGAGGTCACTCCCCATGAAGGGATCTCGGCTCTTGCCTCGTCGAATGAGGTGCTGGATATTCATAACCGAATACCGCTGTGCAAAGCAAAAAGAAAACGTTTGTAATGTCATTTTTCAAAAATTGGTTCCAACGGCATTATTTAGGTTTGTTTTTCCTTGCATTAATCAGAATTAATGCAGTCCCATCAAGTAATCCATATCACACCAGAAAAGAACGAAAATACAATGTACGTATATGCCATCCGCATTCGCCACGGGGCCCTGCCATGCACCATTAGGTTACTTAACTAACAGTAGAGCGGGGGCTGGACTAGCGCGGATGTAAAATATATACAACATCTACTAGTATATATATATAACATTCGTCCCAGGCATGATATAAGCAACATCATAGAAATGCGATAAGCAACACAGAATAACGGTTAATCTAAGAGCCCCAGGTTTTCTTTGAGCCGCAAATGAAACCCGACATTCCCCGGTCGTGTGGATAGCCTGTGCAATGTATATCCAAAACCCTTACGAGTGCGGCAAGTTGCCCGCCAATCCCAGAAGTGAGGCAACCCAATCAACAAAGTGAATGAGCCACCCAGCACTTCACGGAATCCGGTAACTTGAGCACCCCTCCGTGGTCATCCTATAGCCCCTACGAGTGCGGCGAATAGCCCGCCAATTCTAGAGTGAGGCCCCCTCCGTCTCAACGCCATGAGATGCGGGCCCGTTGCCCTCTAGAATTCGGCTATTCAAGCACTCCACCGCGGGGTAATCCTAGTCCAGAAAAGAAAAATATATACACAATGGTAACATCGACCTCAACCCAGTCGTGCCTTAATAAAATAATATACAATCAGGCAGAGACGACTGTCTACATGTCGGACGCTCGCCCCGCAATAATGAATATACAAATGAATCTTAACTGTACAACCACCATTGCACCATAGGCTATCCAACACGACAATCCATCCACAATATCAACACAACACAGAACATCAACGTGAATATCATCTTCACAAACCTGTCTAGTTGAACATATAACAACTTTTCGGGTTGTACCGCTCAATGATATTCATGGTCGCAGATATTAACACATGCACTGATAAACATGTATTTAAATTTCGAACGACTAAAACTTTTCCAAATTGGCCCCAAATGCAAACCAACACTCAAACAAATCTGGGCCAAAACCAAATATCCAAAAAATCATATTTCCATGAAATAGAGTTCCAGAAGAAATTTGGTGCACTTTGGCCACAAGACAACCGCGGAACCGCCGCCAATAGGCATGTATTGCGGCAGTTCTGCGGCCATTTTTTTGGCTCAAGTGCCCAAATTTCTTGAGGTGCTCTAGAAATGCCTGCACGTATTTTTAAGCCAATCTAAATAATTTTTTGAACAAGTTTTAAAAACGGAAGTGGGCATGTCGAAATGGAAAAATGATTCGGAAAATTTGGTCGATATTTTAACCTTGTGTAAACTAGCTAGTAAGGGTTTATGGGGGTGTCTCTGATACCATGTTGGGGTTTGCTAGAGCCCTGGCCATCTATCGTGGACGATGCGGAACAAAAAACGGTGTTTAAAAAACTTGCGCTAACAAATTCGTCGTAGAATCGAACCATAAACCTAAAACTAGCAAACTACAAAGAGCTTATCTACTGTGATAGAAGCGTTATACCGAATGATCCGTGTCCTTCGGTCTTCTACCACCTTCCTTAGCTCCTAGAGGTCTCCTGGATCGAGCTTGATCGTCGGTCTTCCTGTAACACCTTAGAATGCGATTAGTGTTAATTATGCGATATTGTGGGTTTTCTGTAAAAAGTTTACCAAATTGGTTTCCTCACATTTTATAACAATTAATTAATAATTTATTGTTATTTGTTATGGCTTGCACACACTTGTGCATGTTAATGCCAGGGTTGTTAGTGTTAATCTTGTTAGTGACCATGAAAACCTTAAGTTAAACCTTAAAGTTAATTCTTCCTTGCTTAATTTTAACCCCTAGATATTTTGTTGTGAGATATTTCCTTTTGTGTTTTGTTTGGAGAGGAGGTGGCAAGGTGAGTCATGAGGGGAGTCATGGCTTGCTTTAATGAGGAGAGGGAGAGAGTGAGTGTAAGGCTAATACTCATCCTACACTCACCCTCTCATCATTATCCCCTCACTCTCTCATTATCATTTCATACTCTCATTCTTCTATCTCTTTCTCATTATTTTCTCATTCCCTCAACCCTCAAACTGAACCCTACACTACTCCTTCACAAAACCTTCACTAAACTTCATCAAATCTCACCCAAATTACTTTTCAAGTCTTGTTTTGCCTCTAGGATCCATTGGAGCTTGGAAAGCTAGGATTTTTGAGCTTGTGTGGTTAGGTAATGATCTCAAACTATTAAGTAGGTGTTTTTAAGGTTGTGTAGCTTATTCGTTTCAGTTTAGAACGCGTAAAGTTTAGTTTCGTGCACATATCGTATTTTTAGTGTCATATTATGATATTTGTGATCTGCTGTGACCCAAAGTGTGTACTAGAAAATCTAGCAGTATAGTTGTGTTGTACTAGAGACCCTAAGCTTTCACCTGAAGCACGAACCCCTAGAGCTTGGATTTGGCCGACAACATGATGAGAAGTTCTGGCGACCTCGGCCATTAGGTAGAGTTTGGGTTTGGGTTTTGTAGGGTAGCTGTCTGCAGTTGTTTAGAAGTGTTTGGTACTGTTTGATTTTTGATTTTTGACAGTATACAAATCTGGGATCACTTTGCTAGTTTCTAGTGTTATGAATACGTGTGTTTCGTTAACCGACACGGTGCATGTACTTTGTGTAGCTGTTGCTCTTGGGTTGGTTTCGTAGTGTCGCTACGCACGATAGCCACTAAACGAACACTTAAGAGTTTGTTTTGAGTTGGTTCATCGGTCAAACGTAGTTTGTATGTATTATTGGTCGATTGCTAATGTGAACTTGTTATATTGTTATATGATCTTAGGGTTGCAGCGGGGACATCGGACGCCGCGAAGAAGGGAAAGCGAGTGGTTGGCTTTACTTAGACAAGATCATTTGTGAGTAGATTTAACATTTACAGGGGAATCGTCCGCATGGCGTTATGCGTCAGGGCTAGATATGATATGATATTAGCCGCATGTTTATATTGCACATACAAAGATTGTGCATAAAACTTCATTGCATATTATTACTTGTTGTGCTTGGACTTGTACCCATTGGACACTGCACTATTATTGACGGTTCATGTTGCACGAGCACTGATTGTATGCCACCCACACCGTCGATAATTGCCATGACATTCACAACACATATACATATGTGATATTGAGACATTGATTCCTATTCCATTGTGCATATAACATATAGCATACCTGTATACCTACATGCTTACACATATGCCTTGCCATGCCTACATGCTAGTTACCCATATATCTATATGGTATTGTACCATTAGTGACAGGTATATACACATATGAGACATAGCTACATGTACATCATACTTACATACTTACATGTACACCCATATGCCTTGATATAACTACACATATATCTGGAGGGTATTACATCATTATTGATAGGTATATACTCATATCTTGCTATAGTTACACGTTCACCCTTACATGATGTTGCGTTGGATTTTGGAGAAATTGGAAACCGCATGATATATTTAATAACTTATTGCATTTAAATAGCGGTTTTCCTTTATATGCCCATACTACTGTTTTATGATTGCATATATTATATTTCATGGATTTACGCATTGAGATATGGATTTCATATGATGTTTTCTGGATGTTTTACTTCTGATGATATATATCAGTGGTATGAGATGCTTATACACACACACACACAGACACCCCCCAGTGGTATGGGACGCTGTTATATATGTACATATATAATATATATATATATATATCATCATAATGATCTATGCAAGTACTCTTATTTATTATTTGATGTTTTCTGGATTTGAGGATCGTGGTATTTCATGAAATTATGCATTGTTTGAAAAACCCGGTTTCTCTTGATATGATATTTCGATGCGTCCACCATGAGATTTCTCGGTTCTGAGATTTGTGTTATATACCCCAAGCGAGGAGTGGACGAGGCCGTGTGCGGGTACATGGTGGGGCTCGGAGGTACCCCGGAGCAAGAAGATCGCAGATGATGGCGATGAGCTCGAGGCAGGGGAGTACTACCTTACCGGTGACTGTATTTAGACGTATGGATACGGGAATTGCGAGTGTCGGAGCTGGGCACTCATATTCCGTGAGACATATGATATGTGGACATCTGGGCCGATCCGGACTGATGGAACCCAAGGGCCGATCCAGACTGACAGAGCCCTATATATGAGGATTTACGTGTCGATGTTGGACACGGGTATTTCATGATGTTTTCGAGTGTCGATGTTGGACACTTAGGTTCTATGATTTTGATGTGTCATTGAGGGACATATATATATACATATATATATACACAGGCATAGTTTTCATAATGTTTTCGGGTGTCGATGTTGGACTCTCAGGTTCCATGAGACTTACAGGTTATGAGGGCCGATCTGAGGGCCGATTTGAGGAATTTGGGATTTAGATTGTCTTGATGGACACTGGTCCTGCCACGATGAGGATTCCGTAAGGATGACATGTTTTATCCCATACTCCATATTTATTTGATATGCATTGCTTCATGTATTAGTAGTACCTGATAGAGTACCTTTCATAACTGTTGCATATACATATTGCCATTTATTGCTATCAGCTTGCATGTGATAGATTATCGCAGTACGTGCATACCTGCGATTACCTGCATATGCTATTTACTATTCACGAGTTGGTAACTCACCCCCGTTGTGCCACAGTATTTTGCAGGTAGTCCCTCAGAGCAGTCGCGGCAGGGCTTTCATCTATCGTATCATCTCTTGCAGCGGATACCGCTATGGCTGACTGTGTGCAGTTTTACTATAGGTAGGTTTTGTGGTTATCCGATGTTGCTCATTGTATATTTGTTGTATCTAGTACTCTCCATCTACTACTTTCATGTATTGACTTAGAGACGAGTTGTGAGGACGATATTGTGTATTTTTTTTGTGACTTTGGATATCTTTTATGCTGTTGTCACTTTATATCGACTTTTTCTTCGCTACGGTGTCATATATCTGTTGTGGTGGTTGTTTTCCGCCTTTGGGCATGGATTGCTCCCGTTTGGGGATGCTTTACTTATATCTTTTGTTGTACCCTTTTTGGGGGCTTGTTTTACAAAGGAGGTGCTGCCAAATTTTTAAAGAAAGTAGATTTGGACTTTAAAGATTTTTACTTGAGATTCTAAAAGTTTTAAAAATGTTCTTTCACTTACTACTTTTGATGGTTTAGATTGCTGGATTTCGGCTTACTTAAATTGCGTTACGCCTGTGGACGTTACGTGGTTTAAGGGCCGTCACGTGCCAAATTTCGGGTCGTGACACTTCCTCCGTCGAAGATGATCCACCCGATTGAAACGATGTAGACTCCAGCTTCACTTAGCGAAGCAACCGACGCTCCAAGGTCGCTAGCAATAGAGAGTGGGGATGTAGGAATTTTCCACCATCTATATTTCTTTCATCTCTAAAGCTCAAGTGAGCAATCAAAGAAGAAGAAGGAGGAGGTGAGAAAAAAACAAAGCATGAGCAACTCAAGGAGGAAAAAATGGCTAAGTGTGGAAGAGCTCTCACTCATCAAGAGTCAAGAGAGAATGAATTTATGGATGGCATGTAGAAAGAATGGCTCCTCATTTTTCAACCATGCAAAAAATATCTCACATTTTTACAATAAACAATCAAATGCCATACCTCTCTACATACCTCCAACCATGCTCATGCCACCTCACCCTCCACCTTATTTGCAAATGATTTTCTAAAAAGAAAATCATATAATGAGGTGTCCATCTTCTAGAAGATATTCCATATAAATATGGAATTCAACCCGGTATACGTATCGAAATACATATACGCGTATTCGTATAAAAATACGAATAGTCAAGAGAGAAAATAAATAGTGAACAATAATACTAGAATACATATATAAAAATATATATATAAATTATTAAATCAAAACTTGATTTAATAATCTGGCTTAATCCTAAGCCGCTAGTATTATCAACCGTCCGATAAAAGTCTGTGTAGCCTGTACACCTATTTAATCGGACACCTGTATGTACTAACATACATCATCTACATCATATCACCTGAACCATGAAAATCCTCTGTGTGGGACTCTAAAGACTCATCAATACGCTGGCAGTGGGTTTAACCATAAGCAAGTCAGCGACACTAGCTGTATGTAACGACTACCCAGGTATTGAGCGAAAGGAAGGCCGACGAGCAAACTCATCCGTACCACTACTAAGCCTGTCAGTGACAATCTCCATACAGTCCGGTCTGTTCGTCTAAGAGTATCGCATATCGGGTCTAGGGGGTAGATAAAGTCAGACCCCCTAATAACGCGATATTTCGTATTGGTGTGAAGCCCATCACCCACTGAGCAACTAATGATCCAAATCAGTAATTCTCCTCTACCTTGGCCAAGAATTTCTGGTGATGGCCACCCTGCACAGTGGGACATCAACCCCCAATATCGGAAGAGATGAATCCCCGACGATCCGCTCACTGCCTCCATGTGGCTCGGGACTGTACCCAACTAAAACCTGTTTGCACGACTCCTTTAAACCATGGTAGGGTAGTAATCAAAGCACAGTGGGAACTCATACGAGACAAATGATGATCTCAAGCCGACAGATTAAGTTGTACCATGTCACCTAAGAACTGCTATATGACAATAGGTATAATACCATCTAGTATGTTCACGGCGAGTCCGTCCAGTATAAATCATGACCCAATGAGCACCTGTATACTATCTTAGGTGACTTACTGACACTAATGGCTTATGAGACCAGCCACCGCACCTCGTTAGGGTCTCGAAAAGTATACACTAGTCTATTCCGGAGTATCGATACCCTGTCTCGATACTATCTCGACTAGGGACATTTAAGGATGTGCTTATAGACCACCTAGCTCCCACGTATATGATCGCCGTCAGAATACTGTCAGTCAAGCAATAATCCTATGGGCTCTACCAACATGTAATAGTGATCTGTAATACCACATAATATATGTACATGATGATAGAGACAACCCAGATAGCATACTATCATTTTGAGTAAGACTATTCTACCCATATAGGTCCTTCCTCAATCATCACAATCGCGTGCCTACGATTACAATAATTGATTTGAGGGCACTATATCCAACACACGGTCCCTGTAGTATGAGGAACATCATCAAATCTCGATGCTCGGCTGACCTCGACCAAAGATCCAACCATCTGGCGCAATTCCTGAATACTCGCCTCCAGCCTAGCAATCCGGCCTAAAGAATGGGGATCAATCTGTCCCTGAGGGGTAGGTGTACCACCTTAGTCGATCCTCGTCTCAGACGAGCCCGTCCTAACCTCGTCTCTAGCGGTAGCCCTCTGGGCCCTCGTAGTCTTTTGCGGCATAGTGGCTGGAACAAGAAACATAATTTAACAAGAACATTGCAATCGAAACAAAGGATATATAGAATCAAGGAAGGAATTACAAGACATATATCCTAAGGTCACTTAGGCAGGGTATCGTTTCGTGAGTATACCACGGAACATACACACGCTACGTCCCTCTGCTTAAGTTACTTACTCCATCATACCAAGGGTCATCCTGTACTCAGAAAGGTAAAACCTAGCGCTCTGATACCAATATTTTCATGACCCAAATGAGGAACGTGACCGACACTTGAATCACGCAACGTCTAAAGGCGTAACATAATTCAAGTAAGCTGAAACCCAGAATCTAAACCATGAAATAAAGTAGAGTGGTAAAAATCTTGTGTAAAAAGTTAATTTAAAATTCAAAGAGTTATATCAAAATCTTTGATGATTCAAGTTATTATAAAAATTTCGGCAGCACCTTCTTTGTAAAATCTGATCCCAAACCGATACATAACAAAAATATACATAAGCATGGTATATATAAAAGCGTCCCCACTTGGGAGCAATCTCAACGCCATCCGGCGGAACACAATCACAAGCAAGATATATGACATCATAATGCGAAGAAAATAAAGAAGTAAGAAAAGAAAACAACATCCACAATAAAGCATAAAAGTTAACTCACACGATCACGACAACAGAGTAAGATATAATACAATTCTCTCAGTATTGTTTCTAAATAAAATATACATGTGGTAGATGGAGTATACTAGATACAAGGAGGAAATGTATAAGGTGGAAAACAAAAGAATACTCGCAATCCACCTACAAAATATCACGTCCAAAAAGTCGTAGCAAAAGTAGTGGTAGTGGGAGAGGTGTGCCCCATTGCGACTATACTGATGGATCGGTCCTGCAAGATACTGTGGCATAACGGGGATGAGTTGCCAGCTCGTGAGTAGTAATCAACATCATAAGTGGAAATCATAAATATGTACGTAACAACAACAACTCCTAAATATGAATTTATGATGCGATGCACTGGTATAGATTCAACATGAATAAGTGAGCAAAGTATGAAGTCTGGGTATAGCTTCTATAAGAAACTGAATATGTCTTTATTAATTTCAATATGGTAGAACCAAAAGTATCATCAACAAAAATAGCATAATCCTGTGTCAAGCATCGACACTCAGAAATCTCAATATCTCGGGCGCCGTCTTTCAGATCGGCCTTCAAATCAATCTGATCACACGATTCCGATCGGTATCCTCCGGATATCCGTCGAGCCAAACAATCACCGGTAGGTATTGTTCCCCTGCCAAACTCAACGTCTCTCTTTACGATCTATTTGCCCCGGGGTACCTACCGGGTCCACTATGTACCCGTAGACGATGCCTCCTCTCTCCTTGAATCGGGTATACATATAACTCAGAACCGAGAAAACTCATTGTGGACATCACATATTATATCAAGAGAAACCACGTTTTTAAAATGATCGTAAGTTTTCAAAATTTACATGCGGTTCTCAAATCCAGAAAATCTCATGAATACAGAAATCTCACTAAACATCATATTATGTGAAACATGGCGATGATGGCAAGTGTACATGATATTGATATGATGCAATCTAGATGAATAGCTCGAAGATTTATATATCAATAATGATGCGATGCAATTGAAATTTATCAAGCAAGTTGTATAGTGTACGTGACATAGCAATTACCAATGGCGTATGTGTACATATAGGATAGTGCAAGTGCGACATGAACCATTGGTAATGGTGCAAGTTTCCTAGTGTGATGATATCAATATGCATGATGATGCATATGCAATATGGAAATGTGTATAAGTATATGTATACAAGAATTGTAACTAGTACTAAACATCGGCGCTTTACTCCATCTGAACGATTTCCCCATAGATGTTAAATCTACTCACAGGAACGGTTTCGGCTACTCGAATCCGACCGCCTCCTTTCCTTTCCTAGCCGCGTCTGAAGTCTCCGCAACTGATCCTAAATTCACACAAAACTTAGCACATGAGGCTAGAAATCCGATATGACACGAAATCAAATACTACACGAATGAACTACTCTCACGAGTTAACACGTGTGAACTTGGTGTGTTAAACGTGTGCAATAACGTCTAAGACTACCCCTAAGGGCTATTGTCTAAAGGAAGCACCAAAACAAGAATCAGAATATTCGTATCGCACGTTAACAAAACGCCTAAATTAAGGTAAAACAGTTCCAGATTTTTTTATAGGTACAATTAGAGAAAGTTGCACATACCAAAGGCCTAGTTGGAGTTCTAGAGAGCACTCGACAAAAACTCAAACCCAATCTTCCCATATGGGCTGCAAATTGCGGCCAAAAGCAATAATTTGGTGGCCAAAAGATGGTGTTAGGGGCTTGGGTTTTGAGGGTGTATTCCTAGTCCTATAACTAGTTTCTAGTAATTGGAACTTTTCTCTGCAATCACTGGTTTGATAGCAGATTCAAATTAGAACCTTAAACTCTAAAACCAACTAGTTTGACCCTAATTTAAAATATTAAGGTGTTTTAGTGAAAACTTGATAATTAAGCAAGGATATAAGATACTAACTACCCTTAACTAACCTATTTTAGGTTATGCTTACCTTAAAAGTCATCACAACCCCAAACTTAACCCAACCTCCCTTGAAACTTTAAATTTACTTAAACACTACCTTTAATCTAAATTAAGAATGATTAAACTAAAGGATTAGTAAAACATGTCTAAATTTGGCCTATACCTCAAAATGAAGTGGAGACCCTAACTTGAAAAGATTGCCACAAGATGAAGACTTGTTTGAAAGGAACTCTCGAAGAGCTTTAAAATTGTATTTTTGATATAATTTGTGAAGGATTTGTAGTGATTTGTGCAGGGTTTTTGGGAGGTGAAGAAAGGTTTTAGTGAAGGTTTTGAAGAAGAAGAAGAGAGAATGAGGGAGAGAAAAAATCTAGAGAGGAATGGCTAAACTCTACCATGTCACTTAACCCAAGCCCTTCATTTAATGCCCATACCTCCATGTCTCCCCTTTTTCATTTTTATTTTATTTTCTCCATTTTTGTAGAACCATCCTATGTGTAAAATATTCATTAACAATTTATTTTTTTGGTTTAATTGTCATAGTTGCCTAAACAAGTTTTTAAGCTAAACTAACATCTTGTTAACACTAAATTAATGTATATATATGTTTGTATTTAAAATAAATAAATAAATAAATAAATATATCTATGTGAAGATAATTATTAACTAAGTTTTATTGAAAAACGCATGTTATACCGCTAATTAGTTTATAATTTTTCAATTTTTTTTTAAAAACATCACACTTATATAGTAAATATAATGGGACTTTGCCTGTTGCTACCCGGGTGGATGCAGATGGAGTGTTGTATCCTTTGGCGTTTTCGGTTGTCGATGGTGAACCTGAAGGAAATTGGGAATGGTTCTTTGCATGTATTCGTATGTATATCCTCAGTGTAAGCCATCGTCAAATTACATGGTTGTCTCATTGGATGAAGGGATTTCCAAGGGCACTAACTCAAGGCTGGCGTATATCCTATTATCATCGCTATTGTTTGAGGCATATCAAAGCTAATTTCTCGAAAAAAAATCAAAGACGAATCACTACAACTTTTGTTGTATGAAATCGGTCGTGCTTCGGATCCTCTAGTTTATGCTAAAAATGAGCTCGTATTAGAGAATTAAATCCGAAGGCAAATGCTTGGATTGACAAAAGTTTAGGGGGTACGAAGATCGTTGGGCGTTATGTATGGACGACGGTATAAGGTATTGTATTATGACTACGAATTGCTCTGAGAACTTTAATAGTATTCTTAAAGGAGCTCGTGCATTACCGATACAAGCATTGATTGCTAGAACCTTCTACATTCTCAACACATACTTCGTCACTCGTCGTGAAGAAGCGGCTAAATGGGACACACTGTTCACTCCAAAATATAAGAGTATACTGGCTAAAAGAAATGCGGATGCGAGACATTGCCTACTTCTTCGATTCTCTAAGCATCGTTGGGAAGTGGTAGATAAAAATGGAATTACGTATGACGTCGGTATAGACGATAATGGATGTCGTTGTAGTTGTAATATGCCTTTACTATAAATGCTTCCATGCAAACATGTGATGGTAGCTTGTTCATGAGCTTCAGGGGATCAAACATATCATACGAGATCTTATGCCATGGAGAGTATTACACACAATGCTATCGAGAGTCGTATACCCCTTTGTTTAGCCCTGTTCCAGATTAACGACACTGGGAAGAATATCGTGGGCCATGTGTATTCCCACACAGAAATACGAAAAATAAAGGCATGCCTCCAAGCTGTCGTATCAAGGGTGCTATAGATGAAGGGCGCGAAGCGGTGAAAGAACATAACATCTACAACAATTGCAAAACCCATGGTCAAAATAAATTGCGATGTCCTAACCTTACATATCAACTTCAAAATCAATCGCAATAATGTAGGAGCACGGTTAAGTATTATGTCTCTTGATGTATCATGTTCGGTGATGTATTGCATCTTATTGACAGTATTGTATTGCGTCGCCTGATGTATTGTATCAGTTATCGCCAGATACGTATTTTATTCATTCGATGTATTGTAATTTATCTACAGTTACGTATTGCATTCATTAATGTATAATTGGCACTTATTTTTGAATTATTGTTTTTAGCAGATATTGTATCGATGGACCTAGGACATGTAGATCCGTCTGTTTTATACCTGTCGGACCGACATCGGGCGACGACATGCGTGACGGTAAGAAATTAATTCAGTTCAATATAGTACTTGTACTACTTGGTTCTAATTGTATATTTCTAATGAGTTTGTTTGTTTAATGTGCAGAAGAGCGTCGTTTTGACATGTACTGCTCATTTATAGCAGGTTAGGTCATGGGCGATTGGAGATGCACGTGTGCAAGAAGGGTTAGCACATGAAGAGTTTTATCACTACTCAAGAATTGACTACATTCGTCTCGACCATCCTCTCATTACAGCGTTGGTCGAGCGATGGAGGCTATAGACCTTCACATTTCATTTGTTTGTAGGGGAAATGACGATCACCCTTCAGGATGTTGCTGTACTGCTTGGCTTGCGCATCCACGGTCCACCGATGACGGGATACGGGTCACAACTGGCGAGGGCTTTGAATTGAGCATCTTGGTCGGGCTCCTGTACAAATGAAAAGATGTGCTATCAGGTTTACATGGCTTCACGAGGCATTCAATCCCCCCGGAGATGATGTAGATCAGGCGGTGGTCGTGCAGTACGTACGTGCTTATATTCTTCATCAGCTTGGGACGTCCTTATTTCCCGACACATCAAAAAATATAGTACACCTTATGTGAATACCATTATTAGCTGATTTAGACGTATGTGGCACATTGTTGTGGGGGAGTGTCGTGCCCGCTTATATTTATGAGGAGTTGACTTATGTCGCTCTGCAAGAGCACAATATTATAGGTTGCTGTCTTTATCTTCTTCAGGTAAAAATTTGAAATACTTAATAGATTTTGTTATCATGTTAAATATATCGATATCTAATAAAGTATAATATCTTTAGATGTGGTGCTAGAGTAGACTATCCACCGGTTGTACTACATTTATCCAGGAGGTCCAGCTAGATGGAGATCAGCTATTAGGATGTAGGTAAAAATATAAGTTATGTAATTAAAATCAAACTTTATGAAATTTGAGATTGTGAATCGTAAGTGTGACTCCAGAATTACAATATTTTATTGTTGCGTTACAGGCTTAACGTCGGTCGGACATGGGATAAGACACATGTTCATCACGAAAAACTGCATTTTAATACCGCTCATTCATTATCAATTTTGTGATATATCGGTACTATTAATCCGTGTCTGCTCAATAAGTATAGGATATAGGTATTCGTGACAAAATACTGGAAACACACTCAAAATGCACGGATACGATATTTGTTAGCCGACACTGCAACCGGAACGGAAAACCGATCATTATTCAAGAAGATTTTGCAAAACAATTCAAGTGTACAACTTTTATCCAAATGGTCTAACATGACATGATTAGATACAAGTGTGAACTCATAATTATAGCGCATGAACCAGCCATGTCATGGTGTGAACTCAAAATTGTGCAAGTGGGCAAGTGAATGAGCAAGTGGGCATATATAACGAGTGCTTGAAAAGTGTTGATATGATTTAAAACTTGCATTTCCCTCCAAATCTACAGGTTAAAACTCAAGTTAATATAGAAAAATCAAACAATACCAGAGAGTTCATAGAGAGGACATGAAATCACCACACAAAGATGGACCCCACCACTCAAAGCAAAACCACCGGTTTTGGCCAAAACCCTGACACTGGAGACCCAAGTTGCACCAAATTGCCTCATTTTTCTTCTGGGCACTTCTAATTGTCACATCACTTCATTTTTATTGTTTGTTTTTTTATATTGAAGTGCCTATAAATACCAGAACAGAGAACAAGCTTGGGGGGAATACTTAGCTACTCTTTTGCCATTTCAATTCTACATTTTGTAACATTAGTTCTTATTCTCTGTATATAGTAGTTAGTTAGCTTGAGTTCCTTGCCTTCTCCGTATTTTGCAACCTCTTCATTGAGCTTATAAGTTTAGATTTTGGTTATTGGACTCATAACTTGTACTTTGGACTTGAAGATTAATGAAGTTTTAGTTTATTAGCAATTGTTTTTTTTTGGTTCCTAGTATCTTCTTATTTTATCTTCTTGCACGTACTTTTCTTGCTCTTTACTTACGTGTGATGTTTTCTTTGATCTCTTCTATCTTGTATTCTCCTTTTATGTTTATAATGAATTGTGAGTAGTTGATCTTGTTAGGGAATAAGAAGGGTTGTTTAAGTTAAGATTTTCTTTACTCATTTCCTTTGCCCAAAACTTACTAATTGAACTCCACCCAAATCTCACGCAAGTGGTCCGTTAGGCATCTTATCCTACCAAGATAGCGGTGATTCCTAACCGTGACCGGTTGCGTTTGATTTGGTCAGAAGCAAAGTTCAAGAGACAAGAACGGAAGACAAGGGTCAATAAGCCGGATTTCACGCACAATCGCAAATACCGTGTTTAAGCATCCTAATCCACTTTGTTTCCGATTACTCTAATTTCAATAGTCAAGAGAGGCACAAAAGAATAAGTATGGATTTTCCTAATTTATACTAACCTATCTCTATCCCTAATAAGCATTTGTTTGCATATATACATAACACTTAGGTTAGAATCGAACTTTTTCGACCTTTAACTTAACTCGTGAAAACAAGAACCTAAAACGTACCATCTCCCTGTAGACGACCGGGACTCATCATGGCTAGCCACACGCGACGCCGTCTTGAATGCGGTTACTTTAGAACATAAAACAACACGATAATCTTTACCCACAACATACGGTGAATGATTTCATCACCTTTTCCATGACCCACAAATCATGAAATTGAGCATAATGTTTACCCGCATAAATTTTAAAAGAAACTAGACTTTAAGCCTTTAAGGACTTCGCGCGCATTAGAAGAAGTTAACTATGTTTAAAACACCGCTTAACGGTATATCGTTCACGGGGTGTCTAGGCAAAATGCTCACGACGAAACCGCCAAAAAAGAAAGGGTTATTCTAATTAAGGAATTTCACGAAAGCGTTGGAAAACCTCCCCTTATCTCCTCACTTATCTGGCCTCGTCATCAGTGTTGGATATATGTATGCCCTAGAGGCCATTATATGTATTGTGGATGCTTGGACATGTATATATGTATATAGATGCCTTTCTTGCTCGACATGATAGTATGTTATCTTGTTTACTTTATCTTGACATGTTCATTTGATCATACGTCTTATTCTTTTGGTATATGTTGATAAAGCCCATAGGATAATTGCTTGACTACTGCGACTATGATGCAGATCATACTAGTGGGACACTTGTAGTTTATAAGCATATCCATTAACTGTTCCTAGTCGTGGGTGTATCGAGACGGGGCATCGTTATTTCAGAGTAGACTAGCGTATACCATTTTTGTCCTATATGATGAGCGATGGATGATCCCATATCTATCTGGTGTAATGACACCAAAGATTGTATGTGGGTGCTCAGTGGAGACTGGGTACACTGAACGGACTCGCCGAGAACTCTTATGTGGTATTATATCTATCGTCGGATAGCATTTCTAAGGTGACACTGGTATAGGTTAGTCTGTAGACCCAAGATCGTCATAGAGTTTTGTGTGTCCTCCCACTGTACTTTGATTTCCACCCTACCACGGCTCTACTGAGTCGTTCAAACAGGTGGATTTCGGGTACGGTCCTGAGGCACATGGAGGCAATGAGCGATAGGAGGGGTTTCGTCTCTCCCGGTATTGGGGGTTGATGTTGTGCTATGCTCGATTGGCTATAACAGGAAGTCCCTGGCCAGGGCTGCTGAGATTTACTGATAAGTGTTATCAGTAGTTTCTCGATCTGTTATGAGCCATACACCAGCATGACTTATTGTATTATTAGGGTCGACGATACCATCCCTAGACTCGATATGCAACATATCTGACGAAGTGACCGGACTGTACGGTAAGTGTTGCCAGTTGGCTCGACGGGAATTTTGACAGCTTCATTTGTTTTCTTCTGATCGCTCAATACCTGGGTGCCCGTTACGTTTAGCTGATCGCTTACGGCTTGTAGGTGTTTGATATGATCATCACCTACTGCCGGCGTATTGATGAGTCTTAGAGTTCCACACAGGAGTTTCCTAACCCAGGCGAAAAGATGTGGTGTGCATATGAGATATGCGCGGGGACCCGATTAAATGCGTGTATGTGATATCGTATATTAATCAGGCGTTTTTCTATTGGTCGGGTCATATGTGATATGACCGGTTTGTTAAATCAAGTGTTGATTTAACATTTGACTTTTAGTTCAATTCTTTATTAAACCCTTTTCTTTATATTGATGTATGCATGCATGTATGCACATGTTGATGTGCATGGACACATACATGCATACATTGTATCATGGTTGTTGATACAAAGGAGATGGAAATGGAAGACTCACATGGTTCACTAATATATATATATATATATATATATTTGTATTTGGATTAAAAAGGAAATGGAAATTTAAATCATAATTGGGTTTTTCTACACTCTTCTTTCTCTTGACCTAGCTTAAACCCATGGTTTAATTTTCATTTGGACTTTGACTCACATGCAAAATATCTAGATATTAGTTAACCATGGTTTGAGATGAGAAGGTGAAAAAATATATATATTTTCTATTCTCATTTTCCATTAAGTTTTATTATTATCTTTTGAAAAAAGCTTTTGCCATCTCCTTCTTCTTCCTCCAAGCTCTCTTGAGTTTTCCATAGAGTGAGGGATTAAAATACAAAGGGTTTTGAATAGAGAAAACACACTACCTCATCATTCTACTCTAATCTAGCCAATTAGTTCAGAGTGTTAGTTTCATCTTCTTCTTTGATCAAGTGGAGCTAGGAGCTTGGACAAAGGGACTTCGGGTGGATCATCGTGGACTTGGAAGGCCTCTATCGATCCGTTTCAAACTCTCATAGCGCAAAGGAGTCACCAAGGGAAGTCTACAAAGGTTGTATTCTTTTCGCATAGTGATAATATGTTCATAGTATGTGATATTTAAGATGTTACCCTAAACTTCTACTTAAAGATTTATACTTTGTTTGCTTAGCACCTCTATAAATTTTAAAGTGGCATGTGTGAGGCTTCTATACTCTACAGTAGGTGCTAGGGAAACCCAACAATGGTATCGGAGCCAAGCTAGAATTTTAGACACGGTGTTAAAACTATTACGAAAACGAAATCGACTCCGAAAACACGATATGTGAAACCTTAGATTTTGCTTTCTGGAAATTTTTTAAAAAGTCGTTTTAAAATTTTTTAAACAGCTGCAGAACACTGTATGGGACAATATAAGAACACAGGTGAAATACGGGGACCAGTGCTCAGATTTTGGCCGAGCACTTTGCTCCCAAATCCGGCCTGCTCGGCCTCCTTAACCCCAATCCCCCCCGTATTTCTCCAGTGCTATGTTGTCTTGAATTTAGGGTTTCAGGTATTGTTTGCTTATCCTAAATTTTCATGTGATGATTATTTTGATTAGGGGCTAAGTCATAGTGTTTCATAGTCGTATAATATAACACTGTATTGGTAATCTTGACAATGTTTAGCAGTTCGAACGAACTTCAAAACCCCACATCTTGACCCCGCTGAAATTTCCAAGTGTTGTAATTTTCCTAAGTTAACTTCATATTCAATAGTCGTGCAAATGTTCCCATGGACCCTCTAGAAGAATAGAATAACCTTAACTCGATTCTATGCCCACAGAACCGCGATCGAACCCTAGGGTTTGCCGTAGTTCCGTGGTGCCATAGGTGAGGCATTGGTTAACCCCTTCTACGACTGGTCCATAGACACTGTGACGCGTTTTTGAGTATTTGTGACTTTACTCAAGTGTAGAGCTCTCGGGGTAAATTGTGGGTGTATGTTGATTTGATCGAAACGTTAAACATTGTCTTGATATATGTGATTGTGATAATTGCAATTGTTGTTTTTCACTTTCTTTTCTGTGACCGTAAGTATAGTATGTGGTGTATCGCCGGTTTTGTTGCTATACATCAACGACAATCGGGATACGCATACTTGCTTACATTGATGATATGAGATATTATGTGTTGCTGAGATATGATGTGCAGGATTGTCGCGATCGAATAGCCAGGGGTTTTATGTGAGATGAGAGTCTTTATTTTCATTCATGTAAATATCAATTGTATGTAATATTCTTTTATTTGGGGCACTTCCGTGTTGAGGATGATGTCACCATTATTGTATATTATATACTTTTCTGCATTAGGATAGACCCAAGGAGGGGAGCACAAGTGATCGGGTTCTAGGGTTCAGTGGGAGGCTATCTCGAGGAGTCGAGACCGGGTCTCCTAAACTCTAGAATTGGTAGGATCACTTGCCGCTCTCATAGGGGTCTAGGGGTGTGGGCTTGGCTATTCATCGCGACCGTGGAATCCGTATTTTCTATTGCTGGATGAATACAAAATACAGACCTTCTAGATATCCTTTTTATTTTCATATGTGCTTCTGCTGTTGATATTCTGTAATATGATTACTTAGTATCTGAGACGAATGGATTATTATTATTATATATATAATATATAATAAACGTCACTTATATTTTACACCCGCGCTAGTCCTGCCCCGCTATGCCGTTAGTTAAGTAACCTAACGGTGCATAACGGGACACTGTGGCGAATGCGGATGATATAAGTGTACGTTCTATTTTCGTTTCTTTTCTGTGATGGCTTAGGAACTTAAATGATGGGACTACATTAATAAGATTAATGTAAAGAAAAAGAAACCTAAAGATGTTGTAAAATCGGATTTGAAACACACTCGGCCTTTTTATGAAAAATGCAAGTTTCAAAAGATGCGGAGCTTAAGCCACTCCTTTTCTAAACTGTTTTGATTCTACAACGGGATCAAGTTCAAAGCGTTAAAGGTTTTCATAAAAACTATCCGCAACCCTCCATCATTTTAGGAAGCAAAGTACTTAGTATTCGTGCTACGTATGTTGATTATAGTCAAAGCGTAGTGTACGGTAGCTAAGTGGTGTCTTTCTATAAAGCATACGATGCGATCAGTTAGGACATTCATGTGATTATGTTGATCATAGTCAAGGGTCATATGGGTGGGTCTAGTTAATCTCGAAATGACGGGTAGAACTTGACTAGTGCTTATGATATGTTGACTATAGCCAAGGTCATAAGCAACTAGGGGTAAAAACCATATCGGGAGTTTCAAGAGTTGAAATTTGCAATGAGATTGCATACCTTCTATATGATAGATGGATCCCGATCCCACTGTGAGTAAGTGTTACTCCAGGAGAGTTTTACACTTTACAATTAGCTAATCCAGTAGGTGTCTAGAAAGGTGTCAACGGGGTTTGACCTCTGGGAAAACGGGGTTTGACCTCTGGAAAAACGAGGTTTGTTTTAATTAGGTCCGTGCGAAAGCACAAGGAACCTCCCTCAAAGTACCGACACTGGCCTGGCAGACCGGTTAGCGAAACTGTAGAATGTAATTAATCCTGGCTAGTTTTCTTTTCAGGTTTTGAAAGAAAATTTGATAAAAGCAGTGGGAGACATCGATTAGATAAGATAATAACCAATCTAATTCTTTGCAAGAGCATTTCGCTGAGTGTATTCTTTTCTCTCTCCTAATGGCAGATACCGATGACAGGACTTAGCCTTCTTTTAGAGAAAAACAAACCGACAGGACCAAATTATAAAGAATGATTGAGGAACTTGAACATTGCACTCACATATGATAAAATATCATATGTCCTCACTACCAAAGCCCCACCCGTCCCAGGACCTGAATCATCTGTTTCGGATAGGGAGATCCGAAAAACATGGGATATTGATTGCAACACGGCCAAGTGCCTCGCGCTTGTTTCTATGGACAATATCCATCAGAAACAGCACGAGAAGATGGATGTTCAATCTATCTTTTTTCATACAAAGGAGTTGTTTGAAGAGCAATCTCGTACTTTACGATATGAGGCATCTCGAAAGTTATTTCAGATGCGGATGGCCCCTGGTACATCAGTAGGAGAACATGTCCTGAAGATGATTGGTCTTATAGAAGAACTCGAGGAACTGGGATAGACCATGGATAATGAGCAATATACAGATATTGTTCTGCAGTCTCCCCCCGCCTTTGCTCCGTTCATAGTGAATTTCAATATGAACGATTTGGAGAAATCATTGCCTAAACTTCTCAATATGTTGAGAAGCGCAGAGAGCACGCTTAAGACAGCAATGACTCCCGCTCTGCTTGCTGGGCCATCTTCCTCTTCCTTCCCAAAAGCCAAGGCCAAGGGAAAGAAGAAGAAGAAACCCATCAAACCGAAATGTGGAGTTAAAAAGGCGAAGGGGAAAGACATATCTGAGGCCGCGGGAAGTGGAAAATGAGAATGTTTTTATTGCCACAAGTCGGGACATTGGAAACGCAACTGTGCTGTGTATCTTGCTGATCTCAAGAAGAAGAAGTATGTTGATGCTTCCGCTTCAGGTGTGTTTGTAACTGAGAACTGTTTTCAATTAACTCTGCATCTTGGGTATTAGATACCGGTTCTGGTTCTCACATCTGCAATTGTATGCAGGGATTGATAAACAGTAGAGTTTTGAAGACTGGAGACCATACTCTGCGGGTTGGAAATGGTTCCAATGTACATGCTGTATCCGTAGGAGAGTATCATCTGGGGTTGCCTTCGGGTTGTATTTTGGTTTTGAACCCTTATTATTTTGTACCTGGTATGCTATATAATATAATATCCTTTTCTTTGTTGGACAATGAAGGATATCATTTTGTGTTGCAAAATAATGTTATGAACATTAACTTGAATCAAGAGTTGATTGGGTATGGTACACTGAATAACGGTATTTACGCCCTGAACCAACACACAGTTTTCAATATACAACATACTAATAAAAGAAAGTTTTTAGATATAAATGAAACTTTTCTTTGGCATTGTAGACTTGGTCATATTAATGAAACAAGACTAAGCAAGCTACATAAAGATGGATATTTGAATCCTTTTGAATATAAATCTTATGTGACTTGTCAGTCCTGTATCAAAGGTAAAATGACCAAAACTCCGTTTACTGGACACGGAGAAAAAGCTGTGGAACTCTTAAGCCTCATACATAGTGATGTATGCGGACCAATGTCTACACATGCTAGATGCGGTTTTTCATACTTCATTACTTTTACTGATGATTTCTCAAGATTCAGACACGTGTTTTTATTAAAGCACAAATCCGAAGCTTTCGAGAAATTCAAGGAGTAAAAACTTGAAGTAGAAAAACAAACAGGCTTGAGCAACAAGAAACTTCGATCGGATCGAGGTGGAGAGTATTTAAGTACAGAGTTTTCAGACTTCTTAAAAGAGAATGAGATTCTCTCTCAGCTCACTCCTCCTTACAAACCACAACACAACGGTGTGTCAGAACGGAGGAATCATACCCTATTAGATATGGTACGGTCCATGATGTGTGATCCTGAGTTACCGCTTTCCTTTTGGGGGCATGCATTGGAGACAACAATGTATCTGTTAAACAGGGTTCCAACCAAGACCGTGTCTACCACTCCATATGAGATATGGAGTGGAAAGAGACCATCACTTAAAAGAGTTAGGATAATGGGGTTGTCCGGCTTTTGTCAAAAAGTATAATCTAGACAAACTCGAGACACGATCGGTCATGTGTAAATTTGTGGGATATCCAAAACATTCGTATGGATATCTATTCTACCACAAGGAGGAACAAAAGGTGTTTGTTTCTCAACATGCCACATTTTTGGAAAATGAAATCTTTACAAATAGTACTAATGGCAACGCGGTAGAACTAGAAGAGGTTCTAGAGACACAAATTACTCAGGACGAATTGATTGAAATTGATGTTGCAGTAGAACTTCAAGAACCTCAGCCGCTCCGGAGATCTAGTAGAACTTCTCGCTCACCAGAGAGATACTATGGGTTTCTCATTGATGGTAATAGAGAAGATTGCATCATGGATGATGATGACACTACTAGTTTTCAGCAAGCTATCACGAGTGGTGACTCAGTGAAGTGGCTGGAAGCCATGAGATCCGAAATGGAGTCTATGTACACCAACAAAGTATGGACTTTGGACGTTGCACCTCGTGGGATAAAACCCGTTGGGTGTAAATGGATTTTTAAGAGAAAGATTGGTGTAGATGGACAGATAGAGACCTTTAAAGCAAGGCTTGTAGCGAAAGGTTTTCGTCAAAGATCAGGATTGGACTATGATGAAACCTTCTCTCCAGTAGCAATGCTTAAATCCATTCGGATCCTACTTGCTATTGCTGCTCACTATGATTATGAAATCTGGCAGATGGACGTTAAAACTGCATTTCTAAATGGTAATTTAGAAGAATGCGTTTATATGGATCAGCCAGAGGGCTTCATTGACAGTGGGAGCGGCGGGAAAGCATGTAGGTTTCTTAAATCCATTTATGGATTAAATCAGGCCTCACGGAGCTGGAACATCTGCTTTGATGATACAATCAAAGAGTTTGATTTTGTCAAAAATATAGATGAACCATGCATTTATAAGAAGATTGTAGGGAATACTGTCACATTTCTCGTATTGTACGTGGATGACATTATCTTGATAGGAAATGATATTCCTATGCTACAATCGGTCAAACTATTCTTATCACAAACGTTCTCCATGAAGGACCTGGGTGATGCCTCGTGCATTTTGGGCATAAGGATCTATAGAGATAGATCCAAGAGGTTATTGGGATTGTCCCAATCAAAGTACATTGACACCATCCTAAAAAGGTCTAGTATGGAAGATTCCAAGCGTGGTGCCTTGCCCGCTTGCCATGGAATCATTCTCTCTAAGGACTTCTATCCGAAGACTGATGAAGAGAGAGCTTGCATGAGCATTATACCCTACTCTTCAGCCGTAGGATATATAATGTATGCGATGTTATGTACTCGCCCTGATATAGCTTATGCACTAGCTGTAGTAAGCAGGTATCAATCGAACCTATGGGAGAAACATTGGATAACGGTAAAGAATATTCTTAAGTACTTGCGAAGGACTAAAGAATTGTTCTTGGTGTATGATAATGTGGATCTCTAAATGGAGTCCTTTACCAATTTCAGCTTCCAAAGTGATAAGGATGACATCAAATCTATCTCAGGGTTTGTATTTACCCTCAATGGAGGGGCGGTTAGTTGGAAGAGTTCCAAACAGGATACCGTTGTAGACTCCACGATGGAAGCTGAGTATATTGCTGTAAATGATGATGCCAAGGAAGCCGTCTGGATGAGGAAGTTCATCGCGGAACTATGAGTAGTTCCATCCATTGTTGATCTAATACCATTGTATTGTGATAATAATGGGGCTATGGCGTTAGCCAAAGAACCAAGGTCCCATCAGAAGTCCAGACACATCCTGAGGCGATATCATTTGATCTGGGAGATAGTAGATCGCCACAAGATCGAGATTCAGAGAGTAGATACAAAGAATAACACTGCGGATCCACTCACCAAGGCACTTCCACAGCCCCAGCATGAGCGACTTTTTGAGATGTTGGGTATGAGATACGCCAATAATTGGCCTTAGTGCAAGTGGGAGATTGTTGAATATATGTATGCCCTAGAGGCCATTATATGTATAGTGGATGCTTGGACATGTATATATGTATATAGATGACTTTCTTGCTCGACATGATAGTATGCTATCTGGTTTACTTTATCTTGACATGTTCATTTGTTCATGCATCTTATTCTTTTAGTACATGTTGATAAATCTCATAAGATAATTGCTTGACTACTGCGGCTATGATGCAGATTATACTAGTGGGACACTTGTAGTTTATAAGCATATCCTTTAACTGTTCCTAGTCGTGGGTGTATCGAGACGGGGCATCGATATTCCAGAGTAGACTAGCGTATACAATTCTTGTCCCATATGATGGGCGATGGATGATCCCATACCCATATGGTGTAATGACACCAAAGATTGTATGCGGGTGCTCAGTGGAGACTGGGTACACTGAACGGACTCGTCGAAAACTCCTATGTGGTATTATATCTATCGTCGGATAGCTGTTCTCAGGTGACACTGGTACAGGTTAGTCTGTAGACTCAAGATCGTCATAGAGTCTTGTGTGTCCTCCCACTGTACTTTGATCTCCACCCTACCATGGCTCTACCGAGTCATGAAAACAGGTGGATTTTAGGTACGGTCCCGAGGCACATGGAGGCAATGAGCGATAGGAGGGGTTTCGTCTCTCTCGGTATTGAGGGTTGATGTTATGCTATGCTCGATTGACTATAGCAGGAAGTCCCTGGCCAGGGCTGCTGAGATTTACTGATAAGTGTTATCAGTGGTTTCTCGATCCGTTATGAGCCATACACCAGCATGACTTATTGAGTTATTAGGGTCGATGATACCATCCCTAGACTCGATATGCAACATATCTGACGAAGAGACCGGACTGTACGGTAAGTGTTGCCAGTTAGCTCGATGGGAGTTTTGACAGCTTCGCCGGTTTTCTTCTGATCGCTCAATACCCCCGTGGCCGTTACGTTTAGCTGACCGCTTGCGGCTTGTAGGTGTTTGATATGATCATCACAAAATGCCGGCGTATTGACGAGTCTTAGAGTCCCACACAGGAGTTTTCTAGCTCAGGCGAAAAGATGTGGTGTGCATATGAGATATGCGTGGGGACCCGATTAAATGCGTGTATGTGATATCGTATATTAATCGAGCGTTTTTCTATTGGTCGGGTCGTATGTGATATGACCAGTTTGTTAAATCAAGTGTTGATTTAACATTTGACTTTTAGTTCAATTCTTTATTAAACCCTTTTCTTTATATTGATGTATGCATGCATGCATGCATGCATATGTTGATGTGCATGGACACATACATGCATACATTGTATCATGGTTGTTGATACAAAGGAGATGGCAATGGAATACTCACATGGTTCACTAATATATATATATATATATATATATATATATATATATTTGTATTTGTATTAAAAAGGAAATGGAAATTTAAATCATAATTGGGGTTTTCTACACTCTTCTTTCTCTTGACCTAACTTAAACCCATGGTTTAATTTTCATTTGGACTTTGACTCATATGCCAAATATCAAGATATTAGTTAACCATGGTTTGAGATGAAAAGGAGAATATATATATATATTTTCTATTCTCATTTTCCATTAAGTTTTATCATTATCTTTTGAAAAAAGCTTTTGCCATCTCCTTCTTCTTCCTCCAAGCTCTCTTGAGTTTTCCATAGAGTGAGAGATTAAAAAAGAAAGGGTTCTGAATAGAAAAAACACACCACCTCATCATTCTATTCTAATCTAGCCAATTAATTTAGAGTGTTAGATTCATCTTCTTCTTTGATCAAGTGGAGCTAGGAGCTTGGACAAATGGACTTCGGGTGGATCATCGTGGACTTGGAAGGCCTCCGTCGATCCGTTTCAAACTTTCATAGGGCCAAGGAGTCACCAAGAGAAGTCTACAAAGGTTGTATTCTTTTCACTTAGTGATAATATGTTCATAGTATGTGATACTTTAGATGTTACCCTAAACTTCTAGTTAAAGATTCATGCTTTGTTTGCTTAGCACCTCTATAAATTTTAAAGTGGCATGTGTGATGCTTCCATACTCTACAGTAGGTGCTAGGGAAACCCAACAATGGTATCAGAGCCAAGCTAGAATTTTAGACACGGTGTTAAAACTATTATGAAAATGCAATCGACTCCGAAAACACGATATGTGAAACCCTAGATTTTGCTCTCTGGAAATTTTTTTAAAAGTCGTTTTAAAATTTTTTAAACAGCTGCAGAACACTGTATGGGACAATATAAGAACACAGGTGAAATATGGGGACCAGTGCTTGGATTTTGGCTGAGCACTTTGCTCCCAAATCTGGCCTGCTCGGCCCCCTTAACCCCAATCCCCCCCATATTTCTCCAGTGCTCTGTTGTCTTGAATTTGGGGTTTCAGGTATTGTTTGCTTAGCCTAAATTTTCATGTGATGATTATTTTGATTAGGGGCTAATTCGTAGTGTTTAGTAGTCGTATAATCTAACACTGTATTGGTAACCTTGACAATGTTTAGCAGTTCGAACGAACATCAAAACCCCATATCTTGACCCCGCTGAAATTTCCAAGTGTTGTAATTTTCCTAAGTTAACTTCATATTCAATAGTCGTGCAAGTGTTCCCATGGACCCTCTAGAAGAATAGAATAACCTTAACTCGATTCTATGCCCACGGAACTGCGATCGAACCCTAAGGTTTGACCCCATTTCTCAACGTATTGATAAATCAATACAGTTAGAAAACTCCAATTTCAAATCAATACAGACTGTACTAATTTACGCAATAAATTTTCAATCTCGAGTTCGCACTCCGTTTCTTTCTCCTTTCCATTCATTTCCTTATCTATCGAGACCGTATACCACTTCCATCCACACACGGTCTCGCGTATTCTTTGTTTCCTTTCTCCATGCTTCCTTTCACCAACCCTGTTCGCATCAGGATAGAATTTTTGAATGGTTAGTGTTAACCTTTGGTCTATGTAAGGCCTTGTTTAGATTGACGATGTTCCCTCCCTCTTAACTTTGAATTTTAACGTTTAAATAGTGGAAGCACCGTTTCACTTAAGTTTGGTGGTATCTTTTTGTGTATATATTTTGTTTCCTTTTTCTTGTGTGTGTGTGTATATATACACACACACATATATATACATATATACAAAAAGAGCGAACCGAAAATTTTTGACTTCTCAACTATTTTTGCCCCTCTTTGTGTAATGTGACAGTGAGGGCACTGTCAAGTTTAAGTTTGGGGGTGTGTTCAATGAGCATTTCTATCTTTGCATTCATTTGTATATTCTGTATTTTCATACATATTCGAAAACCCATAAAATTCAGAAAATTTTCCAAAACTTTGTCAAGTTAGGTAGTGGGAGACTTAAATTCGAAATTCTGACAGTTTAGTTTGATAAGATAGGACCAACTAAATCCTATTTTTAGATTTTGAAACCTGAAAAATAACCTTCCTTTGAGTTTAACCGTAGCTAATATACGTCTTTACATCACATTACACATGTCATGAGTTTTGAAAATTAGATGGCTAGTCTGATATGTCTTAAAACTTTTTAATTGATAAACTATTTTTTTAGGATCGAACAGATTTGTTTTGAAATAAGTAATATCAAGAATAGTTTATAAAGTAAAGTGGATATGAAGAGATATTATTGAAACCTTACTATGAACTAGGTCTGAAAAATAACCCATCTGAAACTTGTTTGGAGTGATTACACACCTTATCTACACAAACAAGTATTTTATCTTAAAAAATAATTGAACAACTGGTTATATCTCCATTCGCATTGAATTGTTATGATTTTCACGCTAAAATGAGTTATTTTGTTTTAGGTCCTAGATAACTTAGGCAATTTAGTCCGCCGGGGTATCTCTACACCTAATGCCTTAAAACCAACTGGTTTAGGTGTATTGGCCCAAAACTCGCTAAGAAACCTAAAAAGTCTAATTTAAAATAAAGTCAAGCAAGTGTTTTCTCCGAGTTAAAATTCCTAACTGTTCTTTATGTAAGAATAATCTTGGCATATGACAAGTTTTTATAAAAATATTTTTAACGGAGATATGAAGGTTTATCCTATGATAAAGACTATTGCACGTCACGAAAGTGTGTATAAACAAAAAACAAGTAAAAGGTGGAGTGAAGAATAAGTCATAGTTTTCTGTTAAAGACGATAGAAATTCTGAATTTGAAACCTAGCTGGAGAACGAAACTTGAGAAAAACTTAACTCTTTATAAACTTGTATGATCCTTTTAAAGTTTTATCCGGTCTTTATTTTGTGACATTATGACTTTAATCGAACTTTTTGAAACGTAACGACGCTATTTGCACCGCACGTAAAGACGTATAAAATCTTAAGTTAAATAAGAAGTGAGGTGTGAAAAATAAGAGTTCGATATTTCTAACTTAGAATAATAGAATTCCTAACTTTGATAACCTTAGGGTTAGAATCAACAGTTATTTCGCGAAACTAGCTTGACGGGAGTTTGTGGGTGTAATCCGCTGAATACTCTCAAGAGAAAACACTCCTTTTACTAGGGATACCTAGAGATTTAACGGCTTGTTGCATGGGCTTAGTGCAATCACGTTCCCTACGAAAGTGAGGTTTGAATTTTTTTTTGTTCGGGACGAGCAAAAGATAAGTTTGGGGGTATTTGTTCATCACGAAAAACCGCATTTCAATACCGCTCATTCATTATCAATTTTGTGATATATTGGTACTATTAATCTTTGTCTGCTCAATAAGTACAGGATACAAGTATTCATGACAAAATACTGAAAACACACTCAAAATGTACGAATATGACATTTCTGAGCCGACACTGCAACCGGAACGGAAAACCGATCATTATTCACGAAGATTTTGCAAAACAATTTAAGTGTACAACTTTTTATCCAAATGGTCCAACATGGCATGATTAGATACAAGTGTGAACTCATAATTGTGGTGCATGAACCAGCCATGTCATGGCGTGAACTCAAAATTGTGCAAGTGTATGAGCAAGTAGGCATATGTAATGAGTGCTTGAAAAGTGTTGATGTGATTTAAAACTTGCATTTTCCTCCAAATCTACAGGTTAAAACTCAAGTTGATATATAAAAATCAAATAATAACAGAGAGATCGTAGAGAGGTCATGAAATCACCACACAAAGACGGACCCTACCACTCATAGCAAAACTGCCAATTTTGGCCAAAACCCTAACACTGGCAACCCAAGTTGCACCAAATTGCCTCACTTTTCTTCTAGGCACTCCTCATTGCCACATCACTTCATTTTTATTGTTTTTTTTATGTTGAAGTGCCTATAAATACCAGAACAAAGAACAAGCTTGGGGGGAATACCTAGCTACTCTTTTGCCATTTCAATTCTACATTTTGTAACATTAGTTCTAATTCTTTGTACATAGTAGTTAGTTGGCTTGAGTTTCTTACCTATCCTGATCTTGCAATTTCTTTATTGAGCTTGCAAGTTTAGGTTTTGGTTATTGAATTCATAGCTTGTACCTTAAACTTGAAGATTAATGAAGTTTTAGTTTATTTGCAATTGGTTTCTTTGGTTCCTAGTATCTTCTTACTTTATCTTCTTGCACTTACTTTTCTTGCACTTTACTTACTTGTGATGTTTTCTTTGATCTCTTCTATCTTGTATTCTCTTTTTATGTTTATAATGGATTGTGAGTAGTTGATCCTGTTAGGAAATGAGAAGGGTTGTTTAAGTTAAGATTTTCTTTACCCATTTCCTTTGCCCAAAGCTTACTAATTGAACTCCACCCAAATCTCACGCAAGCGCTCCGTTAGGCATCCTATCCTACCAAAATAGCAGTGATTCATATTGGATATGTATGCCCTAGAGGCCATTATTGTATATGTATACATGTGGATGCTTGGACATATATATGTACAGGACAATCTTGCTCGATATGATAGTATACTATATGGTTTGTCTTTATCTTAACATGTGCGCATGTTTTACTTGCTATTACATATCATTTATGCATGTTGATAAAGCCCTAGGATCATTTCTATACTACTTGCGTTGTGATGGAGATCATACTTGTGAGAGCTGGGTAGTCGGTACGCACATCCTTAAATGGTCCCTAGTTGTGGGAGTATCGAGACTGGGCATCGATATTCCGGAGTAGACTAGTGTATACGTTTCTAGACCTCGATGAGGGGCGATGGTACGGTCCCACAACCATTGGTCTTTTGCACCTAAGATCGTATACAGGTGCTCACTGGGGGTGAGTACACCGGACGGACTCCGAGAACTTCCAGATGGTACTATACCTATCGTCAGGTGGAAGTTCTCAGGTGACATGAGTATAGGTTAGTCTTTAGACCTGAGATCGTCACTTGTCTCGTGTGAGTTCCCACTGTGTTTTGATCACTACCTTACCACGACTCTACAGATAGCTTGCTTATGTTAGTAGACATGGATTCATGATCTAGTGGGACTCCTGAGATTTCATTGGATTCACGTATGAACTACCCCAATACCCCGTGTAAGCTAAGTTACAGTTAAAACTACCATCCTTTCTCGAATCCATGAATATATTAAGTTGCGAGATTGAGTTCATGTCAATATCATGTATTCTTGTCAAGTATTCTTGTATTCATGGTTCAAGTCAAGTCAGTTTCAATTGTGTTCTGATATTCATGTTAAGTTCATGTCCAATTATAACCAAGGTTTGGTTAAGGATAGTATTCATGTTTGATATTTATGGTTTGCATATGAGTGTTCATGTTTATGTTCAAGTATTCAGGTTTGATATTCTGTTCATGTTTGAATTAGACTCAGACTGAGTCAGACACTTGTAAACTGATTTAGATCTTGAATTAGGTTCGGGAGTCATCGGTAACTGCTGCACATGGACGACAGGATTTGTGTCTTTTTGTAAGACAATTACCATCGATCACTCCGTTAAGTTTTCTAACCTGAATAGGCAAGCACTCACATTCTCCGGCTCTCTGGGGATCAAGATAACGGATCCCGCTTATACCTATATTTACTAAAGTCTTAAAAAAATGGTTTTATATACCTCAAGGTTTTTTTAATGAAAATTTGTTTAATATAGTTTCAAAATAAACCTCGAGAATTTAATTATATTATTTAGGGTTTCATGGATGTGAGTGTTAAAGATTTGAGGTATTTTAGTGATAATAGCTTGGCTTGAAAAGTTCATGGTATTTTAGTGTAAAACTTGTCTTTTGGTAACTTAAGAGTATTTTGGTGAAACTTGTCATTCTTTTATTTTTAGAAAAAATGTAATTTTATTATATCTTGAAAATATGCGATTTGATAATATTTATATAATTATTAAAAATTAAATTTTATTAAAGTTGAAAAATGCGTTTTTCTTTAAAACCGTATTAAAAACCTTTCAAGACCGAATACTCCGTAAGGAGATCTGTATCTCACTCTACTAGCCCAAGGATGTGTGATAATTCGCACCAACCAATAGCGGGTCCGTTAAAAAGGGTTGTAGAGGCATAATTGCAAAGCGATTTTAAATACAATTTAAAAGAAAACCGTTTTTATAGTACGTGGTATTTTATTGTAATATTGCAACAAGAATATGTTCAAAGGATATCGTGCTATGGAAACATGTGTGTATGTGAGGGGTAGGTCATTACCCCGTGAAGTTCACTAAAGGTATGTTTAAGCAAAAGAATATAAGATGACGTATATAAAGTTCATGGTATTTTTATGTAAAAGTTAAATTAAGGTTATTTAACATGATTTTTTTGAGTGAAAGTTGGTTCTAAACTTTAATTTTATGATTATAAACATAGGGCAACAATTTGGATGAAAAAGATGTAAGAACAAGTGGAATTTTTAGGTTTTAGACGAAGACGTCGGTATTAACTCCACTTACCGACATGTTTTTGAAAAAGAGATTTTCAAAGAAGAAGAAGAGGGATTGAGAGGGACTTGCTGTTTGGAAATGTCAAGAAGAGATTAAAGAAGAGGAGAGATGCGTCAGAGTGTCGTGGGAGCTCCGGAATTGGTCTCGATCTTCGCCGGAACTTGATCGTTTGCTAACTCCTCTTTTACTCCACTTGTACTTGAGAAATTTTGAGAGTTTTGACTAGAATTTTCAGAATGATGAAGGTCTACGGCATGAGGTAGTATTTATAGTGTGGAATTAGGGTTTTGGAATTAAAATGGTGAATTAAAAAGCATTAAAATGATGATAAATTGAGAATTGAATGGTCTTTGTTTGAATTAAAGAGCAATCAAACAGTGCACGGGATTTAGGGGTAGGGGAAAAAACATGTGTGCAAAGCCCGGGTACATTTGTCTACAGGGGACCGTCGGTGCCGACCGTAGGGGACATCTCGCCGGTCAGTTTGTGGAGGGGGGCGGTGGATTGATGCCACGTATTCACGCCAGTGTTAACTCTATTTTGCACATGTTTGTTTTCTCTGATTTTTCATTTTTTGTGTGCATTGCACGTGTAAACTTTTGGGCTTCTAAAAAGTTTAAAAAATAAAATCAGAAAAATAAAGTGTTTGATTGGATTCGAACACAGGGGCTACATCACAGCAGTGCAAGGGCTTTACCAGTGAGCTACAAGTTGTTTCTTGCTGTTCTTATACAAAATATACTTATAACTTGTACTCAGTCTTGTGCTACTCTCTTCTGTATAGTAAAAAGAAAAAAATTGTACATTGATTCAGAGTCGTTACAACTATCAAATGAAAATTGGAGCAATGACATATTCCTAGCGCTGGACTTCAATTGCAATGCATACAGTATAGAGGTCTTACAGATGTCTACCCAACTTCAGTAAAGAATCGACGCGACATCATCAAAGCAAAAAACGAAGTGACGACATATTCCTAATTTTGGGTTTTGACTGCAGTACATACAAAGCCTAAAGACCATTGGAGATCATCCCATCCCAGAAGGGTGCGGTTATTACTCTTCGAGGCTCCAAATTGAGCCCAACCTCAGGTAAAAAGAGTCATGGCAAATACCTAACACTTGTTCTTCCAACGGTAATATGACTAAGGAGATTATTTGAAGATGTCTTGTCCAACCTCAGAAGGGATCAGAGACACGACAGTCGCGGGGCTACTCGAACAGCAGCGTAAAGACTGTATATCAAGGAATATATCAGCCAATGCGATGGTACCACGGACAAAAACCCTAGTACCACAAACCTAACAGACCTCTATCATAAAAGGATATGGGTTATCTACATACAATATTAGGACAAGTTTGTCTGTAAATCCAAGAGAGGTAAACTAAAAAAAACTCTGAAATGAGTACGTAAACAAGAGACTCCGAAATGAGTGAATAAACTACAAACTCCGAAATGAATACGTAAACTAGAGACCCGAAATGAGTGAATAAACTACAAACTCCAAAATGTGTACGCAAACTAGAGACTTCGAAATGAGTGAATAAACTACAAACTCCGAAATGAGTACGTAAACTAGAGACTCCGAAATGAGTGAATAAACTACAAACTCCGAAATGAGTACATAAACTACTTCGCATTAGGTCAAGACATCAAGAAACAGAAGAGTGCATGCGGATAAAAAAACGTGTATTCTTTAT